>CM027466.1:49226017-50460458 GCA_015776775.1 Magallana hongkongensis
TAATAGCTAATCAGATATATTTTTTTAGGGTTTTGAAGGAATTACCAGATAGAAGACGTCAAGAATTTTTTCCTTCTTTGTTAATAATCCTTTGTGTGTTTGTGTGTGTACATGAGAAATAAGACTAGTCACATTGAGATGTGAAAAGAAACCCATGAATGCGTGCTATGTCATCTTTCTTGGGCCAGATATAATGGGAGCGAGGGGGGCTATCTACAGGGTCTGAAATAACAACCTGGCTCTAAGTTTATCCACACAGAAGCATGACGAATAATAGCATTTAGACAGGGTAGTTGCTTGGTCATGGTGCAGTGCCCATATACAATGTACACTCAGATTATAATACCCAGTGTTCAGAAACCACTATCGGGATATCTAGAGTCTCTCAAGAAAGATACAGTATCAGGATAGTCGAGGATTTTTTCTTTAGTTGTAAAATCGGGGTAGATAAAACCTGCGATGGGGATTCTCGGGTTTCAGTGGCATTGGTTACAATGAGGCGCAAAGGTCTTTGTGTTCTTGGGTACCTTCGACACGCCCGAGGTGCTTTGGGGTCCTTAGTCGAGAATCTGTGTACGCTTCTGCAGTATTTGTGTTTGTCAGGGTTTTTGTTTATTTTTGCTCCTGAATTGGGAACAATAGAGATAGAATCAATTAGCTGTATAGATTTGTTTAGTTGGCTGTGCGTGATTCAGACCTCTTTGTGTGTGCCCTCTGAAGGCATTTCAGACCCCTCGTCCGAATTCAAAAAATCACAATACAGTCATCACAATGAAATCATCGCAGTGATATTCTGATACTTTTATGAAATCCTGATTTTCAGATAAAGTGCCTTACAATGTGTAGAGCAATCCTATGCAAGCCTTAATTAGTCTTTGATCTCGCTATAAATTGTATTAGGTCATAATGGTTTCGTCAATAAGAATGTATTTTTTTATTGGACAATTACCAGTTGTGTCATCAGATTGCGACTGGAATCAGGTGTATATTGAATTAAATATGGGCAAGTTTCCTTGGATTTTGATTTTGTCTTTATTAATGGTAGACGGCGAAGGACCAATCTAAAATAAAATCCTGTTGACAGCTGTCTTCATTTCAGCTGTATTCTCGGGTTGATATTTTGAGTTGCATTAGTTGTTAATTGTTCAAAACCTGCCTCTGAGAATAAATTAATTTTAGGACTGTAACCAGGAAAGCAGAGTTGCACCGTATACAGGCGATATAAGGTTTAATTGTGTATATCATTTGAATATCTTATGTGCCGAAATGTCTCAAATAACTTGATGTCAGAGAAGTGAATTAATTTTAAAACTTTGAATTTAGAGCACACCTTTCGCGAGACCTTGTGTGCGTTAGAGGCTTTACTCCTCATGTCGACCCGTGATATCGATTATTTCCCAATTTGGGGGGTTGCTGATCATTTCCATTGAATGCAGAGTATATCAGAGTCATGCTCAAAGTTTGGAAACAATCGGTGGATCTTTAAAGTTCTTGATTACACATGATAGCAAGAAAACAATACAAAAGTATTATTCAATGTAGTTATTGGGGATGGATGAAGGCTGTAAATGAATGCCATAGATCTATTTGGCAGTTTCTGAAGATTTTGCAGCAGCGTAGAAGTATTTAAGATGATCTCGAACATGTGTCAAAATGTTTCCTCGGTTTGCGTTTGAATTGAAATCTACTGCAAAACATAGTAATAGAATGTGTTAGTCATTGGCAAGGCATAACCATGGAATTGGTTTATGCTCAGTAAATATAGGGTGTTTCTCATTAGGGCTATCATCTGGATTTGCTAAGGTTCAAATGGCCCCCAGAGAAATTGTATTTACTAACTGAAAGGGGTCTGAAAAAACCAGATTGCAGAAATGCAGATTTGTGTTTACAGAAGGTTTACATTTTGTCATGTCCAGATGCCCCCTGCTACTCCCTGCTATAGTCTTGTTTGCCACCTTGATTTTGTGATGATGAACATTTGAAGAAAGGCCATTGAACAATGGATGAACAAGCCAGATCTTTTCATAAATTCAGTGGTCTGTTTCTATGGGGCTGGGTCAAGCTGCTCTATGATCTTCCTCCCAATAAGGCCCCTCCTTGGCTGTGAGAGATTGCTATCACGATTTTTCAGTCAATGATTTCTTTGTGCATGCTGTGGCTATAGGGTTACAGCTCTCTACTCAAGTCCAATGGCTTACAGATGTGTTTTTCAAATTATTTTTGTTGGGAAGTTTCAAAGTTTTCTTAGGCCATGTAAAACAACTTTCAAGTTCTTTCCTGCTCTATTTTAACTGCTATTTAGTGAAATTTAGTTTTAAGAAAACAGATTTTTGGGGGGGTTTAGCTTGTCTAATCTTTCGTCAAAATAGACTCCTCGGTCTTGCTCCTGTATTAAACTCGGTGAATTTACTTACTTAATTTTTAAGCTGATTAAAACAGTTTCCAGGGAGATTAAAAGTGTTGTGCAATGTATTTAGCTTGAATTGTTTGGATTTCAGATGTGAAAGCATTTATATATAATATATAAATAGAAAGCAATATTCAGCACTTCTTATATATACATTGATCATTAAGTCTGCTTCAAATTGTACTCATTTCCCTGGGCCTGGAGAAAATCCCTTGACACTCTATACTAGTTTTCTCATGGGTATTTACATGTACTTAGAACTATTATTTCTGATAGGGGGTCTATTTGTTTAAAAACAAATTCCTGATCAATATATTCTACTGTGTCACTAAGTGGATTTTCATCTTAGAAATTTCAAAGATTAGTTTGAAGAAGCAGAAATCCGTGCCAGGGCTTGGTAATGTTCAATGTTTTTAAAAGGGTACAAATGTTAACAGTTTACCCCTCGACTATAATCCAGTGGTTATGTGAACAACTACATAAAAAAACAATGAAGACTTATATTTAAACCCTCTAGAGAAAAGCCATGAGTATTAAGTACATGTTGTATGTGAAGTGTGTTGTATTAAGGATTCCCTAGTCAACGAGAGTTAGTCACACATAAAGTATATGTACTAAAACATGTATATCTGTGTAATGTCAATATCAGTACATTAACAGGTTCTTGAAAAAATACTCACTGGAAAGATAATATATATTAAATACATGAGTCAATGGGTTTTTTTGATTGAAATTGCTGGTTTAAAAATCCCTGAGAAATAGGGTTTTTTACATTGTAAGTTGTACTTTACAGTGAGCAGTTTTAAGCATAATCATGAGCACCCCCCCCCCCTTCCCTCCTACCCCCATACAAATTGCATATACACTTAGCTGGATTGGTGGAAGTTTTGGACATTGATTTTGAATCAGGAGAAGAGAGAGTCTTAGAGAACATTGATATATAATATTTCTGTGAAGTTTTTGATTCATATTTCATGATTTTTTAAACAGAAGTATTTTTCAGTTAATGCCTTCCGTATCCAGGGCAATTAATGTTATTGATATTCTTGGAATTGTTTTAGAAAATTGTATGCAACATTTACTCCTTTTAATTAAAACGAAGTTTCAGAGGGCAATGATAGATCAATTAAGGGCTCTAATAGGCCGACAACTCTGTAGTGAGGTGTAGGGTATGTACACTTTGACAGATAATTGAGTAAAAAGTAAAGTAATCGATTTGAATCAAACAATATATTTTCCCTGGCACCTTGTGTGGCAATCTGTTGTGCAAAAAGGCATTCATTTGCTCCCAGAGAACAGGGTTTGATTAATATTGGTACAGGTCTGGGGGTAAGAGGGAGGCAGAATTAGACAATTAGACAATGCCAATTTGCTGCTGACTGCATACTGATGGTAGGTCTGCAGATAAGTGATAGAGGTACATGGTCAGTTTCACCTTGACTGTGTCGATTAATGCAAAGTATGTCTTCTGGAGGCTTGCTGAGTGATGTATTCCCACTGAGTGATAGGTTCTAGTCTAAGAAAAGATGTTGTAGCATCCAAAGGTGTAGCAACGTTTTTTTTTTTGTGCACATTTTTACGACAGAGACTGTACAGCTGAATGATTTATTGAACATAAAATGAGTGCCAGAAGACTAGTAAAACTGATCCTGAAAGTTGGTGAAAGCTGTCATACTTCTGCCCCGGGGCCCCCCAAAATGACAAATCCCGTCCCTGTCATGTTTTATCACGGGGGTGAAGGAATTCCTGTTGATTTTTATCTGAAAGTACAGTTAGTCACAGAGATTGTATCAGGATAGTAGAATTATAAAGGCTGCAAGCTATGGATGGCGTAATGCTTACATCAGGGAGGAGGTGCTTCAAAGCAGAGCCGGCTAACTTGTGGCACTTAATGTCACACAGGTAGATGTACCTGTAATATCTGGGTCAGGTGATTGCTCTATTTGTAGATGGAACAGTTATGCCTCTGCCAGCATCTTTGGTTAACTGAGTCCTCAAAGTCGGCTCCAAGCATCACATTTATACATGTAAACTCGAGTTGATAAGCATCGGAAGTCGGGAAACATCCTCATAGTATTATACAATGTACATTCAGTGAAAAAGATTGAAGATGCTTGTATCATATATTGTAGCTACCCTATTTGCATAATGAAGACAAAATATCTCTTTAATTTTCAGGGCTAGTCTTGTGGTATTAATTGCCTAAATTTAATGACATTTTCACCTGCTGAATTTAAATGCATTATTCTTGTAACAACACAGGATGCCCCTTAGCTAAACAAACTTCGGATTCTCCGCCAGACTCCCATGTTTCCTGTTCGTTATGTTTTCACCCGTTATTGAACTTATGTCTGGCGTTAATTGCGCTAATAATGACAAGACTATGGTTCATGAATATTCAAAGTAAGAATCTGAAGCTTCCTGTGGTTTATTGACCAAGTAATGACTCCGTTTGATGGTTAATGATGTCTTTGGTATGCACCAGTGTCTAAGATACTATGAGAACGTCGGACATAGTGAACGTTGACGGGTGTTAGGGTCTTCTTGGTGTTGCTTAAAATGTCCACGATTAAGACATTGACAAGAATGGTCTCAGTTAACAGGTTAAGTGTTTTATATAGTCATCTGATAAAAGCTTTCAAAATTCCCATGAATCTACAGTTGATTAATTATGTATGTTGATCTAAAGTAGAAAACTCTACACATGTTTCTTAATTCCTTTTTAATGCAGTGTTTTGTACAGATCAGTTCAAGGGTCAGGATTTTGAAACATGCATAAATTATTTCATTTCCCAAATATTAAATTGTAAGGTAAATTTCAATGCTTTGCTCAAAATAGTTCTGGAAGAGTGCATTGGTTTTAGAATGCTGTTTCTTGCTCTATCACAGGGATGATCTGAGATGCTAATTAGAGAGATGAAAAGGAGAGATTCAAAGATTTCAGACTGAAAGCTTTTATCTCCTGGCTAGGGGTAAATGGTTTCTTTTTATCCAAGATGATGATTTTAAAGGGGGTTCCGATTGAAGAGGTTTTGTTGCAGGTGGATTAGAGGTAGAGCTGTAGTGGTCACTGGGTTTACTGGGTCAGGCTTTCATTTAGTGTATTGTCTGTCCTACACAATGTAAAAGATGGCAGGTGCCCCAGTGATTGGTCCAACTCTCCTCATCATTGACCCAACACATGCATTTTTATGATGCAATAGTGAACCATGAATGCATTATTAAGCTGCTAAAATGACCCAACAGAGCAATATGAGCTGCAAAATGAATAAATGCAGTAAGATGCTGCAAACGGGAAAGAATGTACATTTAAGAAATATTTTTGATTAAAATGACTTGATATCAAGGTTAATGCTCAGGTTATTGCCCATCTTCCCCTGATACTTTTTACTTTTGTGTGCATAAAATTTTGCCAATTTCTTGAGATGCTGTGTTTTTTTCTTTGATGTTTCGAGCAACCGAGATTGATAATCACATTGTAAACTACTATTATAGAAGTTGAATGATATTTTGATTTTTTCTTGTGGCCACACACTGTTGTGCCATTGTGTTGCCAATTACTGTTGCAATAATGATAGAAATACCTTGTGGTAAAAAAAAATGTTCGTTTAATCATAGACGGAAAGAAATAAATCCCAAGTCCCAAAGCAAAAGAAGATTTCTACAACTGTGAAGTCATTTGCTAATTGCTGCTAGAACAGTCATTTATTTGATCTTCATTTGATAGAGTATGAGAACTGATCAAAACTTTGATGATTTGAAAAAAAATTGTCTTGAGGAAGCTTTAAAGTCCCAGTAATTATGGTGCATCTTTTATTGACAACAGTTTTGTATTTGTTCGGAAAACTTAAATCATGCTGTAGATTTCCCCTTGTTTTCTACTGAAGAAAAGAGATTTCTTTTGAAGAATAACCCTAATTAATGCAAGAAAAGAAGAACAAATGCTAGTCTCCAATTTGAACAGAAGGTTATGGTTAATAATTTCAATCATGCAGAGAATGAATTGGAAGCAATTTGCTGTACAGATTTTTTTTTTTTGGTTTTCGGCAAACATTTGGTTATACATCTGCCTTTGCTGTCAGAGGTAAGCTCACTTGGCACAAGGAATAAAAGCAGTTCAAAGGAGAACTCCAGAGAAGAACAACTCTTTGCTCCCAGTATATTCATTAGTACTTTTTGTTTCTTTCAGAAATCAACAGAGTTCGCTTACAGTTGTTTCATCACAAGGGCAATGGCAGAATTCCATTGGATCTCCCAGAACCCATTGGTCCAGTCCAGACAATCTCAGAGAAGCTATATGTTCCAGTTAAAGAACACCCCGATGTAAGAACATAGAACATAGATTGTATATAAGCTCCAAATGTGTCACTGTATTCAGGGAAATATTCGCCCCCGTTTTATTTTTGCCCTTTGTCTGGATGAATTGAAGACAGGGCAAAACCGTTTGCACATGAAGAAGGGCGAAAATAATATAGGGCGTAAATAACCCTGTATAAAGTAATATTTTTCAATTCATATAATTCCTAATTGTGTACATTATTGTTTTGATTCCTATATAAGTATTGATTTTTTGAGATTTTCAATTTTGCTTTATTTCTAATTGATGACGGTAAGATCAATAGAAACCATTTTTTGACAATTTGTGTTTTTGTGGTCTACATAAAAGCACTAAATTTAGCAAAGCTTTACTCCACAGAAACTTATTACCATATGACATACCCAAAACAAGCAAAGTGACTTTGTAATTTTGTGGTTTATTAATTGGAGAATTTTTTATGATACCATGCATGTGGGAAAAGACAAGTGATTTGTTAACTGCGTGTGCATGTCACATTAAAAAAGATTTATTCATTGAGGTTTGGTAAGTCTGAAAGCAACCAGAGACACTTTAGGGAGGTAGAAATTGTTTAAATGCAAGTTGTCTGAATTTCTTGACATCATTTTATTGGTTCTAAAGAGGAAGCAATGCGATCTGTATGTATATTGTATTTCGAGATATTTTCAACAGAGCATAACATGCACCTGTAAGTCTTACTAAAACAGCTCAGTTATAATGCCTATTAAGATGCCATTGTGTATCTAACCTCCCAAAAGATGAACATGTAATGATGGAGAGTAGTATTATGTTGCACAATACCTATGATACTTGAGAAGGAATGCTATAAAATAACATATTATCCTTTCACTTTCTTTGTTAAAAAGATCAAGGAAGTATAATACAGCAAGTGAGGGTCTCATGAAAGAGAATTAAAAAAAAATTGCCATTTGTTTGAGGGATTTTGTTAAAGATTGGGGAGGGGGGGGTTGTGGTGGGGGGGGGGGGGGGTGGTGAAGGGTTTGCCAGACTGTAATGATTAAACTTAGCTGACAGTCACTGCACTGCTCTAATGAAGTAATGGTTCAGTGTACCTGGGTTATATACAGAGACATCCCAGCAATGACGACAATAATCTTTTGAGGGGAGATGTCATTGCACTTTGTGTTTGGGACCTGATGTTTATGAGATGTAGATTCCCCCTCCTGAGGACTCGCACCCTCCCATGTCAAGCGTTATGTCACTTTATGACAGCCTCTTTATTGAGTTCTCATTCTTGTGTGGGTGTGCAGTCATTGCGGTTTTTTGTAGATAGTGCATCTCTTATGCTTTATTGCTTTTCATGTTGGGTTATGATATTCGGTAATGAGTTCATTATGATGATGCTTTAGGGGGGAAGTAGAAGTTATCATTCACAAATTTCATTTTTCATATTGGGCAAATCTTGCAAGTATGAATCCTTTGACAAAATACAACAGGTGCATTGTATAGGGATATGTGAAAGGACAATTTCCTTTGTTATTACATCAGGCAAAAGAATAACTAGTAATTTTTTATAGGGGAGGGGTGTTACAGAATACATGCTTCACTTTTCTAGAAAATGAGTATTTTAAAATCTTCAAAGAGCATTTTCACTTATGGTACATCATGTTTCACCCAAAGAAAATGGAATAAACTTGTTCCAGAAATTGGTACCAGCAGCTGTAAACACAGAGGGGGGAACAAGAAAGAAATGACAGGGGTATTTAGAGAGCTGTAAACTGTCTGTTTGTAATCTTAGAGATGGAGTCAAAAGAAGCTAATTGTAGAGAGAGGGCAGACTCTATGTAAACAAGCTTTTATCTCGGGGAGGTGATAGGTATGGGTGATAACATTACAGTCAATGGTCAGTGGAGGAGGATGAAATGGAGGCTCCACAAAGTAGCATCCTACAACATACAGAGAGAGGGGAGGTATTTGTTGAGGAATTCCTGTTTTACTTTATTTTGATCCCCATTGCCAGGAGTCAAGAATTGTTGTTGTTATCCGTCTGGAATTGTACATGCAGTTGCAGACATTTTGTTGATGTGCTGGAGCCTTAAACATGAAAATCGGCAAAATTCTGAGGGTTACATGTATTTATATAAGAAGAAACCTGACTGAAATGATAAAATTTACAACTGAAAATTTGTTGAAATTGAAACCTTGAGATTAAAAGGGGCATTATTCCTAAAAAAAACCCTCTAAGGACCATAATAATTTGGTTTCAGTGGTTTTGTATATCACCGAAGGTTTTCTTTTTTACAAGCGAGGGCAGTGAACAGCCTCCTAATTGGCTAATGGTACAAGGTAGCGAGAACGACCACCTGGGGACTAGTTAATTAAACTTAGGGAACCAGTCTACTGTGGGGTCACTGATTAGAGACACATGGGCACACTGCTTTGAGCAGATTATTCCTGGTAGTGAAATGGTGTGGATAATCTTGCCAGGCAGAGATATAATTAATTGCTTTTGATTTAAAAAAAGAAACCCAAAAATCTAGTAATTGCTGTCTGTGGGATATTAATTTCTTGCATCATTTGCTGCTATCAGGCCCCAGTAGTTAGTAGTGTTCTGACTGACCCTTTGAGCTATGTAAAAACTCACTGGAGATCAATTAATTGATGCCATATTGTTTATTGGTGCTTAAGAACTTCATAATTGATCCATGATTGCTGCTAGTGAATTCATGTAATAATACAGAACTCTTTAGAATAGAAGGAATGGAAAGAAATGGGCATTTAGAGGAATATACAGCATATACATCAGTATAAGAGAGCTTCACATACACATATATGTTTACACAAGCCAGACTATCAATAACTAGTAACTCATCCCTTTCACTGTGGAGTTTATTACTCATCTCAATTTGTTGCATTGATGTTTGCATGTATTATAATTGACAGCTATTCTGTCACAAGATGACAAGTCTGAGTTCATAGTGAGTGTATTTTCTTTTTTGTCTTTTTCAGTTTAACTTTGTGGGGAGGATATTGGGACCACGGGGGATGACGGCCAAAGAGTTGGAACAGTTCACAGGTTGTAAAATCATGGTGCGAGGCAAGGGATCAATGAGGGACAAAAAGAAGGTAAGGATGACCAGGAACAGTAACTCTTGGTCTCAGGAACAGTAATCTCCTGGTCTCAGGAACGGTAACTCCTGGTGCCAAGAACCATAACTCCTGATGTTAAGGCAGTAGGGTATGAATTAAGGAACTGAAACTCAAATTCAAGGAACAGTTGCTTATGATATCAGAAAAAAATTGTATATCTTTCACTAGTCCACGAAAAAAGGAGTGTACTCAAAAGAAGTCTGTTAATTTAATTACTCTGCCATAGGTTGGTTTTCTCTTCTTCTCTTTGATATTGTCTAGCATCAGTCAGACTCAAGAAAAAAAAATCATCTGTCATTACTAAATGGTAAAAATGTTTGTAGGAAGAGGCAAGCCTTCAATGGTCAAATGATCAAAGGATAATTCTCAATCTTGCGTGGTTAGCTTCCTAAACGGACATTTTTATGGAAAAATCATTGAAGCATTTGGAAGCAGTAGATGGCTGAATTTGAAGCTTTATAAAAGATACTGTGTTGCAAAAATGAGTCATCTCCAGAATTGATATGAAACTACAGCATGACTCAAATGTTTGATTATAAAACAGGTTTTTTTGGCTTAAAAAAGAGATTTCATGTTTGTTGATGGCTTCAGATAGCTTTCTTGGTCTCTCTCTTTTTTTTTCATCATTCATTCTATCAAGACTGATTATGGCGCATTCTTCCACGTATTCCTTCAGTTTCCAAACAGATCTCTTACAAGCTGTACATTTCAACCTGTTAACTAACACATTGCAAAATTCATATATTAAAAATCTGCATGTAGCAATGACTTACTCTAAGTCTAGGTTAAGCTAAACATGAGATGTAGATTTGGGACATTGGGACCTAGTATCCCCCTGTCCGAGTCTTGGTGATGACAGGGTTATGGTGAATTTATTGGAGTCACTGACAGATCTTCTCCAGATGTAGCAATGATCATCTTTTTATATCTGTTTGATAACTAGGGAGGGAGGAAGAGATAAGGCTGGTTGATGAAAGAATGCATCCTGCTGTTTTGTTTTTGCTGGTGCACTTTTTTTCCCCTCCTCAAGTTTAAACTTATCTAAGTATTTCATGAGTGGAATTTTATTCCCATGAAAACTTTCCTCTCTTGGGACCATACCGGTAATGAAGTCCAAAGTAGAAGTACAAGTTCTATAGGTTGAAGATCTTGTGTGAATTTTCGATTAATGATTATTATTTTTTCTATTTTTCCCCCTCCTCAAGTTTAAATTTATCTAAGTATTTCATGAGTGGAATTTTATTCCCATGAAAACTTTCCTCTCTTTGGACCGTACTGGTAATGAAGTCCAAAGTAGAAGTACATGTTCTATAGGTTGAAGATCTTGTGTGAATTTTCTATTAATGATTATTAATTTTTCTTGCTATTTTTCCCCATATAACTCTCTATATTTGCTGGATCCCATATGCATGTAAAAGTATGACTCTTCAGGGGTGTGCAATTACCATCGCCCGACGCCCGGGGCTACCAATTTTAGAGGTCGGGCTAGCTAAAAGATTAACTGTGGTAGCCCGTCGGGCTAGTAAATCATAACCAGAGTTGGCAAAATATGCCGATTAATTTGCAGTGTCCTAGTAGGAAAAGTGTATCGTCATTGTTATCACAGAGGCATAATATCTGCTCCTTTTAAGTCATGATAGATTAAAAATTTCTTAAGCATATTTTTTTCTCGTGCTACATTCTTCTGAGAAAAAAATACTCTGCTGTAAGTTTCACACTTTGAAGTTTTACCGACAGTGTGTGTTGACCTGACCAGTGGCTAGACGAGATAGTCACGCCTCACTGCACATGGCTTCCGTAGTTACCTGTGCAGCTGTTTCAAGTGACATCACTGTAAAATGATTCCTTTTCCTTTAATATGTATTCATTGGCTTTTTTAATATAATTTTTTTTACAGAGAGAGAGAGAGAGAGAGAGAGAGAGAGAGAGAGAGAGAGATGCATTACAGAGATATTATAAATTTCTGCACTAACTATTCTCATGAACACATTTTAAAGTGACCTGCTTGGTGATTTAAAAAAATATTCATATTTTGCAAATTATTATTTGTGCATTTTCCATTATTTTTATTTAAAATTTACCATTACGTAATTAATTGCATAGTTGTATTTTGTACATGGAAATTAAACAGGATAAAATGCATGTACACATAGGTTATATAGTTACAGTGATTTTATAGAGTCTGTTCACATTCACAATGTTATGTTTGGGTTTTATTACATGTATATAAACAGTACCCAAACCAATTTTGTAACTAAAATTTGAGAGATCAATGAAGTTGAATATTTTTGAACTAGTCTACCACAAAAAACATGCAAATAATAAATATTTTATATATTAATAATTATATACTAGTATCATACAGGAGAAAAAATTATGTACATAAAATTTAGGTTTTTTTTATAAAATGAAATGTTGACATGTCCGAAATAGTCTGGCTAG
The DNA here is from genome assembly GCA_015776775.1 of Magallana hongkongensis. Taxonomy (NCBI): domain Eukaryota; kingdom Metazoa; phylum Mollusca; class Bivalvia; order Ostreida; family Ostreidae; genus Magallana; species Magallana hongkongensis. The sequence continues at coordinate 49,238,314 of CM027466.1, forward strand.
TAACTTTGAATCTTGGGCTAGTAACTTTGGTACTCCCACTAGCCCCTGGGCTAGTGGCCAAATTTTGTAATTGCACACCCCTGACTCTTAGATCTTGTAGAACTTGCCTCATACTCTGATGTATTACTGGAAAGAGATTGATCAGTGTTTTTGAAAAGTTTATTTTTAGGGTGTTTGGCTAAATGTTCAAGCATCTTGGTTGTGAGAGTTTTCTTGGGAAACAGATGCATATGATTGATCTACGAGTGAAATTTTTGCTGCAAGAAGGGCATGTTTAGAAAATGGCTCAGATGTTTCTTCAGCCGCTGAAATCGGGCACTAAACGTGTCCATCGATATTCACTATGCAAACAGTTCTTTATCTTGATTTAGAATTATGAAGATTGAGGAGCGTAGGATCAGCCATTCTTCATTTGATTTGTTGTAATGATTTCAGCCTGCAGTTCGGGGTGTCTCTGAGGAAGAGCAAGCTGTAATTATAAGTCAAACTCAGGGAATCAATGTCACTTATGTAGTTCTGAATCATGAATGTGGCTTATACTTTTTCACAGTGACACTACAAATATAGCATGCAGTTATATGTGTGGTTAACCAGTTATATTTCAATTATCCTTGTTAAAACACATGCTTTTTTGCTTTTTTTTTAAAATACAAAGTATAAAGAAGAATTGAACTCCAGAGTCACATCACATAGTGATACATATTTATAAATGCAAATGAATATTTGTAAATATAGAACTTGATTTTACAAGTGCAAATGTAGAGTTACAAGTAAACACAATGATCTTCCCAATACATATTTTTCTAATTTAAGGTTAACTTAATTATAGCTAGGTAATTCAATGCTTTTTGTTAATTACTACAAAGATAGTTCCAGCAATGTAGCAGAAAAACATATTTTTCTGGAATGCAAGTTATTTTGGTGTGTTGTAGAATGTTGCAATTTTGTATTTTTCAAGCCTCATGTTTTGTTTTTGTTTTAAACAGGAGGAACAAAACAGAGGAAAGCCAAACTGGGAGCATCTGAATGAGGAGCTACATGTCCTCATCACCGTTGAGGACACAGTTAACAGAGCCGAGGTCAAAATGGCCAAAGCGATGGAGGAAGTGAAGAAACTCCTCGTACCCGCTGTAAGTATGGCCGACATCGGCATTCCCACCCTACGCTCATTCAGTCTCGAAGAAACATAAAAATGGCTAATTCAGAAGAGCAAACAGGCTGGCAAAGATAATTGAAAACACTTTTTAAGAGCCTGTAAATGCAATTATAATGGAGACCAGTAACTCTAGCTCTTGTTTTGATTTCGTTTCTGTTAATGTAATGTATTTTCATGTATTGAAGACGTACTGTTTTAATGTTGATTTCTAGCTTGCTTACGCTGTTCCTATTTGTACGAGGCCATTACTTCTGGCATAACAAGACTAAGATATCACTCACCAATAACAGCCACTGGGATGTTTAATGTCAAATCAAGATGCATTAAATTCATAAAACTGCTCTCTAGAGTCATCATAATAAAGAGCCCCCAGTCTGGACAGGGAAAGTTAAGTCTGGTCATTCAGAGAGGGGTATTTGATGAGAAGTTTTGGGCCTGTTTACTTGAAAGCTGGGAGGGGAGGGGGGGGGGGGTTTAGGAGCAAGAATATGTCATGACAGTGAAGTGGGTTGCTTGAACAGAAGTTTATTTCATGGTTGTGTCAATGCACAAACCTTAAAGTTAATAGAGTCTTAACATGCAAGGTTTTGTAAAGGGGCTTTGAGACCTCAATTTGAAGATTATTAAAAGATAAAGAGTTCTTTGAAAAGCAGTATTAGGATTAGTATTGGGACCTTGTGCTAGTATGGAACACATAAATGGGTTTCTTTAAAAATAGTATATATATATAGATTAGTCTCTTTCTTTCTTGTGCAATGGGATTGGAGAAAATTAGAATGACCTCTAACAGTTAATTCAGAAATAACAGGTTTGAAAAAAATGGCCCAATTTAGACTAGGTTTAGTCGAAATATGTCATGTATCTTCATTTGACACTGAAGACAATTAAGATATGTATATATTAACCAAAATAAAGGTTGTTTATGCAACGGAATAAAAAGAATATTTCCTCTCTGATTTTGTAATCTTTGGTCCCTCTGTTACGATAAGGTTCTTGAGGTGTTGCTCATAATAGAGGAACTAAAAAAGTTCAAGTAAAATAGGACATGATAAAAAGATATATCTCCTGTTGATAGAAATCAAAATTGTTATGGATCGACAGAATTATCAGAGTGATAAGGAAGTTTTATTACGCTCATCTGAAATATTTCCTCTCTATGGTAAATGAGGGTCGGAAACAAAAGTGAAGTGGGTCTGAGTTGAATGGTCAAGTGTTAATTTCAGGAAAGAGATACAACTCCAAACTTTTCCTGCTGCAATTGTTGATTTGAGCTTTGGTTTTATTGCATTTTTGAAATAGATAAGGACCGAGAACTTTGTGTCAAATGGAAAGCAGGAAACGTGAATGAGAAATCTCTTCCTCTTTTAATTTTCATTGTAAAAGGTGAATAGATGTTGTAATAGTAGATGTCAGAATTTATAAATAGTGAGCTTATTTCTTCCCGCTAGCTTAAAGCCATGAAATTTGAAGCCAGTTTTTGGTAACTGTTTTAGGTTTGTAGAGAGAATTTGTACTACAGATTGGTATAACCTTGATTGAAGAATGCTGTCATTGTAAAGGCTTAAAAAAGGGAATTAGCCTTTAAGAGTTGTTGAAAGAAAAGAGATGAAGTAATCGGTTTAAAGGTCCTTAAACACCTTTGACAAGATTGGGACTCAGTTTCTAGGCTCAATGACAGACTTCTTACAAGGTTGTTATTTCTCAAGAATGGATAGAATTTTTCTACTGGATATAGATTTCAATAATTATTCAAACCAAAGTTTGCACTGACTTGCGAAATTGTCCAAGAGTTGATCAAAGGAGATAGAATAGAAGGAAGAAGGGGGGATCTTCTGTATATTAAAGAGTACATAAATATATATTTATATATTGACAAACCAGGGGGGCTTACTTGGACTGAGTAGAATTAGTCGATGGTGTTTTTCAAGCCCTCAGAGAAAAGTGTCCCAACAATAAACCGCGTTCCTGTCATCCATAGTGAAAATGTTTGTGGGGTGTTCAGTGTCTGTCTTCAATGGGAGACAATGGGTCGTCAGAGACTTGGCCCACCAGAGCAAACAGCATGGGGAAATGTTTGGTCTAGTGCTTTTGTGTTGGGACCATTGAGGGAGGGGGTTTCCATTCAGTAGATAGGATACCCGCTTCTGTGTGAACATTGCTGGAATCCAGCTCAGTCTGATTGTTGACAGAAGAGATTTCTGTAACTCATTTTCTGTTGACATTAGAAATCAATACAATTGTTGACTTCTGTTGGGGAAAATTAGCTGGTTGGGCTGCCCCTAGAGAAGAATTGAGCTTGACACTTTATTCACTAACAATTAACGCTTAGATAAAGAGAGAAAGCAAAAGGCTAGTCTTGCACAGTGTGCATACAAGGGTCTCTGGACAGGGTCTGAACTTGTTGGACTGTTTCTTTTGCTCAGAGCTTCAGTAAATTCAACCACTGTGTTGGCAAATATTTGAAACGCAAATAGAATTGTATGGCTTGTCCAGAAACCGGTAAACACTGCTGGCTCAGCATTGATTTTCCTATTTCTTATGATTAACCAAAAACAAACAGAATTTTGTTATATTTCTTTGTATCCATTTTTGCCGAATTCCAAATGACAAAAGCAAACAAGTTATACAGTTAGCTTTAAAAAAAAAAGCATGTAAGAAAAGATACAACCTGTTGAATGGAATGTTTTACATTGGCCACAAGAAACGACTATATTCAAGACAATTATCACTTGATATGATCAGACAAGTCCATAACAAGAATGGTTTATCCCACCCAGTCTCCAGTACTAACCCCCTTTTTATAGAACATATCAGGGTTTTTCTGGCCCAAAACTTCAAGGTATTTTTTTTCCCCCGAGGGGTTCCTGTCCTTGCACTCTAAACTGTCAAAACATCACAACTAGGTGATGAATCTTCTCATAAAAATCAATCAGGGGCCTCGGACTGACGAATTCACGAGAGACGTGACAGGAACATCGTTGTTTCATGAGTCCTTGTCCAAACTTCTCAAGTGATCGGTCAGCATGTCCATACTGAAGTCTGTACTACAGTGGAAGGGGGAGGGGGGGGTAGTATTGATGAATAAGGGCCAAATTAGGTTATCCATCATGTTGAACGAACTCGTCAAAATCATATCTTACTATATAACCCTGTCCATCTAGATTCTATTCAATGTCGGGGGATTCATTTAGATGCCATAAAAATAATTTGAATTGCAGACTATTGCTTGTTTTATTTCTTGTCCTTAAATAAGATATGATATTCACCATTTATTTTGCAAGAGTCTTTGACTTCTTTTGATTTTGATTATCTGGTCAATGATTAGTTTACATGAAATGCAACTGCACGATCAAATATTGCAGAGCGAATTCGGAACATAAGGAAAACAAATTATCCTGAGTTATTTTTGCTAGCTTTTACTCTTAAGATCTTAAGACTTCATAGGGAAAAACTTTTATTCTCTTGAATTCTGTGTATTCTTATAGCACTGAAATTCAGCAAGAAATTCAGAAAACATGTTTAGACGTGGCAGGGCTTTATAAATATTCAAAACTCCACCAGGGCACTTGTCTCGGACTCCATAAACCTGTAATTATCATAGATTGTCAGCTAATGTGTTGCCCCAAACTGTGTGTTCAACTGGCTTTGTACAAGAAACACTAGATTATTATCATTTTTCAGCATATTTTTCTTTCGCATGAAGCTTGCTGGAAGGTATTCGTCAAATCAGAAGGCCTCTTTTTTCCCCCTTGGCGTTCATTGTCCTTTTAAAAAAAAATTACCTGTCGTATTTAGACTATGGATGCATTTATTTTATTTAATCTGAAGATACAATAGAGGAAATAAATGGATTGTTACCTGCTATTTTTTAAGTTGTTAGTATCAGCTGATCAAAGAAATAACGACGCTGTTTTTTCACGGGTTTATAGACTGTTCAGAATAACTAGAGAGAGATAAATGGTGGCATTCAAAAATAAAGTTCAAAAGAGTAGCCAAGTTATAAGCAGGATTAAAAAAAAAATACTTCATAGTCTACATTTTGATTCGAGTAACTGCAAATAACAAAAACTGCGATTTTCTCTCCTTTCATTTCGTGAGCACTTGCTGAGGTCTCACAGTGTATGAATTATAACTGACTAAACCGAGCACTAATTGTTGACTTTTTTCTATTAACCAAGAGTAGCTGACACCTGAAAGCCTTGATTGTGTAGTGTCTAGCAGGGAGACAAGGCAGGCGCAGCAAGCCTTCATCTCTCGCTCTGTTTGTCTTGTCAATTTATATCCTTATCAATTTTAAACAAAAGTTTCCTTTAACTCTGCTAACACACTAAATCAATCTAACTTCCTATTAAAAAAATATAAAATATGGGACAAAAAAATAATAACACATGAGACCCCCCTGATAGAATAGTGTAAGAGAACAGAGTATTTGGTTGGCTTTTTTCAGCCCGAAGGGGAAGATGATTTGAAGAAAATGCAATTGATGGAACTGGCCATCTTGAATGGGACATTATCGCGATTCCAAAGCGATCCCACTAGCTCGTAAGTCTCAAGCCTGTCTCTGGGAGAGACAGGGTAACGTAACAAAGTGTACCTACTAACGTGTGAATGTTGACGTGTTTGCGACTCTTTCTTTACAGCCCGACGGAGAGGATGACCTTAAGAAACGTCAGCTCATGGAACTGGCCATCATCAACGGCACTTACCGCGACACCTCCAAACCCCCCACCACCCAGGCGGGCGGGGGTCAGTCCTCTACCTCCACTCGTAAGTCTGGCGGCAGCCGACGCCCACTCGCAACCCACGCCAGTTCTGTGTGCAGTGTTTATAGCTTTACGTTTATTCCCTTTATCTTCCCCCTTGGCTGTCTGTGTTTATTTTTTTGCATTATGGTGTTTTTTTTTCTTTGGCTTAAGGAATTTTTTTTTCCTTCCACCCCCTTGGAGATGGCCACGCCTGATGGATTGGGTCACTGATCTTTTGTAGTAGTTCATGCATGATAGACCGCTTCTATATTTTATCACCCTGTGACGGAATTCTCTCTTTTTTGTATACATCATTATACCTCTGAGAGGAGAGATCTAACAAGACACGAAATCATATACAATTCTTTGTTTAGATTTTCTTTTAAAGAGTCCATTTATTTCTGATAGATTTGTGATAAAAAGAGAGCAACTATGCAAATTTGGCATAATTGAAAAATATTGAATTACTACATAACTGATATGGTTTGTGTCTTGCTGAATGTCTGCTTTCAGTATCACCTTTTATTGAAGGCTTCAGAGAGGGAAGGTTGCATTTGTATTAAAAATATATATCTCTGCATGTTGGTATTGGTGTGTTATTTACTGGGAGAATGGGTAACTGCAATCTACATCCAATATAGCAGTGTAAGGGGAGTAACTCTTATTCTTATTATGGACTCAAAATTTCAGTAAATATAAAATGATAAAACCCCCAAAAAAAAGAAGAAGAAAATTACCTCCTTGAAGCCTAGAATATTTTCTTTATTTCAGCTGCTTTTTATTTATTCGGATTAGTTAGGTTGTTGATTTTACCAACTTACAATTCAGACACGTTGTTGGCTTAATGTAACATGTTTTATAAGTTGACTCTATTTTAGATATCTTTATTACATATATTTAGTCTTTTTCACCATCACGGCTGAGATATTTTCCACATTCGTTTTAAATTTTTTTACAGTGAAGAATAAATATTTCTTAAGAAAATGGAATTTAATCTGTCTAACTTTGAATTTTTTATAACAATGTGGAAGGAGGTTTGTTAAATATTTTGTCTACAGATACAAGTAATTTGGAATAGATATTTAATACCACAGGAAATCAAAATAATAATAATATTTTATAGCCATCATTTACCCTTCTATTTTCTTTGAAGATTCTTCACTGTACTTTTCTATTATTTTACATGTTGTTTATAAGTTCATCAAAGAAATTATGATATGCATGCAATTATTGGATGTATCAAAGTATTCATCATTGTATGCTGTGTATTAGCATGTCTTATTTCTTTATTAAATTCTCCCTTCCCCCCAAAAAAAATTGACAAGCAAAAAGGCAAAAAAGACCACCCCTCAAAAAAAAAAAGGGAATGATTTGAAATGCAATGTTTTATTTTTTTAACATCTTCGGAATATTGCCTTTACCCTTTAAAAGTTCTATTTTCTCTTTTGTAAAGTTTTTGTATTTGTTTGAAATTTCCTAAACAAATGGAAGAATTTGCAATGACAAATTGAAAAAAGATGGCTTTGACCTCTGAATTACATTGTTGGCATATATAAGTATCAGGTATCAGGGTGATGCCTTGACCTTAGAGTTGCAAATTCTTTCAGGAAATAGTTGAGCTTTTTTGCAAGGCTGTGAATCCTTTCAGACTGAAAATGGTTCCATTAAAATTCACATATCGATAAAATATTATCATTGGTTGAATAGATTTATGATCAATCAGTAGATTTTGCCACAGTTTTTATAAAAGATGTTATTCAAATTAATATAAATAGCATGAAACCAAATTTTTTATTTGCTTTAAATTAATGTTAAAAATCTTGGTATGGGAACTAGTTCAGTCTTTGGAAGGAACCAGCAACTGTTGAGATTTGGGTGTGTGCCAGCTGGTTGACTGACTCTTGTGTTTTTTGCACCTTTTTCAAGATGCCTTTGGACTTCCTTGGAATGCACAACTTCAAACCATGCAAATGTTGGGTCAATTCGACACCAGCGGACTCGACCATAAGAGCATACTCAAGACCTCAGGTATTATCACATACCTGTTCACCTGTGCATCTCTTAGACAACAGGCCCGCTACAATTTCTCTCCTTGTTCAATCTGAAAAAAGCAAAGAATTTTTGTAAATTTATCCATGGAAAAAGTGCCCTTCTCCCTCTTTGTTTAAAAAAAGCTAAATTCTCTTCTTTTTGGAAAAAAATATCATCCAAGCAGGCCAGCTACACTTACTCTCTTTGTCCATTCTGAAAAAGCAAAAAACTTTTTTTTTCAAAAATTATCTATGAAAAGATGACCTTGCTCCCTCTTTGCCCATGCTGAAAAAATCTAAATTCTCTTCTTTAAAAATAATCATCAAGGAAAAGTTGAAACTAACTCTAATTTTGCTTTTTGGTGGTCAGTTTAATTTTAAAATATTTGTTGCATATGTTTTTTGGTTTCAAAGTTGATTAAAATTAAATTCAAAATTTGATTTAGAAAACTCCTGTTTAGGAAGACTTAATGGAGGAGCAAGGTTTCCTCAAACTAGTCAGATGTTTACTAGTGGAGCTTTTTCAGACATTGGATATGGAGGTAGTGTGGGTTTTTGTTGGTCAGGGTTTAGGGGAAAACAAAATGAACTAACACTGTATGAACAAGGCAAAAGGGATTTGAAAATAAGTGTTGATTTCTGAAGATTTTATTAGCACAAGCTTAGGGATAGTGGGAAGGGGAGGGGAGGAAATGGGAAAACATAAGGGTCACAACTATAAAAATGACAGTATGCTCATATGGTTAACTGTAGCAAATTTATATCAAACAGTTTTTCGAGCAATATTAGTTTTTTTTTTATACAGAGCCTCAATATTTTACACAAAATTTATATTTGTATCAACCAGTCAAGCCTTTCTATCCATTAGACTTATGCTTCTGTTTCAATGGACAGTTTTGATTGCAAACTGACAGACTTACTTTGTAAAAGATAATCTCAAGAATTAAGAAATTGTGTTAGATAACACAACAACCTGAGTATAAGAATTCCGACTTCATTTTGCAGGTCATACATATTTAAACAAAATTGCTTGAATATTAATTGCATGGTTCTATAATCTACTTAATTGTATCATTCATGTAAAGAATTGTCAACTGATTTATAATTTTCTTTGTAAAAGGATTTGATGTAGTATGTCGTAATTGGGTAATGAATATAATCATTAATTCGAGTAGATTATCAATTTTCAGAGGCGCCTCGGTTTCTGACTGCAGCTTCGCCCCTTACAGCCGGGATCTCTCAGCTTCGATCCCCCACACCAGCAGGTGCCCCCTTAATCCTGGCCCCACGCATGCCACAGGTGGCTACCAGTTCTGCCACCATGATCAACCCCCCACCCCTGGTGTCCCCTACAGACAGTGCGGCCACCGGACTGATGTACAACCCCTACGAGTACCCCTACTCCCTCCAGCCTGCCGCTACTCTTGTGGAGTACCCTACATCTATTGAACAGACGGCAGCCGGTATGTTAAGTTTCTCCGCTGTGCGGTAAACGTAGATTAAAAAACTGTAGGAAGCGCAACCAAAAAAAAGATATTTTGTTTTTACCATATCTTTATGCATTGTACTAGAATTTTTTATTGATCATATAAGCAATTTTTTTTTACGCCTAATATTTACAATCAAAGAACTATTTTGTTCCCATACATATTCAATGACAAAGTTTTGTCGAAGATGAACTTATGATTATTACAAGTTTTCTATGTATAGAAAAGTGTTACTTTTAATATTGCCTTATTTTTATCTTTTTTCGTTATATATATATACATATATTTATTTTAGTCGACAATCATTTTAAGATTTATGTAATTATGAGTTTTTGGTCCCTCTCCATTGATATATTTTTCATTGAACATTCCATAGTTTTCAATTCAGAATTGTAAACAATTGAATGCTTATAATATCATGTACATATATATCTATTTTATATAGTTTAGCCAAATCTTGAGTAGATTGTAAAATAAGATGTTGTTTTATTTCATGCTAGCCTGTAATTATGGACTCGTTGGGTAGGTGATCGGACACTGGGTGTCTATTTATAGCTCTGACATCATTAATAAGACAAGGGACATAACTCTAGATGATGCAAGTCTAAAACAGGAAGTAGCCTACATCTTTTAGGAAGTGTGTTGATATTTTAGAAATAATCAAAATTAATTCTTTGAGTTTACCACCGTTTTGAGATAAACATATCATTGGGGAAAACTGTTAAGATATAAGATCATATAATTGATCACAGAGAATGAGACAGAGAGAGGAAAGTGAGAGAGGAGAGAGGCAGGATTAAGAGATATCATAATCTTTGACTTAATTCTGTTTAACAGGTAGCTTAAGTAAGAGACTCGGCGAGCCATTGAACATATAGTGGGAAAGTAGACAACCTAGTCAAATATTGTTTGTATGTGAATTCACACACGGCAGTCTCACTCGTTAACCAAAGAAACTAGTTCATTAATGTCTTAATAGAGAAGAGTTCCTTAGATTGATTTGGTGGTGGCTTCAAGATTCATTAAAAACAAATGTCCCATTGTTTGCAAGCCTCAGCTGTTGAAGTAGGATAATAAGTTTCTTTTTTTTTTTTGAGTTTTATAATTTTCATTTTTGGAGTGAATGAAGATTTTATTTTTTTCGTAGTGACGGCTTACTTGACAAATTTATTATTTTCCTTCTTTTTTTGTTTCCATGTCTTAATTTCCAAAAGCTTGTGTTTAATTTATCCATTTTCACATCTTTTAAACAATCGTTTTGTTGATATACTGATTTCGCACTTTAAAAAACCTCATAATCTTTTAATAGGATTTTTTTGCTTTATTTATTTGCAAATGAATAAGATATAAACTTTTTGGCATGTAATATATGTAATACTTTATGTTCAACAATTGAGTTATTTGAATAACTACATTAAGATTAACATAGTAACCCCCCTACACAAGTAATTAACTGTTTCTGAAATTAACATGTAAAATTAATAACGTAGCTCTTTTTGTGAAAAAATGAGCTTCTGATGCTTTAGATACAAGCCATCAGTCTTTCAAGCATTGGTATTTTTTGGTATATATATTTTTCTAGTTATTTTGTTTGAATATTTGTACAAAACCAAAAAAAAAATAGGCCAATTTTTGTTGTGTTTTTAGATGCAATATTTAGCACCATCAGGACGCAATTCAATAGTGTTAAATGATGTTTGCATTTATCATTTAGCTTCATTAAAATGAAGATTTGGGCAATATTTTGTCACTTTACAACATCAAAATAGGTTTTAATATCACATTTAAGAAATTGGGATTTGATCGACGCTTTCCTCCCAAAAATAATTTTCTGAAAAGATTTTAAAAAGTGCTAATTAATAAATAAAAATCTCTCATCAAAAGTGTACCTGCAGTTGGGAGAAAAATTGTTTGCCGTAGACTTGGGGGTTGGGTGATTTTGTTCTAGGATTCCAGTTTTAACGGTTTGTTATTGTAGGTTTTGGGGGGTGTTATGTTTTGGGTCAGGTCTTAACGTGTTTAGCTATTGCAGGTGCAGTGCCTAAGATGCGAAGGACCCTGGACACTGTACGGACACACCCTTACACAAGGGTGGCTCTTCCATAAGTTTGGGGGAAGGTTAGTCCCATCTCTCTTCTTCATATAGAATCAGTTCACCATACAGACTATGGGTTCTAAGGCTTCATCCATCTTGTTAATGGTTTTTCATTGAAGATTTTTCATCTTTAGATTGAAAATAAATTTAAGAGCCATTAAATCTAGAGTCTGTATGTTGATCTCAGTCTTCCATCCTGTCTGTAGTCTGGAATTTTTGTCCCTGTTGAATGAGAGATCCAACCATGTACTCACCATAGACTACCATTGAAATCTGTCTCAGAACTTGAGGGCATGATGTGAATACTAATGCTTAAAAGTTGACAAACGTGAAATGATTTAATGAATTAGTGTCAAAAGATTGATGATTAATCCTCCCTCTAAAGTGTGTTTTAATCCTCCTCTGAACAATGCAGAAATCATTGCATTTTCAGGAAGAAAACTAATGTTTAGAAATCCATTATGGGATTTGACTAATACCAGGAAAGTCTTGATATGTAAACACCTCAGAGATATTATTTTTATTTTATTTTTTATATAAAAGTGTTCACATACATCCCGTGCAATAAAGAGAAACCTTTTATAAAACAGTGTCAGTGTGTAAATGTTGGTATTGTCGGCCATTATAAAGCTAATTAATACATTCTATTGATGTTTTTTAAAAACTTAATCGACCACTAACCCCTGAAAACTTTGATTTACACAGACTTTTTTACTCCTCCTTTCCTGCCCTAATGTGTTGTCATTGAAGGTAAATAACCAAATGTCAGAAAGAATAACCCCTATTGCTAACATCTTAATTGAAGACAATTTTCCTGGTATTTGTCAATTCTCATTAGAAAGAAATAACCTAATTTTCTTTTCACAATGTCAAGGCCATAAGGTTATGACCTGAAAGCCTAGACATTGTAAAGACGATCCAATAATAAATGATCTCTCATTCAAAGAAATTCCAGACTTATCCAGACTGTGCTTATAATGTATTTGTATTGTAGGTTCATGTAGTGTTTTTTTAGGAGGTTTTGAGGAAGGGGTAAAATTCCCAACGAACAGAGTATGTGTGATACAATGTTTGTATGGTATTGTGATAATACACGTTTCGTTACAGGTAGTGTAGAGCACTAGAAATCGTGTTCTCATTTATTGTAGTGAAGATTTATGATGTAGATATTATATGCCTACATGTAGTAGGGTGTGAGAGATGCCCGGTTCTGTACATGTTAGTCCCATAGATTGAACTGTGTTAGTACTGTGACTATGACGATGATTGAGGTGGATGTATAGTGCATAATAATGTAACGCTCAACCATTCCATTGTTTATTTGTATTCTCCAGCACCGAAATCTCAGGCAGGTTATATCGACAGGTTATTTTTCTTTTATTAGAACACCGTTTTTCATGGAGAATTATCAATATTTATTTTTTTTTCTGAATTTTTCTTCTTTTTTTTTGTTTGTTGCTTATATTGCTTATTTTGTTCTGTCTTGTAGTTTTTTTCTAAGTGCTAGAATATGAGCAATATGTATTTATTACCAAAAAAAAAAAATAAAGAAAAAATGCTTACCAATTGATAAAAATGATAGAATTGTTTGATTAATGGATGAGAACACATTACAAATAGATATTTATTATAGATTAGTTAGTCTTCTTGCGGAAGATTATTTATTTGAAGGTGTCAATTGTTGTTTATTTGAAATGTTCAAAAAAATAAAAAAAAGAACTTATCTATTAGTATGTCTGTTCATAGTACGTTTACAAAATAATGTGGGATTTTCCAAGCGCGTGGAGAGACCTTTGTTCGAAAGGGTCATTTCAACATTTGGTCATAGATATTGGTGGTAGACAAGACAAGTTTCCCTGAAGTAAACTGACGCTGCTCCAATTTACCACCTCCATTCATAAACAAATACTTGCTTCTATTTTGGAAGTCTGTCTGGTCTTAGAAATTCAGCATTTGGAAGGATAACAGATGGCTGAAGAATTTATTTGTTTTCTCGTACCTGTGTTTTGTTGCTGTTGTTGGAACTGAGGGTAAATTGCTTGTTGTAGAGTAATTCTTTATCTCCTAATACTGTCCCCTACCCCCCAAAATGCTGTTGACTTAATTGCTCCCTGGGCTCTACATCATGGGTTTATTGTCTGCTTCTAAATACACTTGTGGCATCTCTCGTTATTATATTATGTATTCTTGGATTATCAGTAGACTGCACTATGTAGCCTCTTCATCTCTTGGTATTCATTAATTACTGTTAATTAATAGGCTTTTATACCAACATGTATCATACAGACTAATTCAGCCAAATACTAACCAGCAGATCTAAGTTGTGCCGTAACCAGCCTTATAACACTTACAGAAAAAATAAAAAACAAAAGAATTTTCAGGGAAGGGGGTGGGGGTATTTTTTCTTCTAAATTAGCTTAAAATATCATTTGGTTCTCAAATCATTTTCCACCTTCATCTCTGTAATTCTCTTTTTAAAACTCGCAATTTGCTTAACTTTTGTGTTTTACTGCTTTAGACTTAAAACAAAACAAAACTGATACAAGATATTAAAGCCAACTAAATTTATAATGTTTTTATAACTATTTCTCTGTTTGTTAACTTTGATTGCCAAGTAGCATGATTTTTAATATCCAGACTTGTTAACCAATTTTTAAAAATTTGCATGCCAACAACGTGTTTTTTTTTTCTGACCAAATGTGCACACACTTTAATCTGCTGTGGTTAGTGACGGCTGTGTTCACCCAGATGGTTAAAACAGAGAGATTGATAATTTAATGTATCTAAACTACTTGATTATGAGAATGATGCAGTATATGGTAGCAGTATGAACTAACATTTTTTTCTTTCTTTTTTTATTTTTCACCTAACTCTCAGCTGTGCCTACGAAACTAACTCAAACCCACCAGAACACTTGAAAAAACAAGAGCGAGCTACAAAACACTGGATCAGGGGCCTCAATCAAAGGCAGCAACGCACGGCACCTAACTCTGTCGCCCACGATGTTCTACTCACAATAAAACAAAAGCTGACATCTTGGTGTGTGGGAATTATCCAAACAAAATCTTAAAACAATCGCTGGATATAAACAAAGCTGCCTTCCTTAGCAAAACTGCAACCACTAACATGCCTTATATTTATAAAAAAAAGTTATATATATTATATATACATATGTTATGGCAGAAAACAAATTTTTGACTTCATTTGGATCATTGAGAAATTGTGAGTTGTGTTTATTTTTTTACTTTTCAAGGTCTAATTTTGAGAGAGGGCCATTGTGTGTTTCTTAAGTATAATTTTTGTGTTTTGTGAAATTGAGGTTGAAATGAGGTCAATTCAGAACCGTCCTTGTGCCAATAATATTAAAAAAAATCATGTAGAAAAACTAAGTGCCTGACAATTTATACTCTTCAGAACTAATGTAGACTAACATTGTTGATGTACCAATTTTGTTGTTAATGAATGTTCATTGGTGTGCAACAAGGATTTATGCTATGTCATTGTTTTTCCCATTATATTGAAAGAATAATTAACTCCTGTCATTTTTGCCTTTTCACATCAAGAACTTAGATGAGATTAACATTTTGTATTTATATATTAAACACTATCTGTACAGCATAATTTTTACCTTTACATCTGTTTCTGTATTTTTACCAAAATACATACTCATCTCTTCCAAAAGATTAGAAAATGCTCCTTTACACATTTATTAGACAGTTCTGAATAGTATGAACAGTAAAACTTGGAAATGTGTCTTGAGGTTTTGCCAAAAGCCTTTATATTTCAGTAATATATATTTATGCACATATTTTTGTTTGATAGTGTTTAATGTTAGAATTTTGTAGCATAATGTTGAAGTTTGTTGATTTATTGAACAAATGAGCTTAAAATCAAAGTGTTCTTAAAATTCTCACACATGATTGGTTTTGATTTGAGATGCATTTCCAAGGTTTTGCCAGTTGATGTAGCAATAGTCTGCTATCTTCAGTGGAATAATATTCTAAGAAAGAGAATCTGAGATTATCTGCACACTTAACTGGAGAATCCTCCAGTATTATGGCTTGGGTTCTGTCTTCCTTCACTAATAGAGTTTTGAGTAAGCTTGACTTTGTGATTTGGTGTTCTTTGCTCTGTGTGAAGAGACCAGTAGATTTCACTCTGTATGCTTGTGTGTGCGTGTGTTTAAAATTTCCCTGTGTTTTTACATATCATGTTAATCGAGAACTGATGGATTTTGTAAATATTATTTTTTGTGCACTTGTTATTTTTGCCAAACGTGGATGGCGTTCATATCACAGTTTAATTTTTTGCATCTTTGGAATGATGATCTGTGTCGCGTGCTCACTTGTTGCATAACACGGATACCGCGGCCAATATCTACTTAAACGAGGTCATAAGATCACAAAACACAGGGAAGAGAAAATAGGAAAATTATTGTTTTGTGTATGAAATTAATAGTTTCATCTTCTGTTTTTTTGTACTGTACATAATTTTTTTTATAGAGACTTAGTTGTTGGTATCAATACCTTAATAGTAGCTATGCAAACATTTTTGTCAAACTCCCTTTAAATTGTGTTTGGCTCTGTGAAAGTAACGAAAGGCACTCTTGGTTTTTTTTAGAGAAAAAATAACATCGTTTTTTTGTGTAACAGTGGTTGTATAAGATTGACTTGAAAGGGTTGGAGTATTACCTTGAATTTTATTAGATAATGGCCGTTTGCTCGAATTTCATTGGATAATGTCTATTAGCTCAAATATCATTAGATAAAATGGCTGTGTAAAAGAAGAATAAATCAGTATGGTTTCTCTCTTACAGAATCTGAATCTTTGATCCAAAGTGGTCACAATTAATCCCTACCCATTCAAGTCACTTAAATTTTAAAAGCAGTGTATGTAGAATGTTGAGTTGAGATGCTAGAATGTACAATTTAACTGCTCTTTGTATTAGCCTATTAATTCACTCATTCTTGGTTTTTGGCACATGATGGAAGAGACGGATTATTTTGGTTTCGATTGATTTTTTTTGTACTGTTTTATTGAACAAAGTTGTGAATTTTTTTATTGAATGCTCAACAAGAAGTCATATTTGGCCTTAGGATAGGTACTTATATATCACAAATCTGAATTTGGATTGAATCTCAATGCAGGGCTTTTTTTTCTAACTTTATATTTGAACTTAATGTTAAGCATATCCACTCTAGGATTTAATTTACACCTCGTTCTCCTCGCTGTCTTTAGTATATTGGTAAGCTTTGCATGGAGTTCACTATAATCTGGCCTTGCCAGTCACTAACAACACCTACCCATAATCTGATGCTTTCTGAAGATCTGTAACTTTTTTTAATACTGAATTCTGACATGTTTTGTTGTTTATATACTGTTAATTTTATACAATTGTTAAACTTAACAGGTGCATCAGCATAATATTCTGATTCTGTTGTTGCAATCTCTGGAAATTTTCTGCCACTTTCAGTTCATTTGTTTTTGGTATTTGGACTTATTACCAGTACTTAATAACTTTTTTAATATTTTATAAAATTTCATACCAAGAACTGGAGGCATGGCCAGAGAATTTCCACCATAACTGGATTAACAATGTATTGTATATATATATAATTCACAATGTTTCTCTGTGGATCAATCAGCATGCTTTGCCTGTAGTTAGTAGATCCATCAAAGTAAAATGTGAACGAATCTCAAGGTATCATCTACTCACCCTACCCTCAAACTAACCCAAGCTTCATTACCCCCAACCCACCGAAAGATAAAGTAAATCAACTGGAAAAATACTCCCTTGTGACTTGTGAGATTGACTCTGCCTTTGGATACCATCTTTTCCCCCTTTTCATTGTAAAGAATGATATACTTTTAAGAAGTTTGCCTTTATTTACTATACATAAGCGGCATATTAACCCAAACTGCTACTTAAAATTTGCATTTGTTGTCTTTTTGCATATTATTGTACTCTATATATAGATATATATTATTTTTTCTGTTCACTAGCAATAAAGGTTTTTAAAACAGTAACTCATCTTTGCAGTTCATACTAACCAGTGGATACAAATCTTCTTAACACTGCATCGTTTCGTTACTAAATATAACCATTTATATACTTTGCTGTTGTGTTTCTGTTACTAAGGTAACTATGCATGTCAAGCTATAATTGGTGGAGTGTAGTTCGTCCAAAGAAATCTGGACCTGTAACCTGGCTTTTGATTGGCCAAGAGGTCAGCAGATTTAGACGGACGTGATAGAAAGCAGCCTTGTTAACTGCTAAAGATTTCGAATGATTAACACTACGTTCTATGTATTTCAAAGCCAAAGACTTTCTGAACTTTTCCAATCTTATTTCGATTAACACTTGAGCTTACCACAAGCCTCGAAGAGATCAATGCATAATAGTGATTACAAGATAGTCCGTCTTAAAACTACATTCTTCCATATAATCAAGAATTGTAATGTATTGGCATGATATTAACTGTCTTGTTAGTTTCTTGGCATATATTAACCGCAGTGCTCTAAATATTTACAAACTTCATTATTTCCCTGTTAACATTTTCTCATGGTAAAGAGCCCATCGAAACATCACACAAGTGCCTTATTTTGGGTAAAGAGATTTCTCTGATACAAAGCAACGTGCCAAATCACAACCACTGCTTAGTATATAAACCCCCAGTGTAGGATCCAGCAAATAGGCTGAGGGGGTTTCTGAACTTTGAACTCTCGCGGGAATCTGATTCACGTCAGGTGATTTAGGGCCCTTCCCTTGTTGGATCCCCCACTGCACTACACATGCTATCAACGATCAGTTTTCAGGGAGCTTGTTTATTTCTGTGATAATATAATCAATCCTTCTAAGGTCCCAACAATCATGTTTTAATTGTTGATGACGTTGGCAAATTTACGCCAGGTAATCATTCACTATAATCGAAGCGTAATTTTATGCGCACGCCTTCAAAGATCACGTGACTTGCAGGAAATGACACGTGACCTTTTTTGTTATCCATGACAACGTTAGCAGTATTCTTTTGTATCCAGAAAAGACTAAACTATTTTGTTTACTGAATAAACTCGTGTTTCATTATATATATTTAGCCGTTGGTCAAGGTCGCAAATCCTGTCGTTTCGTTTGATAGCTTCTCTTGACCGCGTCTGCGTGAATGAATTGGGCGGTTGGTGACATTACATAGCTTTTTAAATGTTTTGTCAAAGTTTTGATTTGTTGTTGATGACGATGTACAATCACAGAGAGAGGAGTGAATCTCTTGATGAACAATGTTTATACACTCTGTCATCGATATGATGACACGTTTATACCAATAGACTCGTACAAGGACTTATTTTCAAATATTAAACTCATTATGTATATTCATTTGTGTGTTTATTTATTCTGAGTGTTGAATGTTCACTCTGAGTGTTGACAGAAAAGATGTGATTATTAACCATGAAAAAATCAACAGAGCACCATAAGGATTGACATGCATTGGACAGTTGTTGAGTGTGAAATCTAGTTATTGGGCAATGCCCAGTATTGGTATTTAAATAAAGTGTTGCAAATACAGCAAAGGTATAAACGAAGTATGCTTATCGGAGGAAACTCCAAACATTATCAGCGTTAAAGGGACAAGGTCACGATTTTGGTCAAATTTCATTTTTCTATTTTTAGTGTTTATCATTCCTTAGGAAATGCATTTGTAATGATATCCCAAAATTCAAAAGTCAGTCGTAGAGTTATAAAAAGATCCGGAGCTCGCAATTCTTTGTCTCTGAAACATGGCTCGGGTCCCCTTTTTTTCTCGGTATACCGATATATGTTCTTTTTCGAAACGGACTTCTCTCTGTGTTAAACAGTTTCAAGCATAAATAAATAGTTGCTAGCGTTTATCATATTAATTTTGGGTCTAAAACTGAAATTTTTACTTAAACAATCAAAACGTAAACAAAGCTTTCAAATTGACTACATGACAAAGAATGATGAGCTCTGTATCTTGTTAGAAACACGGAGACTGACACTCATTTGGTTGATCATTAGAAATGCCATACTAAAGCAATTGTAAAAAAAAAAACCGAAAGATAATTTTTGACCAAAATCGTGACCATGACCCTTTGAAGGTATCGACAACCTTGAGATTCAGTGTATTGTAATACAAAACGGCGATAGAAACATACATTTAGTTATAATTCTATTTTATTTTTTATATAAATGTGATTGCGAATCGAAAAAATCTTCGCACAAGTTAAGTTTATTCACTGAAACCAAAAATTTGATACAAGAGGACCATGTAAACAGAATAACCAAAAATTAAAATCGTCAGAGGTATACATACATGTCATACACGTATACAGGAAAATATAGAAGTGAATATAGACATATCGGGATCAATATTTATTTAAGGCTTTGGTATGAAGGATCAGAACAGGAAAACAACTATTGGGAACAGACTCTGCATCGAAAATATTTGAAATGCCAGCAAGAACAACTAGAGACATATTTCACCGTTTGAAAATGATATTCATACAACACTTCGCTGTGATGTATAATTTCTAAAATCTGATGAAAGTCCATTTCATCTGATCAGCTACATCTATGAAATTTACATTTTCAATTGTCTTTGACTATGATAACATTACGAATCAATTTTGAACCCTAAAACCGAATAACTTCATGAAACATGAGTGACACAAAATGGGCGTGTCTGAAAACGGTATTGGCTGCGCCGCGTAGTAATACATGGCATATGCTATTTAAAAATACATGTAGTAGTTGTAAAATAATGTTTTAAAGTGTATGAATTGGAAATGATATATCTTTAAGTTATAAGGAATCATGATCATTCTTTGAATAATATGAGGTGATAAGTTCGGTCGGAGCGTGGTCCAATCTATCATGAAGCCATTCGCGCTTTATTGGGTTTGACCACGCCCCGACCGAAATGATCACATTATAATTCTCAAAGAATGATTCGTTTTTTTTTAATTATAAGTGATATACCGGTCAAAATCTCCCATAGATGCATTTGTCCTCCATCCTACAGTAAGAGATCTGCATGGCTATGGCGGCCATTTATAGACTATTTCCCAGCGGGCATTTCAACGTTGAAACAACGTTGTTTCAACGTCAGGCATCAACGTTGAAATAAGGTTGCATATGAAAGTTGAGGCAATGTTGAAAATGTAACGTTGTTTCAACATCAAAATTCAACGTTGATTCAATGTGGAAATTGTGTTAATATATAGATATGACAATGAAAATAACTTTAAAATAAGTGATTTTTTCAAAATGTTGTTTATAAACATATCTTTTTTATTACGTTGGGCTTTTTTATGTGTGTTTTGACACTTTATTAAAAATATCCAAATATATAAGGTTGCCCTTTACTTAAGTCCTTGTAATATTTGAGTATATCCTTCGTTAAACATAAACGTTGTATAAAGTCCTCATTAAAAAGGTTAACTTGGCATTTCAAAATGTTTTAAGTAAGGCTGTAGGAATATGATCACAAAGAAACCACGTCACGTACAATCCGCCAAATGGCAGCCATGCTTGTTTTCCATGACATGAAACAAAGGATGTCAACACGAAAACGTAGAATCCACAATAGCCATGCAGTTCATCATTTGCATTCTGTAGACTGTTTTAAAAAATAACTCCCAAGATACTCCAATGTAAACTAGAACTGTCCTAACGGAACTAATACCCCTGCAAGGCTATTTTCAAATGGGACAAATAATTGAATTGAATAATAAAGATACATACATACATACATACAAGAAAAAATTCTAGAACTGTAAAAAAAAAAATTAGTTAACAAAGAAAAATTAAAATCAAAATTGTCAGAATTTCACTGTAAATACATATTTATAACAGTAATACATTTACAAATGTATGTATCTGATGATATATATTTTTTAATTTAATTGATTTAAAGAAAAATCAAACCAAATGACAATAACCCCTCTCTTTGCAGTAAATGGAAATACCGGTAGCCAAGCAATGCTCAACATTCAATATCTTTCTAATAAGAGTCTTGACAGATGCAGTTAGTTGTTTCAAATTTTCCTCACTTTCTCCTATGGCACAATGGAACTCCATATCAGAAAATTGATCCCATAGGACTAAGATTTTCTTTGATGAGCTTGTGAAATTCATTTGAATAAACTCCCAAAACATTACCATAATTACCATACTATGTAAATATGTGTAAAAAAGAAAATTTAATATAACAAACAATTTTAAAATTGCCAAAACACTACAATCATATCAGTAATTTTGAAATTCATTTAAATTAATGCCCAATAGGGTTACTTCATCAATTTACTTGACTAATAAATTTAAACAACTTCTAAAAATAGTTTAACTTCTTTATTAATAATGATATTATTTTTTTCCTTATAATGATAGAAACTTTTGGTTTACATGAAACAGTTTTAAAATAGCCCCAAAACCATCACCCATTTTACAGATTATCAATTTCCCCTTAAGGAAGGAGTCTTTTCATTATCAAACATACTTCTTATAATAAGAAATGCATGAAATTTTGACACAGTCAAACGGATCATATTACTTAATGATTCTATCAGTTTAATTAAATTTGACCTTTTTGTTTTCGGATAAAGGTCAGGTCAAGGTCACTACCTTTTTCCTCAACGTAAAAAGTGATAAAAATAAGTGTAGCTCTTTATAGGTCTGTAGACATTTGTTTAAGATTTGAAGATTCAAATCTTCATTGAAATCATAGACCATGAGAGTGTCTATCAGCTTTTACTACTGAATTTGAATAAATATTTATACTAAAATTGATATTGCTTAGCCCGCATTTCCTCTAATTTTCTTAAATTTTGAAGAAATTTTGATTATTTTTTTATGCTTCCAATAATAAAATATTTCTAATTTTTATGTATTATGAAGACTTTATATAAAGATATAAATTGACAGAAAAGCTAATATATTGACCGTTTCATAAGAGAGAAAAACTGATTTTAGTGATTTTTTCACAAAAATCAATGTATAGAATGGGCGCTTTAAAAAGCTTATAAAAATGTTATTTGATAGGCAAATCATATTTTAAAAACATATTCTGAAACCCAAGTATCATATAATTAGTTCACATTAGTAAAAAAAATCCAACATTATTGTTATTGTTTTTAAAATGCTAAAACAGACTGATTATATATATATAATCTGCAGCAATTCTGAATTGCGCAACATGTGATATTTTCCTACGCCAAAAATATAGTCCTTGTTCCATTCTAAACATTGATTACATTTTTCTATGCCAAGTTGTATGATAGTAAAAAAGAAAGAAAAATATACTATTTTAATTTCCTTTCATCTTGATTTAATGAACAATTAATCAAATTTACGTTTGACAAGTCGAAAACCAGAAAAGACTCCTTCCTTAACACATGCTCCATCTGAACCAATGCTCAGATAATGGCTCCCTTGGGACAAATGAATTCAGCCACACTTGTCTTTGATGTTCTTATTAGCTCCTAAGAATTTATCATTGACAAACAAAAACTTAGCATTGTCAGGATCTAGATGTATCTGATCTGATCTGGATGTATTTATATAAATATATTTTAGAGTGTTTTAATACCATTAATTAATTAATAAAATCTGTAAGGATTACCTCCCTTACTTTTCAACATTAGTGTACAAAATATAGAATAAGGAAAATGAAAACTGTTATAAAATCATTAAATCTTGTCTGATCTTAAAAAAATTGCAGGTGCACATCTTCAGATGGTGTTCAACATATGTACACATTTTCTATAGGGGGTACAAAGTTGCGTCTACAGACAGACGGACAGACGGACAGGGTGAAACCAATATACCCCCTAAACTTCGTTTGCGGGGGTATAAATATAAAACAGCCACAATAGTCTAAAAGCTAAAATCCCGGCATTTTGCTGTACATAAAATCTGTGTAGTGACTGCACTAGGTGTACCAAAGAACTGACTTTCTTTGTTCACCATTAGCGTCTTTAGCGGCCAAGCTGACATAGAGCAGCCTGGTAAATTGCATAACTCCCAAGATCAGCAGTGCTTGCAGTAGTGATGGGTCCGCGCACCCTCTCTCACTGACCTAGTTAAAATGCAATTAGCCACTTGCTGTACGCACAGCTCAATCTCAAATTTCTTGTATGAAAACAATCTTTTTTAAAACAAAATGTAAAGTGAAATATTAATTTAACTTTTCATTTAAAAGAAAATTGATATTTTAATTGGATAAGACAACAATATAATAATTTTATTGGAAAATATATAAGATAAATATGTATTTTAAATTAGCGTTAATATTTGTAAAAACACATCATTTAATGCTTCCACTTTACAAAATATAAGTAAAACGTAAACTAAACAAATAATAAGGAAAGTTTTTGAAAATATGTGTTCAGTTTCATTTATATATTAAAATGTTATTTCAACGTTGAAAAGTGGTTGATGTCTTCAACGCTAAATATAAGTTGGGTCTTCAACGTGGAATCAACGTTGAGTTATGGTTTGAGTTTTAACGTTGAAACCTCAACGTTGATTTAACGTTTAATAATGGTTGATCAACGTTGCAACTTGATTTCAACCATTTCTCAACGTTGAAACAACGTTCCGTGCCCACTGGGTTAATTATCTCCTTTAGACGGCGAACTTTGCATTTAACTGTTTAGGAGCATATTGAAATTTCAATCTTAAAACGTAAGGCATTTTTCCTTACTAAATGAATAGTCTTAAGTTTTAAGAAGGATTGCAATAAGTTAGACCACCCAGCTTCCAGTTTAAATCAACAGTTTATTTTATATTGTCAAAGATATAGAGGTATAAATTTAAATCTAATTAAAAAAAAAATCAACTGAAATTATTTGACATTTAACGATCTCCGATCCTCAGCAAAGTTCGATAACTCTAAATTATTCGGATTTCTTTTATTCGTACCATAAATCTGACTTTTATACAGACAAATTTAGTTTTAAATTAGTATTCTACTGCTAGTATAACCATCAGTTACACAACTGCATGCTTGGCGTAGTGGATCCACGGTGGGAGTGTTAACTCAACTGGTTTCTTTATTCCATTATATCCATCGTAGGCAAATTTACAATAACTTTGTAAAATGCATTGATACTCTCTAAAAAATTTGTTTCATATCATTTAATTTATAACGGTTGAAAGAAAAATATCATTCTTATGATGAAAAAAAAAATACTTTGAGGTCGAGGATCGGAGTTACGTAAACTGCATGGCAAAGGTAAAAAGGTATATAGTTTAGCAATGATTTTTAAAAAATCAACTGATTTTTTTAAAAATATAAACTGCACAATTGATGTCACGGAGCAGGTAAAAACAATGATGTCAAATGACATATTTCCAAAAATAAGGAATGAAACAATATAAATTATTATACATGTACCTCAATATGATTATTCTATATAACGCGACATCTGATTGGTTCTAGACAATCATTTCACCGGGGGATAAATATCATACCTCACCTCTTCGGAAATCTCGGGATTTTCATCCCAAAGGTATGAAAAAGACAATATGAGCATACGATGTTGACAAATATGATGAAAATCAAAAATATTTTATCATTTAAATTCTCGTTATGCTACAAAAATCAATTTTATTATATTTGATTCGAATTTCTGAAAACAAAGATAGAGAATCAGACCCCCCCCCCCCCCAAAAAAAAAATAATGTTATTGATTTCGACAAGTCGAACAATTATTAAAAATCAACGTATGTTGTATAATCATTTGTTGTTCGGTATGATACAACTTTTATTGCATAAATGTTTGGGAAATATGAAGATTTATTTCCCCAGAAAAATTATATTTCCCTCGGGAAAAGCCCTCGGGAAATATGATTTCTCTAGATCTTGGGGGAATAAATCTTCATATTTCCCTTACCATCATGCAATAAATGTATAATGTAAATTAATATTAAATTGAGTGATTTAATGATAATTTATGCAACAAATTATGACAGAATGTATTGTTTTGTTGAAGTCAGTTAATATTAAAGACAGAGTCCTCAGTGAAATTGACTAAAAATAGTGACGCTCATAGCATAATAATCGGGGAAACTCCGAAACAAACTGAAAATGCTCTGTGGTGCAAATATTCGGGCATTTGTGTTTTAATGTAATATTTGTTTGGGATGGTAAAAACTCTGTATTGGTGACATGCCATTTTTACTAAAATATTTAGCATCATTTATAGTTGACCGACTATAAGCCTAGTGTATGCTGGATCAAAGTAAAGATAATGCACATAAGCTTGACATTTATGCAAACTAATCCTGTATTAAGGGTGGCATGCGGCCATTTTGTACATTTGAGGACCAAAATTTAAACATTTTTTGAACTGGCTTGTTTCTGCTCAAAACTGACCAAACTTATCGTCAAAAGATAAAAAAAATTAGAAAATAAGGTTCTACATGTTGTTTTGTAATCAAATTTTGCAGACAAGAACAGAATAGAGCTCATTTTTTACACAGTTAGAACGACGCAACTACAGACTCATCTTGAAGATTTAAAAATCTGAAAAATATATGAAAAAAGGTCAATAGTGTCCACTCTACTAACATTTGTTGAGAAAAAGGTCGAAGCTTGCCTATTTCAGTTGTAATTTTTGTCTCAAAATAGAGTACCCTATTATTAAAATGGGTCTCAAAAATTACAAGTATCAGTCGCACGAGCTATATTTGTCAGTCAAGATACATTGAAGTTGAGTTTTTAATGAAAAAATATGAATATTTCTAAAAAAAAAAATAATTTTTAGAACCTTATTCCAAAGAATTTTCTTTAATTTATACAAATAGAACTGAAAAAATAACCAAACTTGGGCCTGTTATAGAGATGTCTTTTAAATTCAACACAGATTGACATTAACTTTTTCTATGAAAACATAACGTCAATGTGCCTCCACAGAGACGAGAGGTCTAAGTAGTGACTGAATTTCTTCATGTTTTGAAATTAAATTCCATGTCAACTGATAAAAAAAAAGAATACTCTATTTTGAGACACAGCTACAACATAAATGTGCAAGATTTAACTTTTCTCTCAACAAATGGCTGTAGAGTGGACACCGATGAAACCTTTTTATATGTTTTCAGATTTTTAAATCTTAAAGATAAGTGTTATAAGTAATTAAAAAAAGGTTTTTATTCTGCACTTGTGTGTGCAATTTGCATGCAAAAAATTATAAAACCTTATATTCATTGCTTTTTTATCTTTTTACACCAATTTTGGTCAGTGTTTTGCATAAATTAATCAGTTCAAAAAATGTTTACAGTTTTGGTTCAAATATGTACAAGATGGCAGTTCATCCCCCTTAAGGTTTTCAAATGTTATGCATCAATTAATTTACAACTCTTTTTCCAACTGGAAATGATTACAAAGTGTGAGAGGGTTAAGGTAGCTTGGCACATAAATGTATTATCTGAAGGTATAAAGTATCCTTTTAGAAACATGATTTTACAAATAAGTAACAGATATTAGCTCTTGATTTTATTTATATTATTGAATACATAAAAAAATAATAAAAGTAGTGTCTATTTCTTATTTAAGCGTAAAATCATACATTGTATTTGAAGACAAAAATATAATAAAAGACACATCAAATGATACCTCGGTATATTGATGCATCGCCTTAGCGACAGAAATGTTACCAACGAATTTCTGTTTAAAACCTTAATTAAGGGCGTAATTGTTTGCTGAGGTTGTGACTAATACAGATAAACGGTAGAATTTTACTTCCTTCAGCACATCTTCAAAATGGCTCGTCGTCCTGTTAGCGTTGATCGTTGGACGACAATTATTGTTATCGTCCTCACAAATCCGTATTGTTCATCAGGTAAGTTGATAAAGCTGTCAAAAATATATTAAGATAAAGTTTAACTATACGGTATTCGACAAATTGTAAAGTACAAATGTTTTTTTTAAGAAAGTATAACAATAGATTATTATACATTTATATATAGTTGGGACAAACAAATGAAACATTTTTCAGTAACTTGTATACATTTATGTTCATGCTTAACAAAATTATATCAATGAAATACAATTATTGTATGTAGTGAATAAATGAATTTTTTACTACAGCTTAAAAACTATAAAGTTACAGAGAAGTATATACAGATAACACATGTAAACACCTGTTGAGACCGAAGAAAAATACTGACACAACTAAGTATTGATAAGTTACAATACGTATTTTTTATCCAATACATGTAAGTGGGATAAAATATGGTACATCAAAAGTACAAAATAACACGCTAAAAAGGAGAAGATTATTAGAAAAAACCTATATATGGCGAAATCTCCGGTTCAGCTCCCTGTCGAAAAGAAAATAAGGGGAGTTTGGGGTGTTTTTCGTTAAAAAAAGAATTATAAGACAGTCTCATTTACTTTCCTTTCTTTGTGTATCTTTTCAAGTGTTAATATCGTCTTACATCTATTGCTTTGGGGTACATGTACCCAACGGGAAATTAACCCTAGGTGGTTATCAACAAAGTTAAAAAACCTTATTTTAAAAAGTATATGTAAGCCAAAGCGCTTACCTCTTGGCCTCCTTAGGAAGCCAAAAATCTCCAACCAAGGACGGTTAGCTCTCTCTCAGACGTTTTAATTCTTCACATTAGATATTTAAAAAGTCATACATGTTGGCTATCTCTCTAAATATCTTTGAAGTACTTAAGAAATAACAGGCAAAAAGGGCTAAAACGCTTTCGTCATTCTTATTTCATTACCATATATCATTAATTGTCGTTTTCAAATTCAACTAAACGATGTTTTTTAAAATAATATATATCCTTTTTTGAAAATGATGTTTAAAAATGTAAGACTAAAATCAATTATGCTTTCAGTAACAACAGACATCATAATATCTAAATATTTGATTCTTAATTTAAAGCCATAATATGTCACCGACCCATAGTAACCCTTCCTCTCCAAATAACCACTGATCCATACAAACAGATACTTCAATACAATGAGAGTATTGAATTCGGTTGTGTTAAAGGATACAGTATCAGTGGGGACACAGTCAGATACTGTACACAGAATGGAACTTTTAAACTGAATTTTCCTACATGTTCAGGTAATGCCTTTTTCATAATACAGTTGTCTTATATCACGTCGTATCATTAACATTTGACACCAACAGTCGTACAATCTCTTACGGGTGGAAATATAGATAAAATGAATGGAAAACCATGCCAGTTTCTTACTGTTTGTAAATATAACAATCAAACATGGCGAGAAAAACTGTGCATATTTTGAAAGACTGACACTAGTCAATATTATAATTTATTTCTTGTGTATATGTAATAAATTTGAGGGAGTTATGCGTTAAGGTATGACATGTCATCTATAGCAATATTTTGACAGCTCCGTAGAGATATGCTTACAATAAAAATTAATGATATTCTATATTCAAGCTATAAAGTGCCAACCACCAAGTTCAAAGTATCCCCTGCAAATAACGACATACAAGCAGATATTTCGATACAACGAATCCATTGAATTCCACTGTGCTGCAAACTACCATATCCAAGGAGAGGCAGTCAGATATTGTACACAGAACGACAGTTTCCAACAAAATCTTCCTACGTGCTCTGGTATGTAAATTTTGTAAGTTTTGAAACTATACCTTTGCAACGGTTGCTTCTATTCCCTTGTTTTTGTTACTTCGTTTGTTTGTTCCTTTGGGTTTTTTATGGAGGGGATGGGGGATGAGGTGGTGGTTAAGCAGTATGTTTTTCAAATTATTATATCATTCAAAATAATACAATTCGAACTTTATGTATGAAATACAGATTTTAAATTATTGTTATCATTTATGCTATGATTTTCGATATATCAAATACACCTTTACAGATTTAGCCAATGCACACTTTCTTTTGAATTAGACTTTAAAAAGAGTTAGACTACTTTATTTTGATAAAACATTACAATTTTATTCGTCATTTTTCTTTTTCTTTCGAAAATCTCTTTTGCTTTACATTACTTCACAAACGTATATATACGTGTATCATCAAGTCATGTGATGAAGATATTACTATATATAGTAAAATTAGGAAAAAAGTAAAACAAAAAAACAAAACAAAACCCCAAACAGATCTTGTCGGCAACTGATTTGTGTATACAAGCATATTGTATAGACTATATATGTGTAAAAGCCATACATCAATGTACCCTTATATAAGCGTTACAGATTATAAAACTGTTAAAAGTTTCAGTGTATTTGTAAATTAATATACGCGTACAGGTATTGTTTGCTTTAAGGTGGATCTCTACACCAAATAAGTGTAGGAGATTTTTGTTGCATGCATTTGTTACCAATACTAGACACAGTATTCAACAATAATAGACCTCAAAATACAATACACTATTTTCTAGAGAATTTTTAAAATATCAGTCTGGTTCCAGATAAAACCTTATTTATCAAATTTTTAAACATTTCTGTTTTAAAATTCTTATGAAAGTGAAATGTTATTAAATTTAGAAATGAAAAACTAAAAAATCATGAATGAAGTTTGTATGATTTTTATTGGAATCCACATAAATATGAAACTAAAATATAAAAAAATTCTTTTAAGGCAAACTGCTGGATAAAATCCCACAAAAACCTGAAAATATAAACAATATTCGTTGGTGAATGGGATGAAGAAAAGAAATTGAATGAAATTGAAAAATTAAAGGAAATACTTAATTATTGCAAAAATCTTGGTATGAAAGATCCTGTTTAAGAGTTGTCTTTCTTTATTTTACATGGTCTCAAATATCTTGGGATCAATTTTTTAATTAATAAAAATCACGAAGAAAAATTAAAAAAGGAACAAGTCTATGCTAAATATGTAGATATAAGATAAGTAGTGCTTATGATAATGTTTGAAGCTGAAAAATTATATTATTGATGAATGCATTATATATATTTAACTCTTCAGAACAAAATATTAGTAGTTAATTATATTATAAATTGCCTTTTACTTTTTTATGTACAATAGCAATTATAAACAACAACCATACGCACATTAATACATACATTAGATGTCCATAGTGATACACATGCATGTGTGGAAATGAAAAACATGCTCCTTTTCAGAATTCTGTCTTTCCCTCATTTTGGCTTGCAAATTCGGGCTTCCACTGCTATTGCTACCTAGCTGTATCTATTTTAATCAAAATACATTAGTTTAATGTCACAGTTTCAGTGAAAGTCTTTTACTGCAAATGTTTTTTTTTTAATTTGGGAAGTTAGGATCAATTCAACAGATCGTACTACGGTACTTTCGTTTTATATTCATCATACATATATAGTTTAAATGAAAATTTGACATCTGCTTACCTATATCGATAATCCGCCACATATGTATGATCGTCTGTTGCAGATGACATGACAAAAATGTATTGCCAATAGCAGCAGAGCAGGGAAACGGTATATTATTTAGATTCCACGTTTTCCTTACAAAACAGCTAATAATCAATGTTAGTTAAAAGCTTTAAACATGAAGAAAATTGACATATTTTCTAAGCGTTTTGGTGATTACATTCCTATCTCATCTCCTTAGTTAGAAGAGTTCAATTAAACGGTGTATAGCTATTTTGTACCACGACATAATGTTATCAATCCGGAACACAATGGCGTTTCGAACGGAAGTCAGACATGTTGTGACGATGTAGCCTTCCACCTTAAGAGTTTGCCGACTTACCATTAATTTTAGTACTTAAATTATTTGTACGATTGATGTAAACACCATTCCAATTTCATTATATTTGAACCACAGGAACTGGTATAATACATATACATATTATATAATAGCTTGAGTATATTTATTCAAAATGTTCTTTGATTGTTTCATAGTCTGGTTCATCTAAAACAAACATATTAAACAACACCAAACACAAATTTGCATAAAAAATGTGAATCACCCTTTTGAAAAAAAATTATCAATAGGTACTATTCTGAACCATCGATTATTTGAACCCCAGTAATGTTCTGCACATACATCGGACAATGTATAGTTACTCATGTGCCTATAAACAGCTATTATCTTTTACTGATGATTATCTCAGTAAATAAATCTAAATGTGCTGATTTTGACCAGCTCTGATAACTACTCTGCTATGAGTAAATACTTTGATTCATTTTTCTAAAAAAAAATATTTTTTAAAGTTATCACATGCCAGAGGCCGTGTTTATCGGAAGCACTCCAGCTGACCACAGATCCACACCAACAGACTTACTCCTACAATGAATCCATTTCGTTTTACTGTTCACCTGGATACACTCTTCATGGACCGTCAATTAAATACTGCCTTCAGAATGGAGACTTCAATAAAAGATTACCTCACTGTACAGGTACAACTGTATTAGGGATCATGAACAAATACAGTAGACAAAAACAGTAAACAAATATGATTTAAATTCCTAAATATAATTATAATTTTTAAAATGAATTCTATTTGAAGCTATAAGCGGTTTTGGACTTATTGTTATGACACCGATATGCTTTCCTTTCTTAACGAAGTGTTCAAAAATTCATAGCAATCTTTTTGAAGACGTTGATATTTAAACAAAGGAATTTCCTGGATATTTCTTTACAATTTCGAGAAAAATTATTGAATGCCGTTACCTTGGTCAGTAGGCGAAATTGAGAATGATCTATCTTTTAACTGTCGTATTTATGCATGTCCATACTTTGTTGTGTTTTTTGATATTTTCATTCTCTTCTTTAGTCAATCGAGCTCAAGACACTCAACAATCACTAACTGTCGCCATTTTAGCTGGGTGTGCCATTGGCCTTGTTGTTTTTTCCTCTGCTACAATGGTCATCATCATCACAAGGTGAATGTAAATTGTGTTCATTTACATGCGATATTTTGATATTTGTCAATGAGTATCATTTCATAATGTTGTACTTATTCTTGAACATTTTGAAATGAATTAAGAGCAAAGAATTCACATATCGTTCTAGGCGGCGACTTCGTAAACAGAAGGAAACTGTCAACTATGAAGAAGGAATTCGCCAATCAGAAGATAAAGATCATGAGTATACTGGAATAAAACAGCAATCGTATGACAACGAGGCCATGCTATACTGTAACAGAAGAAACCTCAGACAACAGAGATCAACAATATACGGAACTGAAAGTGAAACCAGATGAATGGACAAAAACAGACGCCTTAACGTAGTGTCAGTGATCCTTGAATCTACCCAGTGTACAAAAGGGCCATCTGAGTAGCTATTTATATGAGAATTTTGAATAAATAATAAATTTGTGAAGTAATTATATTAGATACGCAAGTCAATCAATTTATAGCATCTTTTTTTAATCATATTTGTCCAACTGCTTAATAAGGCGTAGTTTATTACAAATACATAATCCCTCAATAAGCCAACAGATCAAATATTGGAAACGAGTGGAACGAACTACTTTTTTTTTTTACATTTGTTTATGAACAAGCTTTAGGATAAATCAAAATCGAACATATGTTGTATGCTACAGTCTTCAACGCACTGCATACCTTTTCATCCGGTCAGTCATTGTGCCATTAGACTGTATTTTACTCTAAGTTCGCACTCCATTTGATAAAATTGTATATTGAAATAAATACGACTGGAAAAAGAGGATAAATTTAAAGATAAGAATTTAAAAAAAATTATTCAATGGAAGAAAACAGATATGATGACTAGAAACAAATGGACAATCAGGAACTCTGCTGCGTACAGGCGATCACCTTTTATACCTTGAGATAGGTTGCATTCCTTCCAGGATGTAGCTTAGAAGGGGCTTTATTACACCCTTACTCTGATCAAAACATTGTTTTTAGTCCATTATATTTTTAAAGATGTTAACCGTATAAAATAGCTATGATTATGAATAAGATTTGAAAAAGTTAAAGCAGATAACAGAATGAAATAAATTGATATAACTTTAATTGATATGACGTTAATTTTGTAGTTAACATTTAGTTTGCCTTGCACTGTTTTACAAGGCATGCTTATTAAACTTTGCTTTTACGAAAATAGAAAGGTTTCGTTAATCTATTGGTGGCATATTTGTTGAATATTGAGAAAAGTTATGAACAATGCGAACCGTGCTAAATGTTTCGGCAGCTTCCACCTCAATAATACACATTGGACTGTGGTAGATAATGACAGAATAACTATGGTGAACTGTAGACAATGCCATGTTTATTTTTAGACGGAGGCTCCATATGCAGAGCCGATAATGAACTTGGACTCGACGGACACAACATAGCGGCAAAATTTGCAGTATTCGTTTAGGATTCATATTTCAATATTGTTATTGAAATAAATATCTTATTTGCAATTAAAAAATAAACAATAAATAGAACTATACATATGACAATAATAAACATAATTTCTCAGGTAAATTTTGGTCCATTCGTCAAATTCATAGTAAGTACATGTGTATGAATATGCATGAGTTTAAAATACATATATACATATACATATTTAAAAAAATATTGATGATGTTTGGGGTTCACAAGCAATGGTATGTAATTGTATAGTGGTTATATTATTATACAAGCCTCCTGTCCGTGACATCAAATTATGAGTATTCCTCAAGAACCATCCAGTGTTGACCAAAATATTGAATTATTATGAAATTCAATAGAGAAACATGGCGTGGGTCTTTGTCTGTATCATATATTAATTGTGCATTATCAATTAATCTACTGCAGAGACGTATATTTCTATGTAAAGTACCCCCCTTCCCCCGGCATTGATCAAACTAACATGATTATTCAACAAGTTGAATTAACCACTTCTATCTGACGCCTATTAAGCATTCCACCAATTAAGTTCCGTCAACCGTGGTCGTAGTATAGTATATTATCGTTTAAGTTTTTTTACTTAATTTTTACGCGTACGATTACTTTCGTTAATTTTGACTATAATCAGTAAAGCGTTTTGCATGCATATAAATGTTCTACCAAACCTCTCTCTTTACTCCTTACTAAAATTCTTACAGTGGTGAAGGATAAACTTCAAGACTACTGCACAAAACTATACTCCAGAAGTGGTGTGAATCAGATGTGGCTATTAAAACACTCTAAAGAATTATTAGAAACTTTGAGGTCACAAAATCTTACCAAAATCAATAGCATCAAAACGTACGATTTTTCAACGGTTTATACAACAATTACTCATGAGAAATTAAAATCTAGTCTTTTTTATATCATCGACAATTGTTTCTTTTATAAAAATGGAAGTCGTAAAAATGCTAACCTTGTCATTGGAAATCTAAAATATTATTTTGTTTAAACCACTCTGATTGCACACACTTACTCTGAAGTTGACATTAAAAAGATACTTGAGTCTCTAATAGACAACATTTTTGTAGTTTTTTTGAAATCAAGTCTTCCAACAATCTGTTGGAATTTCCATGGGTACCATTTGCGCCCCATTGTTAGCAGATCTAATTTTGTATTCGTATGAAGCAGAATTTATTTAAAAAAACTTGTACGTGAAAAAAATAATTCACTCGCTGTGGCCTTCATCTCAACATTCAGGTATATCGACGACGTATTATCAATTCACAATTGTTATTTCCATACTTACATCGACTCAATATATCCCATTGAACTTGAAATTAAAGATACCACAGAGTCTACGTCATCTGTTTTCATATTTGAATATTTTCCTGGACATGGACATTGATGGTAACCTAACAACAAAACTTTATAATAAACGCGATGACATTAATTTTTCGATTGTCAACTTTCTTTACTTATGTAGCAATGTACCTTCATCACCTGCATATGGTGTTTTTGTCTCTCAGTTGATTCGATACGCAATGCAAGAGATGCTCTTCGTATGAACAGTTTCTAAGATGAAGCAAGCTACTGATAAACAAGTTGATAAAAGAGGACTATCAACAGTCTCGCTTGAAGTCATCTTTTCGTAAGTTTTATGGTCGATACAACGACATTGTCAGCAAATACAATCTTCCACTGAGTCGCATGCTGACTAACGTTTTTCATACTAATTGTTATACTAAATTAATCACCTAATTGTCTACAGGACTTTTCCTAATTGTTTTCCCCGTTTACGACAAAGAGCACACGGCGGGTGTAACCGGTCAGCAGAGGATGCTCACTCCTCCCATGCACCCGATCTTACCTATCTATTTGGAGATCCGTGTTGCTCTGCTTTGAACTTGTATTTCATTGTATGGATTTTTGAGATGATTCACGGTTTGTTATTGTCAGTTTTAGCTCACCTGAGCTGAAAGCTCAAGTGAGCTATTCTGATCACATTTTGTCCGTCGTCCGTCCGTCTGTCTGTCCGTCCGTCCGTCCGTCTGTCCGTCTGTCTGTCTGTCTGTCTGTCTGTCCGTCTGTAAACTTTTTACATTTTGAACTTCTTCTCTAAAACCACTTAACCAAATTCAACCAAATTTGGCTCAAAGCATTCTTCAGGAAAGATGAATATAAATTGCAGAAATGAAAGAAAATTTTCATTGAAAGCGGAGAAAACCTCAAAACTGTAAAAAAAAAAAGACAAAAAAAGGGGGGGGGGATGCAAATCTTCTTCTCGAGAACTACTGAGGCAAATTCAACGTAATTTAGCATGAATAATCCTTATGGGAAGGAAAATATAAATTGCAAAAATTATGGGTATTTGCTGTTTCAAATCTGAGTTATTACGAAAATAATAAGAAAGAAAAGGCATGTTTCAAGCAATTTATAGCATCCATGAGTCTTGGTAAAATGGGTAGGGATGACCGGGTTAAGACAAAACAAAAGATTGACAGTTATTAATCTGCCAATCTAATTAAAATTTCAAGATATTTACTGACCAGTATATTTGTATTCGCTGTAAATACTGCAAAATAATGCGTTATTGGAATTGACGATTGCCGATCTGCCCCGGCTTTTATTTTGCCCCGGCCGGGGTTTGCTTACCCATTTTACCAAGACTCGTATTCCATAATTCTAAAACGAGGTTCTTTGTTTAAAGCAGCCATGACACTATATGATAAACGGGTCGATCTGACAATGATGAATTTGTTTGTTGTGCAACAGTTCGTGTACGAAGGGAATCTTTGAAACATGCAAAATACATTGGTGCCCATTTTGTGAAGTAAATTGAGGCTAAATATTTCAATGCGTTGACAGTTTTCACATATGACGTTGGTGTTAGCTTGTTGTGATTCTCGTTTCGTTTTCATTTATGCTTTGCGTTAACCTTGGAACTGTCGCTTTCATTTCCTGATTTTACGTATCAAATCAAACAGAGACTTCGGTAAATCAAACAGTTTACTGTTTACCTGCGCACATCTGATGTATTAAGAAAGAACTAAAATGCAATTCATTCAGGTATCGGTAATTCGGTATCATCTTTTGCGTAATGGTAGAATTATGTAATATGTTTTGTTGAGATGCTCGGCATTTTCTCAAGTTTATTCAGTTTAAATAGAGTTTAATATCGCTGACGGGAATATGTAGGTATATACATGTGTATGATTCATTTTAAAAAATAAATTGTGTTCTTTATTTGTTATAGTGCATGTATCTTGTGTTTAATTGTTTACAATTTCTATTTACTTACCATATTTGAGTGTTAAGCTTCTAATTATAAGCAAGATACAGAGATTTGCTCACAATTCTATGTTTGTACACAGATCTGAGACCATTCATTTTTTTCCATTTTAAATGCCGAATAGGAAATACCAAGTTAAAAATCTTAGTTGAATGTAATAAACTCATGTAAACAAAATATGACTCAAACCTAGCAAAATGTTGAGCTCATCTTGCTTATAATTCTACGATTGACGCTGAAATTTTGGTTGATCATTAGAAATTCTATATGAATTAGAGTATGTTGAATACTTGTACACAAAAAAAAATTAAAGAATGATATGCTGTATATAACTTCTCTCGTGGGCCTCCTCTTTATACAATGAATAATGTGAAATGTTAGTAAATAAAAATGACATCGTTAAAACAGTTTCCATAGTTCTGACACATTTCTGTTGCGGGGATAAAAGAATTATCGCTATTCCTAAGAAAACATTACAGCGGAAAATTATATGTATCTTGGTTTGCAGCCATTTTTTTTTTTTGAATAAAAATGAAAATAATGGGTGGGCCATAGTAAATTAGAGTGATGTGCCTGTCAATACGGTAACATTGATTTTTATAGCTCTTTAACATGTCACGTGACAACATTTTTCATTCCAGTGTATTCTTCAATCAAGTGTAAGTAAAGTTATAAAAGTCACGAGTTTACGCGAGGTAAACAACAGTCATTTAATTATAATGGAGAAGACAAATTAAATTGTTTAATATTTTTAAAAATATTGAGAAATTGAGCGCGTTGAGGTGCAATTTTCTTCTTCACATATATACATGTAGGATTTTTTTGATAAAATACAATAACTATTATATTAAAAAATAAAATACAATAGCTAGTAAGTAGTTGAGGAAGAAAATGTACCTATATGCTCTCATATATTTTGATTGCTTTATTGAGTGGGGGAGGGGGGCAGAACGAAAATACAAGGAATTAAAAGTTATATAACAGTGTACCCCTACCAAGTATTTAGTTCTATATCTTGCGTAGGATTTTCGTATTCTGTGTAAAAACAGTATCACACGAAGGTACAATGTCAAAGATTACGTGTATGCAAAAATAAGTGTAAAATTCGAATACTTTACAATATTTATTTTTTTGTTATTCTACCGAGGGCCATATGGCACAATATCGTTTGAATTGTTGCTCAGGTGAGCGATGTGACCCCATGGGCCTCTTGTTTTTCATACAAAACCTACTATAAAGATGATGAAACAATTAAAATAAACATACAGATTTCACAATTTAACGCAAAAAACTCACAGTCAGTATGTGCATAGGTAGAGGTGGGTACCAAGGCCACGTCTGGCCAGCGGTGCCGATTTTAAAGTAAGTTGAGAAGTCTGTGTTTTTTACAAGCTGATAAGGATATTGCGCGTGAAATAAGTGTTAAAACATTTGACAGAATGTACATGTTTTGTTTTAAATGTGAATTACGGAGATATTACCAGATCTACCGGTATATTATTTTTAAAATTAGCTTTTAGGTGGATCTCTGCACAAAATAAGAGTAGGAGAGTTTTGCTGCCTGCATTTGTTACTAATACTAGGCACAGTATTCAACAATAATATACTTAAAAGTATAATACTCTATGTTCTAGAGAATTTTTGAAATATCAGTCTGGTTCCAGAAAAATCCTTATTTGTCAGATTTTTAAATATTTCTGTTTTAAAAATCTTATGAAAATAAATTGTTATAAAGTATAGAAATAAAAAAACAACAACAAAATAATCACGAATGAAGTGTGTATGATTTTTATTGGATTCCACATAAATATGAAACTAAAATATCAAAAAATTAGAAAAAAAAATCTTTTTTAGCCAAACTGCTGGACGAAATCCCACAAATATCTAAAAATATGAACAATATTTGTTGGTTAATTAGATGAAGTAAAGAAATTGAATGTAATTGTCAAATCTGTAGAAATTCGTAATCTTTTTACCCCCTTTCAGAAGGTTACGCTGAAATGTTTACAATCGATGCGCTAAGCTGTTGATTAACAGATATTCACTACTGTTTGGACCGTCTGAAATGATTGATCTAACGGTAAATTGACAATTTTCAAATTGTACAAAGCATTATTTTAAAACTAATGTAAGTTATTAATATAAAAAATATGATATTTGTGCTAAGTGAGTTATAACATCTCTTTGATATAAATATTTCATCTCCATCATTTTTGGAAACGCTTAGAATAATATTTGATCACTCTTTATAATCGAATCATACATTCTGCAAAAGAAAAGAACGACAACTTTGCGATATTAACATCATGCATGTATTACTTAATATTAGCGGTTTTCAAGCAAGAACAAATTTTTCATATGAAAAAAAATTCGCTTTTCAAGAGTTTTTATTAATTATTTATCATAAATTTTCATATATATTGTGAATTATTAATTATAATCGTGAATAAATAACAAAATATTTTTCTCTTTTGTAAAATATCTATTTTTGCATATTCCTAATTCAAACGAACGAATATGTATGCAAAGTAGTTGATATCCTGTAGTATTTAGTATTACAAACGCTTAATTGATACTCCAAACATCTATACCTTAAAATTTGAAGACCCCCCCCCCCCCCCCATATTTTTGGGAAATGATTTTAATCATCTCTCCTATGCAGTTACTCTGGCAAATTGGTAGTGAAACTGCGTTAGGACCTAAGCACAAATCATCGGCGTTGGCGAGACTTATTTCTTAAAAATTATCGATAAAATCATTGTAATGTATTCTTAAACATTTTTTTAAGGAAAAACAAATACTTTGAAAATAGTCAGATTTAAATGATACGAACAATTTAGATACTTTTCGTACTCGTATGTGCTCTTACGGGAGAGTTCAATTTAGTCTCGTTTAAACAGACGTTCGACTGTCTCTTTGATTCTCTGACAAGCAGGGAGTCATTCTTGCGGAATTAATATCCGCAAAAGCTCGCGTGAAGAATTCTCACGGATTTTAAAATCTCGCTTTTATTTTTCAAACATATGTAAACAAAATGAAACTATGTTATCAAATAGGGGTTTGCGATTTTATATTCTCGCGATTTGATGCAAACCGGTTGAATCGCAGAATTAAGTACTCGCGTAAAATAAGGAATCTTTTTCCTCTTGGGAAGATCGGGTTACCTTGGAGTCAAAACCCCTACCCTGAAAAACATGACATTTACAGTTTTGGTAGAGGGCTTCCGAGTCTACTTAACTAATAATTTAGTTTTTCTCTCAGATGAGCTAACGTAGAGAACAATATTTTTGAAAAATGGTCAAACTTTGACAATGTTTTCCCTGCCCTGTTGGGCCTTTGTGAAACAAGAAACATGAAATTTACAAAAAGTGGTTGTTTTTTTTTCCATTTTCGTTTACACAACTGTTTTCAAATACATGTTTTAATCA
Organism: Magallana hongkongensis; assembly: GCA_015776775.1. Classification (NCBI taxonomy): domain Eukaryota; kingdom Metazoa; phylum Mollusca; class Bivalvia; order Ostreida; family Ostreidae; genus Magallana; species Magallana hongkongensis. The sequence continues at coordinate 49,278,834 of CM027466.1, forward strand.
AAGCTAAAATAGATTATGTTACCCTAAATTCCGTATAAGGAGGTTTGAATTGATTATTCAATGCTTTTTTTTTAAATATGTGATTCCTACGGAAGCATATTACCACATATGCACTTACATATTTTTCTTTTTTCTACACTTTAATCTGCAAAATTTACACTTTAAAGTTTACAATTTAAACTTTAAAGTGTAAAATTTACACTTTAATCTGTAAAGTTCACACTTTAATCTGTGTATTTCACACTTTAATCTATAAAGTTCACACTTTAATCTGTATATTTTACACTTTAATATGTACATGTAAAATGTGTACTTTAAACTGTATCAGTTACACTTTTATATGTAAATTTTACACTTTAATCTGTAAAATTCACACTTTAATCTGTATAACTTACACTTAAATCTGTAAAGTTCACACTTTACACTGTGAAATTTGCACTGTGAAATTTGCACTTGAAAGTATATAATTTACACTATAATCTGTAAAACACAAACTTTTAATCTGTAATACTCACACTTTAATCTGTAAAATTTACATTTTTTTAACAAAACATCAACTGGTAAAAAGATACAGATCAAAACGCATGAACATTTTAATTAAAAATTCATACTCAATTTTCGTGCCCATGCTAGCTCTCTGAAATGGCACCAATGGTGTAAAACAACCAAAAAGTGCACAACTTCAAACTATAGTCTACCTATTCTAAAAAGTCATATCTCTGATAGTTTCTGAGATCAGCTCTGTACAATATAGACCGTAAAAAATACAAAATCGGCCGTAAATCGGGACAGGAAGTGACGACAACAATAAATTGAAAAAAAAAAATATAATTCATATCACCTCTAATCATCTGTGAAAAAAAATGTTTACATCGGTCGAATAGTTTTCGGGATATCGCGTGCAGAAAATTTGAAAACGAAACCCAATAAACAGTACGAAAACAATAAGGTCATCCGTTGGAAACAGAAAACCTTAATTATTGTATTTTGATCATACAATAAAATTTGTCATTACAATAATTTGGGTTTTTTTAAAACAAGGAACACGTTTTGGCGATTGGTGCCATGTATTCATGTGTGATCATGCAATGAATTCTGTTATAGACTTTTAATCTATATTTGGCAAAAGGAGTTCGATTTGGCATGCAGGCATTGGACGACACAATAGCATCATAAACACGCATATATTTTTTTTCATTATCAACAGTTTTGATATAAACGGTATGCAGCAATCATTATATTTTTGCACTTTGAACCAATCGTAGCATTATAATACAGGTAATTATTATAAAACAATTAATATTCATGTATCACTTTCATTTAAAGGTGCAAATTTTGCAGATTAAAGTGTAGAAAATAAAAAAAATGTGAAGTGCATATGTGGCACTAAAATGCTTCCGTAGATTCCTTATTTTTATTCTGGTACGATGGATATGACAATGGGTGTAAAGTGCATGATATAGGATGGTGGATGCAGGATAGCATTGGGATTAAGTTGTTAACTTTATCAATAGCAGCCCTAGATAGTGTTAATATATACAATATTTAAAAATTCTTCTTAACCTTTGCAGAATAGACACTGACTGCATAATTATTTAAGAAAACCACAAAGCACTCTACTAAAATATTTAATTTTGTGACCAGGTAACTCGAGTTTTTGACATGTTCATGACAAATGGTGTTAAAAATATAAATATCAAAAACAATTTAAATAATTTGTGTTTGTGTTTCCAATGAATTAACATTTTTAATGTGTGTAAAATAGAAGAAATACATTTTCTTGTGATAAATGCCCAGTTGGTAAGTAAGAATACGTCTTTTTTGACACATAAAATTTTGTTTAACAGATCATCGTCAACATTTCCCCCAATTACAAAAAACAGATACCTTCAGGAATTCCTAGCAACGATAATTCCATTATGTGTCGTAATATCATGCATCTTTATTATGGTGATCCTGTGGTATTACTTCCAGAAAAAGGTTTGTGAAATGAATATCGTCTGATACCCTCTGTATTGCAAAAATAAATGAGCATTTTGCTGTGGCGCAAAATGTTTTAATACATAAAAAACTGAATAGACACCTCTACAAATTAATAATCATACATATCTTTATAAAAATGATAAATTAGATGTTAAATTTAAACAATTTATGTTATATTTATGTTAGAGAATGGTCAATCTGCAAAGGAGTTAATGATGTGGAACGTCCTATAGGTATAGAACCTACAATTCAGATAATGGAATCAAACCAACACGGAGAGGTATGTTTTCAATATGTTAGTTGAATAAAAGGTATTACTAGATTCAAAACACACACACAGGTTTTTATTTTTTATTTTAACTTTTGAATTATACATATGCCGTTTCACATTTTTCTCTTAGATTCAATGAATGAAGATGAAATCTTTGAATTATGGCATAAGGAAAACAATATGTTCATTTCAACGAAAGTAAAGAAGTCGAAAATATAACGGAAACAACAAATCTAGTGATTGTAACGGGTAACTCAGGATCTGGAAAATCAACGATCATTATACCCCCCGCAAACGAAGTTTGGGGGGTATATAGGAATCACCTTGTCTGTCCGTCCGTCTGTCCGTCCGTCCGTCCATCCGTCCGTCTGTCCGTCTGTCTGTTCGATTTGGTCCGGTCCATATCTTTCTTATGGAGAAACATTAGAAGTTCTTACTTAACACAAAGATTGCTTATGACCTAAGGTTGTGTCATGACCTTGAACCAAGGTCATTTGGGCAAGGTCAAGGTCACCAACAGAAAAAGTGCAAAATTCGTGTCCGGTCCATATCTTTCTTATGGAGAAACATTAGAAGTTTTAACTTCACACAAAGATTGCTAATGACATAAGGGTGTCTCATGACCTTAACCCAAGGTCATTTGGGTAAGGTCAAGGTCACTGACAGAAAAAAATGCAAAATTCGTGTCTGGTCCATATCTTTTTAATGGAGAAACATTGGAAGTTCTTACTTCACACAAAGATTGCTTATGACCTAAGGGTGTGTCATGACCTTGACCCAAGGTCATTTGGACAAGGTCAAGGTCAATGGCAAAAAAAGTGCAAAATTCTTGTCCGGTCCATATCTTTCTTATGGAGAAACATTGGAAGTTCTTAGTTCACACAAAGATTGCTTATAAGCTAAGTGTTTGTCATGACCTTGACCCAAGGTCATTTGGGCAAGGTCAAGGTCACTTGCAGAAAAGTATAAAACTCGTGTCCAGTCCATATCTTTCTAATGGACAAATATTGGAAGTTCTTAATTCACATCTAGAATGCTCATAACCTGAGAGTATGTCATGACCTTGACCAAAGGCCAATTGAGGAAGTTCAAGGTCATTGTAAAAAAAATCGGGCTCAGTATACCAATAATTCAAAATGTTTATATTAAGTGGCTGCTTGACATGTGGAATTTCTTTTGATTCGAGTCATGTTTGTTAACATAAGGATGCAAATGTCCTCATGCATTAACAGTTAACTTGAACTAAAATGGAATTTAAAGAATAGAAATTGGTTTGTGTACTCATATAAGCATTAAGAGTTTTAAAAAATAGAGCAGTTGTTATTTATAGAAAATGGACGATGAAATAGATTCATCCAATATTTTCTATAATAGAAAAAATACATGAGTTATGATTTTTCTTAGCGGGGGGTATCAATTGTGAGCTTGCTCACAGTACCTCTAGTTCAACATATTGCACTCAAATATAGAGAAAGAGGATGGAATGTTAAGCCGGTCAATGAAGTGAATGAAATCATAAAAGGAAAACCGACTGAGAGCAAAATGTTTTTATTCGATGATTCTATTGGCAAGGAGTTCCTTGATGAAATATCGTATAATTCTTGGATGAAAAATGAAAACAAAATTAAAACTCGATTAAAAAAAGTTAAACTTATTATCTCATGTAGGAAATGTGTTCTGAAGGACCCTAGAGTAAAAGGATTATTCAATAATGATTCAAATATTGTAGACATCGATGATGACAAATTAAAGCTATGTGATGATGAGAAACAGAAAATCTTTAAACAATATATACCTGATAAACGTTTATCTGAAACAGAGTACGCTGAAATAATGAAAATAAAAACTTACTTTCCGTTATTTTGCAACCTTTATTCCAGCAATAAAAAATACCAAGAAGACGGTTTGCGATTCTTTAAAGAGCCTGTGGATGCTTTTGAAGAGGAATTACAAAGTTTCAGAAATGCAAATAAAAAAGAAAAGTACTGTGCTTTAGTTCTTTTAATTTTTTTTCAACAATAATCTGTGTGTCGACGATCTACTCGAAAACGATACTTCTGCAAATACATTTAGACATTCACTTCAGATGTGTGGGATTGAAACTAATACACCACCTTACACTATAGGCGACCATTTGAAATCTCTGGGAGGTTTTTTCGTCAAGAAAATCGAAGACACCTTTCGATTTTATCACGATTTTGTTATGGAAGTTACCACCTTTGTGTTTGGAACAGATTATCCCAAAGATTTGATAAAATATGCCGATATCGGTTTCCTTCGTAGAAGAGTGAAATTAGAAGGGAATATTGATCAAAACGATCCACTGGCTATATATCTAAGTACAAAACACATAAGTAGCCTTGGGAATAGATTTTTTTCTGATATTTGTGGTGAACGTTTATTAGATGTCGTGCTTAATCCCTGTTTGAGGGGAAAAAATGGTTGAAGTTTTTATAAAAGAAGTAGAATGTCATCCTGAAACGTTACAAATGTTAACTGAATGGAAAGAACTTAGAATTGAAAAACAACAAGCATCTAATAATTTACTTTGATCTAAACTTTCATTTGTGAGTTTGGAAAATAAAATTTCATTCCTATGTGCTCTTATCGTATTTTGTCATACTGATTTATCCCTTTATTGTCTGAAACAAATGAATGCAGAGCTTCTAGATAGTTCCCTGTTTTCTGCAGTATGTTGCAATGGTTCCATATATTTATTTGAAATGTTTTTGGAATATCGTGTGAAAGAACTTTTGACTAAAAAATGGAAATATCTCTATCCTATTCACATTGCATCGGTGTTTCATAATTATAAAATTTTGAGTAAGCTGATTCAGTTTAAAGTCGATGTCAACTTACAGACAGAAGACGACGGATCGAGTCCTTTAATTTTAGCAGTCGGCAATGATACCAAAGAAATTGAAGAATACCAACAGTATTATGGAAGTGAATGAGAGCGCTATAAAACAATAAAATATTTGCCGAAAAAAGATGGAAAAATAGATTTATGTAGAAAAGATGGAGCCAGTCCTCTCTATGTAGCTTGTCAGTGAGGATATTATAACATTGTGAAACTTTTACTTAAACAAGGGGCAGAAATAAATTTATGTTTGAAATACGTTACAACTCCTTTGTATGCAGCAAGTGAAAACGGACACGAGAAAACTGTGCAACTATTACTAGATAATAAAGCAGACAGCGATATAATCACCTCCTCTCTATATAGCGAGTCTATCATTATCAAATAGTAGAAATATTAGTGAACAACGGCGCAAACATAAATTTGTGTATGAAAAAACGGAGACAGTCCTCTCCATGCAGCATGTTTGAACAAGCATTATAGCATAGTACAACTTTTGATGAATAATGGAGCAGATGTTAACTTGTGCAAGCGATATAGTGAAAGTCCGCTTTTTATAGCATGTAGAAAAGGACATGATAGTATTGTTCGAAGTTTACTAAAAAACGGAGCAAACATTAAATATTTCAATGAATTTGAAGTAACTCCACTTTATTTAGCGTGTCAAAAAGGACACACTAGGCACTGTTAAACTTGTGTTGGATAAAGGAGCAGAAATTGATTTATGTAAAGGAAAGGGGAAAGTCCTTTGGATGTAGCTTAAAAAAATGGACATGATAGCACATTGCAACTTTTACTTGAAAATGAAGCCATTATAAATATGCTTACAAAAAACGAAGAAAGTCCCCTTTTTGCAGCTTGTGAAAACGGACATCAAAACAATGTGCAAATAATACTTAACAACTGAAGGAGCGTAAACCATTGTAGGAAAGACGGGAGAAATTCGCTTTATGCAGCTTGTGAAAACAGACATACTAGCACTGTTCAATTGTTACTTAAGAGTGGGGCTGACTTAAACATTTGTACGAAATATTCAAAACCACTGGGCCAATTTAAACCAAACTTGGCACATAACATTCATAGGCAAAGGTGATTTAATATTGTATAAATTAAGGACTACACCCACTTTTTAGAAGAAGATAATAAGCATTTATTTTTAAAAAAATTGAGAATTTTTTGAAAATCTTCTTCTTAAAAACCATTGGAAGTAGTGTAGAATCAAATATGAAAAAAATCATGACCCCCGGGAGTAGGGTAAAGCTACAATGGGGGCGTATTTTTACATACGTATATATAAATTAAATCTTTAAACGATTATAATTACATATGTTGAATGTTCCCCGGTCCCTGTTTGTAGGTGTGTAATTTCCCATTTTTCAATTTATTGGTTTGGCAATATGTATTATCTTCATAGAATTTTAAATGTTTATTTTTTTTCTTTTTTATTTAATTCAAATTGACCTATTTTTTCCATTCCCCTCCCTACTTATACTTACTGCACATGCATGCAAAATTAGCTTAAAATTGGATCAATATGACAGTAGAGTATGCCTCTTGCTTGTACTATCAAACCAAATAAAAAATCCACCTCTGAATTTACAGCGGGAAATACAGTGCGAGTTCACTGACGTCATACGTTAAAATCAATAATCAATTATTTACGTATCTCGACTCAAAACAAAGGAATAGAAACATGTAAACAATCTCTTGGGTCTCACTGACGATTTAACGGGACTCAAAACGTGGCATCAAATCTCATGGCACCCTAAACTGCGAGTTAAAAGTTGGACATTTTTGGCATAGCCCCTCGGTAAAAAACATTAGAGGGCATTCTGGGACGTAGACAAAAAAAATCTTGATAAATCTGTAGGTAAAGCTCGTTCTTTTTCCCGCGTGCACTGGTTCTTCGCTCGCTATAAATGTACAGCATTTAATGGTGTTTCAATTTTTTTTAATTAACTGATAAAAATATACAAGAAAATGAAATGTTTGTTTGTTTTAAATCTTCAAGGAACTTTTTTCCATGCGTAAAGTTTTTGACGTCATGTGAGTGTGTTGTGCGGCTCACAATTTTAATGTTTACAGAAAAAAATGAGATTTAACAAAAAAATGAGGTTTAACTTGTAGTAAAACATGTGATAAAAAGAATATCTTAAGATTTGCGAAGGTTAATATGATATTTATCCAATTCGTTGTGTGTTCTTTACCCCCTCGCCAAGGTTCGGAGATAGAAAACACACAACCAACTCGTTGGATAAAGTAAAAGAATAAAAAATCATATTCCATCACAAATAATGAGAGATCATACATATATATATATATATATATATATATATATAAATATATATATATATATATATATATATATATATATATATATATATATATATATATATATATATATATATATATATATGCATCAAAGTTTCGAAAACTTCCACTGCATATCATATGACAGAATCATATTCCATCACAAATAATGAGAGATCAACTTTATTGATTTTTTTTATTTATCTCAATATACCGGTATAAAAAATAGATTGGCTGTGGAAGCCTGTACATTGTCAAGTTCATTGCGATATTATACTTACTTTTAGCACAATCATGTAGTTTTCGGATCGTTAAAAATGATATGACTTTCAAGTTCAAACGGATATTGTTTAGCCTTATAGTTCAAGGGATTGTAACATTTAACATTGATGGAAAATCCCAAAGTTGTATCTTCCGGTGATTCACCGGATACCGTTTAGTCACCGTGCAGTCATTAAGAACGTACATTGTCAAGTGATATTTTTGATATTTGTCTTTTGTTTTTCCCCTCTATTTCATTTGAAGGAGAAATTGTGTATAATACTTGCATATACTAATTAATAATTTATACCATGGTGTTTGTTTGATAATAGCTAATATACAGTGATGATTTCATATTGATTTATGAATTGTTATCACATTTGAGTAGCGACAGAATCAATTTCATTAAAAAGCACAATGTGAAAAATTGCATTTCTAATTGAAACCTTGCAAAAACCAGATCTGATAGATTTTTTTATGTGCGATTGTCATGCTCGATCACATTGGTAAAGTTTCATGTATTTTGTGTTTACAAGTAAAGTATATGTGAATTAAAAAGAATTAAATCAATTAAAAAGGTGTTAGATATTTTAAGTGTAAAGGAACTTTTTCTGAGGCAAATTAGTTGTTTAACGTGCAATTGCAAAACAAAATAATTGAATTTAAATGTACTTTGTTTTCGGATCGTTTATGTCTTCTAAGTAGCAAGAAATTTTTGGGGGTAAGGGTGGGGGAGGGGGGGGGGGTGGCGGTTGAAGAAAAGGAACATTTTTCAATTCTACATGTAATAATTTTAAAGAATAAAAGTTCACAATGTACTAGCTAGTGATTATTAAATATAGTAAGACAGTCATGCTGTCGATTAAGTACATACAAAAACAGTTATATTGTGTGTTGAAACAACTTACATGAACAAATTAACTCATCAACTTGGATATATTTGTCTGACCAGCTAAGTTATATCGCCTTAAAAGCAATAGGATGTTATTTTTTTCAATTCAAAGGAAAACTTTAATAAGATGGCTAACATGTTTTACGGTGAACTATATAAATTTATGCCACCGGAAGGTTCAGTTTTAGTGGTTTTTCTAACAGTGATGTGTAAAAGTTAATTTTCATAAGCATATATCAATTATTTGTTTGTTTCAGAAGAACAATGATTTTTACAAAATATATACTAATCAAGTATCCTATTTGATTTACCACCTTAGAAAACAAATCAGATCAGATGGATTTCTTACGAATTGTACGAATATAATTTTTCGATTACATAGAGTGTGTGTCGTCAGTGAAGTTTAACGTATGTTGTATTTACAAGTATAAACGAATGTGAAAATCAACTTAGTGTTGAATTTTCTTCTTGTAGAGGAATATTCTTTGAGACAAATTTATTAAATGTATTTTTATTTAATAGTTGTCACTATTTGTATGTTTTAATTAAAATCTTAGACCATTGAGGATATTATTAGTATCTTGAGGAGAGATGGACTCTGAACACAGCGCTAAAGATGTCGTGCGTTGTGGTATATGTGATTTTCCTACCCCCCCCCCCCTCCACTACACTGTGACCTCTGCCATTTAAACATCTGTAAAATATGTGCGGGAGACCATTTGTTGGAGTCATCACAAAAACATCAGGTGGTAGCATATTAAGAGAGAGGACGTAATCCAAATTATCCTTCTTGCCCAGAACATGCCAAAACACAGTACAAATATTATTGTGAACAATGTCACAATCTCACTTGTGTCCATTGTATTTCCTCTGGGATTCACCGGAAGCATAACCTGATAAATATTTTAAACATTCTTGAAAGGAAAAAAGGGGGATCTACAATATGATTTACAAGGATAAGAGGAATCAAAATTTCTAGAGTATGACGATTTTCTATTTAAAAGCGAAAACTGATCTTTATTAATTATGATTTTTAAAAAAATCATCAGCATTTTGCTTTCACTGTAACACGACAACATGCATTAATCATTCAAAAAATTATGCATTCTATAAGTTAGACATATACAAATTCTACATAATTTCAGAATTCTGAGAAAGTGCATTTTTCTTAATAACGAACAATATGATTCTTTACATTTTCATATCAATTAATATATTTTTAACACTTTCCTCCCGGCTTAGCGCTTTTCAGTACTTTCAGTACTTTGATTATGCCTTGCATTCGTATACCTGTGTATATACATGTGTACTGCAGGTTCTTTTTTTTTACTTTCATTCTGCTTTAAAACAGCAAATAACGTTAAACAAATCAGCGTTTACCTTTTGTTTTCTTTTTGTTTCTATTATATTTGCTTTATGCGCATTTTGAATTATTCTAGTATTATATCAATTGTATGTCAGGTATTAATTAATTTCTCTCGGTGCATGGGAAGCTGAGAGGGACGCCAAGAGAAAGAAATGATAGGATTTTTCAATTCTATATAATGTGGCTGAGCCGGGTTTTTAAGTTTTTAGTTCAGTTTAATGGAAAGCTTTAATTACATTTTTAAAAGGTATTACAGTGTACCATAAATAGTCATGCCAAAGGAAGTTTTGTTTCACACTAAGAGCAAGGAGTTCTTGGAAGGGTCATGGTCGGTTTTTTTTTCGGGGGGGGGGGGGGGGGGGGGTCGACCGAGATTAAGAAAGGATAAGATTTATTTCTATATATAATTTATAGTAAAAGTAAATATGAATATGATAAGACACATTTGAAATCTTGTTATCAATAGGTATCATTGTTACATGCAAACAACAATTATTTTGTGTGTTGAAACTCATCCTCGATTTGTCAAATCTATTAGATCAGGGAAGTTATTTCGCCGTAAAAGCAATACATGTACCAGGAAGAAAAAAATATACATATAATGTGGCTAAGCCGGATTTTTTAGGGTTAATTTTTTATGTTTGATGGAAAGTTTCAATTAACATAGAGCGAAGATCGTAAGTAAAGTTTCCATGTAGGTTGCATTTTAACGTGAACTATATATGTTAAGAAATTGTAGGATTTATATTTACTAAAAAAGTTTTAAATTTTCGATTTTACAAGGAATGCAGTATTCATTAATGCAAATTCATTGATGTATGATGTAAAAGGTAATTGACAAAACTCATTGCATTTGAATGTAGTTTCTTTTTTAGGTTTTATCATTATTTCTAAACCCTTTGTCTTATTTTAGACCATTTAAAGTCACATGACAAGCATGAGAAGCGATGGATCCTATACACAGTGCACAAGATGTGGTTCGTTGTGATATATGTGATAGTCCTGTCCCCCCACTACACTGTGACTTCTGTTGCTTAAACCTATGTAAAAACTGTGTGGCAGACCATTTGCTAGAGTTACCCCAAAAACATCAGGTTGTACCATATCAAGAGAGGGGGCGTAGTCCAAATTATCCTTCTTGCCCAGAACATGCTAAAGAAGAGTGCAAATACTTTTGTGAACAATGTGACAATCCCATTTGTGTTCATTGTATTTCCTCTGGGAGTCACCGCAACCATACCCTTATAGATATTTTAAATATTTTTGAAAGGAAAAAGGGGGATCTACAATATGATTTAAAAGAATTAGAGGAGTCCATATTTCCAAAATATGAAGATTTTACAACTTCTATTCAAAAGTGGAAAACTGATCTTTATGAAAATTCAAAGAAGTTGACCAAAGCTGTCGAGAATCACGGTGAAGACTTGCACAATGAAATTGACACCATTGTACAAAAATAAAAATCTGAAATTGAGGAAATAGAATTAAAAAACATGGCTGTTCTTACAGAACGGGAAACTAAAATCTCACGCATAATGTCTGAAATTAAACAGGACATAACTAATCTTAAGAAGTTATTAAAATCTAATGATAGTTGTCTTGTCTCCACTTACAAGTCTAGAAATGCAGAATTTAAAATTTTGCCTCGTAAAATCAATATTTCGCTACCAAACTTCGTTCCTAAACCTTTAAACAAAGAAAAACTTCACCAACAGTTTGGAAAACTCTCCGATGTTAGCACTATAACAGAAGAACCTAGCCACACAATTGAAATCTCAGAAGCAGAAAGCTCTCCAATCAGACCACTACTTGATAAGCCTTGGATCATTAGAACCCTAGACACAGAATATGGAGACTTCCAGAAAGAACTACTTAGTGTAATTTGCCTCAGCGATGAAGCGATTTGGTCGTGTGGTAATAATGATAACATCATGAGACTCTACAGCCTTCAAGGAAAGCTTTTAGAATCGGTCAAAACCAAGTCAGGGAACGAGCCACAGGACATTGCAGTGACAAAGAGTGGTGATCTAGTTTATACTGATTACATCAATAGAACTGTAAACAAAATAAAAAATAAAAAAATACAGGAGGTTATAAAACTTCTTGACTGGATTCCTCGCTGTGTCTGTAGTACCTTTTTAGATGACCTCCTGGTGATAATGGATAATGAAAATGATAGTCAAACAAAAATTGTTCGTTACTCTGGATCCACAGAGAAACAGAGTATTGAGTTCGATGACAAAGGTGAGCCCCTCTATTCATCTGGTCCTTTCGTCAAATACATTAGTGAAAACAGAAACCAGGATATCTGCGTGGCGGACTGGGGAGCCCGAGCAGTAGTGGTTGTCGATCAAGCTGGAAAACGTAGATTTAGATACACTGGTAACCCTTCTACGTCCAAACGTGGTAAGCAATCTACTACTAGGCGATCATTTGAACCTTGCGGAATAGCTACGGATAGTCAGAGTCTGATATTGATAGCCGACCGTAAAAACCACCATGTTCACATCCTGCATCAGGAGGGACATTTCCTGCGCTACATAGACAATGGTGATTTACATTCTCCGATGGGCTTATGTTTGGACAGCAAAGATAATCTCTTTGTTGCTGAATGGGGCACTGGTAAAATAAAGAAAATCCAGTATTACAAATGAACGCTATCCTGGCACGTTGCAAGTGTTACCCTCGTAGCAAATCCGGAAAAAGACTCAGCAAAAGTTCTACAATTCCACTTTGTTGTATATCATATGATGATAATCATGAAAATCTAACTTTAAAGTGTTTATCATTTTCCATAACTTGACACGTGTTAGATAATGTTTTATCAAATTAATTATTCAAAATAATTTTAAAGATTCTCTTAATATTTGTATGAATATGTATGTTTTCAATGCTTTAATTGTATCTATTTTTTAAATTAAATACTAGAGGAAATTAAGCTTTTTTTCGTTTCATTTGTGTTTAATGAAGAACTTAAAACGGTAATTTGTGTAAAATTACTAATCTAATTATAAGAATCAATTACAAAAATGATTTAAATGTGTTTAACATTGGTATGTCAAAAGTAAACTATTTTGCAGGATTGACAAAACCAACAAAATTGTAAATGGAGTGCCAGGAATTACCAACAGATTTGAACCACATCTGTTAAAGATATTTTTCTAAGGTCTATGAGTTTTGTGTGATGATTATTGGTCGGGTTTGTGATCAAAGCCAATGAACCCGAAGGGCTAGTAGATGTGTTATTTATCCCTGAGTGTAAATTTTTCTTGAATGTCTGTAATTGAAATAGCGAAACCTTGAAAATTTTCATACACATGTAACGTTAGAACAACACTTATTCACTTGCATTGAGTAGGATAACTCACACTCACTGAAGGTGTTAGGTATTTTTTACCCGACCCCTTTTTTCATCATGGAGTTTATGTTATAACTAGACATATAATACTTTCAATATTTTATTTTCATTTTTTTTATATTATGTTTTACATCATTTGAACTCTCAATCAGTTTTCGTAATGATAGCTTATCATGTTTATTTAATATGTAACTTTTAGGCTTTTCCATTTATTAAGGTCTTCCGTTTCCAACGGAAGACCTTATAGTTTTCGTACGATTTCTTATTAAGGTCTTCCGTTTCCAACGGAAGACCTTATTGTTTTCGTACTGTTTCTTATTATTATTTTTTTCCACAAATTTTGTGCACGCGATTTCTCAGAAACTATTCAGTCGATTTCGACCATTTTTTTTCAGATGATTGCCAGAGGTCATAATTCTAGAGTTTTTTGAAATTTTGAAATCGTCACTTCCGGTGCCGAGTTACGGTCGATTTTCTATTTTTTTACGACCAATTTTGTGCAGAGCTGATCTCAGAAACTATCAGAGATATGACTATGAAATTTTCATGGTAGGTACTCTATAGTTTGAAGTTGTGCACTATTATGTTGTTTTACGCCAGTGGCGCCATTTCTTGGAGCTCGCCTAGGCACGAATATTGGGTACGATTTTAAAATAAAAATGTTCTTGCTTTTTGATTTGTATCTTTTTATCAGTTGATATTTTGTTAAAACATATATAACAAAAGTGGTAAAGAATTAAAAGTTCTTTTCAACAAAATCAAGAAAAAAGGGGCTGGCCCCTTTTTTAGGGGCCAAAATTCTCGTAAACTCTATTACAAATAACATAAAAATGATAAAGATTTTGCAATGCCTTTTAGAAGCGAAGTTATTGATGGTAACAATATAAATTAGGAAAAATCATTGCCACGCCTATTTATTACGTAATTAGGGATTTTTAGTGGCCAAAGTATTTAAACTTTGAAGCAATTTATCTAGAGAATGAGAAATCTTTGTCTGTATTGAAGATTCTAATCGATTTCATTAATCAAAACACCAATGTCTGTCCCATTAAGGATCTAGAGGGCTGGCCCCTAAAATTATCAATCATTTGTATCTCAAAAATGATCAACAATTTTTGATGGGTCTACCAACAAAAAATGTTAGTATTTGTGAGACCTTTTGAACGAAATCAAGGAAAAGGGGCCGGCCCCTTTAATTAGGCGCCAAGGCACTCGTTAACCCTATTACAGATAACTTAAAAACGATACAGATTTTGTAATGCATTATAGAAGCAAAGTTATTGATTGTAACAATATCAATGAGGTACCTCAACTTTGACGCAATATATCTAGAGAAGGAGACATATTTTCTTAAGCATTGTAGAAGAAAAAATGTCTCTATTGATGATTCTAATCGATTCAAAACACCAATGTATGTCCCCATTAAGGATCTAGAGGGCTGGTCCCTAAAATATTCAATCATTTGTATCTAAAAAATGATCAACAATTTTAGATGGGTGTAAGAACAAAAAATGTAAGTATTCTTAAGACCTTTAAAAAAATCATGAAAGCTAGCCTTTTTATTTAGGGGCCAAGACACTCGTAAACTCTATTACAAATATATTAAAAACGATAAAGATTTTGTAATGCATTATAGAAGCAAAGTTGTTGTTTGTAACAGTATTAGTTTGTAAAACTCATTGCCACACCCATTGATGACGTAATTAGGGATTTTAGGGGACTAAAATCTTAAATCTTCCATGTGCTATATTTGAAAAAGCAAAACACTTGTTAAGCATTTTAAAGGATATTGACAATCGTAAACATGATCTGAAAGGGATTGGTTGAGGGGGAATTCTGAAATTTTATTGATATTTTAATCGTATAGTTTAAAAAATTGAACGGAAGACCTACTCGTTACTCGTAACGAGATCGTATCTAGTTAAGGTCTTCCGTTGGAAACGGAAGACCTTATTGTTTTTGCTTTGTTTCTTTTCTCTATTATTATTATTCTTGTTTTTTTCTCCCACGTTTTCTCAAAATTGCTTGGGCCGATTTTGATAAAACTTTCAGATCTTGTTTATGAAAAAATTTGTAAAAAAAGTACGTGGGATTTGTTTGGTCGTCACTTCCGGTCCTGAGATATTAAAGATTTTATGTTTTTGCTTGTTCACGAGTTTTCTCCAAAAGTATTTAAGATAGAACTTTTTAATTTTCAGGGATGGTAGAAAGTGTCCAGCCGCAGTGTACTACGCATATCCGAACGTCCCCCGTCACTTCCAGTCGTCACCGGAAGGAAACAAAAAAAGTCATTTTTTATTTTTTTTGTTTTGAAATTTTTTTTTGTTACTATTCGATAGAAACACATAACTAACCTCAGAATATGTAATCCGTTTTAAAATCAATCCACGCATTCTCGAGATTTTGGGCTTCAGATTTTGGGCTCAGTCGCTTAAGTGGTGGACTTGTGCCCAGGCGACCCGGGTTCAGTTCCCGAGTGTCGAACGTTTTTCTTTCCTAGTTGAGGTTTGTTTAATTTCGATTTAATCTTTAAAATGATGGATTTTAATGTTTTCCGTTTTATATTCATTATAAATAAGAAAAATAGAAGCTTTTTTTCATTACACATAGATAGCTTGTTTCTGTCAGCAGTTCGCTAAATTCAAACGCTTGTCGCAACGCAGACATCAAAGACCTGCCGCCAAAGTACATGTACCCCTGCAGTACGCTGGGTTGCTTTGTCGGCATCAAAGTAATGCCGCCATCTCAATGACACACACAATATTTAGCAATGCACCAGTATTCTACATGACATTAAAAGGAGGACTGATAAGTATTTATTCACATATATAGATACACGCATGCATGTATATAAATGTGTTTATTGACATACATTGCTGATATACTGATTCCCTAAACACTATAAAAACTAGAAAATCTCTCAATCTCTCTCTCTCTCTCTCTCTCTCTCTCTCTCTCTCTCTCTCTCTCTCTCTCTCTCTCTCTCTCTAAAGTACAAATGTTTTAGCATCTGAATAAGAACTAGTTCAGGTAACATGCTGTCAATTGGATAGAAACTCAATGTACATTGACGTCCAAAAATTATACATGTATTTATTTCACGTTACGGGATAATGTCTATGGATTCAAATAATTTGAAATTCATTGTTTAATGATTGTTTTCTTACTGATTTGAAGTCAACGCTAAAAAGTCATTTTTATTAAAGACGGTGTACTTTTTCCTTTTTTTGTGCATGTCTATATACTGATACAAATCTGTTGCCTGTCTGGGATTAAGAAAAACCTCCGAAGTTTATACACGTAACTATACTAACGAACGGTTGACTGCAACAAGGTTTGAAAACTGACCACCCGATTATGAGTGTTTGAGCCTGAGAATAAACAGATGTAAAAAAAAAATCAATAGTTACATCTTTCAAACAACACTTATACATTGTTCTAACATATGTATTTTATTTAGAAATTGTGTAATATGTGATATTTAGAATTTAATATTCTACGTTTAAAATAGATGTCACCGACCGACCCCCCCCCCCCTCCCAATTCATAAAATCATTATTTTTTCTGGCCCGATTTTCCTTGATCTTTGATCTTTGGTCTTTAATTTCAACTAAGTACCATTCTAGATTACTGTACTAATTACCAGACCAATTCGTTCATCATTAACAGAATTATGAAGTTTTTGGCATTTGAGTTTCAATTGTCGTGTTGACAAGCCCTTCACTCAATCTTAATGAAAATTCGTGATAATGAACCTCGGGCCCCATTATTATTGTCTGTCAAATATGCAGCGGATTGAACAATTAAGACGAAATTTCTGAGATTAAACGGCGCTTATTGCCTATACGGGGACTTAAATTTACACAGTACAAGGGATGTAAGCAGCCGCGTAATATTTTTGTTGCATGTATATTTCTTGTTTTCCGTTTAGTCTGTATCTACGATAGCGTGTGAACTACTTACGAATGTTAGAACTGTGGAAATTACTGTCATCAAATTTTTACCGAATAAATTTACGTATTACTGATTTCATTATTTCTACATTTATAAAGATGTTATCAACCCTGCTGAAATAGAACAGTCAAACATAATAGTAAACGACACGAAAAAAAATCTCAACACTGAAATTCATGGGTAAAATGCATCAGTCATTGTTTTAGGACTTCCCCTAATTGTCGTTAACCGAATCCGAGATCCACACCTCAAACTTCTATTTTCGATTAATTTAAGACGAAAATCAAGCTCGGGTCTTTTCACCCCCTCCAGACACAAACACGCATCTATATTTCAAATGACATCGCACTGTTACCAAACCTGAATAGTCAGACATCTTACACGTTGTTGTTTATCTCATACAAAAACTCAGCTCCTCTCCCGGGCGGAAACGCCCCAAATTCAAAGACAAATTTAGGAATTATTTCGCGTTAGCCATGTTTTGAGACACCTGCAAAGGCTGTGTGTTCTAATCTCGCTGGAGCCAAGATTTGTTCTTTCTCTCTTTTTCTTTCTCTCCTTTTTATTTAATTTTCTTACTAAAATATTCAACATAAAAGGATTGTTGGACTGTAGTACAAGTTGAAAAACACTCTTCAATTAAGATTTAGACAAAAACAGTCTTTTATTATTAGGGTCTTCCGTCTTCAGCGGAAGACCCTTCTATTCTTATTGTTATTAGGGTCTTCCGTTTACAAAGGAATACCCTCTTTTTAGCTCACCTGAGCTGAAAGCTCAAGTGAGCTATTCTGATCACATTTTGTCCGTCGTCCGTCTGTCCGTCCGTCTGTCCGTCTGTCCGTCCGTCCGTCTGTCCGTCTGTAAACTTTTTACATTTTGAACTTCTTCTCTAAAACCGCTTATCCAATTTCAACCAAATTTGGCACAAATCATCCTTATGGGAGGGCGAATATAAATTGCAGAAATAAAAGTTTGATCTGTATTCAAAGCGGAGAAAACCTTGAAACTGTAGAAAAAGGGGGGTGCATTTTTAAAAATCTTCTTCTCAAGAACTACCGAGGCAAATTCAACATAGTTTAGCATAAATTATCCTTATGGGAAGGAAAATATAAATTGCAAAAATTAAGTGGAAATTTTGTTTCAAATCTGAGTTATTACGAAAATAATAATAAAGGAAATGCGTGTTTCAATCAGTTTAATAGCTTCGGGTTCGGCATCCGGTAAAATGATTCCATACTTCTAAAACGAGGTTCTTTGTTTAAAGCAGCCATGACATTATACGAAAAAGGGTCGATCTGACTATGATGAATTTGCTTGTTGTGCAACAGTTCGCGTATGAAGGGAAATTTTGAAACATACAAAATATATTGGTGCCGATTTTGTGAAGTAAATTGAGGCTAAATATTTCAATGCGTTGACAGTTTTCACACATGACGTTGGTGTTAGCTTGTTCTGATTTTCGTTTCATTCTCATTATGCTTTGTAACCTGGAAACTATCGTCTGTATTTCGTGATTTTTACGTATCAAATCAAACAGAGACTTCGGTAAATCAAACAGTTAACTGTTTACCTGCGCAAATTAAGCAAAATCGGATGTAGGGGACGGGTACTGAAATACAATTCATTCTATCGGTAATTCGGCATTATCTTTTGCGTAATGGTACATGTAGATTAATGCAATAGGTTTTGTTGAGATGCTCGGCATTTTTTCGAGTTTATTCAGTTTAAATAGAGTTTGATATCGCTGACGGAAATATGTAGGTATATACATGTATATATATATGATTCATTTCGAAAAAATAAATTGTGTTCTTTATTTGTCATACATGTAGTGCATGTTTCTTGTGTTTAATTGTTTACAATTTCTATTTACTAACCATATTTGAGTGTTAAGCTTTGAATTATAAGCAAGATACAGCGATTTGCTCACAATTCTATGTTTGTACACAGATCTTAAAAACTAAAGCTTAAAAAAGTAAAATATTTGTCAATATTTATTAAGAAAATTTTCAAAGTCTGTTCTTCCAGAAACCAACTTTAACAACTTATTGTATTGTAAACTTAACCTTTTTAGCTCACCTGAGGGTGGGGCCACAATGGGGGGTCGAAGTTTAACAAATGAATATATAGAGTAAATCTTTAAAAATCTTCTCCTCAGAAACTAATCAGCCAGGAAAGCTGAAACTTGTGTGAAAGCATCATCAGGTAATGTAGATACAAATTTGTGAAAATCATGATCCCCGGAGGTAGGGTTGGGCCACAATGAAGGATCGAAGTTTTACATAGGAATATATAGAATAAATCTTTAAAAATCTTCTTCTTAGAAACTAATCGGCCAGGAAAGCTGACACTTGTGTGGAAGGATCCTCAGGTAGTGTAGATTCAAAGTTGTGAAAATCATGACCCCCGGGGTACGGTGAGGCCACAATGGGGGATCGAAGTTTAACATAGGAATATATAGAGTAAATCTTTAAAAATCTTCTTCTCAGAAACTAATCAGCCAGGAAAGCTGAAACTTGTGTGAAAGCATTCTCAGGTAGTGTAGATTCATAGTTGTGAAAATCATGGCCCCCGGGGGTAGGGTGGGGCCACAATGGGGGATCGAAGTTTAAAATAGGAATATATAGAGTAAATCTTTAAAAATCTTCTTCTTAGAAACTAATCAGCCAGGAAAGCTGACACTTTTGTGGATGCATCCTCAGGTAGTGTAAATTCATAGTTGTGAAAATCATGACCCCCGGGGGAAGGGTGGGGCCACAATGGGGGATCGAAGTTAAACATAGGAATATATAGAGTAAATCTTTAAAAATCTTCTTCTCAGAAACTAATCAGCCGGCAATGCTGAAACTTCTTTGGAAGCATCCTCAGGTAGTGTTGATTCAAAGTTGTGAAAATAATAACCCCTGGGGGTAGAATGGGGCCACAATGGGGGGTGGAAGTTTAACATATGATTAAATAGAGTAAATCTTTAAAAATCTTCTTCTCAGAAACTAATTAGCCAGGAAAGCTGAAACTTGTGTGGAAGCATCCTCAGGTAGTGTAGATTCAAATTTGTGAAAATCATAACCCTGGGGGTAGGTTTGAACCACAATGGGAGGTCGATGTTTTAGATAGGAATAAACAGAGTAAATCTTTAAAAATCTTCTTCTCAGAAACTAATCAGCCAGGAAAGCTGAAACGTGTGTGAAAGCATCCTCAGGTAGTGTAGATTCATGGTTGTGAAAATCATGATCCCCAGGGGTAGGGTGGGGCCACAATGGGGGGGGGGGGTCAAAATTTAACAAAGGAATATATAGGGTAAATCTTTAAAAATCTTCTCAGAAACTAATCAGCCGGATGTTTCTTTATAATTGTTAAGACTTTGGCCCCAGGACAATTCTTTGGCCTCCCGAGAAGGTTCATAGTTTGATGTACGTTTATATCTAATATATAAACTATTGTTAAGGATCATTTTGAGAACTGCAATACTCAACATATGATAAGACTATAAAATCATCTTGTTAGAAAAGGGACTAATGATTATAAACATAAGAATATCCAGGGGAAAATGGATTTTATTTATACAGGATCTACATGTATTATTGTACATTGTCCAGATAGTTTGTATTATGACTCCATTAAGCTGATTTTATCATACCTATTGTTCCTCAGGTGAGCGATGTGGCCCATGGGCCTATTGTTTTTTATTCGGTTTCTTTTTATTACAGGTCATTAGACCTGTTATTAGGTCAAAAGACCTCTTATTTAATATGAAATAAAAGTGGGCTGGTCCTTCAAATTAGGGATCCAACGGGGTGTATAATCCTTCATCCATCGCTCTTTTAGATCACATCTGCATTTCCTGATATGTTTCGTTGATGAAGATAAAAGGCAAGGTATTTTCCTTTCCTAAAAAACAGACGGAAGACCTCCTCGTTGCTCGCAACGAGATCGTGTCTAGTTATTATTTTTTTTTCCCCCCACAAATTTTGTGCACGCGATTTCTCGAAAACCATTCAACCGATTTCAATCATTTTTTCACAGAAGATGGGACTTGATGTAAGCTTCATACATTTTTGAGATTTTTTCTGTCGTCACTACTGGTACCGATTTATCGGCCTTTTTGCACATTTTCACGACCTATTTTGTGCAGAGCTGATCTCAGAAACTATCAGAGATATGACTATGAAATTTTCAGGATAGGTAGTCTATAGTTTGAAGTTGTGCACTATTATGTTGTTTTACGCCAGTGGCGCCATTTCTTGGAGCTCGCCTGGGCTCGAAAATTGAGTACGAATTTTCATTCAAAATTTTCATACGTTTTCATCTGTATCTTTTTATCAGCTGATATTTTGTTAAGACATATATAACAAAAGTAGTAGATAACTAAACGTTCTTTCCAACAAAATAAAAAAAAGGGGCTGGCCCCTTAAATTAGGGGCAAAGACACTTGTAAACTCTATTACAAATAACTTAAAAACGATCAAAATTTTGTAATGCAATATAGAAGCAAAGTTGTTGATTGTAGCAATATTTATCAGGTAAAATCATTTTCACACCCATTTATGACGTAATTAGGGATTTTAAGGGGCCAAAGTACTTAAACTTTGATGCAATATATCTACAGAAGGAGACATATTTTGTTAGGCAATGTAGAAAAGAAAATGTTTGCATTGATGATTCTAATCGATTCCACTAATCAAAACTCTAAAGTCTGTCCCCATTAAGGATCTAGAGGGCTGGCCCCTAAAATATTCAATCATTTGTATCTCAAAAATGAACAACAATTTTAGATGGGTGTAAGAACAAAAAATGTTAGTATTCGTGAGACCTTTCGATTGAACTCAAGAAAAAAGGGCTGGTCCCTTAAATGAGGGCCCAAGACACTCGTAAACTATATTACAGATAACTTGAAAACAATCAAGATTTCAAATATCTTTGGTACCTAGCCTTTTTACAAAATTGATACCACCGAGATTTTAGTCACTGTAAGTGATTGAGACACAAACTTTTATAAATGATAGACAATCGATTGAAGATATATTTAACGGGTTTTTCTTTTGTCAACCGTCACTTCCGGTACTCACCAGAAGAGTTCAAATAATTCATTTTTTTCACAAGTTAAATGATTATCTTTGGTGTTTCATCTTCCATGATTAACAGTGGTGTACACTAAACAAATGTATAAAAAAAACCTAGCTTTTATTTTCATAAACCTCTTTTGTTCGTCCGTTTTCGGTCTCGAGACAAAAAACCTAGATTCACGAAGATCGCAGATTTGACAGAGAATATCGATATTTCATCGTATCATATGAAAACAAAATCGGACGGAAGACCCACTCGTTACTCGTAACGAGATCTAGTTCTGTAGAATATTCGTTGTTGTTTACATTTTCTAAAATTGATATCTATTATTTGACCTAACTTTTGACAATGATTATCAATGCCAGATCAGGTGTGTATTGTTTTAAATATTTATCTTTAAATATCAATTGATTTTTAAAACTTTTGATTCAAAAACCCGAACCAAGAAATACTTAGAGGGGATAATTGTGTTGGACTTGTTTAAATGGTATACATGTAAAGCTCATGTAATGAATTCATTTTGTTGATAAGGTTTGAAGGTAAGAATTTCATTCAAATATATTTAGGTCTTTTCATCTTTCAGGTGAAAAACCTTTTGATTTCTTAATTTTTTTTCTTGTTTTTCTATTTAGCTCGGGGTTTTTTGTTATCAAGGTTACCAAAAAAAATTCAAACTTTATGTGATTGGTCATTAAAAGTTATGGCCTGTGTCTTAAAACTCCCAGAACTTAAAGAGTTATTGCTCTTTGAGAAGGAAATGCTTCATATTGTCACCATAGGAGATAGAGACTTGGAACTTTTACTGTGTCTTCTGTACACTTAGATGTTTTTGTTTCAATCTATTCATACCGAAAGGATCTGAGGCCCCCTTTTAGCAGTTATTGCCCCAAAGGTCAAGGTCATTTGGAAATCTGTTAATTAGTGAGTTTTTGTATCTTCTTTGTTTAGGGTGGTAGACATAAACCTTTTCATGGATGTAGTAGGACATCTTAAGACATTTTTAGATATATCGCGTTGGCTCCTACGCTGGCATGTTAAGGCTTCCGATGGATTTTACAGCGATGTGTAGAAAGTCACTTGTCTGTACTTCGTACGATATGACGTCATAATTAACTTTGACGTCACGATCTGCATTCCTGTCGATAGTTCTCAGGGAATGTATCTTAACGTTAAAAGTGAATTGTATCAAATCACCTTAAAACCGCATGTTTCCTTTACATAGATGCTGCCGGTAATGCTAGACGTACAGAATTCATTCATATTAAAAACCAGTATCAAATAATCGGCAGTTTTAAAGCTTCGTTTTAAGTAAAAGACTATTTATAAACTAGTTGTTTGGAGACTCTCCCTGATACGTGTAAACAACTGAATGAAGAAATGTCCATGCATGTAAGACCAGCTTGGCGCAGGTGAAAGATCAACACAATTGTAGAATATTTTACGTCAAATTGGTAGAGAATATAGGTACCCATGTGAATTGTGCTTGGGAAACCTACGGATTTACCCCAATTTTTTGTAAATCGCTTTTGATTAGTAAAAATGTGCATTATTTTGATGATTTTGTGGAATGTCTCAACAATATCTTCCATTAACGAAATATCTATTTCTTTCCCAAGCAAAAACTTCAAAGTATATGACTTAACAAAGGATTTTTCTTAAAAATATGTATGATTTAATGTCATCAATCACATGCGCCGATGCGATTTAAATTGATCATTTGCAATATTAGGATTTGTCCGCCACGTGATTACAAAGAACATATGACGTCACAAAAATACATCAAATATAATTTGTAACATCGGTGTCAATAATTGTAACATGAATTTTAAGAAATACTCCCGGTCAAAGTATTTTTGCGATGATTCAAAAAATATCGTTTTCCAACCGCATTTTAGCCTCGGGACGCCTTAGCATTGCTGCGTATCTTTTATAGCATTGAATAATGATTTTTTGAAGTATACACTCTCATAACTGCAGCGGTGTGTGCATACAAATTGAGTAACGCGCGTTAGCGCGTTATGAAAATTTGTATGTACACACCGCTGCAGTTATGAGAGTGTATACTTCAAAAAATCATGATTTAATGCTTATATTTACATTTTTTTAACTTCTTGCCTTGTCTGCAAATGTGAATTATACATTAAAATTCCTATCTTATCCTAAGGGTAAGTTAACATTAATGGAAGAGCCACAGTAACAGCCACAAGCGTGAACTTTGATTTTCGCTTGTGACGTTGCAGTTTACAGCGTTCAACGTTTGTGACGTCATAATAAAACTCGTCAATTTGACCTTTGACTACTTGTTGCATTTAGAGGCATTTAAACATCACGGAATTTAATGGAAAAACACAGTAGAATGTAAATATAAATAATTACAGAGTTATTGCACCTATTTTACGAAAAGCTTGTTATCGCTACTCCTATGAAACCATAAGAGATAAAGACTTGGAACTTTTACCAATGTCTTCAGTAAACTTAGAGGGTTCTATAATTTATTCATACTAAAAGGATCTAAGGTCCCCTTCTAGCACTTATTGCCCCTGAAAATATTTACATTTCTATAAAATCACACCAAACTTTTTTAATTATTATCATAGACACTTAAATCATGACAGATCATATATATCATTGTAATTCATATCTAGTCCAAGTTAAGTGTCAATGCCGAGAAATTTTGTTGGGTTTTTCCTGATCATGATCACTGCAGTTCAAGCCGGGCAACCCCGTGCAATTTACAATTATAAGTTTGAACAAATATTAGTCCAATGCTCATTTTTTTGTTATCTCCGACGTCGAGATTTGTCCAAACCCTTTGAACGTAAGAAAAATGAGATAATTTCGTAGACTAGTTTTCTTTACAATTTACCTGAAAAATATTGTCTCCTGCAGACAATTGACCAATATTGTAACAAATTTATACATTTCCAGGTGTTGGTTCGAACTTTCACGATATGGGTAATATAATTGCATATTATCGCATATTAATCAGGCAAGCATTAGTGGGTAAGAAAGTCCTGCCCCCTCCCCATCCCCCCCCCCCCCACACACACTTCACTTTTTCACTTTTCATCACAGCAAAGATTTTATCTAAAATACATATAAGAAGGGAATAAAATTGGTGTTGGTCTCACACTTTTTTGGGACCATGTTAAAAATCGAAATAAACATAGGTTACCCCCCCCCCCCCCCAAGTAAGGATATTACTGATTTTGGGAAGATGCTTAGCTTTTGTTTCTGCTGGTCAAGGTTTGTTTTAAATACCCCCCCCCCCTGCTTTCAAAAGCGTTTCTACGTGCGGGATGATTTAGGAAAAGGTTTGTTTTAATCTGAAGTACCAAAAAAGTTTCTCTACTTAAAGATATTTTATAGCTTAAGTTATCGTGGTATAAAACTGTACGGTATATCAGATGGTTAATTTTTTGACATTCACAAAAGGTAAAAAATCAGGGATGGCTAATTATGAAGTAATTTAAGTTGAAAACAAAATTCGCAGATTATTTGTTTTGGTAATGCATTTATTTTGGAATGTGTAATCGCAAAAAATGTCTGTGCAGGAAAGCATAGGGACGGAATAACTTTGATATCCTTATTTGTAATGAGGATACCCTAATGGAAAAAGTAAACGCGACCGTGGAGTACTGCTTCTCAGCTTAACTAGATTATTGACTGCATATGAAAGTTGTAGATATTTCTCCTTGTCTCTCTAGCTACCTGTGGATTTCCCTTAGTAATGTTTTATCATGTTACTAACTTTTTATATTTCCATTAAAAATAATGATAAATTAGTTTTACAAAATTATTTATGTACCAATATAGAATTTAATAATCATTAATTGATTATATTTCTGGAATGGCTTTTTTCCCCTTAGTTTTTCTAATAAGTAATATTGAAAGGAAAATGCATAAAACTTTTGTTTATCAAGTTGGTTTGAAAAATGTCTCTATCTTACATGTTTGAAAATATTTAAGGAGAGATTTTAGGAATAAAAAGGGGCAGGGTTTGAACCAATATCAAAAAAAAACTAATTAGGTTAAAAGTGGACTGACAACACTACTTGACTTTACGTTTAGTGCTAATTCTGATTTATTTTGGGGTGGGGTGGATAAGTTAGCGATTTAATTTGCAAGATCGTTAAAAAATCATAAACCAATAAGAATATCTTCATGTTTTGTTGAACTACATACAATAAGTTCAAGGTGAGGCTTGCTTAATATTTTTGTAATAATATATCATAACAGTAGGATTTTTTTTTAACATTATCATTTACATCTTATATTGTTTATGAGAAGACTTATAAAGTGTTTTTGTATTTTCCGCACTTTTCCGGCATGCGTTTCATCAATAATTTATCAAACGCATAACATCATTGACATGTT
The DNA here is from genome assembly GCA_015776775.1 of Magallana hongkongensis. Taxonomy (NCBI): domain Eukaryota; kingdom Metazoa; phylum Mollusca; class Bivalvia; order Ostreida; family Ostreidae; genus Magallana; species Magallana hongkongensis. The sequence goes on from CM027466.1 coordinate 49,305,530, forward strand.
TACATTTAATTCAATTCATTAAAAGGTACTTGAAGACAAAAATCAGGTTTATGCATTTTCTTCATCACATTACGTCCAAGTTCGAACTTACAAGTGCCAAGAAATTCAATGGGACACTTTTTATAAAAAAAACAAAAAACCATCATCCTTATCCATAATATAAACACATAATCATAATCATTATACGCTAATTACAAAGTTTAACTGCTTCATTGATAAGCTTTTTACAAAAAAACGTATTGTTAAATTGTTTTTTCAAGGACAATGAAGCATGTGTCAACAAATCAAAAATATTTTCTAGATTGTTCATATTGATCTTTCTTACCTGGAAGTTTCAATTTTGACAATGACGAAACAACTTAAGACGAAACGCAAAAGGTCGCTTCTTGTAATTGTTTTCGAAATAGTAAATTTGCTTCGCCATGCTGTTCTACAAGTTTATTTTCTGTTCAATTAATTTTTTGTGCATGTCAAAATATTGAACTATTGTACCATGCGTGTCTTTGTTTACTGGTCTTTAACACCGAAGCATTTTCTCAGTTAGCCTTGCTAAGAAACTGGATCTAAAGAACTATGTGAAACAAGGAGGTGTTCGAATGAAAACCTTACATTCGAACTATAGTCTACTTCTCAATCAGGCACGTAGCATCAGGGGGGGCCAGGGGGGGCTTTTTCTTTTTCTCGCAGCAATAAATTTTTTAAAATTTACATATAAAAAAATGAATTATAATGGAGTTGGCCCCCCACTTTTTTTGAAGTTAGTAAAAAATTGATATGAAAAAAAGGAAATGAGTAGTCAAATATATTACCCCCCCCCCCCCCCCCCCCCCCCCCCCCCCACGGATTAGGAATTTCATGATTTGGAGGGAAAAAAATTTTTGGTAGGGAAGAAATCTTTTTTGGAAGTATAGTTGAGTCCCCCCCCCCCCCCCCACGGATTAGGATTTTGAAGATTTTTGGAAACTTTAAATTTCCCCTTTTTTTTCTTTTGCTTGTAAAATTTTTTGGATGGGTCTGGCCACCCCACTTTCAAATACGATGCTACGTGCCTGTCAATAAATATTTTAGGAAGTTTTAAAATCCTAATTATGATTTGTATATCAACCATTGCAAAAAAATAAATCATCAACGTTTCAATTTTTTTCCTTATCATGACATTTTTCCAATATTGACATTTACCTTGATTATGACATTGCCAGTTGTGACGGCGGGTGCGATCTGTCAACAGGGAATATTTACTCCTCCTTGGCACATGATCCCATCTCTATCTTTTGGGGGGTCTGTGTTATTCTGCTTTTTGGATTTTTGAGATGATTCACAGTTTGTTATTGTTATTTTTTTTATTGTAATTCTATTATAGCAGAAATTCTATTGAGATTGTTTATATACATAAGCTATTTGTATAACGTATATACTTTTACTAAGTTCTGTATATACAATATATCATAATCAAAATTCTATACAAATTGGCGGAAAAGCGAATGTATTTTTGTTAACACTATTTGTGTGCACCTAATCAAAAACCTCATTAATTAATTAAGATCTGGCTTATCAATTAATTTTTTGAAATTTTATGATTTCAGTTTTGTTCATTTTAAAGGTTAGATATCAGTTTATTTTTTAGGAAGAATAAGTGATGAAATAATAATGAAAATAAGACCTGGAAGTGACTTTACATCTAAGAGAAACAAATACAGTTTGTGACAGCCTAGTCTACATAATTGGCATATAAAGTTTTCTGAAGTTATATGATAAGAATATAAAGATAATTGTTTAGCAGAAGAAAAAATGAACTATGGCGACTGACATGTTTATCTTCTCAAATAAAAACGTATATAAGATGAAATAATATAATTGTAATATTAAATATTTAAAAAGAGAAAATGTGTAAAAAATATTGTTCAGAAAAGGTTAATCAGTTCAAAACAAGCACAGGTTTTTTGTGCGCCATAAATTGTTACTTTCTAACACGTAAGCAACTGTAACTGTCATTGCAACTCTCCCAGGAAGTTCATCCGAATATTTGTAAACCATGACTTACAGACTTCAAGCAACATTTTTTATCTGTATTCCGTAATTTTTAAGCTTTTTTTTCTTTTTGCCTTTATTGATCAAAGAAACATTCGCATATACCTCGTAAATAAAACCACAGATTTCGTATAGATGTAGATGTTTCGAAAGTGTGAAATGGTATGATGAGATATAACAATTGAAAACTACGAGAGGTCTTGGTTTATTTTGTGACTGTATCCCTCCCTCCTCCCCGCAATGAATATATTGCGTTGTGATACATAATATGGAATGAAACCATTTTCCGTATGTTTTTTTTTCAGTATAATAATCTTCCCGTCTTAGGACTTTTAAATATAAAACTGCAAAAAAAATCTAAGTATTGTGAGGTCGACACAGTAATGTACAAAAATATCATATGTGTGACTTGGAAGTAAACATTTTTAAAAAGCGACAACAAACCCTTACAAACCTGTAATTCATTTTACAAAATCTGTATTTAGTTAATCGAAACTATATAGAACTCTGCATGATTTCAAACAATGAAATCATTTAACTGGTCTTTACTGCTTTCTGTTCCTTCATCTTCAAAGTAAATTTAAAAAAAAAACGTTAAATAAAACAAATTTAGACATTAGATTTATAAATAAGTTGGGTTGTTTTTTGTTCCCCGTTATAACCTTTTTTCATTCAGTGTAATATTGGATACACTTCATTATTCCACGGCCACTCTCGGCGACATAGAGTTTGTCCTCGATATCAATACATAAACTCCAAGGACTGTGTAAATCACAGTTGTCAATGTATCGGAGGAACTGTCCGTCCTCATCTACGATGTGGATACGATTGTTTACACGGTCGCTTATTAGTATTTTACCTTCACTGTCAGTAGCGATGCCGTATGGATCAAACGTTTCACTTGGTGTAGTAAGAGAGGGACCCTTGTATTCAAAGCGGAACCTACCGGCTAGATTGACTACCACTACTGCATGGGCGCCATGGTCTGCCACACATACATCCAAGTTCTGGTTTTCACTTATGTATTTGATATTGTCACAAAATGAAAAACGGGGTTCGCCATTCTCCTCGAATTGAATCTCTTGCCTTACACTAAATCCGGAGTAACGTACTACTTTTGTTTTTTTTGTATTTATCACTATCCATTATCACCAGAAAGTCATCACTGGATGTACTGCATAAACCACGAGGTATCCACTCCGATAGTTTGATCACTTCATTTATTTCTCCATCACTGATTGCGTTTACAGTTCTCTTTTTTTAATCAGTATATACTAAGTCATCATTTTGCGTCACTGCTAAGTCCCGTGTGTTATTTCTGGTCTTAAGAGAATGCAGTAGATTTCCTTCAAGGTTGTAGACCCTAATTTTGTTATTATTTCCAATCATGAAGATTTCATCATCATCGCAAAGAACAACATTGTGAAGTTCTTTAAAGAAGCCTCTATATTCGGTAGTGATAGAGTGGATGACAATTGGTTCAGTAAGAAATTGTTCTAGATGGGTTGACCCAACTTCTGGGAAACAACCGTAAGTTGTATGGTCGAAGAAAAATCAATTCAAACAATTTAAATGACCACAACCTTTGACTTTAGTTTTATTTTTACATAGGTCACACCGCTTACCACAATAAGGGGTCTGATACACTTAACGATTTTGTAGAGCAAGTAATGTATAGTTTGTGTGCATGTTGTGCAATTCCAATAATTGAGTAAAGCAGCATATAGTGTAACATAACTTGTCTTGACCATATTGTTATTTAAATTAAATTATAAGGTTCCAGCAAGGTTCCATTAATTGTCCAGCAACGTTCACCAGTGTAATCAACATCTTACCACCCAAGGAAACTCGTTGGTGAATTCATCTACTACACTGGAAACCAGTAGACGGATGTCATGTTAGGACATAAAAGGACATGTCTGAGGATTACTGACGCCATGGACTAACATATCTACAGAGGAGGCCGTAGTATGGAACTGTTCTCATAAACAATCGTTTTGTTGTCAATATTTTTCAATAATACAGTACCGATCAGATCCAACCTAACAGAAAGTAAACCCCAACTAAACCCTGGGTATACTGTCTGGGTTTACTCTGGGTTTACTCCGGGTTTACTTGAGTGGACCCAAAGTAAACCCAAAGTAAACCCAGAGTGGACACAGAGAGTAAACCCCGATCAGAAGTAAACCCCTTTAAAGTAGACGCTAACCGTATTCGGAATATACAAGGGGCATGAATTACAGGGAGTAGGATGGTAAGATAAAAGACTTCACACTTCAGTGCATTCAGCTGACTTCAACAGCAATTTCTAAGTAAACCCAAAGTAATCCCAAAGTAAACCCCGAGTAGACCCAAATTTTCAAAAAGGAAACCAGAGTAAAACCCAAGTTAAGCCCAAAAGTAAACCCGGGGTTTAGTTGGGGTTTACTCTTGTGTTATGCTGGGTATGATCGGTACTGTATGTATATTTGTAGATTTATTGATTTTATTTGTAGATAAAAATTGTAAATGCGCATTTTGGTGTGCCTTATTGCTCGACTAATTGGATACACATACGTGACAAAATTGTTTACAGAAATTTTACTCTTAAAATTCTCCTCTTTCTTTAAAATATGTAATTCTTTAACCGTTGATTTTGTTATGTGGTCGTTGATTTTGTATCTTAAAAAAGTTTGACAGCAAATAGTTTTAACTTTATCAAAAGATTTGAAATCTAAGTCGAGTTACGCAAACAATTCATATCGTATTAATTACAAACTAAAACCCTCTGAAAAAAACACCGTGCCAACCCCGTTGGAATCGGGATACAAATTTGATACATAGAAAATTGTTATAAGAAATCAGGTTTCAAATGGCTTGCATGATACATCAAAATATCATATAACAGGCTTTTGTGTAAGAACAAAACAAATATTTCATAAGGGTGGTATGAAATACAGTCCCCAGTATTTGCCCCCTTTTATTAGTTATAAAACAACCACATGACAGATACATGTATACTTCATTATATATGATAGGAGTATAATGTTTGAATTCAATCCCCATAGAATTTTAACTCCAACCAGAATTTAAAAGCCTACATTTTTTCTCCCTCAGCTGGTCAGTACATTTTTTTTTCAAAATTTGCAAGGAGAAAAATGTCTCGTAGAATTGTATAGGACTACATTATGGTGCACCTTCTATCGATATAAATAATAAATTTATAATCATTTTTATTTCCCAAAATTGTACCTTTTTGTGTAGCACAGTGGGTAAGAGTGTAAACTATGAATCTGTAAGTAATGAGATTAATTTTGGAGATTAATGGGTTTTATTTAGAACAGATCAGTAGTTTTTAAAATTTAAAATAGAAATGTGCTGTTGTATTTTTATCATACATGTACTAGATATTATCCCACGCAAGCGCAGGAAGTGACAAAAGAGGAAACAGCATTTTCTTAGTTTGTAAGGTGCATTATATAAATTGTATATTAGAAGAAATTGGATATAATTATGCTAGCGGCAATATAACTTACAATCATAAAGCTCTCTTTCCAAAGAAGAAATTCATCAAAATCATATGTCAGTTTCGAATATATTCAACATTTAAAACAACTATAATTAATTAAAATTACCTTGCCTATATTGGATACTTAAGCTTCATAAAAATCCTTACAAAGATAATAAATGTTCTACGAAGTCTCTTTCTTTACCCCTAACCAAAAAAATTACAGCATTAAAGAGAAACTTCAAAAGTACTGTGCAATAGTATATTCAAGAAGCGGTGTTAATCAGATGTGCGTGAATACCAAAGAAGTACAAGGAAATTTTAAATCCCAAAATTTTAGCAAGATATAAAGCATCAAACCTTACGACCTATGTACATTTTATACAACCACCCTCACGATGAATTAATAACATTGAGGCTTTTTTTTTTTTACTTTTTTGACATCATCGATTGTTGCTATTTCAATAAAATTGGATCATGTAAATTTGCCTACCTTGTCATCGGTCATTCGCAAAATTATTTCGTTAAAAACCATTTAGATTGTGCACACTTTTCCTCTGATGTTGATATTAAAGAGATGCTTGAGTTTCTGATAGACAACATTCTTGTAATGTTTGGAAATCAGACCTTTCAACAATCTGTTGGAATTCCCATGAATAGCAATTGCGCCCCATTGTTACCAGACCTATTTTTTTGTATTGATATAAAGCAGAATTTATTCAAAAACTTTTACGCAATAAAAAAAATTTCACTCGCTGTGGTCTACAACCTAACAGTTAGGTATATTGACGACGTATTGTTACTTCCATATTAACGTCGACTCGATATATCTTGATGAACTTGAATAAAAGATACCAGAAAGTCTGCGTCATCAGCTTCATTGTTGGATATTTACTGGTAAGGGATATTTAAAGTAACCTAACAAAAAAATGTATGATGACTTACGTGATGACTTAAATTTTTCTATAATCAACTTCCTTACTTATGTAGCAATTTACTTTCATTACTTGCATATAGAGTGTTTGTCTCTCAGTTAATTCGATACGCAAGGGCATGTTCTGTGCATGAACAGTTCCTATGGCGAAGCAAGCTACTGACAAACAAGTTGATAAAACAGGACTACCAACAGCCTCGATTGAAGTTATCTTTTCGTACGTTCTTTGGTCGATTCAACGACCTTGTCAGCAAATACAGTCTTTCATTGAGTCGTATGCTGACCGAGTTTTTTATGCTTATTGTTAGACCATAATTAATCACCTAATTTTATACGGATATTTCTGTTTTTCTCGATTATGACAAAGAGCACACTGCAGGTGTGTCCGATCAGCAGAGGATGCTCACTCGTCCGCGGCATCTAATCATACTACTAATTTCTTTAGGGGTCCGTGTTTGCTCTGCTCTTGATTAGTTTTTTTTCCTTTGAACTTTTGACTTTGGACACCGTCCGTTCTCACATCATTTCATTAATATGATACAATGCTATGTATGTTGAACAATATTTTCGTTCATTTTTGTTTATACTGGTATACTTTGTTCTATTTTTTTTCCAATAATACCTTCTTAACCTATTTTTCAAAATTGAAATAAAAAGAACTAACTGCATGGCTGGATGTTTAGAAAAGCAGGCTATTTTGAAATGAATGATATATACATGTACGTGGCCGTAATTCTTTTTGTTATAGCTGACTGAAAAATATATATCATATATCATATATCTGAATTTTGTTCTAAAGATCAAATTTCGCTATAATTCTTTCACTCTTCTAAGGCTGAATTTTAAATTAAAGACTGTTTTGATAAGACAATTGGGTTACTTTAACTTTCCCATATCATGCATACATCGTTTATTTCTATATCGACGAAGAACACAAAATGTTCATTGTTTACTTATTAATGTATAAGGTTTACTACCAATTTGGCGTGGTTTAAAAATATATAATTTTTTTTAAATCGCATCAAATTGTTTCATTTTATTTATCAACTGTTTTGTATTAACCAAAGATGTCCAAAGATGTCCGATCCAAGGTATCTGTCTGCGATGCATGATGAACCCGTTCAATACTTTTTGCCATGACGTTGATTAGTCATCCTGCCTTCTTGGTTACTCCGTTCTGCAAGCGATGAAATTCCCTATACCCGTAACACAAATTTTGGCTAGCTCTCGCTCTGTTGCACTCGCCTCTGGTGAAAGAATAGAATAGATCTTTCCAGAACGGAGTAACCAAGAAGGCAGGATGACTAATCAACGTCATGGCGAAAAGTATAGAACGGGTTCATCATGCATCGCGCTTCGTGAGTGTTCTACCCATCAAAACAAAAATCGAATTGAACTGCAATTTTTTTATTTACTCAGCATTTCTCAAATCTTAAATTCTGTGCATACTCAAAGTAAGTTCCAAGTAAATATACTCACTCATTACGTAATCATTCAATATTATTTTTTTGCAAGTATATATTTCAATGCTATCGATAGGTTTTTTTATTCATTATACAAAATGAAGTTTATAAGACGTGTCCAAGTTTTGTGCATTTTCAGTAAAATTTTCATCAAGAGTATATCATTCAGTGTTTTGATAATATTCTCAAAAAGCGAAAAAAATGATTGCATTTTTTCTTCATATAGTATACTAGTATCTCTCGACATTTTATGTTAAAACATGAAAATATATTGAGGATACTTCTTGTTTTAACATCTAATGGTGCCTTGGGTGGTATGGGATATCTGTCAATATTACATATAATTACTGTGGATTAGAGTACATGATAATTGAAATGCTTTCGCCGGTTTTAAATTTAATTTTACAATACTTAACAAAAACATTACTTTTTAAGAATATTTAAAGGGGTAATAATTGTTAAACCCCGAGAGGAATTCGAACTCATAACTTACATTTTCGTAGTAAACCCTCTTAAACCCACTATGCTAAGCTGTTACGTGACATTATTGGGAAAGACTCTAATTAACGATAAAATTCATATCAACTACTCAGAATAAACTGTAGTATTTTGCAAAAATTCCATTTTGTAATAATTTTGATCGGGGTCAGTTTTCAGCTCACCTAAGCTGAACGCTCAAGTGAGCTTTTCTGTTCACATCTTGTCCGTCGTCCGTCTGTCTGTCCGTCTGTCCGTCCGTCTGTAAACTGTTTACATTTTAAACTTCTTCTTCAAATCCGCTTGGGTAATTTCAACCAAATTTGGCAAAAAGCATCATTAAAAAAAGGCAAATGTAAATTGCAGAAATAAAAGGCAGGTTTGCATTTAAAGCAGAGAAAACCTCGAAACTGTAAAAAAAAAAAAAAAAAAAAAAAAAAGGGAGTGCATTCTTATAAATCTTCTTCTCAAGAACGTTTGAGTCCAATTCAACGTGATTCCGCATAAATCATCATTATGGTCAGAAACACATAAATTGCAAAAATTAAGGGCTAATTTTGTTCCAAATTTGAGATTTCATGAAAATAATAATTAAGGAAAGTATTCAGTGTATAATTTCGGTTTCGGTATTCCGTATTTCAAAAACGAGGTTTCTTTGTTTAATAAGCCATTTTGCATGGGTTTTTTTTTTAAATGAATTGATTAAAATAAAAGATATTCCATTAGATGATAGAGATACACATTTAAAAATTTGACATCAAAATACAGTCTAATTCACATGTAATATATACAATGTAATAATTCATTCAGTGTAATATTGGATACACTTTACTTTACCACGGCCACACTCGGCTACATAGAGTTTGTCCTCAGTATCAACACACAAACCCCATGGACTGTGCAAATCACATTTGTCAATGTATCGGAGGAATCGTCCGTCCTCGTCTACGATGTGGATACGATTGTTTACACGGTCGCTTATCAGTATTTGACCTTCACTGTCCGTAGTAATGCCGTATGGATCAAACGGTCCCCTTGATGGAGTAGAGGAGCGCCCCTTGTATTCAAAGCGGGACTTACCGGCCTGATTGACCACTACTACTTCATGTGCACCATGATTGGCCACACACACATCTAAGTTTCTGTTTTCACTTATATATTTAATTTTGTCACCAAATGAATAAAGGGGTCGGCAATTCTCCCTGAATTGAATTTCTTGACTTACTTTGAATCCAGAGTAACGTACGATTTTTGTTTCTTTATATTCATTCCTATCCATAATCACCAGAAAGTCATCTTTGTACGCACAGCATATACCACGAGGTATCCACTCCGATAGTTTAATCACTTCATGTATCTGTCCATTATAGACTGTATTTACAGTTCTCTTTTTGGAATCAGTATATACTAAATCATCATTTTGTGTCACAACTAAGTCTCGTGGAGTATTTCCTAATTTGGTCTTGATAGAATTCAGTACATTTCCTTCAGGGTTGTAAATCCTTATAATGTTAACATTTCCACTCGTCCAGATTTCACTATCATTGTAACACAGAACATTGCGTAGTTCCTTTAAGTTTAAGAAGCCTTTGTACTCGGTAGTGATAAAGTGGATGACAATTGGGTCAGTAAGAAATTGTTCTAGATGGGTTGATCCAACTTCTGGGAAACAAGCGTAAGTTGTATGGTCGAAGAAAAATCAATTCAAACAATTTAAATGACCACAACCTTTGACTTTAGTTTTATTTTTACATAGGTCACACCGCTTACCACATTAAGGGGTCTGATACACTTAACGATTTTCTAGGTGGGTTGACCCAACTTCCTGTTTTCCTACAGAGCAGTCATGTTCCTCTGTGGTTAAACAAAACGCTGACAATAAATCAAAACTTTTTGTAAATTTCCTTGAAGTCAATATTTGGATAGGTAAATGGTAGGCACATAATCTTGAGTTTTGGATGCAATTTTCTGAATTCTGATATTTCTGATTTGTACCCAGAAACAAGGCCGACATTATTGGAATTCAAGAGTACTTGTAGGTTACCAATGGCGTCTTTGATTTATGAAACTTTTGAGGTAGTTTTAAATTCCTTTTCATTTAATACAGAGCTATTTTTCTTATGAATTTTATCAACGTCAGATTTCAGTTTTTCAAAAAGTGTTTTAATATCCCTGTTCCAAATTTCTTCTAATTTGACAAGGTCTTTCGTCAAATTTTCTAAATATATCATTTTGACCCATAAAATCGTCTACAATATCTTGGTATTTGATAGAAATAATTGTTTCAAATTCGTGCAAATCTTTATGTATATCGACTTTTTTTCTTTCGAAAAAAATCTTTGCATCTACTATTCGGTTGTTTTGATGATTACCCGAAGAAAAACAGTGAACACAAATAGCAACGTCACAACTTTCAAAGTGAAGCTCGCATTGCCGTGATGGATGTGTTTGGCATATGGAATAAATTAGAGAAGAGCCTCGCTCCTCGAATTGTACTACTTGATGTCTTCTGGATGAATCTAATAAATGATCGCCAACACATACTCTACAGAGATCGATCTCACAAATGTCACAAAGAAATTGATGGTCTGGTTTATCGCATACATCGCATCTCAGAATATCTTGGCATCCATTTTCAGAACCCATCATGCTGTGTGCAGTACCTATGTATGGTGCAGGAAAAATATGGTTGATAGAAATAAAATGGGTCAATTTAAAAACTTTCATCAATTAACAAACATATTTGAACTTTAAGAGTTGATCATCATTTTGAATGATTTTTTTCTTATATAGACGATTCAATGATAGCTGATGAAGGATTTACATTGATTTATTCCTACATCAATACAGTTAAAAATATAAACCATCAATACAATAATCACTCGTAGTTTTAATAAATTAATAAAATATACTTTCGATATATTCTTTCATAGACTAATATAGAACATACCTGGCAACTTGAAGTGTACATTTATTTTTGCAAAGTCTTCTAATGTTTATGGGATGGTTCCAGTCTAATAGTCACTTATTATGAAATGCAAGCAAAGATTTTTTTATGAAAAGATTCTTGGGCTCTATATATCACATATCATATAGCAGGCAATTATGCATGAATCGTAAAGTTACGATTTTTTCTAACAACTAGGTATTTTAATAATAATATCTCTACACAATACATAAAAAATAAAAGTAAGCTTACAGGTTTTTCTTCATGCAGCAGTTTATTTAAATTATGAAAAGAAGCTTTGAGCTTTCTATGCCTTTACTCTCAAAGCTTTAGCAAAATCTGTTTGATAGTTCTTTTCTAAATGCTGTACCTTCACTTATCACTTATTTCAAACCTATTTTATCTGATTAGAAGTTGTTACCTTAGAAAAGGACACATTTTATCAGGGGTGCAGATCTATCAAACATTTTATGTCTTTAGATATTTTAATTATTTTTCTAAGAATCATTATTTGATACGTTTAACACTTAAGTTTAAAATTACCTTGTACTGGAGTTATATTCATAATTCTAGCAACAATAACCATAATTCCTGTCAATTAAGCTTTATGGTACTAGTGTCAAATAAAAAAATCTTGGTAATGCAGGTTTTTTAAAACAATCCTCATTATTTCAATATGTTTAACATTGAGATTTCTCGTAATTCAAGTTGTTTATAAGAAAATTTTAAAGATTTTCCGATTCATTTCTAGTAAAATCTCCCTAGCTGTCATTGAGGACTAATCCTCCTCAAAGGGATAATGAATATGACGAATTTGAATCATGTTGTAAATTTTGAAATAACTGCATGGTAAGGTGTAAATATAAATATAAAATTTACAAGTTGTAATGTAAATCTTGTATTTACACCCATCCATTAAATTCAAAATTTACAATATCACACATCCGCACAAGCTTCATTCTTCCTGATCAAATGATATTTTAGAAGAAAATGTTTAAAGATTTTCCTCTATTTTTTTCTATGTTGAAACTCAACACTCATTATAGCCCTTCCCTACGGTGATTGTGATTTAAACAATCTTTTATCAAAACAATGTAACAAACTACTAGCAAAAAGTCGCAGCTTTTCTGGCGAAATGGTTTTAAGAAAAATATGTTTACGATTTTTAATTTTTTTTAATCCATTAAAAAAAAAATCAATCCCCATGGCTGGCCATCTAAATGCCTTACGTGCTCTAGGCATGAAGAGGACTTAGTAAGTAAGTACATATACCCATGAAAGAAGTGCAATTGAATTCTATGAAAAGGAAAATTTCCAAGATAACTTCACTGACACTTTATTTTTTTTCAATCGGAAAAATTCACGAAAACGGAAACATATTTCTAATGGAGATTTTTAATGGAATATGTTTACATCTTATCTCCATTCGGCAATCACTCTGAACACCTCGCGCAATATTTCAATGTCATAATCCGGGTCTGCTTCAATACAAAATCCCAATAGACTTTTTTATTCCTTTATTGTAAAATGATAAGCTAAAGGGGACATTCAACTCAGCAATCTTTAAAATACTTTTGAATGAATATAGTTTGAACACTGAGGTATTTAGAAATATTACGTAATTAAGCAAAATATGAATTGAGGATATCTTAGGACAGACATGCTAAATGATTTTTTTAAAAATATTATAATACAAACAATCACGCAAGTAACCAAGTAGAGGGCTTAAAATATCTTCCGTGTTACTGTCAGGGGGTGTTCTCTCTGTAGGTCACGCTTAAATACAGAAACCTGTAATCCTATTGTGTGTATATATTCCCGGTGGGTTTAAACCTTAAAAAGTAGCTACATGATCCTTGAATATTATAAACCTATTTTGCTATCCATATAATTATGCATTCTTACTTGTATTTCCTTTAGTGGATAGAGTGAAACTGAGCTCATACATAATCGACAACAAAGGAAATGACCGCCATCTTCCACTAAAAAGGTATGTTCTTATTGCCTATTAAAATTACTTCATTTTCTTTTGTGAATACTGGAATTTATCTAGAACAAAGAAATACAAATACAATTCAGATACAGATTGCAGTGCAAAGCATTGACATGATATTGTTTAATGCGTCCATTTTATTCTCTTTTACAAAGGTGAAATTAGTGAACCCCCAAAATCTTTTATCGTTTTTTTTTTTTTAGGTCCTTTTTTTGCTTGACATCTTCATAGTATAAGATGGATGCTCAACAAGGCAGACAAAAAAGTGTGAATTGTGATTTGTGTGAAAGTCCAGATCATCCATTATACTGTGAGACTTGTCAAATCAATCTCTGTAGAGCGTGTGTAGGTAATCATCTAGATTCACCCGTAAGACATCAAATAATACCGTTCGAAACAAGAGATTCTGCTCTTATATTTTCCATATGTAAGGAACATTCACCAAAGCAATGCAAACTCCACTGTGAGGAATGTGACGTGTTTATTTGTGTACACTGCGTTACCTCGAGTGACCACATGGACCACAAAATAGTAGATGCAAAGATAAAGTTTGAAAGCAGTAAGGATCACCTACAAAAAGATTTGCAGGAATTCAATAACCTCATTTCTGCCAAATATCTAGAAATTGCAAAAGATATCAGAGTTAGAATGTCTACATTTTATACATATTTCAGAGAATTAGAAAGCACTCTTAGCCAACAAAGGGAAAAATGGTACGGTGAAATAGACAATGCTATATCAGAAATGCAAATTGACCTTTCAAGAATTAAACACAACCTCAGCCTTCCCTTGTCTAGTCAAGAACTTGACATCAAGATCAATATTTCTGAAATCAATAAAAACATCCTTGTTATTGAACATCTTTTGCAATCCAATGAAGTGTATAAGGTGTCTGCATACAAGTCCAACATTGCTAGATTCAGAAAATTGCCTCCTAAATTCGAAATAGGTCTGCCAAAATTTTCACCCCCAAAACTTAGCTTCAAAAATCCTTGCAAACAGTTTGAAACATTTTCAGATTCGTATATTACTACAGATGTACGCGGATATATCACGGAACCCACAGAAGCCGAAGCGTTCCCTATTAAACAATTTCTTGAAAAACCATTGATCATGAAAACCATTAAAACACAATACACGGGTTTCTTAAAAGAATTGCGCAGCGTTAGCTGTAATGATAAAAGTGAGTTTTGGACATGTGGAAAAGACAGCATAATTAAACTTTACAACTTCCAAGCAGAACTTCTGGATTCTATCAAGACAAAGTCGGCCAATGAACCATGGGATGTGGCTACCACAACAAATGGAAAGCTAGTGTATACCGATCCCAATGATCAAAGTGTGAACATTGTGGAATATAAGAATGTAAAGAAAATATGTTTTTATGAATGGCGACGACCCCGCAATGTCTGTTGCACATCCGATGGTGATGTTTTGTTTATACTGGACGACAATATTTCCAAAGAAACAAAGGTCTTGCGTTACTCTGGTTCCAAAGAAAAGCAATGCATTCAGTTTGCTGACAACCGCCAACCCCTCTTTTCATATGGTGACGTTAAATACCTTAGCGAAAACAGAAATCTGGATATATGTGTAGCTGACCATGGAGCCCATGCAGTAGTAGTGGTCAATCGAGCCGGAAAACTCCGGTTTACATACTCTGGTCCCAGTCCTATCGGTAAGGGGTCATTTGATCCGTACGGCATTGCTACAGACAGCCAGGGTATGATTCTTACAGCAGACTCTAGCAAAAACCGTATTCACATTCTAGATCAGGACGGACAGTTCCTCCGCTACATTGATAACTGTGATATACACCATCCATGGGGAATATGTATTGATAAAGAAGACAACCTTTTTGTGGCCGAAAACCGCACGGGAAAAGTAAAGATTATCAAATATTACTAAAAACTTAAAGTGTATATATATATATATATATATATATATATATATATATATATATATATATATATATATATATATGTATGTATATGTATATACACACCTCATTATGATTATTCTATATAACGCGTCATCTGATTGGTCTAGAGAGTCAGGTGACCGGGCGAACAAAACGCCGTGTCTTCTGGGGAATACTTATCGTGTATAACCTCTTCAGAAGTCTCGGGATTTTTTTTTCTAAATGTGTGAAAAAGCCATATGAACATCTGCTGTTGACAAAAATTATCAAACAATTATACTATATCAGATTCGAATCTAGTAAAGAGAAGAAAGACATGCAATTAAAGAACAAACAAACAATCACGACGTTACTGCTTTCGACAAGTCTAAAAATTATTAGAAAATTGGAAATCGACGTATTTTGTGTAATAATATGTTGTTCTGTATAATAAAACTTTTATTACATAAACGTTTGGGAAATATGAAGATTTATTCCCCCAGAAAAATTACAAATCCCTCGGGCACAGCCTTCGGGAGATATGATTTTTTCTTACAGGAATGAATTTTTATATTTTCCTCACTATCATGCAATAAATGTATAATATATACACGCTGAGTTATTATTATATGCTTAAAAATTGCTTTGCTAATGATCAACCAAAATATTAGTATAGTTATAAGCAAGATACAGAGCTCATAATTTTTCGTCATGTAAACAAGCTCGTGTCATTTTTTTTTCTTTTACATTGATTCAATATATCAGAATAAATACTTTTTAAAGTTGAAATGTTTATTTGATGTTTAGTTTTTAACCTAAAAACTAAGATATTTTATCAAGCGTCAATGCAAACGTAAGTTGATGTATACGGCATTTCAATGGAAGTTGGACGAACATGGCATTCTATTCATATGCCTATGCGACTGAAATTATTTTTTTAAAGAAGTTTAGAATGTATGTGTTATGAGTGACTTTTTTCTGTTTCTGGGTTGATAATAAGATAATGAACGCTTGATTACCCTCATGGTCAAAGTAAACAATTTCTTCTTTGCAACAATCATTTCATATTTACTGCTTATGTGTATTTTATCGGTAATTAGCTAAGAATTACATGTGGGAGACTTTATTTCCGACTCCAAATTAAGAAACAATTGCAAAAGAATTATGTCAATCGTTAAATATCATGCAACCATTATATGCTTAGTTTATTTTAACAATAAAATATCAAAACATTTTCAAATCTTATTATTGTTTAAACATGAATGCAAAATTAAAATGTTATGCATTATATAGCTAAATTATATTTTTATATCAATGGGATATTCATGTAATTTCTTCACAATGGCTAGGTTTTATTAACCTCGGTGAACCTGCACCCCCTGATAACCGGTCATTTTGTACTGGCCGGAATTCGAAGGCTGTCGGTTTAGAGAAGTTTCACTGTATATTCATTTCAAACATACCTTATATATTTGATAGAATTTTTTAAAGAAAAAAATGCATACAATGTCGAATCTTTTTCGGTTGTTAATGTATTCGTATGACGATAGTGTTTACAATACAGTATATTCGACACCTAGGAATTTGGAATAACATGTAACTGGGTACCGGGCTGTTCATAAGGACAAAATACTAAACCGGCAAGGTGAGATCAATTTGCCAAGGGTATCTAAAAGATGTAAGTCGAGAATGTTTATTATCAGGCTGCCGCCCTTTTAGGAGAAAGATGACACAAATATAACGCATTTCAAAAACTACGGAAATAAAATAATTTAACGTTAGGAATTGTTTACTTAAGCGTAGAATTAATCAGAAAAGAGACAAATCAGCTTGAAAAAGATTTTTTACTGGTATATTTAAGCTATGTAAACAAAAACAACAGTGCACGGGCCTTGTTACATAAAAAAAACATTGCGAGCCCTGTGTTTTTCTTATATATCAACAGCTGACTCTTAAATTTCATTTGATCATTAGAAATCTCTAAAGCATTGTAAAGGGAAAAAAACAGAAAAAACAGAATTTGACCATAATCGTGACCATGCCCCTTTAAAGTGATACGGTGGCTCAAAATATATGTTTACGTTTTATGACAACTGAAATGAATATAAATATACTACATTTAATTATATGGCAGGTTTCACGCATCATAAGTCATTGCATATTTGTTTACAACTCATTAAAACTTATCCGGAAATTGCACTTGTAAACAAACCGAGTTGTTTTGGCATTGATTTTACTGTCACGTAATTGCGGTTGCTGTCTATAATTACTAGTAATTACAATGAATTGGCACACTGAAAAAAAATTTGAATTGTAATATATTTTATGTATGTGGTAAGAAATGTGCATTCATAGAGAATGTATCTCAATAGATATATATTGTTCTTGAAGACATTATGCAGGTTTCAAAGAGAGACCGCTGGTTCATGATATATACCACGGTACAGTCCTTTGTAATTATGAAGCGGAAGGGAATCTCTATATTTTTGTGTTGGCCCAACGCCTATTGCCATTTTTCTGTTTTAATTTGATTTATTTACTTTTGAACACCGTAATTTCTTAAAAGTTCAGATTTTCATATAATATAAAAAAAAAAAATGTGGAAATCACTTTAAAATTCGATAATTGCTGAATCATGGTTTATTTTTAATTTAACATGTCCCTTAAGGACGACGGACCCGATTCACTTCTACAATAGCGATTTTCATGAAAATTCGATATGAGTTAGAGGTACAGAAGATATATGAAAATCAATAAAAAAAAAATATCATAAAATTCGAATTATATGTTGCAAAATATACGGAAGCCCATTAAGGCCTATCAAAAATATTCATGAATTTGATATAACGAATTTTTGCATTTGTTAAAACGTAGCTGCAATAATGTAGCCCTCTCACGATTTTTTTGACTTTTTTTTTTTTGGGGGGGGGGGATACTTTAACTTCATAGGATCTCCGTAATGGTGCAAGTGCGGGAGTGATTCACTCCCGCAACGATTTCGTCTCAAATTGTATATAATTGACAATAACATCTGCATTTCTTACCTGAATGTCTATGATATAAATTAATCCAAAAATATCAGGTGTAGTCCATATATTGGTTATTTTTCGTGTTTGTCAACAACGCAAGTTGAATTTGTCCGCCATGTTTACTGACCTTGACCGGTTTTATTTTGTGACAGCCAATGAGAATTTAGGAGCGGATCTTGATCCCCTATTTTAAACATAATTAACGCGGTTAATATGATTTTTCCATTATATATCATTTCCTTAAGTGGTGTTTTTGTGATAGAACGAGGTAAGATCGATTATTTACACTGACACTCACGTTATCAAGCCCATCAAAACTCCAAGCGTAAATCCAAAAAATCACGCGAGAACTGTCATTGCTGCTGAAAAAGACGACTGGTAAACATGCTGATATTTTTTATCTGGATTTAATTTATATATGGTTAGTTTGTTCAACCTGAACTAAAAAACTATTTTATCCAAAGGAAATCAAATATAAAATCGAACTTTTCAGACCGAAGTCAGCCGCATTAAGAAATTAATTTTGCAACATTACGGAGATCCTGTAGAATTGTAGCCCTCTCCAGTAAACATCAGATATAAAAAAAAAAATCAGAGAGGGCTACATTATTGCAACTAGTTCAAACAAATTTAAATCATTTTAACCAATTATTGAATCCGTAATAACGGATTAAATTTGTAATAACAAATTTCAGAAATTCGTTATATTGAATATAATCCGTTATAACAAATTGAATGAATTCGTTTTTACAAATTTTGAAATCTGTTTAATCATATTTATTTTGAAATAACGAATTCTTAAATTCGCTTTTTCAAATTTATAATTCGTATTTTCGGTTTTTAAAATCTGTTAAACGTATTTTCATCCAATTTGTGATAACAAATTTCATATATTGCAGGAACAAATTAAACGGGGCGGACTTCTTTTGTCAAATAAGCCAATTTAAGCCACCCGAATAAAGATTACATAGCATTTTATGAAGTCACTGACATAAAAGACAAATAAATGAAATACAAATTGAGATCTATACATATTGATCTGCATGAAAACTTAATGAAATCATTTAATTCCATTCAGTTACATAGAAATGCATTTCCTCTCCAAGTCAAATCAAAAGGGAACAGGGATTTACCAACTCCCAGTAACAATTCTTATACACCCTTGATTTATGAACACTATACGCATAGGGGAAATTATAACTTAAAACCTCGGGTACGTCATGCCAAAGAAATTTGATTGGGCATAATGCATGATTTATTCTAAACAAATAAAGCTTTTAAAAGTTGGAAGCATTTGCATTTAATGTATATGCTAAAACATATTGAGACACATAGCTATACCAGTGGAATTATGCAATTCATTTTGAATCCGAACTTGGGTGGGTATGGCTGGTGTTCACAAAAATTCAAGCAGTTTAAAAAAATGTTATTGATATTTTCAATTCTTATAGTTAAAGAAAAAAATTATGTCACTTTATAATTCTTGGGGAAATCAATTAATCAACCGCAAAGGCTTTGAAACACCACTTGGCCATTCAACACGCATTTAATTCAACCTATTAATTGCATGTTTTTGATGTATATGGCTATAAATAAATTATTTTTTTAAAACGTTCACTGTTTCAATGATGGAGTGAAAGATTATTGGGACTCTTTTGAAGTGGCAGTTGTGTAATTTCCGTTTCTGTAAATATGATTTAACAAATATTCTATAACATTGAAAATGTCTATATTATACAGATTAAAAGTATTTGTAAATTAAATGCTTACATGGTTTTATATTATTACATGGTAAGCTAGTGTCTTCATAAATCTTAAGTAACTTAATCTTAGTTAGATATTAATTTAATTTTTCAAATCATATCATTGTATTTGAAAGGATAAAGACTATATTTTTTATATAATGATTTTCAGTCTGCATGCACATTTAACCAATATTTAAATTATTATTATTATATTATCAATGTCCAATACAAAGTGCAATTTTCAATTGTTTTCATTGTTAAATATTTCATTTATTCTAATAATAACATGGCCTTCGATATATGTTGCAATAAAACTAGTTCCAATAATACAGGTTATAAAATCTATGAATAGCTAATAAGGAGATGAAAATAACATTGAACATTTCCCCACAGGTTGCCCCATATTTGAACCTGCTAGAGTTGTTACCCATAAAATATACGTGGTAACAGTAAACATACTACATCCGCGATTTTCTCTGTCCATAGACAAGAATTTCCAGTTAAATCAAAAATGTGTATCATGTTATTTTCAAAAGCGCTCATCAACGCGGATGTTTACTAAATAAATATATGTATTAGTTTGAAGAGGGGTTAATATCAATTTGATTATGCCGTACGGATATGCAACCTGTCCGAGAAAAGGGGATTTTTTTTTATTAAAAATTACTAACTTTCTGCCGTCTTTCATCGTGGCAATATAAATATTTTTCGTGCGTTGCTTGGTATTATTTTGTTCTGCAAGTTTTCCAGCGTCTGTTTGTAACAACGAACAGTCTCATGCACCGTTAGAACAACGCAACTTTTACTACCTGTTATATTTCATACGAGCTTTTGCAAACAAGCGCGATACTCTTTTCATATTAATTTAGTTTTAGGCAAGGTTTTATGAGATCAAATACATGCATCAAGTATTTAAAAGTAAGTCATTTCACATATATATTTGTTCTATGATTATTGAGTGAATACAAGCTTATCAATTTGCTGTTTAAGTGAAAACGCCTCATTTTGTATAGAGTCACAATTAAAGTGTTACGTTATGACGGGACTTTGTTTGTGGGTGAAATACTTTTTAAAAAAACCCGGTTATTTGGCATGTATTTATTCATGATCAAATTACATATTTATTGACACCAAGTTTTAAAAAATTAAATTACCATGTTTGTCTTTTAAGCAGATTTACCCATTTCACTGAAAAAAATATTATAAATTAACTTAAGCTGATATCGATCTCAGTTTTGTGAAATCATACTTCAAAAAAAAAAAGATCCATCAAATAAAATTTTGGTGTGTTGGGGAACAGTAATATTTATCCTTGTCATATTTTCGAGAAAATTAATTTTTTATATTCCATTTTTTTATAGTCCCCTACCGGTTTCACCGGAGGGGACTATAGCTTTCCTCTGCGTCCGTCAGTCCGTCTGTCCATCCGTCCGTCTGTCTGTCCGTCCGTCCGTTTGTCTGTCCCACTTCAGTTTTCCACACTTTTTTCTTTATGCGTTTAAGGAATAATATGAAATCTGCTGAACAGCTTCAAAATGTCAAACTACAGATCAAGTTTACACTTTTGTAACGTCTGGTTGACATATTTTCGAGAAAAATAATTTTTTATATTCCAATTTTTAAATGTTCGGGTTCGTTATCGGGTTCGGTGTGTACTGAATAAACAAGGAAAGTATGTATTCAGTGATAATATCGTGATTTACTTGTACCATTCCTTTTATTTTTTCTAACAAACAAATAGGTTGAATCTGTAAAACAGTGTCAAGCATTGTGTTGTAAATTTGATCGATGGTTTTTTTTGTATTATTACAATCGGGTTCGCTATCGGGTTAGTCTGCAGAAGACGGTAAGAAATGATATTCTGCATTATGCATTACAGTGCATTGTTTTCACAAATTTCTACCACCAAATACTTAATGGACTTGGCGAAATTATTGGAGATAAAATAAAGAGCATTATTTAACCCATTTTTTATTTAATTTCTATATCAACTATGTAGTTTGAATTTCCTCTGTTCATTTATCTCTGATTAAAGCATAATATCTTGTTTGTAATAGTTTTGAAATAGATGTATGCGTCGAAGCTTTCTTAAAATTATACAAACCGGCAGGGGACGCGTATTGCTTATGCAATACTCTCAGAATGCTTGTTTTTCTAGTTTACGTTTTTATATTTCGAAAAAAAAAATTAAAGAAAGTTTTACAAAATCATTCATGTAACAAGAGTTAATTGTAAAATGATGAATTAACCAATTTTCTGGAATGGCATTTTTATGTCCCTGGTCTCTTTCTTTTATTTCATCTTAGTTGATTATAAGGAGATATAATGTTACTTCAACTTTAAATGCTTATGTTTTCTAATTAGTAGTATCAAAGGGGAAAATAACATAACTTTTTATATAGTTGGTTTGAAATATATCTCCATCAACAATGTTTGAAAATATTTCAAGGTAGTGTTTGGTAACCAATATACAAAAAATCACTTTTTGAGTTAAAATGTGGAATGACACTGTTTTTTCGATTTTAAAGGAATTAGAGTGAGTTACTTTTGAACTTATTTTCAAAACCTGCACGTCTTTGACAGAATGAAATGGCTTTATTTCACAAACTCGAAACAAAAATATGGAGTTATGGAAATGGAAAATAGGGAGCAGCGCTCCTATGTTTAGAATAACGACTTTTCTTTAGGATTCAGGTTGTCTACTTGCTTCGTTTTATTTCATGGCTTTATTTACCGCTTCTAACATTTGTTTTTGTCGTCATTCTTCAAATTCATGACATAACCAGCTCAGACAAGGAGCACACGGCTGGTGCCACCGGTCGGCAGAGTATATTTACTTCTCCTAGGCACATGATCTCATCTCTATCTTTTAGGGGTCCGTGTTGCTCTGCATTGAATTTGAGTTTTGCTTTTTTTAATTTTTGAGAAGATTCAGACTTTTTTTCGTCATGTTTTATTGTATTTGTATTATAACGGAAATTCTATTGATATTGGTTATATACATATGCTATTTGTATGACATTAATATATTAAAACTAATTTCTAAACGTATGATTTTTTTTACCATAATATATGTGCACCTGATGAAAAACATCGTTTAGTGATTAATATCTATGAACTTGTTCAGTTTAGGGTAAAAAGGGATGATATGTAGAAGCTTTCATTTCTAAATAGGAACACTCTGTGCACGTAAATTTTTGAAATATTTGGCCATTCTTAATACGCAACGATTTGTCCTGTGTATTTTCTATCTTATATTTTGTGAAGTTATCTTCAGTGTGTATAAATGTGCAAACTTTGTGATATAGGTCAATCTGATTCCAATTGTCGCCATTCTAATTACCTTCAAACAGTGATCTTTAGCTACAGTGAAGGTCGGTGGCATCCAAAAGTTCGTGAAACCTTTTATGAAACATCTAAATGTGTTAAGCTAGAAATAGCAGATCAGTCGAAAAGTTGGGGGAAAAAAAGACTATTTAGCACAATAAAGGTTTACCACTGATGATTACAAGAGCCTTTATAAATATTTCCGTCGTTCACCAATTCACTTAAATGGTATATTTACAAGATGTATGCATTTAATTCACTATTTTTGGCAATACCAGTTCTCGCACTTTTAGTGCAGGTATTAATTACAGTTGACATGATTTCATAAAATCATTTATTCGTCTTTTTGTTTTTGTAACCTTCTCATTTGTTACTTGGATATAAATACCTCGGTACTTTATCCAATATTTTACAAAAGCAAACATAAATCCAAGACAGTAACAACGTGCTGTCATTTTTAGTCCCTACAAACAGACGTTCCGAATTCCGTCGTACACGTCTACTACAATGTTCATACTTCAAGTTGCTCATTTACAATTCACAACCCAACATTTTGCGTATTTACATATGAATCAAGAGCAAAAATCCCCTAAAACCATGTTACAATTTTTAAAAAAAATAGTCAATAAAACTAGCTACAACAGTGACAAGGAGCACTGGTTTGTCGGGCAATAAAAAAGAATACTATACTTTCATGTTAAATACTGAAATCTGATTGGTTTCGACGCAATTGATAATCCGTTCTATTACCCTAAGCATTAGCAACACACTTAGCAATGGGTAACACAACGAATTGTTACATGCGCGTAAATCATGCTCGTACGGTTCGCCGTAGAATTCATATCATTGCTATAAAAAGTAGTAAACAACTCTCTAAAATTAAGAGAATTAGCATTATAAAACAAATAGTGCCTGTTTGGGAGGATAACAGTTGAAATTATATAACCAACCGCCAGAATACGGTTGGTTATATGATACGGAAGCCATAATAGATATGCGTCGTAAAAGCTTGTCTACTCAACACTTTAAAGGAATTTTGTTAGTAGGGGGATTTTTTAGAAGCGGTGCGATTTTTTTTAAGTCGGACAGATTGTGTATGAAACTTAAAATGAAATATTGGAAATAAAAATAATATTCACATTTTAATTCATTTAATCTTTATTTATTCAAACATATATCCATAGTATTGAATAAATACATCAGTAGCAAGAATAAATGAAAAAAATGTATATAGTAAGCCTAGGTAATCTATACTATACAAAACACATAAAATCACAGAAAGGGCTACTTATAACAGTTAATTCTTTCGTTAGTATAAACATGCAAAATAAATATGTGTAATCAAAACAACAGCGAACACACTTGTGCACACAAACAAAATAAAGACAATTTTTCAGCTGGAGAAAAACTTATGGCAATACGGTTTGTCTTTAAGAAAAAAATCCACGTGTTTCAAAGGCACACATTCAATATTCATTGACATGAAATAACTATATTTCAACTAAGAACTATCATCAATCGAATTATGAAGAGCATCAATGATGTATTATTAAAAGGGAAAACAATAACCCATCAAATTAATACTAAATATTCAATCGAAAAGCAATTACATATATTTTTCAGACGAAACACAAATGATGTTTCCTAATTTTATCACAAGAACGAACTTGATTAACAAAGTAAGAAAGTTTATTAAAGATTTACGCATTATATCAACATGGGTTTTTTTTCTTTTTTCCCCAAATTTCTTTTTCAATGAATTCGTTATCTAATACGATAAACAATACAGGATAGAATTCAATTTATAATAATGTTATACGATAAAACATAACCTGAAAGTGTTTACTCCCCTTAAAACTGCTGCAAAGTAGTTAATAAAAAAATATCTAAGCATAGCTTGGTAGGAAATAAAACCATATCAAAAGCAAAACAATCACTGTTATAAAAACTATATTAAAAGTATTTAATCAGTATAATGTATTTTATAGAACGTTGATTTAGAACAAAATTGAACTGTAATGACAAACAAATTAATACCTTAAGTACGCACATAATATCAAGACTTGTTTTAATATTACAGCCATTTATTATTATTAACCAGAATGGTATAGATTGATTTATCAACACAGTCTTTTGGATAAATTTGGATAAACAATTAATGAGCTTTCATTTCTAAATAGGAACACTCTGTGCACGTAAATTTTTGAAATATTTGGCCATTCTTAATACGCAACGATTTGTCCTGTGTATTTTCTATCTTATATTTTGTGAAGTTATCTTCAGTGTGTATAAATGTGCAAACTTTGTGATATAGGTCAATCTGATTCCAATTGTCGCCATTCTAATTACCTTCAAACAGTGATCTTTAGCTACAGTGAAGGTCGGTGGCATCCAAAAGTTCGTGAAACCTTTTATGAAACATCTAAATGTGTTAAGCTAGAAATAGCAGATCAGTCGAAAAGTTGGGGGAAAAAAAGACTATTTAGCACAATAAAGGTTTACCACTGATGATTACAAGAGCCTTTATAAATATTTCCGTCGTTCACCAATTCACTTAAATGGTATATTTACAAGATGTATGCATTTAATTCACTATTTTTGGCAATACCAGTTCTCGCACTTTTAGTGCAGGTATTAATTACAGTTGACATGATTTCATAAAATCATTTATTCGTCTTTTTGTTTTTGTAACCTTCTCATTTGTTACTTGGATATAAATACCTCGGTACTTTATCCAATATTTTACAAAAGCAAACATAAATCCAAGACAGTAACAACGTGCTGTCATTTTTAGTCCCTACAAACAGACGTTCCGAATTCCGTCGTACACGTCTACTACAATGTTCATACTTCAAGTTGCTCATTTACAATTCACAACCCAACATTTTGCGTATTTACATATGAATCAAGAGCAAAAATCCCCTAAAACCATGTTACAATTTTTAAAAAAAATAGTCAATAAAACTAGCTACAACAGTGACAAGGAGCACTGGTTTGTCGGGCAATAAAAAAGAATACTATACTTTCATGTTAAATACTGAAATCTGATTGGTTTCGACGCAATTGATAATCCGTTCTATTACCCTAAGCATTAGCAACACACTTAGCAATGGGTAACACAACGAATTGTTACATGCGCGTAAATCATGCTCGTACGGTTCGCCGTAGAATTCATATCATTGCTATAAAAAGTAGTAAACAACTCTCTAAAATTAAGAGAATTAGCATTATAAAACAAATAGTGCCTGTTTGGGAGGATAACAGTTGAAATTATATAACCAACCGCCAGAATACGGTTGGTTATATGATACGGAAGCCATAATAGATATGCGTCGTAAAAGCTTGTCTACTCAACACTTTAAAGGAATTTTGTTAGTAGGGGGATTTTTTAGAAGCGGTGCGATTTTTTTTAAGTCGGACAGATTGTGTATGAAACTTAAAATGAAATATTGGAAATAAAAATAATATTCACATTTTAATTCATTTAATCTTTATTTATTCAAACATATATCCATAGTATTGAATAAATACATCAGTAGCAAGAATAAATGAAAAAAATGTATATAGTAAGCCTAGGTAATCTATACTATACAAAACACATAAAATCACAGAAAGGGCTACTTATAACAGTTAATTCTTTCGTTAGTATAAACATGCAAAATAAATATGTGTAATCAAAACAACAGCGAACACACTTGTGCACACAAACAAAATAAAGACAATTTTTCAGCTGGAGAAAAACTTATGGCAATACGGTTTGTCTTTAAGAAAAAAATCCACGTGTTTCAAAGGCACACATTCAATATTCATTGACATGAAATAACTATATTTCAACTAAGAACTATCATCAATCGAATTATGAAGAGCATCAATGATGTATTATTAAAAGGGAAAACAATAACCCATCAAATTAATACTAAATATTCAATCGAAAAGCAATTACATATATTTTTCAGACGAAACACAAATGATGTTTCCTAATTTTATCACAAGAACGAACTTGATTAACAAAGTAAGAAAGTTTATTAAAGATTTACGCATTATATCAACATGGGTTTTTTTTCTTTTTTCCCCAAATTTCTTTTTCAATGAATTCGTTATCTAATACGATAAACAATACAGGATAGAATTCAATTTATAATAATGTTATACGATAAAACATAACCTGAAAGTGTTTACTCCCCTTAAAACTGCTGCAAAGTAGTTAATAAAAAAATATCTAAGCATAGCTTGGTAGGAAATAAAACCATATCAAAAGCAAAACAATCACTGTTATAAAAACTATATTAAAAGTATTTAATCAGTATAATGTATTTTATAGAACGTTGATTTAGAACAAAATTGAACTGTAATGACAAACAAATTAATACCTTAAGTACGCACATAATATCAAGACTTGTTTTAATATTACAGCCATTTATTATTATTAACCAGAATGGTATAGATTGATTTATCAACACAGTCTTTTGGATAAATTTGGATAAACAATTAATGAGCCAAAGATCCTCAGAGTGTTAATAAGTTACAAATGTGCCACGCACTACATTGCGCTTGGTTTCCGATGAGGGTTTTTTTTTCCCCAAATTATGTGGAAAAATTAGCACCATTAGTACCTTCCGACAATTATTTATGCTGTCGTTTCTTCACCTACATCAGACATTCTCTAAAACACACTAATCGACCTTTGAAAATATATGCAGATCACTAATTTACTTTAATGAACTGGTAAAGATGTTTAAAATATTACTATAGATAGGTAAAGTGCCGTTATCTACAGTAATATATCCAAGGATATTTGTTCAAAACTCTTTACAAAAAAAGTCTAATCAGTCCAAAGTTAAGTTTGTGTGTACAATCAATTGTAACTTTTAACAGGTAAAAAACTGTATCTCCCAGGCCGCCCATCCAAATATTTTCAGACCGAGAAGTTTAGATTTGTAGCTATTTTTTTGTCTATAAGTCAAATATTTTGAGCTGGTTGTTTATTTTTGCCTTTATAGATTAAAAAACATGCGCACGGGTACACATGCTCGTAAATTAAAATTAACATTTCATATAAATGTAGATTTTTTGGAACATTTGAATGAGAACAGGTAACAATTGCAAATTACGAATTCAAAATTATTGGTTCATTTTTGGGAGTTGATTTTAATCAACTCTCCTATGCAGTTACTCAGACAAACCGAAAGTGAAACAGTGTTTGAACATCAGCACAAATCATTGCTGCATGACAAGACTTAGTTCTTGATAATGATTGATGAATTTGATGTAATGTATGCTAAAGCATTGTTTTTCAAGGAAACTTATTTATAAATACCTTGAAAATAGTCAGATTTTAAATGGTACGAACAATTTAAATATTTTTTGTAGTCGTATGTATTCCTACGCCAGAGTTCAATATAGTCTTGTTCAACTCCACGCTCGGCTGTCTCCTTAGATCCTTGTCGGAGATTTACGGTGTCAGCCGAGCGTTTGGTTGAAAGAGACTAGAGTTCAATATTGCTTGGATCCATATAATTTTCGAGAAATATTTCTATTACTGATACATAGTTTGATTGAATTAATTTTATTTTTAAATATTATTTAACATGATTCATATGGGGGTTTCTCGACATTCTTGTCAAAAAAGTCCAAAAATTCATACTATAAAAATGTGCGTAATTAAATTAGAAACTACATGTACTTGCCATGCAAAATAACATATCATCGGTTTGAAAATAAATAAACACCAACAAAATCAACTCCCGTCAGTTCTTCAGTACTTTGATTTTAATTAGACCCTCCCATCTCCTTGGAATGAATCTGTTGTGGTGCTGTAATACATGGCATTAAATGAAACCATTTGCTATATGGTTTTCAGTATGATAAAGTCCTCGTTCTATAATATATATAGATGAGACTGCAAACAAAAGAAAAATATTTTTAAAAAAAAGAAAAAAAAGCTGTATAGTCGACACAGTTACTGTAAAAAAAATATTATCGAATGCGTGGCTTTGCAGCAAAATTATTTCTAAAATAGCGATCGACAAGAAATCCCAACAAACCCTGGATAATTGTTTTGGAAATCTGTATTTCGTTTTATCAAAATTATATAGAACTCTGTATGATTCCTCAATGTCATCAATTACCTGTTTTTACTCTAAGGTATTTCTTAACAAATATTTTCAAAAATTACCTTTTGTTAACATTAAGGTATCAGGGTTTACATCCGCAATTTTAAAAAAAATATATAAAACTTTTGTAACTGTGCAGATTCATTTATTCATCCCCCGCTTTTAATATATCTTTAATATAAATGAATTGACTAAAATCCAAAATATACCGTTAGATGATAGAACGAAATACACATGTGCAAACTTGACATATAAATACAGTCTAAATTATATGTAATATATACAATGTAATAACTAATTCATTCGGTGTAATATTGGATACACTTCACTTTACCACGGCCACACTCGGCGACATAGAGTTTGTCCTCAGTATCAACACACAAACCCCATGGACTGTGTAAATCACAGTTGTCAATGTATCGGAGGAATTGTCCGTCCTCGTCTACGATGTGAATACGATTGTTTTTACGGTCGCTTATCAGTATTTGACCTTCACTGTCCGTAGAAATACCGTATGGATCAAACGGTTCCGTTGTTGGAGTAGAGGAGCGCCCCTTGTATTCAAAGCGGAACTTACCGGCCTGATTGACAACCACTACCGCTTGTGCACCATGATTGGCCACACACACATCTAAATTTCTGTTTTCACTTATGTATTTGATTTTGTCACCAAATGAATAAAGGGGTCGGCCATTCTCCCTGAATTGAATTTCTTGACTTACTTTGAATCCAGTATAACGTACTACTTTTGTTTCTTTACATTCATCACCATCCATAATCACTAGAAAGTCATCATTGTACGCACTGCATATACCACGAGGTATCCACGATAGTTTGATCACTGCATGAATCTGTCCATCATAGACTTTGTTTACAGTTCTCGTTTTGGAATCAGTATATACTAAATCATCATTTTGTGTTACTGCTAAGTACCGTGGAGTGTTTCCTAACTTGGTCTTAATAGAATTCAGTAGTTTTCCTTCAGGGTTGTAAATCATTATACTGTCATCATTTCCACTCGTCCAGATTTCACTATCATTGCAACACACAACATTGCGTAGTTCTTTTAAGTTTAAGAAGCCTTTGTACTCGGTTGTGATAGAGTGGACGACAATTGGGTCAGTAAGAAATTGTTCTAGGTGGGTTGACCCAACTTCCTGTTTTCCTACAGAGCAGTCATGCTCCTCTGTGGTTAAACAACACGCTGACAATAAATCAAAACTTTTGTAAATTTCCTTGAAATCAATATTTGGATAGGTAAATGGTAAAAAAATAATCTTGAGTTTTGGAGGCAATTTTCTGAATTCTGATATTTCTGATTTGTACCCAGAAACAAGGCCAACATCATTGGAATTCATGAGAACTTGTAGGTTACCAATGGCGTCCTTGATTTCGGACAATTTTGACGTAGTTTTAACTTCCTCTTTATTTAATACCGAGCTATGTTTGTTATGAATTTTATCAACGTCAGATCTCAGTTTTTCAAAAAGTGTTTTAATATCTCTGTGCCAAATTTCTTCTAATTTGACAAGGTCTTTCGTCCAATTTTTGGAATATGTTTTCAACTCCTCTTTTTGACCTATAAAATCGTCTACAATATCTTGGTATTTGGAGGAAATAATTGTTTCAAATTCGTGCAAATCTTTCTGTATATCGACTTTTTTACTTTCAAAAAAACTCTTTGCATCCACTATTCTGTGATTTTGATGATTACCCGAAGAAAAACAGTGAACACAAATAGCAACGTCACAATTTTCACAGTGAAGTTCACATTGTCTTGATGAATGTGTTTGGCATATGGAATAAATTAGAGAAGAACCTCGCTCCTCGAATGGTACTATCTGATGTCTTCTGGATGAATCCAATAAATGATCGCCAACACATACTCTACAGAGATCGGTCTCACAAATGTCACAGTGAAATGGATGGTCAGGTCCATCACATACATCACATCTCAGGATATCTTGACCTTCGTTTTCAGAACCCATCGTGCAGTCTAAAGTACATAGGTTTAATTTAGCAAAAACTCTGGTAAATACGGGTCGTTTATTAACAAAAATATTTCAAAAATTGCTACTTAAAGAGTTGCTCATTATTTCGAATACTTTTTTTCTTATAGAGACGATTTAACGGAACATACCTGGCGGTTTGAAATCTGTTTTTCTTTTGCGAAGTCTTTATGCGTGTATGTGTTGGATGGTTCCAGTCTAATTAGCACTTATAATGAAAAGCAAGCAAATTTATTTTTTTGAAAGATTCTTGGGTTTCATACACCACATATCATATAGCAGACTGTAATCCGTGAATCATGAGGTAACGATTTAAAAAAAAAACAACTTATAGGCATTTAAACAGGAACATCTCTACACAATAGATAAATAGAAAGTTTTACAGGTTCTTCTTCTTGCAAAAGTTAACTTAAATAATGATAGGAAACTTTGAGCTTGCTATGGCTTTCACTCATAAAGATGAAGCAAAATCATTTTGTATACGGAGGGCCATTTTTCTTTAAATGTTGTACTTTCTCTTATCATTTAATAATAACCTTTCTCACGATCCAATGTCACACATTAGAAAAGGACAAATTTCATCATGGGTGCAGGTCTATTGGATATTTTATTTACTTCAATCATTTGGTCGATTTTTTAGTTATCATTCTTTTCTGAAGAGCGTTTAACAAACTCTGTAAAAAAATAAAGAATTCACGAAGTTTAAATGAAGTTTAAATGACCTTGACTTTGAATTCATCTTTATTTGTAGAGGTCATATTCATAATTTGAGTAACAATAGCCATATTTCCTGTTAATTGAGCTTTATAGTACTAGAGTCAAATAAAATCTCGATAATTGAGGTTTTTTAAACATTATCCTGTATCTTAATATGCTAAGCATTGAGATCCCTTGTAAGATATTCATAAGAAAATTTTAACGATTTTCCTATTCATTTTTGTATATTAATGTAAAATTCCCTCATTCATTGATGCCTAATCCTACTGTCGGGGATAATGAATATGCCAAATTTTAATCTATTTAACCTGAGTATGCTTTTTTTATTTTATAAATTTTGAATTTACTAGGTGGGTATAAATATACAAGTTATCATGTTGTAAATTTTGTATTTACACCCACCCAGTAAATTCAAAATGTACAAAATGGCATATCCCTTCAGTAACATTCTTTCTGATCAACGATTTTATCTGTGTTAACACTCAACCCCTATTATGGCTCTTGACTACCCATGGGGATCGCGATTGACACAACTTTAAATCTTAAACTATGTAACAAAATTCTACAATAAACACGCAGTTTTTCTGGTAAAATGGTTTTTTGAGAAAAAAATTACGATTTTTAAAATTTATTAATCCCTTGAAAAAAAAATCAACCACTATGGCGGCCCACCCTACCTCTAGTGATTATGGTTTGAACTTAAGTTTTATCCATTTAATTGTAACCGCTATTAAAATAACAAGAGGCCCATGGGGCCACATCGCTCACCTGAGCAACAATGGGCGTTCAAAAGAGGTCCCTCGGTAGAATAACAAAAAATAAATATTGTAAAGTATTCGAATTTTACTCTTATTTTTGCATACACGTAATCTTTGACATTGTACCTTCATGAAATACTATTTTTTACCAGAATAAGAAAATCCTACGCAAGATATAAAACTAAACATTTGGTAGGGGTACACTGTTAAGTTGTTAACTTCCAATTCCCTATATTTTCGTTCTGCCCCCCCCCCCCCCCCACACACACACACTTTGTAAAGCGATCAAAATATATATGAGAGCATATAGGTACATTTTTTTCATCAACTACTTACTAGTTATTGTATTATTTTTTATTTAAAAAATCCTACATGTATTGATGTGAAAAATGAAATTGTACCTCAATGTGCTGAATTTCTCAAATTAAAAACATTCAAAAATTTAATTTGTCTTCTCCATTATAATTAAATGACTGTTATTTACCTCGCGTACAAACCAGGATAATTTTCCGCTGTGATAATTTCTTAGGAAAAGCAATAATTACTTTATCCCCGCAACAAAAATGTGTCAGAACTATGGAAACTGTTTTAAAGATGTCATTCTTTATTTACTTGTATCTGAAAAACTATCAAAATTGATGTAGATTTCACATTATTTAATGTATAAAGAGGGGGCCCCAGAGAGTAGGTATATACAGAATATCATTCTTTTATTTTGTTTGTACAAGTATTTAACATACTCTAATTCATAAAGAATTTCTTATGTTCAACCAAAATTTCACTGTCAATCGTAGAATTATAAGCAAGACACAGAGTTCGCCTAGGTTTCAGTCATATTTTGTTCACATGAGTTTATTACATTCAGCTAAAGATTTTTAACTTGGTATTTCCTATTCAGCATTTAAAATGGAAAAAAAGAATGGCCTAAGATTTTCAATTCTTTTATTCACTGAAGACCAGTTCACTGGTATTTGAGGTTCAAAATTAGTTTATACACATGTAAATGTACACAAACACAGTCAAGGATCACATGTACAGTAGGAGTAATAATGAGAAAAACGGTTAAGTTTACTATACAATAAGTTGTTAAAATTGGTTTCTGGAAGAACAGACTTTGAAAATTTTCTTTTAAAATATTGACAAAGTTTTTACTTTTTTAATCTTTAGTTTTTTTTAAGATCTGTGTACAAACATAGACTTGTGAGCAAATCTCTGTATCTTGATTATAATTCGAAGCTTAACACTCAAATATGGTGAGTTAATATAAATTGTAAACATTTAAACACAAGAAACATATGCACTATCACAAATAAAGAACACACTTTATTTTTTCGAAATTAATCATATATATACATGTATATATACCTACATATTTCCGTCAGCGATATCAAACTCTATTTAAACTGAATAAACTCGAGAAAATGCCGAGCATCTTAACAAAACCTATTGCATTAATCTACCATTACGCAAAAGATAATGCCGAATTACCGAAAGAATGAATTGTATTTCAGTACTTTTTTGATACATCAGATTTTGCTTAATTTGCGCAGGTAAACAGTTAGCTGTTTGATTTACCGAAGTCTCTGTTTAATTTGATACGTAAAAATCACGAAATACAGACGATAGTTCCCAGGTAACAAAGCATAAATAATGAAAACGAAACGAAAATCAGAACAAGCTTATGAAGCTAACACCAACGTCATGTGTGAAAACTGTCAACGCATTGAAATATTTAGCCTCAGTTCACTTCACAAAATCAGCACCAATATATTTTGCATGTTTCAAAAATTTCCCTTCATACGCGAACTGTTGCACAACAAGCAAATTCATCATGGTCAGATCGACCCTTTTTCGTATAATGTCATGGCTGCTTTAAACAAAGAACCTCGTTTTAGAAGTACGGAATACGAGTCTTCCCTTCATACGCGAACTGTTGCCCAACAAGCAAATTCATCATGGTCAGATCGACCCTTTTTCGTATAATGTCATGGCTGCTTTAAACAAAGAACCTCGTTTTAGAAGTACGGAATACGAGTCTTCCCTTCATACGCGAACTGTTGCCCAACAAGCAAATTCATCATGGTCAGATCGACCCTTTTTCGTATAATGTCATGGCTGCTTTTAACAAAGAACCTCGTTTTAGAAGTATGGAATACGAGTCTTGGTAAAATGGGTATGCAAACCCGGGCCGTGGCTACAAAAATCCGGGGCAGATCGGCAATCGTCAATTCCAAATACGCATTATTTTGCAGCAATATTTACAGCGAATACAAATATACTGGTCCATCAAATATCCTGAAATTTTAATAAGATTGGAAGATTAATAACTGCCAATCTTTTGTTTTGCCCAGGCCAAGTCTTGCCTACCCATTTTACCGGATACCGATCCCGAAGATATCAAACTGATTGAAACACGCCTTTCCTTTATTATTATTTTCGTAATAACTCAGATTTGAAACAGAATTAGACCTTTATTTTTGCAATTCATATTTTCCTTCCCATAAGGATAATTTATGCTAAACTACGTTGAACTGGAATCAGTAGTTCTTGAGAAGAAGATTTTTAAAATTGCACCCCCCTTTTTCTACAGTTTCAAGGTTTTCTCCGCTTTGAATACAGATCGGAATTTTATTTCTGCAATTTATATTTGCCCTCCCATAAGGATGCTTTGTGCCAAATTTGGTTGAAATTAGATAAGCAGCTTTAGAGAAGAAGTTCAAAATGTAAAAGGTTTACAGACGGACGGACGGACGAACAGACAGACAGACGGACGACGGACAAAATGTGATCAGAATAGCTCACTTGAGCTTTCAGCTCAGGTGAGCTAAAAACACTATTGAAATAATTTATTTCAATAGTGTTTTGGGGATTTATTTCATTAGAACAATCACTTTGCATCTACTATTGAAATACAACCACAGTTGAACTAATTGTGTCAAAAGTGTTTGGGGATGTATTTTATTATAAGAATCACTTTACAGCCACTATTGAAATACAACTAATTTTAGAATTATTTTTTAATCGTTGTTAGATATTAATTTCTTTGTAAATTTTTCTTTGTAATCGCTATTGATATACATTTGGAAAGAAAAGAAGTTGTCATTTTTGCAAACTATTTTAAAATGCAAGAATCACTTTTTTTAATGAACAATTCCAAATAAACAATTTAGGTATTTTAAACTTGCATATTTTACGGTAATAACTAAGAATATGAAATTAATGTTCTCATGTTAGAATGTTCACTGCTGTACAAAAATAAATAACCAATTCTTTCAGATTTAAAAACATAAAAAAACTGTTTTAATATTTTGTTTTTGTCTTTACCTTTCACTTTCTATAGATATAACATGTTTTATAAAGAGTTTATTATTAGTACATATGTGAACACCTTGTAAGTTGCCAAAACTTCTATTAAAACCTCCTGTATATTGAATCTACAATAAAATATGCACGAACTAATTACCACAAGTACTATAGAAATAAATATGGCCGTTTACTTTTAATCAGAGTGGGAAATATTAATATAAAATTCATTTGCAAAAATGATGTACAACTTCTTTCTTTCCAAATGTGTTTCAATAGTGCTTACAAAGTAATATTTGTAAAGAAATTCATTCCCAGCCACTACTGAAATAAATTATTTCAATATTGGTTTTATTTCAGTAGTGGTTGCAATAGGGCTTTCTCTCGCAGGTTATCTGGGGCTATGAAAGGTGTCAAAAAATCATATTATTTTATTAGAATAACAAATGAAACTAGATGCTGTCATTAGACAGTAATACCCGCACCAAGTGTTTGCCCCTAAATAATAAAGGCTACATGCAAGCTCTGGTAATACATTTAAAAATCATAATTTTCCTAAATGAAGGATGAGATCCCTTCCCATATGATAATACACATGAGCAGCACTTTATGTGCAATTTGGGGTTGAACTGTTTGCAGTGAATTTTCAGTTAATCAATAATCTTAACATTTCATGTCATATAAAGTATAATGGTCTATATAATTATTACAAACAAAATTAAAACTTAAATTATGTCCCATCCCCGTGGCGGTTGCCGACTTTATATTTGCCTCTGTGTGCCTACATGTACATCATCGTGTTCACAGAATAAGAGAAGGGGTCCGGACCCCCCCCCCCCCCCACCTCCTCCCCATGAAAATTCATTTATATCAATAGTAAAATTTCTAAAAAAAAAAATACACCTTGGACCCTAGTGCTCTTACAGGCATGTAAACGCTCTAACCCATTGCGCTTCAATGTTAGGTAACAATATTTTGGGGGTAAATATCATATTTATACTTTATTGTTTATTTCAATAGGAAGTACCGGTATACATCACAATAGTCAGGTGTCCTTCATCACCCTTAAGCTGTTATTCAAATAATAAAATAGTGCAAGGAGTTTTGAAGAATAGGTCATAAAAATACATGCATGTTACAAATAACTGATCTTTGGCTGAAGTTACGTACACAACACAGGTCTGCAGGTCTCATTAGCGGGTACTAGTTTTACCCAGCTCTTCGATTATACATGTATGTGTTTTCCATATGCAGAAAAGGATTAATTAACATGCAGAAACATTTCATTAGTGATGATCAGGTAAAGGAATTCATTATTGTGCTTTAATTGGATTATCATTATGATGTAGTAGCACAATATAATAAAACGCCAGTATACATACTTTCTAAATAAGTGATCTCCCTTTGACAGCATACTGTATCATCATTTAATATTTAAATAAGCCTATCATCGTTACCTATCCTATCGCATTTGTAAAGTTTCTGTCATTTTAATTGCAAAATATTTTTTTCATTTGTCAGACTTACAATATTGAGTTGACCCCATATTGACCCTGTATAAACAATTACGTATTAAATTTGTGTATTACATGTAAGTAAGTGTAGATACTTATCATTTTATATGAGTTATAATAGGAAGGAATGAGTATATCTTTCCTAATGCATTATAATGCATTAAATACAATGTAAGTCATGACCTTATGGCACTGTTCTGACCCCATGAAACAGGAAAATACAAAATATCTTCTAATGTCATTATGATGCATCAAATGGTGTAAAGTATATGACCCCAGGTGTTGTCTTTAACCCCCCCCCCCCTTTATGAAATAGGAAATGATGATACACTGTATATTTTGTTAACTTTTGAGATCCTCATTCCTAAACCCTATAATTAATTCTTGCTCTTTGTGTCTTTGTGCATCGAATTGTATATAGGTTATGCCCCCTTGGAGACACCCTGGCATTCTAGAACTAGAAATAATGAAGTATTTTATCTTATTCATTTGTAGTATTTGTTCCATGTGGGTAATTCCTAGCCTAATGAAGACACTGCTTTGTTTAGGAGACTGTAAAATTGCCCCAAATAGGCAAACACATGCATATAACATTTTGATTATAAATCTTAAAAATTGAATTAAGCAATTTCCAAAATGTTAATGTGCATTAGGAGAGAAAAAGCAATCAAGAAATGATTTAAAATTTGCTACTGTACACATGTAAGAATGCAAGAAGACTGAATCTTTAGAACCAGGTTTGATTGTTGGGGGGGGGGGATGGATGTGGAGTATAAACATTCATTATTTGAATAATTAATTGTTATTAATTTTAACTTGTC
The DNA here is from genome assembly GCA_015776775.1 of Magallana hongkongensis. Lineage (NCBI taxonomy): Eukaryota > Metazoa > Mollusca > Bivalvia > Ostreida > Ostreidae > Magallana > Magallana hongkongensis. Next base: position 49,344,095 of record CM027466.1, read on the forward strand.
AATGAATATTAGTTATTATTCCCAAGGTAGAAATATGACTTCTGACCATATTTCAATCTAGATCATTTGTCAATTATGCAAAGTGTAATATAATTTTTTTAGAGTAACATTTTTTACCAGTTTATAAAACTTTTTAGACCCCAAATTATATTTTGATTTTGATAGATCATTCGACAATTAAGGGAGGGGGGGGGGGGGTCATGATCCCAAGTACTCTTCCTGATATTATCAAATATCATAAAAGCCATTGAGATTCCCATCTTAATCCAAAGATATTATTCCTCTTTAGGTCATGGCGCATCAGATCATTATGGCATGTAAGTCATGACCCTAAGGGGTCATCTTCACCCCTTTAGAATCAGAAACTGTCTATTATCTTTAAATTATTGATGTTTGATGATCCTATCTCTATTTAATCTTTATTATTAAGTCTCCCCAAAGAAATTTGGAGACATTGTTTTTGTAGGGTTCTTATTACATGTATTATTATTCTTCGTCTTCTTCTTTTTCTTCTTTCCCGCTCTGAACTTGTTTCTCAGAGATGGCTGAACAGAATTGCACAAAATTCTAGGATACGATAGGCCGGCATATCTAGTTGTGCTCCCTGGTTTGATTTTTCTCATTTTGGGTTAGACAACCACTTTTCTGGGATGGGGGGGGGGGTGTCAAAAGGGTGTGGAGTCTAACATTGAACCTTGTAGGAAGAATCGTAGACTCTATTGTGAATGGTAACTTAAAAACGGACAAAAATAATAATATAGGGTTTTCATAATCATATGTTGACTGTCAATGGCATATATAGGGTTTACTACATCTGACCCCTGGAGTCATCCCCGCCCCCAGGAATTGGAAATTACCATATATATCTCAGAAACTGTTATAATCATGACCCCTAAACCATATATATTCCTGTTCCTGATGTCAAAGGGTATCAAATGTTATGTAGGTCATGGGCCCTGTGGGTGGTCCTAACCCCCCTCGAACAGCAAGTCCCTTAATATCTTCAAAACAGTTGAGATCTCCACCCTTAAACCATATATATTCTTGTTCCTTGTGTCAAGGGGCATCAAACGGTATGTAGGTCATGGGCCCCGGGGTTGGTCGTGACAGAACAGGAAGTGCACGAATATCTCGAACACAGTTGAGATCCCCACCCCTTAACCATATATATTCTTGATCCTTAAAAGGCATCAAACGGTATGTAGGTAATTGGCCTCAGGCCATCACTCAGGGTTAAATTTAAATTTTTAAAACCTTACTGCACATCTACAGAACAGTCCCTATCATATCCCATGATATGATGTGTCTATCCGTTAAATCATAGGAGGAGTTCTTGGATCTTTGAGGTTTCTTTTAGTGATAAACGTCAATTTTCTGCTACTATTTGACCCCCTGGATGAAATTTAATTTTTTAAAACCTTATTGCACATCTAAAGGAAAGCCCCAATTGTGTCCCAAGAGATGACGTAGCTACTCCAAGAGTTGTAAGAGGAGTTCTGGGAACAATACTTTTTTGCAACAAAAAAAAAACGTCATTTTTTGTTGCCCACTGATCCTCTTAATAAAAAAAATTCTGGAACCAGATCACACTTCAATATGACACCCCTAATCATATTCTAGAAGATCATTTGCCTACTCCCAAAAAAAATGACGTTTTTGAAACGAGTTTTTTTTTTTAAAAAAGAAGAAGTCATTTTTCAGCCATTAAATGACCCCCATGACAAAATTGAAAATTCCGAAACCTTATTGCGCATCTATAGGATACCCTAAAACATATTCCAAGAGACGATTTGTCTACTTTCAAATATGTAGGAGGAGTTCGAGGAAGAAGGTTTTTTGTAAAAAATAAAAGAAAAAAAAAAAAAAAAAAAGGTCATTTTTTACCAATTATTTGACCCCTAGGACTACCAGAGAATTTTTGAAACCTTTTTACAAAACAACATGACACCCCAAATCAAACTCCAAGAGTTCAGTTTGCTGCTTTATAAGATGTAAGAGCAGTTTGAGAAAGTAAAACGTGACAGACGGACGGACGGAGGGACGGACGGACGGAACAGGGTAACAACAATATACCTGAACTTTCTTTAGAAAGTGCAGGTATAATAAATGGACCTACATATGTGAGTTTAATTGTTTTGCTCAGCGTCATTGAAACAACGTCCTTTTCTTTCCATCAGTGGCAGGATGGTGAAATGTTGGAATGTTGCACTGGTAGTTCAAGAGCATTTTTGTTGTAAGGTGTTTGTGTATTTCACTTAAATGCGCAGTTTGCGCACATTTGATATGTTTGTTTAATATTAAATCTTTCAATATTCGATGGGCAAAATTGCCGCCTTCACTTCTTATGGGAAATAATACATTCGATTTCGCCATATGTACCATTTGGCATAATTTGCATAGAATACCGTTTCCAGGTTCCTTGGATTACGATGGTATTTCTAATGCTGTCTATCGTATTGTTATGCTGCAGAATTATTGTAATCGGCGCATACATGTGTCGGTTGCATATTGCAATATAAATTTTTACAAAAGGTCATGACAAGCACACCAAACGTCATTTAATTGTTTTTTTTTTTGTAATTTTGAGGAGGCCGGGTTATTACAATAAGGTACAAGGTTAAATATTAATTTTGGTATTAGTCAAGTAAAGGTAGGCTAAATGGTCGCTGTAAAAAAGGGGTTTTCTCATAAGGATAAATCAGGTTAATCTCCACCATGAATCATTGTAAAAGTTTTGAGAAAAGGTCGATACCTCTTTGTAGTCGGTCAAATTTTAATTAGCCCCAGACACAGGGTGTTAAAAACATCGATAATACGTTAATCATTATAATAAAAATGATAATTAATTCATCTTTTTAATTTAGCTTTGTTTTAAAATAATCAAAATTAAATTTGGTTTGTTTCAATAACTAATTGTATAAAAAGGGCAAGTAGCATCTGTTTAAGAATATCATTCATGGTGGGGTTTTTTTCATTTGAACAGCTACAACATCTTCTAAACGTACTAAAAAGGCTAAAATATTTATACATTGACACGTTTGTTTTCCCCAAGTGAGCTTTAGCTCACATGGTCCGAATATTCGATCTCATACTTTTTTCATTTATGCACCAAAATGCATCATGTTATGTTATATTCTAACATCTAATGAAAGTCATTAATTAAACATGATATCACATCTCCCAAAAATACGCATGTATATTGTTTTCATGCTACATTTATAAAACATTTTGTGAAAGTTATATATTTTGTTAACGAAATGATAGTTTATCAAAGTTGACCAGCTAGTTTGTGATTTATAGTTTCTTGAACATGTATATCCCTATTTTGTTGATAAAAAAGGTTTTACAGAAAAAAAAATATACGAAATAGACACAACCTAACGGTGACCAAAAATTTATATTTACATTCTACTGTGTTTTTCCATTAAATTCCGTGATGTTTAAATGCCTCTAAATGCAACAAGTAGTCAAAGGTCAAATTGATGAGTTTTATTATGACGTCACAAACGTTGAACGCTGTAAACTGCAACGTCACAAGCGAAAATCAAAGTTCACGCTTATGGCTGTTACTGTGGCTCTTCCATTAATATTAACTTACCCTTAGGATAAGATAGAAATTTTAAGGTATGAATCACATTTGCAGACAAGGCAAGAAGTTAAAAAAAATGTAAATATAAGCATTAAATCATGATTTTTTGAAGTATACACTCTCATAACTGCAGCGGTGTGTGCATACAAATTTTCATAACGCGCGTTAGCGCGTTATGAAAATTTGTATGCACACACCGCTGCAGTTATGAGAGTGTATACTTCAAAAAATCATGATTCAATGCTATAATATACTCAATCTAAATGCTAAGTTTTTCTTTTATAAATATCATTATACAAGTAATCCGGCGAGTAACCAGAACACAGACCAATATTTTAAAAAATCAGATTGTGGAAAACCCACTAAGGGGCTGAAAATACATTCAGTGTTATTTCTGTAGGGCACGCTTAAATACAGAAAACTGGGTGTTTGTAATTCCATTGCGTGTATTATATCATGAATACGATTGAATACGATATGGTGAATTAAGACTTTAAAAAGTAGCTATATGATCTTTGAATCTTATACACCTATTTTGCTATCCATATAATTACGCAATCTTTCATTAAAAAGGTGTGTTTTATTTGTAAATTTGCCGTTATATATTTGTTTCATGCACTGAAAAAATAATGCATGGAAAGGAAGTGTTGGTTATATTTAGGAAATAAAAAAAATAATTCTTAGGCTTTTGCGGCCAGATCATAACGTCGAATATAATTTTCTCAGGAAAAATAAAGCAATTTTTAAGTTTTTATGCGTACAATTACAATTATTTACATTTGAACATTTCATCATTAAGTCCCAAAAGTGTATGACATTTCGTAACTTATATCGCAAGGCGAACTCCACTGTACGGAATGTGACGTTTTCATTTGTGTACACTGTGTAACATCAAGTGACCACAAGAACCACAAAATGTTAGACTCATAGAGCAAGTTTAAAACCAATAAAGATTATTTACAAAGGATTGAAAAACCTCATCTCTATGGAATATCATGAAATTGCAAACGACATCAAAGTTCAGATGTTTGATTTTGATACACATTTCAACTCATTGGAAAGCGCTCTTGGCCAGCTAAAGAAAAAAATGTACGTTAAAATAAATGAAACCATCTCAAGACTGAAAAAAGACCTTTATGAAATTAGAAACAATCTCAGGCATCGCTTGCTTGTGCAACAATTGAAAATCGATAAGAATAGTTTTGATATCAATCAAAGCATTTCTGATATTAAACATCTTCACCGATCCAATGAAGTTTGCGAGGTATCTGCCTTCAAGTCCAAGTTTGCTAAAATTCGGAAATTGCCACCTAAATTCACAATATGTCGTCGTCCATTATCGCGCCCTATATATCTCCTCAATGAGTTTTGGGAACGGTTTAATGAATTTTTAGATTCGTTTATTACCAGTGATGTACTCGGATACTTAAGGGAAACTCAAGAAGCCAAAGAGCTCCCTTCAAAACTGTTCCTGGATGAACCTCTGGTCATTAAAACTATAACGACAGATTAGAAGGGTTTCCTTAAAGAATTTTGAGTGTTAGGTAAAAAGATGAAGGTGAATTTTGGACAAGTGGAAAAGACAGCGTAATCAAACTTCAACCTCAAGGCAGAACTTTTGAAATCTATCAAGAGAGAGTCAGGCAACAAACCATTGGATATAGGAACCAAAATAAATGGGGATCTAGTGTACACAGATCCCAACGATTCAAGTCTGAACATTGTTAAAAGTGAAGGGATGGACAATTTGTTATCGTTAAAGAATTGGAGGGGACGTTGTAAAGTACAGGATTTGTTATCGGTATTTTGACGACCTCGTAATGTCTGCTACACATCTGATGATGATCTTTTGGTTATTATGGACAACTGTCCTTCTAAAGAAACTAAAGTTATGCGTTACTCTAGTTCTAAAGAGAAACAATGCATTCAGTTTAATGACGAAAACAAATCACTCTTTTCATTTGGTGACATCAAATACCTCAGCGAAAACAGAAACCTGGATATATGTGTAGCTGACTATGGGGCACATGCAGTAGCAGTTGTCAATCGAGCCGGAAAAAAATCCGGTTTACATACTTTGGCCCCAGTCCTATCGTTAAGGGGTCATTTGATCCGCACGGCATTGCTACAGACAATCGGGGTATGATTCGTACAGCAGACTCAAGCAAACACCGTATCCACATTCTAGATCAGGACGGATAGTTCCTCCGCTACATTGATTACTGTGATATACACTAACCATGGGGAATATGCATTGATAAACAAGACAACCTTTTGTGGCCGAAAATCGCACGGATAAAGTGAAGATTATCAAATATTACCCGTAACGGAAACGTATTCAATTTAAAAGACATGCCTTAGCTTATTTTTTAAATAGGTCATAAAACATTTAAACGTAGGTTATGAAATATTTTTTAATAGAAGGTTGACAAACTTCGAATTTAGATAAAATCAAAATTATAAATAAAGTAACTATGTTACACGTGATAAAGACAATACTTTGAACTTACTCAAATATTTGTGTTGTTAACTTCATTCATTCATGTTTATTTAACCTTCATGAATATTTTCTATGTAAAGTTACACTGAATAGACATATGCTTTTCTATCTAACCGTGAAATAGTTTCAGCGCTATCTGCCTTTGGTGAATTGAAAAGTACTCGAAACAATTCACCAGTGGCATTCGATTCCCCTCGTTTTTAAACTCGGAACACTTCTGGTGTAACCAGAGTCACCAGCTCAAATTCAAAGTCCGATAAATCTAATTTGTTTACCATCAAGAAATCTGCATTGCCGACAAACAAACTTTTTCTCGGTAAAAAAAACTATTTGGACGATAGCAAGTTTTATTTTCCCCCTCGACAGCAGCTATTTTCCTAGGCTTCGCTTAGGGATATAGTTATTGTCTTGGGGGACAATAAAACTGTTATCGTTCTCATAACCAGTAAATTGGTATATAATATGCCTCAGGTTAAACTAATCGAGTGTTTCAACATAATTCGATTTTTTTAAAATATGTAAATGTTATTACATCGGCCATTATGTGGTTGGTAAAAACTTAACTTTAATACCTGATTCTAATCTTCCTTTTTTTATTTTTACTTTAAATATTTTTCAGTAATTCAATCCTTTTTTTTTTCGACCGTTGAGAAAATTCGGTGTCAATAGGAAATGTCATGGCTATCATACCATTTGTTGATACTAGATTTGTAAACACATATTATTACAACAAAATTATGCTCTTTTGAACTTGTTGCTATACCACAGGAAACTATTTTGTTCATAGCTCAAAATTGATACTTCTGAACTTTTAAAACCATTTAGTGTTTTTAATTTTTTCCTTTTTTTTTTTTGGAAATGAAAATGAATTTATTCCCTCATACATGTATTAAAGAGAGAACGATTGGAATGTGCTTTCTGAATTGATGTTATTCAATAATTGAGATGCGACCAAATGTTTTTGTTTTATTTGCATAGATAATTTTAAACCACATGTTAAACTCATTGACACTTTCTTAATATGAACATTTTGAACTTCTTTAAAAATGGTATTATACCCCCAACAAACATTTTTTAGGGGGGTGTAGGAATTATCTTGTCCGTATGCCCGTCCTTTCGTCCGTCTGTCTGTGCAATCGTGTCCGATCCATATCTTTCTTATGATGAACATTGAAAGTTCTTACTTTACACAAAGATTGCTTTTGACCTAAGGATGTCATGATTTTAATACAAGGTCATTTTGGCAAGTTCAATGTCACTGGAAGGAAAAGTGCAAAATTCGTATCCGGTCTATATCATCTTTTTATGGGGAAATATTGGAAGTTCTTACTGCACACAAAAATTGCTTATGAGCGGAGGATATGTCATCATTTTGAACCAAGGTTATTTTGGAAAGTCCAAGGTCATTTAAAGAAAATGTTCATAATTTGTGTCTGCTTTATACTCTTCTTATGGAGAAACATTGAAAGTTCTTCCTTCACATAAAGATTGCTTACGACTTGATGATATGTCTTGAACTTGACCCAGGGTCAGTTGTGCAAATTCAAGGTCATTGTTTTAAAAAAAATGTTAATTCCTGTCTAGGCCATATCTTGTAATGGAAAATGATTATAAGCTAAAATTTGACACAGATATTGCTTGTGACCTGTAAATATGTCCTGACCCTGACCTTTGGTCATTTATGCAAATTAATGGTCACTATAAGAAAAAACGTGCATCCATTACTTTATATATAGAAATACTTGACTTAATTATGAGTGTTGGATGTATAATATGTGAGCTTGATTACAGTACCTCTAGTTCAAAATAATAGCTGTTTAAAACTGAATTAAAGGTCAAAATATTAAGTAAATTCCATTTTGTAATTCTTCAAATTCATTTACCTTTTCCTTTCACGCTCCAAAAATACATTTATTCTTAAAGCATGCAATGGTAAATGCAGACAATGGGCTCCGGAATAATCGCTGCAACTTTATACAGCGCAGAACAATATGGATATAATTCATAATCAAGTCTTGTTCTTTTTCATGCATCAGTTTTTGGTTTGTACAAATTTAAAGGATCATATAATTTAAATTACCATACATTTCAATAAGCATCAAAATAAAAAAAAAATACGAATGTATCGATTCCACAGGTACCCCATATACTTGGTATAACTATTGAATAAAAGGGTCTATTTTATGTCAGAATTCTCTCCATTGTTATTTACGTTATTATTATATTATTTTAAAGCTATACACGCTATAATTTGCGTCAATTTTGAATAAAGAGGAAAATGTATGTGTTTGATTACTAATAAAAGTTACCTTTATGCTGTTAATTATAATGCTCAATTCGATCACGTAACAAATATATCAAATATTAAACAATAAAAAATATTTATTTTCCTGCCAGGAAAGTAATGCCTCCTCGTGAATATCAATCAATTCAATTCAATTCAATTCAATTTTTTTATTGCAAAGACATACGTCTTATAGCACTTACATGTATAAATGTGAACAATACATGAATAAATAATAATAATAATGGACGGTCAGTCCTTACAAATCTATAGAATAATTTGTATTTGGAGAATGAAATAACACATATATTATATATATATTGATAGTTATACAATTGAAATCAGCAAATGACACTTTATATAGTCAAACCATTCTGAGTGTGAGGGCTTTGTAAATGAATTTTCCTAAATTACACAATTCTTTAATATTGTTAACACTTAATAACTGTATTAATTTGTACATGGATGGTTTACACCAGTAATACTTTTTTATGAGCTTTGATCGTAATGCTAAGTACATTGGACATACAAGTATAAAATGATATTCGTCTTCAATGTCTGTTATACAAGTTTTACAAAATCTTTTGTCTCTTGGTATATTTTTATGTCGACCTATTTCAATAAGCAAATTATGTGAGGACAACCTCATTTTGGAAATACATTTTTTATACAACCTTGGTATTGATTTTTCTAAATAGTTTTGTAAGCAAAAATTATCAACTAAGTGCTTGTAAATAAAACATTTTGTTTCTATTTGCATCTTGCCATGCAGCGTTTGAATAAAGTTGTCTTTAAGTCTTTTCTGAATAATTGGTAAACAAATACGACTGTTTAAATTATTTTGACCATTCCACATGTAGCCAAGTCCCAGATTATATAATTGGTCCTTAATAAATTTTGCCCAGCTTTGATAATTTTGCTTTTCGTTTTCACAAATACAATATGACCAGCCATAAGCAGCTCTTAATATACAATTTTCTGTCTGTAATAATTTAAACCAGAACTTAAACATTCGATATATACGAATAAGATATAAGGGTAGACGCCCAGTCTCGAAATATAACATAGTTGTATTAGTATTTTTCCGGACACCAAGCACAAAGCGTAAAAACTCAAGGTGGACCTTTTCAATATCTTGTCCCTTGTGGGAACCCCAAACTTCACATCCATAATTTAAAATGCTACACACATAGGTATCAAAAACAGAAAACAAAGTACAATGGTTTAAATAAAGCTGATTAATTGTTGATTTGAGAGCAAATATGGCTTTGCGACCTTGTGCCGCTAATTGTTTTTGAGTGGTAAAAAATTTACCGTTATAATTGAACATAACACCTAGATAAACAAAATGGTCCACAATTTCTAAATTTTCACCATTATAAAGCCATTTCTCGTTGGTGCGGTAATTCCCACCATTTCTAAAAATAACCACTTTAGTTTTAGATACATTTACATCAAGGTTCCATTCATTTGTATAGAACTGTAAAATATTCAACATGCTCTGTAGCTCATCAATTGATTCAGAAAACAATACCATATCATCAGCATACATAAGAAGATAAAGACTTAGCAATTGCAGGTCAGTGGGGGCAGTCCCTTTTCCTATAAATTCATTTTCAAGATCATTAACATATAATACAAACAACATGGGAGACAACACTTCTCCTTGTAAAAGACCAACATGATTTTCAAAGAAATTAGAAATATGACCAGAAGATTTAACACACGTTCTAATTCTGGAATACATTGAACGAATTACTTCAAGTAACTTTCCCTGTATACCATAATACTTTAATTTTCTGTACAATTTCTCCCTATTGATAGAGTCAAAGGCCTTCTTATAATCAACAAAACAACAATAAAACCGTTTTTTAGTTTGCAGCGCTTGTGAAACCAGGCAATGAAGTGCAAAAATTGCTTCTGTAGTACCTAACATAGGTTGAAAACCAAACTGTGCATCTGTGACAATACTATTGGAAGATGCCCATAATATAAGTCTACGGTTCAATATTGAGGTAAACAATTTACAAAAGCAGCTGATAAGACTTATGCCTCGGTAATTGTTGGGGTCATCTGGGTCACCCTTTTTAAAAACAGGAACAATAACTGCATCTGACCATTGTGTAGGAAAATAACCAGATAATAATATACGATTAAAAAAAAATTGTAAATATGGCATAAGTATACCCTTGAATTCTATAAAATATTCATTCAAAATATAATCAAGACCATGTGATTTGTCTCTTTTGAGATTGTCTATAGCATCTGATATTTCTTGTACAATAATTTCAGTGTCTAATTCTTCAAACACGGTAGTTTCAGTGTCCACCGGGGGATTGTTATCTGTATCAGTAGTAAATGTAGATAAATCTTCAAAATGTTTTCGGAATAGGTCCAGTTCAATTGATGTATGTTTAGGTTTTCTTTTCCGGAAATGTTTGTAGAATATTTTTGGGTTGTCTTTACGGAGATGATCAAGAAGGTTGCCTTCTTTTCGTAAATACTGGCGTTTAAGTTTTGCTTCTGAACGTTTGTAATTCCTCTTAGCTTCGATTAAGTTCAAATGGTTAACTCTGCTTTTTGTATTATTAAAACGAGTGAGTGCTGATCGATATATCCTGTACTCTTTTCGGAGATCTTCATTAAACCAAGGTTTGTCAGGTGACTTCACACATGAATGAGGTCTCGCTCCACCTGAGTTTTGAACTGGGTTTGGATACCTTTTGTTTATTTCGAAAAAGGGTCGCATAAGGTCACTCAGGCGTGATGTAAACAAATCTATCACGTGATATCGACAGCTAAATTTAGTCTATCATACCAAAACTGGTGAAGGGTCAACATCTTCATAATTGTGATAGTTTCACAAAGGAAAGGATATTTTCAGTAAAGCATAAATTTGTCCGATATACGAGTACAAACAAAAGAAAAATAAATACAAGCCTGTGAGTAGATATGAATACTTCCTTTAAAAAAATGACGTAGACCTGTGTGTTTCCCCTATGTGCTATTTATAGATCCTATAAGTGTTAATGCAGAAGTAAGGGTATCGTGAATGACAAACGTATTTTACTCATTATACATGTATGCATTTCAAATTAACAACTGTTAAGCATATTAAAAATCAAGTTGGATTTTTAATTAGGCAAACAATAACGACCGCGTAGCAGAATTACACATGTACCTTGCATCAAGTCAACTTAGTGATATTTTGACATTATACACTATTACATCATTCTCATGACTTTATGACTTTTTCTGTGGCTTCTTTTCAACTGCCAAATGTTCGGGTCAACCAAGCTGAAAACCGACGATATTGGTGTAACGTATAAAGATGCGTCTGGTTAAACGATACATCATCACTGCTCTTCAGAAACACACCACTACTTTTTAAAGCATTAAGCATAGCTCAGCGCTTTATTGTCGTTAGACTTCTATACTTCCGGTGCATCGAATAACCGCTCCCTATGAGCAGAAGTTTACATCATTTTAACTGCAGGTTAAGGAACCAGTTTAAGGAGTTTGTGCACATAACTGCACGGGCTATTGTGAGTGTTATGTACGGGCTATTGTTGATTTAATATACGGGGCTTACATGCATCATTGCAGGGGCTGCCACGCAGTGATGATTCAGTACTTTGATTATTTTCATATCATATAACCGACCGCCTTCTTGCGGCCGTCAATTACGGAGATGTCGAGCATCCATTGAATTTTGTACATTAGTCGATGTAATAAAATGATGCGTATATATTCGAAAGAAAACATTACTTTCCTGACAGGAAGATAAATAATTTAAATGCTATTTATCATTATAACGCGATCGAATATAAAACAGATTTTTAGGATTGGTGAGTTCGTAAAAAATCGCATTTAATATTCACTCAACATACAAATAAACAACAACACAACAAGAGCAATTAATGTTTCGGTCAGGATGGGTAGGGAAAGCCAAAGGCACAACCTGTATGCTTTGTAACAAACGTCGCATTAATCGAATGCTCCCCGAAAAATCTATCTATACTGGGTTCAAAAGCGCTTGTGCATGAAGTACCAGTCTTGAAGTAAACATGATTTAACGGAAATTAACGAAGTTAAAAACGTAAAGAAATAAATTTAAAGCGAAGATACACGAATATGTCAGTCATTCAAATAAACACATGTGTCATTCATTCAAATAAACATCAACATGGATATAAATATTAGCATTGAATGCTTATATTTGGATGTCGTTGGTCCTATAACACGCCAGGCCGTGCAGACAAATTATATCATACCGCGCTAACGTGCAGTATTCAATTTGTCTGCATGGCCTGGTGTAAATAGGACCAACGACATCCAAAAATAAGCATGCATTTGATGCTTAATAAAAGAGACGGGCCAAAATAGCGCAAGATCTGTTATAATGAAAATACAAGTTTTATTTATGAAAAACTAATTTAGAAAATAACCTTTTAAAGATAGTTTTAACTGTCGAATTTTTAAGTTCAAATGATACTCTAAGTTTTGTAGTATAAGATCCGGAAATACCACTTTCAAGTGATTGGGATTTAGATTAGATAGAATTAAAACTATTTGATACCAAATATCAGAATAAAGAGACAAAGGAAGAAATCTGAAAGATGAAATGATTAACATTTCAAGAAATAAGCAACAGCAAAAAATAAAATAAGAACTGAAATAAAATACTTGATTTTTTTTAAATATCTGAGAACTACTGAAATTCAAAAATATTTGGCTTGTATCGGCGTACAGATAATAAGTTTGAGAATTGTGAACATTTCTATATTTACCAGTTTGTATGCCAATATATTTTCTTCGAAACACCAACTTTGAAATATTGCGAGTGATTTGATGCATTTGCAGTATTCAATACTGAGGAAAAGCATAGTAATACATATATTGTCAATTACGGATCCTGAATTTTTTTCCGGGGGGGGGGGGGGGGATATTTCTGCTTTCTTTGACTTTGATTGGGGGGGGGGGGGGGTCTGAGACCTATTTTCGGAAATTTTACCTTGCCGTGAATTTTATACATTTGAATTTCTAAGGCATGATTGCACCTTGCATTCATTTTTCATATTCATTCACCTAAGAAAAATGACACCCCCGAGCCCCCTAATATGTAGGAGTGACCTGGATTTGCGCCTACGCGGGTATGTTAATTAAGGCAACTCCGAGTTTATTGGCCATCAAAATTATGAACGATTTAAAAACCCTTATTTTTATGAAAAAAAGTGCTGAATATTAATACCAAGTGAATGTGTTCACCAAGATATTATTTTTCTACTTCGGAATCGACTCGATCTTTGAAGCTGCCGTGCCATGGTATCACGTGACAGTTAAAAATAGATCACTTAATTATTTACCTTTACAAAAAATCAAAAAGTGTAACACTACTCCGAAATTCATTTGTATGTTTGATACAATAATTTGATCGGCAATTAGTTCATGTTTATTAGTTTTACTGCTAGAATCATATTGTTAATCGCATAAAATTAATATTAATTGTCATTATTTATCGGAAACTCCCTCAACTTCAATAATTTAATTGAAAATACTACACATTGTTCATTTACAACAAACAAGCACAGGATTCTAGCAGCACTTTTTCAAGTATTATAGGTCATATACTTTTGATATTTGCCAAATTCTTCCTAATTTTGCTCCTGTAAAGCTGTAAACCCGGCTGCAAAATTAGTTATTAATATCTACTGAATGAATTGGATATGGGAAAATAACATCAATATTATGTATCCATGGTAACATTTACCCATCCTGAATGTTCCAATTTCACATCTTTTTTTTACATTTAAATTCCTATAAGTAATGTGTTCCAGGCAGGTGAGCAATTCAAGCCATGAGCATTGCTTTTCTCTAAAGTCGGGATCGGTATTCAAATAACACTCACACTATGGGTTTGTTGTGGAATGTTAATGTTTGCTAAATTTTCCAAATCGATCCAACAATACAGCCTAGTAGGTAAAGAAACGTTTAAGAAAAATTATTTTATACTTATTTGTAGATAGATTTCTATATAATTTCAAGTAGATCTTTTAAATCAACTGGCTAACATGGGAAAGCATGATAGTTTGTATAAGAATGTCATTGCCACAAATTTTAAAATAATCAAAATGCAACATTTTTTGACTGCCATTGTAGTCTTTAATATTGTGGCATAAATATGTCATTGATTGACTGATTGATTGAAATATTGGTCAATGTACAATGTAATGAATTGAAGTAGGAATTCATTGAACAGCTGTTGAAGTGTTAAGTGTGATCATACAATAATCCTCCTCTTTTCATTAATTGTTTCAGGTGGCCCACTTCAGTTCAGAAAGGACAGTTAAGAACACACCACTTAAGTATAAAAGTCCATACACTGATGCAGTGAAATTTTCTTCTGGAAGCAGGCAAATTAAGTTTCAGTTCCAACTGTCTAACAAGGAAGATGTTTAATTATTTAATTGATCCACAGCATGGTGAACTACAAAAAAAACATTAGTCAGTTGAATTCTAAAACTGATGAGAATGAGCTCTAGGGAGTTTCCATTGAACATGGCTGAAGGCAGAAGTGCTGATAAAGGAGACATGGACGTAGGAAAGCAAAGGTCTGCTAGTTTGAATGCTAACAAAAATGATATCAGCTGTTATTCCAATGTTATAAAAGATTTACTCAATATAACAACTAAGAGTCAACAAGAAACCAAGAAGAGATATAAGCTTGTGGTGCTACGTCCAAAACACCCTGGTGACAAGCTTATGATGCCACGACCAAAACACCCTGGTGACAAGCTTATGATGCCACGACCAAAACACCCTGGTGACCCCCAGCAATCAGGGTCAAAAGTTGCTACAGATCATAACAGATTCTTGCAGCAAGTAGAAACTGCCACTCCTTCAAATATTGGACCATTGGATACAAGTCATTCGTACATCTCACAGAAAATAAAAACTGAGGACGATTCTGATTGGATAGGACTCAATGAGTCTCCCTCTTTATGTACATCAACTGCTACTGATAAAACATCAATTCCTCATATGACAAGAACAAATGATGTTGCAAATGAATCATTCATCTCACAAAATATAAGAACAGAAGACATTATAACTAATTCTGATTGGACAGGACACAATCAATCTACGGCATCTCCTGCTTTATTCACACCGATAGTTTCTACTGTGATAAAATCTGAAAACAATGTTGCAGCAACTGAATCAGATTGTTCTGGACAGGTAGAATCTTGGATGACACCTACCTCTTCTACATCAATGGTTTCCAAAGGAATCTTGGTTTGTAAGGAGATAAAAAATGAGGATGTTATATCTCATACAAGCTTGACTGGTTGGAATGAGTCTGAAGTCCATATGTCACACTTGGCAAATTCACAAATGTTGTCAGGAAGCAAGTGGAGTTCTACAATGATAAATACAGAAAATGATTTTCACATATCTGGTACAAGTTGGACGGACCAACATCACATATCTTATTTTTCTCTTGAACCTTCACTTGCTCATGTTGACGTCAAAAATGAGGAAAATGTAGCAATTAGTAATTCCTCTTCATCAAATTCACAGAATGATTCTTTATCCAGAAAGAAGAGATACACCTCAACACAGCTCTCCAAGGACTCACCAAGTACAACAATACACATTGTTTCTCACTGCCCAGTCTCCCTTTCTCCAGTTGAAAGTTTGAGTGATGTTGATGAGGAGAAAGAAATAGAATCACTAAACACTGCAGAATCACCACTTCTTGGACAGGACGATGGAAATGAACTAACTGAAAAGAAGCCTGGTGTTGATAAAGGAGTCGATTTTTCGGGAGTTGATGATAAAACCAGCTCACGGAAGAAACATCCTCTGGGAGTCGTTAATAGGACCAACTCAAGGAAGAGACATATTGCCCCACAACAATCAGCTCCCAAGGAAACCCAATCCTCAGTTGATGTGTCCAAGGTAATAGGTTACTGTAGATTCCTAATTATACACAAGGAATTAATATTAGGGTAAAATCATGTGAATACATCTTGGGAATTTTAAAATCTCGCTTTTAATTTTTGGGACAAATTTAAACTAAATGAAACTGTGACAATAATTTGGAGTTTCGTGATTTTATTTCTTACAATTTCAATTCATGCAAAAAGGATTACCGTAATCGCAAAATTAAGTACTCGCACAAAATAAGAAATACATTCCCTGAACATTCTACTTTCCCATTTTCCAGTGCGTTCACCCTGCGCCCACAGTACATTGACCATGTGTTCCCCACTTCGCTCCACTTCATTCACATTAGCTGTTCACAATGCGTGCACTGTGAATTCACAAAGCGTGCACCTTGCACTCACCGTTCGTACAGCGTTCACTTATCATTCAGTCAGATAATATTACATTTAGGCTAATAACAATACATACATGTAGTTTATTAAGAATTTTGGTCCCGATTACTGACATAACACAATGTAAGGATAACTCCCAAGGCACTCTGAACAAATCATTCATATAGCGGTCACAGGTTTCTCCACGGTACCATTCAAGTGGGAAAGTATAACATTTTGGGGTCTGTATGCAGTAAATAAATTGTCTCCCTATACATGCATTCATATACTTGTATCAAATGAGACATATAAAGCTTGATATGGGACAAGATCAAGCTATATGGATCAATTAAGTAACTCTGCCAGTGTTCAGTGTAGTATTCCTTCCTCTGTATGAAATCAATAAATTTTTATTTTCACTTTATACATGTTATATTTTCAGGATGAGAATGAAGAAGACTGTGTTAACACATTTTTAGAGATGTCTGGAAAATTTTTTAAATGCGGATTCTGTGATGAGGCATTTGCAAAACCAAAAGAACTCAGCTGGCACCTTAAGGTGCACAGTAGTTTACACTGCACTCACTGCAAAATCCAATGTTCCACCAGAAAGCAACTGGAAAAACACCAGAAACTTTGTCAGGAGTTTGTAGGGTCTTTGTTTACAGAAGCATGTCCAATCTGTTTAAAGCAAACTCCATGCAAAGACTTGGGGCTACACTGCAAATCTCATGGCGTGCAGCTAAAAGAAATAATGTTCAATTGTGACAAATGTTCTACCTTGTTTAGTTCTTCACAGCGGCATAATGTTTGTGTTCACTTGGAAAACAACAAAGAGGCTCTTCAAAGGAGTTTGAAGTACCACTGTTCAGTGTGCAGAGAGGATTATGAAGAGATTTCTGTATTTAAAGACCACATGCAAACTCACAATATACCTGAAAGAGCCAGTGCTATAGCTGTGTATACATGCCCAATGTGTAACGAGCTCTTTTCCAACCAGTCTCTATTGGAAAGGCATCTTGAGAATAGGTGTTCTCAAAGGGGAATTGAATACTTATGGCAAGACAAGGTAGTGAAGTGCAGATTTTGTGGGCAGTTCTATCAAAGAAATCGTAAACGTCAATCTACCAATGATACAAACAACGGATGCATTAAATGCAGGAAGTTCTTAAAGTTAAAAATAAGTTTGAGGAAGCAAATGTCAACTCAGAAAATTCATCGTTGCCCGGTCTGCTCAAGGTGTTTCTCTAGAATTTTCCTTTGGAAATCTCACATGAGGAATAACCATATACAGGAAGTCGAACAGAAGGGTTTCGAGTGTTTCATATGTGGGAAATTTTTCATGAACCTCTGCAATATTCGGCTTCACATGAACTCTCATGTTCCAGTCCGTAGTCTGTCTTGTCTTCTATGTAATAAAAAATTCAGCGACAGTCTCCATTTAAAGCTGCATATGAAAATCCATTCTAGTGAAATGTTATACTGCAAGATTTGTTACAAGAGATTTTATAATGCCAATCACTTCTTTCGACACAGGGCCATGAACCCAATAGAGTGCAACTGTGAGAGATATGCCAGCAACACAAAGCACAGTGCATCTTGTATGAAGGTCAGAGTCTTCTTCAAAGCAGGCAGCATCTACATACTGGATGGTTGCAAAGAAAGTCCGCTACATGTGTGCAAGATTTGTTGGGCCCAATTTGAAAGTGTAATGCATTTGCAACACCACCTAAAAACAAGGCATGAGATTATCAAAACCATTCATGCAATAAGTAAAACATGTAGTGCTCAGTTCAATCCAAATTGATTATTGAAAATATAAATTCCAACCTACTTTGAAGTTTTTCCAAGAAACCTAGTCTAGACTCTATCTTTTTGTCAGAAAGTCATCTGTAATATACTATTTTTGGGATTCAAACTTTTTGCAATGTTTTGATTATCATTTGTGTTTAATGTCATCTTTGATAAATTTAATGAACTCCTTCCATAATTTTTTTTATGTGAATATATACGAGTAGAGGTCAAGAGCTGAAAATAATATGATTTGAAATATAAAGTATGAACAATTAATCTTCAATGTTTTGTCATCCTTGTATAAAAGTAAGTTATTCTTACTAATGGTTAAATGTACATGTATATTGATTCAGATAGAACTAATCACGAATAACATGTGATAGCTCTGTGGGCAAAGTCGGGGTTAAGTTCACAAGAGTTGGAACTTTCTATAAATTGTGGGGAGTGATAAGCCCATATGCCTATTATTTTTCAAATACTTTCAGTGAAAGCAGCAAAATCTAATGAGAAAATTTTGCAAGATGTTTTCTTGGCGTGAATAAGATATAAAAAAAGAATTTGAAAATGTTACTGTTGATTTATTTTTTTTTCTGGGTATAAATTTACGTAGATTAGGTGAAAATCACAGTTTCAAGGATACATAGTTGTGGACAGTGACCATACCAATACTTAATATGCATGTATATATAATTAGAAATTGCACTTCAATTAATATTTTTAAAATTTCATGGACCAACTAACATAAAAAAATCCTCAAAAATTGTTATTTAGTGAATAATGATGAAACGTTACGTATAAGATTTATTTTAAAATATCTTTGAATAGTGTCATTTTTATAAGTTTTTAATGTTGTTCAGGTGAGCGATATGGCCTATGGGCCTCTTGTGGATTTTTTGGTCAGTAGGAAAATTGGTCTGTATCTAAATTTAAACATTCATGAACTATTTTTAGTAAACATTTTACGTTGTGATCAATGCTCGAAAAGAATCTGGGGGAATAAGCCGGTGCAAATGTCCACGGCCTTCTCATACCTCTAATAAGAAGTAATAAACGTACGAGTTAACTGGGCATTTAAACGGTGGACAGTAATGTCCAAAAAGGCGTAACTGTGCTTAAATTTTATAGTATTTACATATACTTTAAACTGGCATATTTGAAATGGCAATTACGTACTCATTTAAAGAGTTTAAATACAAAAATGTTGATTACTTTCTAAAAATATTTTATTTACTAATTTACCTCAGTCATCATATACAACCCATAACGCAGGGGAGTCGACAAAGAGTATGGGGGAGTCGATTCCACCATTTGTAGTAGTCGATTTTTTCCGCTTCGGAAACAGGAGGAATTTAGGTAACACCTTTTGTTGGTATTTAAAACAAGTTTTTTCAAAAACAAAAAATGAGTGGCGTCGGAATCAAATTGAAAGTGGGGGGGGGGGGGGGGTATACTTGTACAAAATATTGACAAGCAAAAAAAGGTCTTTGGTATGTATAAATTTGCCAAAAAAAGTTAGCGCCCCCTCCCCCTCCCCCGGTTCCGACGCCTATGATATATACCACACGGAAGACAGCGGTAGTCAAACCACTAACGTATAACAAGGGGACTTGTTATTCGTCACTGGTCATACTTTGTGTTGGTCATTGGTCCGCGTACGTGGTCTATGTGTCTTCTGGTACAACTACTATATGCTTTTTCTTTCACAACAAAACACGCATTTGTAATGTGATTTTCCTGCCGATACAATTGGAAGTGAAATACATGCCTAGTTAATCGTTGAATTTTCATTAGGCGCACACTGTACGTTTGACTTAGCTTGTATTCTGCATTTTGAGCACAATTACATGCTTTTGTCCAGCGTATGTCCCTGTTGTGTTAACAAGACTCTCAAGGATTCAGAGATGGAACGTTTTATCTTGACATTTAATAGTTTCTTGCATGCACAACAAACATCTGTTTACAATATGAAATCGTGCAATCTTAAAGAGAATATCTTACATTTCATATTTTATAGAAGTAGTAGAAAACGCATATCAACTAATTTCAATTTAAGAAAAGAAAAGAAAAATGCATTTTAACAATGTATATTATTAAGTTAAGAAAATTACATTTTAACAATGTAAACAAAAAGATAAACCAAAAAACTCAAAACGCGTACGATTCGAACACCCACTTATACAGTGACATTTGTTCAAAGAACTCCTCGCTTTCCACTACACCACCGATTCGCTTGTTTAGAGAATATAATATAGCTGATTGTATTGTTATCAGTATTTACGCAAACAACTGGACTTAGTCATTTAAAGACCAATCTTAAAAATTAAAGAAGAAAACTTACTTTGTACCATAGAGTGGGTTTTCGTACCATTTTTTGGAAAATCGAAAAAGATAGACGTTAATATGTGTTATCAATATTCGTTCTTTAAAAAATAGTACGATGACCCACTCTATGAAAAAATATAATTTGAACATCCGATTTCTATATCATTTTGTTGCCAAATTAGCATATAACTATTTTGTTGTCTTAATAACAATTAAATGTGAAGTTACTTTTTGTGGGTTATGGCAGCACTGAATGTATATGATTACATATGTTTAATAAATGTAACAAAAGTGAAATTTGTTAGAAAAAAAATGTTAGTTTTTTTAATGGACCTATGTGGTTTTTTGCCTCAGGCTTATTCCCCCAGATTCTTTCGTGAAAGCTTGAAGAAGGTGCTTTAGTAAACTGTAGCTCCAAGGAAAATTCGGATTGACAGGACCGAGCTCGAGGAAGTTCCACACGGTCAGTGAACCCAAATTCTCGTGGAGCTGCAGCGAGGTTTGCATATGTCACAGGCCAATAACTTTTGGGATAAAATGTTACCTTGACAATTTAACTGCCAATGTATATTACAAACTTTACGAAATGATGAAATATAAATTATAAACTATTATGTTGATGTTTGATTACATGTAAATAAATAGATAATGCATTTTAAGGTTTATAATTAATATATATGTTTATAGTCTTTATACTCTGTCCCGCGTTTTTGCTTCCACCACTATTCACTTGATATTTCGATAATCATTAAGACCGTAGTACTCAAACTACGTTAATCCACACATATGAAAAATGTCCAGAAAAACTTTGAAACGCCCCCTCTACCGCTTCAGGTTTCAATACACAACACAAAATAGAAAGTCTACGGGAATTTTGCATTGCATCAGTCATGAAATAACCCGGAAGATAACGTTGAAAAAATTGTGCGAGGTATTCCGAGTGAGTTCCGAATGGTGGAAAGATGTAAACATTTTCCATTATGAATTCCCGTAAGAATTTTGTTTCCGTTCCTGTGAACTTTTAATAGTGAAAAATGATAATGTGTCAATGAAGTTATCATGGAAATTTTCCCTTTTATCAATTTCAACTCTATTTTTTCTTTCACGGGTATGTGTATTTTAATTAAATCTCATCAAAAAGTTATGAAAACAATGACTTGAGATAGACTATAAAATTGTTACCTTGAAAGAATGCTTAATATGTGGCATTGGAAGCAAATTGAAAGTGGGGGAGGGAGCTATGACGGCTTAGCAAGGGCCAAAGGGAAGGATACAATTGCCTTGGAGGAACTCAAGTCTGACTGGAATGACCAGCTTTACGGTCTTTCATCTTCATTTACTCCACCAGGGTGTGCTGGGTAGGTAGAGGTGTCTCTCCCCCAGGGGTGTAATGGTGGTGGCGCAGCTAGGGATACAGACTCAGCTGGGAATAAACATGCACGGGATGTGGGGACTGTACAGAAGGGTCCTGTGTTTATGGCAAGGCTCGGGGCCTTGGAGTCCTAGTTGGCCCAAGTGACACAATTGATGATCAGGCTGTCAGGCTTCATGGAAGGCAGTTGTTCTCGGGGACTTGGTCCAAGGGAGGACAACAATGGTACACGTAGCACACCAGTCAGGGGGGATGCCGTTTCCCATTCTAGTAACACTTGGGTCACAGCAACAGTTACTAGGAGTGTATCAAGTGTTCCTTGTTACGGGAGTGTTACAGCCGTGTAGGGGTAGTTCTTTCCCAGGGAAATCTATTTGGGCTGAGTCAGGTAAGCCATGGTTTAGTCAGTCAGCCTCAGATACCTTACGGGATGGACGGGCCCCCATCACTATACAAAGGTTCCTATAGCGCGTTAAATAAGGAATATATGAACAGGTCGCTAGTGCTCAAACTAGGACTTGTGCCACCCAGTTGACGCCGGATTCTTGGGGCAAGGATGTCCCCTCGAGATCCCCGGTCCCAAAGGGGCAATATAAGCACCGATCTTTGGCGCCAAGGCGCTTATTTGACCCTATCATAATGTTAAATAGGGAATCTAAACAGGGCGCCTAGCGCCCAAACTAGGACTTGTGTCACCCAGGTGACACTGGTTTCTTTGGGGCACGGGTGTGTCCTCTGGATCCTCGGCCCCAAAAGGGCCAATATTAGCACCGTTTGTTGGAGCTAGATAGGGCGCTGAGTTGACCGTATCATATCGTCAAATAGCGACAAGCGCCCAAACTAGGACTTGTTCAACTCATATGACGCTGGATTATTTGGTACATGAGGTGCTTTTGGATCTAGGTATTCATACTGATACTTCAACACTTTTTACTGTAATCATGGTTATTGAGTTTTTTAAATGTTTAAAGATGCGTTTGTTTATATCATGAACTCTATTATAAGAACAGTAAGAATTTTTTTCCTTACTGTGGTTTTGAAACATTAAAAGGTGTATGTCTCTCATAAAATACTAATTACCTAATAATCCTTCTCAGGAACGTAGCTTTCCTTTTGTGAGACTGTAAATGAGCCAAAAAAAAAACACCTCACAAAATACACCCCTCCCCCCCCCCCGAAAAAAAAAAATAATAAATAAATCCCCCGCTCATCGCCTATTACATGTATCTGTGATCTGTTGCAACCACTATTGAAATACAACTATTTCATGAAATAATTATTTCAAAAGTGGTTGGGAATGTCTTTTATGATAAGAATCAATTTGTAACCACTATTGGAATACAAACACTTTTGAAATTATCATTTCGATAGAAGTTGGGAATAAATTTCATTATAAATATCACTTTGCAACCACTATTGAAATATATATCCCTCCCTTTCGCCTATAGTGGTGAATATTGATTTGGGCCTGTCCGTCCATCTGCCCGTATGTGTCTCATTATTTTATCTATTGATGAGTTTTTTAAACTATATATAGTTTGTTCCCATTTTACCTTCTACCTTGCATTCATATTGATAAGACGAGTCTTAGAAAATGGAGACATTGTAAGTGATAATTGTTCCGACCAGAGTTGTAAATTATTAGAAGATGTCCATGTGCAGATTGAAGCTGGAAGAAATATTACAAGCATTAGATGTAACTCTTCAAGATCAAGATTGTTTGAAGAACTGGGTTGGGAACTACTGAGCGAACGTCGTAAAAACTTCAACTAGTTTTATTTTGCAAAATTATTATTCGATATGCACCTCGGTAACTGAAAGATATGGTTGAATCTTGTACGTTCATTTTCAGAATAATTATAATTTGAGAACAAGTAATATGACATATAGAACTCCTATTTTAAGAGGGCCCGATGGCAATGGTCATGTTTAGACTGTATTGATCTCCTTTAAAAGAAGAGCTGTATATAAGAATATAGGAAAATACGCAGAATTCAAATGTTAAAATATATAGAATTTTTCTTTACTAACTTATTGTTAACAGCAAAACAAATCAAACTTAAAATTCTATGTAAATTGGTTAATTTATTGATCATTAAGCATCTTTAAGGAACCCCGACATTTCGTGACTTAAAATTCTGCTTTTTGTGACAGTATGTCACAACATGGAGATTTTAACGCTTTGTGAAACAGTTTATTTCGCCAAATTAAGTTTTGTATAGATCTCTGTGATGTAATGGGTGTAGCTTCGACTACCAACCCGCAGGTCCAGAGTTCGAATACTGCAGGGACTTTTTATTTTCATGAAGAACGGTAAAATTTTAAAATTGATTTTTTCCCCAAATTAAAATTCTGGGGGTCATTTTCAAGTCAAACACATGCTAAAAATCTGTCGGACCGGCTCGCAAACTGTTGCCCAAGGCCGAAGGCCGCGGGCAACAGTTTGCGAGGCGAACCGACAGATCAACTGTTGCCCGAGACACAGTCAACAACTGTTTTGTTAAACCCCTTCTAATCTTTAACACGTTTTTGCGGAATGTTATGTCATCTGTCAACAGTCTTTTTTTACAGTCGATTTTAACAGTTCCAATCTAACAGTCCCAGTCCAACAGTCAAAATACTGGACTTTTTTCCGTATAGAGTTATGTAGTAACTCTTTTACAGGGGTATAACAACATGTAATATCGTTTCGGGGAACGAAAAATACTTGGCTGTTAGCGTCAATTTATTGATAGTGTTTGCTGTAACCGTGTTTTACTGTATGCCTTTCAAAGGGAGACAAGCAAAACATATTGACGCCAGCGTCAAATGGGCTGCAAAAAATATAATTGTATGAATCATCATTGGTTTTTTCCTAAATGGAATTATGAATCTTATCTACACCTCAGTTTATGAATATAATCATGGTTCAATTGCATGAGGTTCTCAAAGGTATTTTTAAAATTCAGGTCAACTCAAATTTTAAGGTCAATTCAAATTTTTCAGGTCTTTTATATTTTTCGTAAATAATTGATATTGATGTCATTTCAAGATATTTTTCTACCACATCTCACATTGAAATATAATAAATACACACACAAAGTCAATTTTTTTGACGCAGAACATAGAAATTCAAATATATCATTTATATAAAATTTCATGTAATTCAGGTATTGAGTATTTCAGGTCTTTAGTATGTCCCGTATACCGATCCCGATACATTGTTTTGAAAAGAATGAAAAATTCCAAAATTTTCCAAATAGATTATAGTCTCCATAAAAACGCACCTAACACGACAATCTATGACCTACATTTTTTACATTCACGAGTAAAACAAAAAATATGTAATATTTTAAAAAGGCATACAACATATTTCTCTACATGCAAATTTACTTATTAATAATTCATGAAAATAGGCATAATAATAATTCTATTTAAAAAAAATCCCGCAGAAACGCAGTTACAATATCTAAATGTATATGAAATAATGGACCGCCTTCTGGCGGCCCGTAATAATGTTACACACTCCATTCACAATTGTATCACACCTGTATCTGTAGAAATGTTATTCCATGGTAGTAATCAATGTAACTTTACTATATAGCTGTTAATGAACAAATATTTGATGATGTGCGCAACTTTATAAAAAATTCCAAAAGATTCTTACAAGGTATAATAAAATTAATATATGTCTGTGTTTAATAAGAGCATAACAAAAGACTGTATTGCGGATTGGGGTTATTTTTGTTTTCTGGGAGGGGGTATGAGACTTAATTTTGAAAATTTTACTATGCAGTGAATTTTATAAATTTGAATTTTCATGGCGTGATTGTGCATCTCCTGCATCCCCCCACCTTCACCCAAGCCCCCTAATGTAGGAGTGACCTTGATCTGTGCCTATAATTATAAGAATATTAATTTGCTCCAAGCAGGTGAGCAATTCATGCTGTAAGCATACATTGCTCTTCTCTAAAGTCGGGATCGGTATTCAAATAACACTTAACACTACGGGTTGTTTTGGAAAGTCAAATCAATGTTTGCTATATTTTCTGTACAAAAAATACAGCCTAGTAAGTAGAGAATTATTTAAGAACAATGCATTCCGTGAAAAGATAAAGTTATTTATAGATAGCTTTCTAAATATTTCCCTTTAGACCTTTTGAATCAGCTGGCTAACATGGTAAAGGTTGATATACATATCACAGGCACCTGATTTTTTTATCAATCAGTCGCTCATTAAGCCATATATATATATATATATATATATATATATATATATATATATATATATATATATATATATATATATACTTAAATAAATAAAACAGAATGCGACAGTCCAAATTAAATAAATTGTTTACTGTTAGCGCTTTCAGCCATGTCGGCTCTTCAGACAGTTATACAAAATTTTGTATAACTGTCTGAAGAGCCGACATGGCTGAAAGCGCTAACAGTAAACAATTTATTTAATTTGGACTGTCGCATTCTGTTTTATTTATTTAAGTATTTTTTGCTGTACCAAGGCTTTATTTATCTACATATATATATATATAATATATATATATATATATATATATATATATATATATATATATATATATATATATATTACCTCCTCAAAACACGTGTGTTTATATATAGAGGTGTGTTTTATATATATAGAAGAGGTAGAATTTTTTTTTATATTTGGCTTATTGAGCGACGGGGTGATTAAAATTCAGATGCCTGTAATCAGACAAAGATAGTATGTATTATTTTATCTTTGCTACAATCAACTATGTGCGATATGGTCAAATATCTGCCCCAATTTTAACCATTTTTAAAATAGTGTCAATAAAAAATTGAATCTTTATAAATCATTGTACAGTGGATGCCTATCACATTAATCTTGATTTAAGTCATCATTGCTCATTCGCTATTCATCTATGACGTCAACTAAATGACCTAATTCTGGCAAAGGACTATATATGGTTTGAGCCTAAAATGGCCCCCTTAAATGAACATTGTCATTTCACTGTAATTTTTTGTTTTATTTGTACAAATTTACATTTGAAGTGATTTCATAATTTTCATTTTGATTTTTAGTGCCCTCAATTTAAAAATATAACTTCATAAAGTTTACCTTTTCCCGCCATTTTTGCATTTTAAGCATAAAACGGCTTGTTTTGAAGCAGTTTTTCTTTAAGGAAACATTGAGCGACTGCTTGAACAAACAAAATATTCTCACCAAAGATGTATCTCTCCAGTACTTATTAGTGACAAAAAGTTCGTTCTTGTTCAAAGAGTCGCTCTATATTTCCCATTCGAAAAAAGATAAGGAAGATGTCAATTTTTGACCGATTTTGATTGAATTATGAAAATAGCGTCACTTCTGACGTCATATACTGCCAATGAGTGCATGTAAATCAAATAAATAGGTGAAAAACATATTTTATGTCAACTATTTTATAAAATAACACAACAAATTAATGTACCTGAATCACTTTAAAATTAGCGAACTATGGGGGCCAAATTTGCTTAATGTCATATATAGTTCTTTGTAAACAATTGAAAATATTTTCATTTTTGCTTTATATTTTGCATTTGGAAGTATATAAGAGCTTAGGTCTGCTCAAGTACGAACATATGTTTTTCTTCTGATAACTATACACACTATACTAAAATATGGTACTTGAGCAAGCCTGCGCTTGATGTTTCCTAGTCGAAAAACCATCGGAAAACACCCATATATCACTACAAAACATCAATTAATCAAAATAAGGCAATCTTCATGACGTCAATTCTATATTATTCGTCATTGTGGTGATAATCTTTTGCACCCTTATTTCAATATGATTCTAACTACTTTCCACCTTAATTTTAAAACTCTTTATAAAACTTTAATTTTTGGGGCAAAAAATGCATAAAACCGCACATAGTCCTTTCAATCAAAATGAAACATTTTTTTTAACTGCCCGTGGAGCCTTTTAGCATATGTCAGTCAAATATTGCATCTTGATTGAAATATTGGACAATGTAATATTGTAGTTATTGTCATAAACCTTAATTATCATAATCTATGAGAGAGGGGTCGAAATATAATCAATAAATTATTATAGACTCAAGTGTTTAGTGTGATAAGATATAATTTTCATCTTATTTTCATCAATTGTTTCAGGCGACCCACTTCAAGTTCAGAAAAGACTATTAAGCACACTAGAGTATAAAAGTCCATACAGTGAAATTTTCTTCAGGAAGCAGGCAATGTTGAAGTATTGACTGACAAACAAGAAAGAAGTTTTATTGTTAACAAAGAAACTCAACACACATTGATGACATGTAAAAATAGAGCATTGTATCCTGATCTACGTATAATAAGGGAATTTGGAAAAGCTGCAGTGTGATGAACTACAAAAAACCATTTGTCAGTTGAATTCCAAAACTGCTGAGAATGAGCTCTAGGGAGTTTCCACTGAACATGGCTGAAGGCAGAAGTGCTGATAAAGGAGATGTGGACCAAGGGAAGCAAAGGTCTGTTAGTTCAAATGCTAACAAAAATGATATCAGCTGTTATTCTGATGTTATAAAAAATTTACTCAGTATAACAACTAAGAGTCAGCAAGAATCGAAGAAGAGATATAAGCTTGTAGTGCTACGTCCAAAACACCCTGGTGACAAGCTTATGATGCCACGTCCAAAACACCCTGGTGACCCCCAGCAATCAGGGTCAAAAGTTGCTTACAGATCATAACAGATTCTTGCAGCAAGTAGAAACTGCCACTCCTTCAAATATTGGACCATTGGATACAAGTCATTTTTACATCTCACAGAATATAAAAACAGAGGACGATTCTGATTGGATAGGACTCAATGAGTCTCCCTCTTTATGTACAACTGCTACTGATAAAACATCAATTCCTCAAATGACAAAAACTGAAAATGATGTTGCAAATAAATCCGTCATCTCACAGAATATAAAAACAGAAGACATTATAACTTATTCTGATTTGACAGGACACAATCAACCTACATCTCCTGCTTTATGTACACCGATAGTTTCTACTGTGATAAAAACTGAAAACGATAAGGATGTTATATCTGATGCAAGATTGACTGGTTGGAATGAGTCTAAAGTCAATACGTCTCACTCAGTGAATTCACAAATGTTGTCAGGAAGCAAGTGTAGTTCTACGATGATAAATACAGAAAATGATTTTTGCATATTTGGTACCAGTTTGGCGGACCAACGTCACATATCTTATTTTTCTCTTGAACCTTCACTCTCGCATGTTGTCAAGAATGAGACCAATCTAACAATAACTAATTCCTCTTTGGAAAGTTTGCATATGTCTGTAGGGAATGCACATTGTCAGAATGATTCTTTATCCAGTAAGAAGAGATACACCTCAATACTGCTCCCCAAGGACTCACCAAGTACACCAATACACACTGTTTATCAGTGCCCAGTCTCCCTTAATCCAGTAAAAAGTTGGAGTGATATTAAAGGAGTTATTGATAGGACCAGCTCAAGGAAGAGACATATTGCCCCACAACAATCAGCTTCCAAGGAAACCCAATCCTCAGTTGATATGTCCAAGGTAAAAGGTTACTGTAGATTCCTAATTATACACAAGGAATTAAAATTAGCAAAAAATCGCGAGAAGCACATCTTTAGAATATGGAAAATATAAATTTTATTTTTTTGGACAGATTTAAACTAAATGAAATTGTAATATTAAATTGACATTTTTTATTTCTTACTATTTGACGCAAAACGGAGTTATCACAAAATAAAATATTTAAGGTCTTCCGTTTCCAACGGAAGACCTTTCTATTATTGTGCGGGTTAAGATTATTCTTATTTTTCTTTTTTTTTTTTTTCTTCCTAGACGCGAACTTTGAGGCTTCATATCTTGCTCATTTCTGAACGGATTTTGCTCAAATTTTCAGGGCTAATGGACTTTACAAAACACTATCTTCATCAATTCATAAAAGTTAGAATTCCCTTTCCGTTAACGAGTTATTCCCCTTTTAAAAATTTTTAGGGCCTTTGGTTTCCAGACAAAGGCTCCGAGACTATGATAGCAGGGAATGGGAATCCAACGAATTTGAATAACAAAGACATTGAAGTTGTATACATCGGTTTTTGTTTTTGGATTACGTTCCTTATTTAGGAAAAGGTAGGGGGTCAAAAAACAGGATTCCAAAAAGTGCAAAAATTTAGTCATATTTTCCTTTATATCTTTTTAACGAAAAATATTTTGTTAAGACATGTAGAATAAAAGTTGTGCAAAATATCAAGGGCTTTCATTTGACACCAATAAAAAAGGGCTGGCCCCTTAAATTAAGGGCCAATAGCCCCTAAAAGTTTTTGCTTAATAACTCAAAAACGGTTTGGATTTTGATATTGATGTCGCTGGAAAAGTTGTTTGTTGGGATCTCATAAAGGTCGTAACAATATTTTTTTGTAAGTGATTTGTGTAGTATGAGTGTAAAAAGCTTTACATGTTGACATGTACCTGTTTTCATTTGACAAGTTAACGAAAGTCTTTGTGCGTACAACTGGCATAAAGTTGCCGCAGAAAGTATGCTGGTTTATACAGGAGGCATTAATTTATATTGTTATACTTTCATGTTAAATACTGAAATCTGATTGGTTAAGACGCAGTTAATAATATTTACTATTACCCTCAGCGTTAGCAACGCACTTGGCAACGGGTAACATTAAAAAATGTTACATGCGCGAAAATTATGCGCGTACGGTTCGCTGTAGAATTCACGTTATTCCAATATAAAAGCAGTAAAATTTTCTTAAAAATTTTAAAAAAGACATTCAGTATAACAAAATAAATAGTGCCTGTTTGGGAGGATAACAGTTGAAATTGACACCCCTCGAAAACCATTGTCAACCTCCGCTTCGCGTCGGTTGACAATGGTTTTCTCGGGGTGTCAATTTCAACTGTTACCCTCCCAAACAGGCACTATTTATATAAGAATTTTTTTTTTGTTGGAGTTCATGCTTTTTTTTTTAGGAGTTTAAGTCATTGTTGTTAAGTTCTTATAGTGCACAATCATTAAAAACGGCAATTGGAAAACAAAACATTCTTTTTCTTTTCTTTTTAACCACAAAATATGGAATTAAAAAACTCTATGCATTACATTTTATTTATTAACTCCATGCATTTAAAATCTACCTTGAATCAGAGCTGTGTGTGTGTGTGTACCATTACGTAAGCTCTCCCTCGCCCGCGGCCGAGAAAATCGGTCACCATGCTCGCGGCTGGACTACCTAGCGGTCAGCGGTTATCTAATACAAGAGAGTTGCGTCTCTCATATATGAGTTTATTTAGCCGCGAACTCAAGAATTGTTTTAGTTTTGATTGCACAAAATCTTTTGTGGATTAAACGATTGGAGGTCAAGTAAGAAATAGTTCATTTAATTAATAAAAGCAATGTCATTCTCTAAAGCAATAATAGACAAAGATCAATTGTGGGGTTTAAGTTTAAAATATATAACTTCTATTTGATAGAGTAAGGTCATTATATTGCAAACTTTTCAAATCTTCCTTGGTTGTGAGCTGTGCGTTTCTGTGCGTTGTACCTTTACGAAATATATTCTTTGCCCACGGCCGAGGAGATCAGCGACGGCTGCATTACCTAGCGGTAAGCGGTTATTTAATACACAAGATTCGCACATCGCGACTTACACTTACATGCATATGAACGTGTTTGAGTTAATATAGCCGTATATACAAGAACTGTTTTAATTTTATGTTATAAAAGTTTGTCCTACTTGTATATATTTAATTAAATATTTGAGTGTAAATGAATATTAATGAACGATATTACTCCAAATCGGAAAAATCGTTTGACATAAACTAATGGTTGGTTTGTTTATGTAAACTACTTTAAAAACTGTACAATTAATGTTTTAAATCAACACCCCCCCCCCCCCTCAAATATTAAACATTTAAATGATGATAATCCCTCGCACATGGCTGAGGAGATCCGGCGCGAGTGGATAAGTGATCCGCGGTCGGTTCGTGTTCTTCTACATGTACCTTATGACGCGTTTATGTTTCATATTTTGCACGGACACAACTATAGTTTATTATGTTTTCAACTATTATATTGGTTTAAGATGAAAAGATAAATTTATTTTACTTGTACAGTTGATTAAGCATTGATTTATACGATAGCGTATAAGGTAGTGTAAAAATCAAATCAAATTATAATCAAAGTTCCATGTTACATGTTTGCGGTAGGTGGTAGCACGATAAAGGAATGCCCTGAATTGAGGCATTCGATGATTATTTTAAAAAATATTCACATGAGTTTAAACAACTTTAGAATAGATTCTATCAGTCACATATTAATCACTACTGTAGTTTCATTGTGGAAGCGAACTCATTGTTGCCTCCCCCCCCCCCCCCTTCCTCCCGCCCCGCTGACTGGTGCTCGCGCTGGATTTTTTTTTTAATTGGAGAAAAAATAGCAAGATCTGTCGAAAATCATTTTTGGTGGTTTCTTATGTGTAACATTTTGTTTCACTTTCCCACCCCTTTGTTTATTCGGCCAGTCTGTGTTAATTCAATTGCCGCATGCGACCGAAAATCTTGTGTCGCTTCAGCGCACACAGCTCAGAACATTTATAGCCCCAGGTCATCAATTGTTTTGACGTCGCGCACGGTGTTGGTGTTAATTTCGGTAACGTAAAAAAACGTCAAAAACGTCATTTTCACTCGTCATTATCATAACGTAATGATACATTTCATTAACCACAACATACAAATAAATTAAAAAATAAGACCTTTAAATTGATTTTTTTCCCACATGTAAGAGATTTTATATTTCAAAACTGTTATATAAATAAATTTTTGTAAGAAATATCAATGTTCAAAAGCATGTGATTCGCTCACAGCTTTCTATTCTTATTCCTAAATTCTTAAATGAACTTCCTCTGAAATTAGTCATATATTATAAAGAATAGCTCTTGATTCAAAAATGATATACAAAACTCCTTCATTCCTGAGTCTTTTCTACCCTTCTATGTTTCCTTTTTTCTTCATTAATTTTAATTCGTAGTGTAGCAGTCAAAGATCCCTTTGAAATAATCAAAATATATGTTCATCGTCACATTACGTTTAACGTCATTGCGTCATTTTACATGTACCCTATATCTTATTCGTAAAAATAAATTAATTCGACCGGTTAAGTTCAGATATTTATCATCAATTATGTCTTTAAGTTATTATTCCTATATTTTATTATTCTTATTTTTATACTCTGGTACTTTCTTCACAAAATAATTTGTAGTTATTTATAATTTTCTCTAGAACTGTTTTTATGAAGAAAAACACCCCGCACACATACTGCATGCCGTAACGTTTAAGTCCTTGCGTCATTTTACGTACCCGTGACATATCATGTTGACATCATTTTTTTCCTATAAATCAATTATTTTTATTCGCAATGCTTGTATATTTGGCATCAAATTGTTTGGGAGAAAAAGCACATTTCTAACTGCGATTCATTTTTGTGAATTTTTTGCGCGACTTTTTAAAAGAAGTGTCTAAGTTACTCTCTCTTTCATTGCTTATGTAGTTTAATGTGTTTTTATGAAAGTGTGACATTTCATGTTGACATTCTAAAATGTTTCTATTAAGAAAATTTGTGGACACATTTGCTTCTTTTTAATGGCTATACAACCTATGAAAATGCACATTCTAAAATGATTTCTATTATTATGAAATATAGCCAACATTTTTTTTAATGGGCATGATACTTGTGATCGCCATGCTACGCATAACGTTTGACTGTGAAATGTATCTCTTGTGACACGTGTCTTGAATAAACTCCAGCATAACGATTTTTTTTTTATCATTGAAAATTAAATTATTATAAAAAATATATTACGAAAATTTTTCACAGAAACAATTTCTCTTTATTAAAAAAGTCATATATCTAAAAAAAAAACAAACTTCAATAGATCATTGCAAGTTCCTGAATTACAATTTATATTTTGGCAATTATCTCATCTTGCCCTGGCCAATTTCGAGGATTTTTTACGCATCTACAACTCCATTCTGGGAATTCTTTGATCCGGCGTCCATCCCTGGCATTGATTACGTCAAAAACGTTATGACGTATATCTGTTACATTATCAAAATAATTAGTCCACCAAAAATTTCCCTCCCAATATGAAAGTTCACCGAGATAATGTAGTTTATTTGAGATATGTACCCAAAAAGTGTTACCTATCTACATGCCATTTCTAGAAAAATTTTCAGATTTTAACACCGATTTATGAAATATAAAAAACAATTCCTACATTTTATTACATGTTTTGTTGAAGTCCGTATACATTCGAACAGATCGGTATATAAAATTACATATGTCCAAATTTTTGTTTTTAAAAATACTCAAATACTGTGCGCGCACCCTGAAAGGACATTTTAACACCAACACCGTGCGCGACGTCTAATGTAATTGAGTAACAGTTGGAAGGGTGATTTTACTACATAAAATAATAAAATCATAATATAATCTATTTGAATTGAGTACCATGCGTATAGATTCCAATAATAATTAATTTTTTTATTACCTTTCTATGTTTACATTTAATTTTGTTCAAATAATTAATAAATTTTCTATCATTTAAATTGTGTGCTTCATCAAATACGTATTCCGATTACCTTGAAGTCATTAATTTTCCATTGGCTTTTGACAAAAGAGAGACGCCTGACCATCCAATGAAAACAAATACACAGAGTTTGATTGACAGGTTTAGCCAGGTGCAGGTCTCACCCGATGTCCGAGGTTATGTGTGCTGCTTGTACACAGCCGAATGGTCTCAGTAAGAGTTATCGATGTAAATAAATAATAAAAATACATGCTTATCAAAACATGATCGTGCAAGTTAAAGTTGATTTAGGTTTGTTCCAATAGAAATCATGTTTCACTAACTGTATTTAATATTTTTTATGTATAGCGAATTTTAATATTGTTTCAGTACTGAAACATCGCATGAAAACGTTAAATATACATGTAATTATCTGTTACTAGTCGTCTTTTAATATATATACCTTTCTTTTGTTTGTTAAAAATTCGCTCAATTTTGTTAAAGTAATGTAAAACACTGGCGCCATTTTGAAACAATTAACTTGTCAGAGAGTTCCGAATGAAATCTGATGAACGTTTCACACGGTTCTCGCACGCTTTGCTCGAAACGATTTACACGCTTTGCCCGAAACGCTAAACGGTTTACATGAAACTCTAAAAGGTTTACACGAAACGTTTCTCGCACGTAGGCCGCACGCTTTTTTGGTGTAGTAGTACGTTTTAGGGTCTGTAAATTTTGTCAGCACGCAATTCTAAACTTGCACATAGTCTTCAAAAATTTAGAAATATTTTAATATAGAAGTTATCTTTGAGAAAGGTTTACGTGTTTTGTAGGCGGGTTCAGTTTAAAAAAGAAATACAATGGCCTGACATGAATCATGAGTACATACTGTTTATACGCAATGCTTGCTACCCTTGAAAATTTAACTCGCCATTAAACATCTCACTTTTTAAAGAATGTTTGAAACGATTACATAAACTCTGCTCGACAAATAGTTTTCCTAAAATATTTTCTTCCTTTCTTTGTTTCAAAACACGTTTTATATACAGGCTTTCAATCACAACACGTTTTTATAACAAAAGCAGAACTGAAAGTATAGTCATTATAATCGTTTGACACCATATAACATATATTTTCAACTCGCAGCAACAACGGAAGACCTACTCGGGGCTTTGCCACGAGCTCTGCTCTAGTTGCATATATAATCCTAACCAAAAAATAGGTTTGTTTCCACTTTCCCGACCGACCCTTACT
This sequence comes from Magallana hongkongensis, assembly GCA_015776775.1. Taxonomy (NCBI): domain Eukaryota; kingdom Metazoa; phylum Mollusca; class Bivalvia; order Ostreida; family Ostreidae; genus Magallana; species Magallana hongkongensis. Next base: position 49,380,108 of record CM027466.1, read on the forward strand.
TAAACCCGCCGACCCCAATAAAAAATTTCGATTTTTTTTCGTAAATTTCCGTTTTTATCCGTTTTTCGTTTAAATTTCGTTTTTATCCGATTAAAAAATTTATTGTGTCCTCTAAATTTAAGTTGTAAAAACGCTTATAGAACTTATTTAGATGTCATCAGTGTTGTGTAGATGTTTGTTATTTACAAATGGCAGCACATGTCGTGCCAGTTGAGCTCGAGAAATGTTCCCACCAGCCTGGGGAAAAGTTCATCACATTATTTAAACAATGACAACAAATAGTTTGGTTTTTTTTTATCTTACCCAGTTTAATAGATAAATGGTTGAATATGCACAATTGAACAGACGGAGAGGGAAAAAAAAAGATTAAGGAAAAAAAAAGCCGACCTACCGACCCTAATTTTTTTCAGCCTGAAAGCGGAAACAAACCTATTTTTTTGTTAGGCCTAATAAGGAATACAGTCCCTGAAATGTTCTACTTTTCCATTTTTTCACGAGTTCACAGTGTGTTGGCTGTGCGTTCTCCTGCACTCTTCACTATGCTCTGTTCACGCTGTTCACGCTCACTGTTCACAAAGCGTTCACGCTCACTGTTCACAATGTGTTCACTTTGTGTTCGCTCGCCGTTCATGTCGCTCATCAAATTTTGTTCAGCGTGCGCTCACCGCTCATCATTCACTCACCATTCAATTGTGAAAGTAGAACATTTCTTGGACTGTATATACGGTTAATTACTTTGACTCCCTATGCATGCATTCGTGTACTTGTATCAAATGACACATATACAGTATCGATCAGACCCAACCTAACAGAAAGTAAATCAAAACCCTGGGTTTACTCCGGGATCACTAAAGTGAGAAGCGGTGTGGATCAGTAACCCTTGACAAGCAAAGCTGCAATAAACAGCTCCTAACAATTATCGATAACACATTCACTTGAATTTTATTTCAACATTCTAAATGTAACCAAAAGCTTTGTTTACATAGCAAAGAATATTAAGCTCTTTAACTCGCTTATAACTGAATGAGTGACACTCAAACTTTGATTGCCTATTAAAAATGCCTAACCAAAGCATTGTAAACATTAAAATCAAAAAAATAATTTTGACTTAAATCGTGACCACGCCCCTTTAAAATTTTATTGTTATATTTTTAGGAGGAGGATGAAGAGGAAAGTATTAACAAATTTTTAGAGATGTCTGGAAAATTTTTTAAATGTGGATTCTGTGATGAGGCATTTGCAGAAGCAGAAGAACTAAACTGGCATCTTAGGGAGCACAGCAGTTTCAACAGAATGCAACCAGGGAAACGTCAGAAGCCGTGTCAGGAGTTTAAAGGGTCTTTGATTACAGAAGCATGTCCAATCTGTTTAAAGCAAACTCCGTGCGAAGACTTGGGGCTACACTGCAAATCTCATGGCGTAATGCTAACAGAAATAATGTTCAATTGTGAAAAATGTTCCACCTTGTTTAATTCTTCACAGCGGCTCAATGTTTGTGTTCACTTGGAAAACAACAAAGAGGCTCTTCAAAGGAGTTTAAGGTACCGCTGCTCAGTTTGCAGAGAGAATTATGAAGAGATTTCTGCATTTAAGGAGCACATGCAAGCTCACAAGATACCTGAAAGGGCCCGTGCTCTAGCTATATACACATGCCCAATATGTGACAAGCTTTTTTCCAACCAGTCTCTATTAAAAAAGCATCGAAAGAATGGGTGTTCTCAAAAGGTAGCTAAGACGTGCAGATTTTGTGGGCAGTTCTATCAAAGAAATTTTGAAAGTCCATCTTCCATTGGTACAAACAATGGATGCATAAAATGCAGGAAGTTCTTAAAGTTAAAAATAAGTTTGAGGAAGCAAATGTCAACTCAGAAAATTCATCGTTGCCCGGTCTGCTCAAGGTGTTTCTCTAGAATTTTCCTTATGAAATCTCACGTGAGGAATAACCATATACAGGAAGTCAAACAGAAGGGTTTCAAGTGTTTCATATGTGGAAAAGTTTTCAGGAGCCTCGGCAACATTGGGCTTCACATGAACTCTCATGTTCCAGTCCGTAGTCTGCCTTGTCTTCTGTGTAGAAAAAAATTCAGCAACGGTCTCCATTTAAAGCTGCATATGAAAATCCATTCTAGTGAAATGTTTTATTGCAAGATTTGTTACAAAAGATTTTATAATGCCAATCACTTCTTTCGACACAGGGCCATGAACCCAATAGATTGTAACTGTGAGGGATATGCCAGCAACACAAAGCACAGTGCATCTTGTGTGAAGGTCAGGGTCTTCTTCAAAGCAGGCAACAGCTACATACTGGATGTATGCAAAGAAAGTTCGCTACATGCGTGCAAGATTTGTTCAGCCCAATTCGAAAGTGTAATGCATTTGCAACACCACCTAAAAACAAAGCATGAGATGATCAGATCCATACATGCTCTACTATCAAGGAAAACATGAAGTGCTCAGTTCAATCCAAAATTTATTTTGAAAATATTAATTATAATCCACTTTGAAGTTTTTCTAAACAACATATAGTTTAAACTCCGTCTTTCTGTCAGAAAGTCATCTGAAAGATACTATTTTGGAATTCAAACATTTGCAAGGTTTTGATTATTATTTGTGTTTAATGTCATCTTTAAAAAAATTTAATGATCTCCTTCCATAATTTTTTTAATATGAATGTACAAGTAGTGTCCAAAGCTGAAAATAATATGATTTGAAGTGTACAGTATGACAATTAATCTTCAATGTTTTGTAATTCTTGTATAAAAGGAAGTTATTCTTACTAATGGTTCAATGTATATTGCTATAACTAATATTGAATAACATGTGATAGCTCTGTGGGCAAAGTTGGGGTTAAGTTCACAAGAGTTGGAACTTTCTATAAATTGTGGGGGGTGATATAGCCCATATGCTTATTATCTTTTACATGTAAATACTTTCAGTGAAAGCAGCAAGGTCTAATGAGAACATTTTGCAAGATGGCGTGAATAAAATAAAATGAAAAGTTTAAAATTGTTACTGTTAATTTATTATTTTTTCTGGGTATAATTTACGTAGATTGGGTGAAAATTCCAGTTTCAAGGATACACAGTTGTGTACAGTGATCCTATCAGTACTTCATCTACATGTATAAGAATTATATGTAATTTAGAAATATTGCACTTCAATTAAAATTTCATGGACCAACTGAAAAAAAAAATCGTCAAAAATATATATTTAATGAATAATGACGAAACTCTCAGTATAAGATTTGTTTTACAATACCTTACAATAGTGTCATTTTTATAAGTTTTAATGGAAGCATCCCCAGGTAGTGTTAACTCAAGGTTGTGAAAATCATGACTCCCAAGGGTAGGGTGGAGCCACAATGGGGGTTGAATTTTTACATAGGAATATATAGAGTAAATCTTCTTCTCAAAACCAATTGGTTAGGAAAGCTGAAACTTGTGTGGAAGCATCCTCAGGTAGTGAAAATTCCAAGTTGTGAAAATCATGACCCCCGGGGGTAGGGTGGGGTCACAATGGTGGGTCGAAGTTTTACATAGGTTGGGGCCACAATGGGGGTATACTTTTTACATATGAATATATATACATGTAGTTAATCTTCTTCTCAAAACCATTAGGCTAGGAAAGCTGAAACTTGTTTGGAAGCAGACCTGACTGCTTACATTTTCTGTGTTTTTATTGCCACAACTCAGTAAGTTAAACTTTACGAAATTTTTTTCGGCTGGTGAATAATATTGCTATTTATTACATAATTTGTCTAGAACGTGTTTGATAATATTCACCTACAAGAAACATATTACTATATGTATTTAATATCGTTAATTTGCTGGTTTTTAAAGCAATAGCATCATTCTTTATATGCACAAGACATACATCTTATGACATAGGTTGTTACATATAATTAATAGCAATTTTGAAATAATGGCATGGTACATGTACATGCAAAGTACACTGACAAAGTATATATAATAAAATTTTACTAACAGGCGAAAAAAAAAACCCAGAGAAATTTTCTTAATTATCGTGAATGTTAAAAGCTAGGTGGAGATACTTCCCCAAATTACACAGTTCTTTATAATTTTGAACACTTTTTTAATTTTTTTCAATTTTTAATAATTGTATAAATTTGTATACAAAAGGTTTTTTCCAATAATATTTCTTATGCATATTTTACTCGGATTTCTCTATACTGTCGACATTTCAAAACAAAATGGAATTCATCTTCAATATCTCAACAAAATTTACATAAGCGTCTTTCCTTTGGTACATTAGTGTGTTGTCCACTTTCAATTGCAAGTCTATGAGTTGACAATCTAATTCTTGCACTTTGTTTCTTATATGTAGAATGTATTGATTTTGTTAAATAATATTGGAATGAAAACTGATCAATAATGTGCTTGTAAAAATATCTTCGAGACGAGGAATTAATCTGTTCTACAAGTTGTTGAGTAAAGTGATCAATGATTCTTTGCTTAATTATAGGAAAATAGGTTGCACAATGTATATATTCCTGTTCATACCATATATGCCCTAGACCTATTTAAAAAGGTTTATTTTTAATTACCCTAACTCAATTTTCAGCAGGTGCCAAATACGATTCACAGTATTTTGTAACAGGACTGCAAAATACAATTCTGACTTTGTAACAATTTGAACTAAAATTTGAATATTCTAAACATTCGTATAGTTTCATAGGAGCCTCCCAGTTTCAAAATATACAATTGCAGTGTTTGTATTCTTCTTCAAACTTAACACAAATTTAATATATTCTAAATGTACTTTTTCTATATCATTTGCAGCATGCATGCCCCATATCTCACAGCCATAATTTAATATACTAGCAATAAAAGTTTCAAAAATTGACAGCATTGTTTCTGTGTTCAGATACAATTGACTTGTTTTTTACTTTAAAGAAAACATGGATTTTCTCCCTTGGCTCGCCAACTGTTTCTGTGTATTGTTAAACTTTCCATTATATTGTAACAAAAGGCCCAGGTATGTAAAGCTATCGACAACCTCCATATTGGCTCGCCATTTAAATGCCACCTTTCATTATTGTGAATTTTACCACCATTTATAAAAATGACAATTATCCCATACAGATGTATAAGAATATAATGTATTTAACATTTCCTGTAGCTCATGTGCAGTTTCGGGGAAAATAACCATGTCATCTGCGTACATTAAAACAAATAGATTTAACTCTTGAATGTGTATCGGTATGTTACCTTTACACAAAAATTCCATTTCAAAAACATTCACATGTAATGAAAACAATATTGGAGATAGCACTTCTCCCTGTAAAAGTCCTGTGTTCATTTTAAAAAATTCAGATAACTTTCCCGCTGAATTAACACATATAATATAGTATAGTATATAGTATATTTAGTATAAATATATTTTTTCCCCCGTGGGTACGAGTTGACTAGTGAAGTCGTACTCAAATATTTGGGTACGAGTTGGTTTGGGTGAGAGTCGGGTTGGGTACGACTTGACTGTAATTCTACAGTAGCACCGAGACACATGCGATAGCTGGGCTTACATACTCAATTTGGTTATGAAATGTACTAGCCTGCGAAATATATTATTTTGTATCCATATCGAAAATTGACAATGCACAAATGTTTGATCTTGTAGAAACAAAACTTCATAATCGAGCGATAAGTACATCTACAATCAAGAGTTATTTTAAACCAACTAGTGATCTACTTTCACTTTGTAAACAACGTGAATGGGTGCTTTCCTTTATCTACCCCTGATCTTTTCGGCCCGTGTCATTTGGACCCTTGTGAATTTTAGATGAAATTGATAATAAGGGACAGAGTGGTTATCAGTAGTATACAATATATAGAATTAAACACAATAATAATTTTAATATTTATTTTCATATAAATAGAGAAAAAAATCTAAAAAAAATTTAACTCCTAAGATAATTCTATAAACTTAAATTTTCAATTGAAATTCAAAACTTTTTAAGAATTAGGTGAGCAAATTTGTAATGAATTGTAATTTTATAACTTATGTGATAAATAACATTTTCTATTTTTTTTTTAAGTTGACTAATGTATTTTTTTTGTATTTTTTTTTTTAATTTCGATAATTTATGAAAAAATACCAGCTTTTGAACTTGGTCATTTTTTGGCAAAATATTGCACATAAAGGGTACCCTCATTGTACGGATAAGTCCTCCTACAGTTTTCAAAATAGGAAGTTGTTCTTTTGCAGATCAATTAAACATATATCAGAGGTATGCATATTGCTAGGATTTTGATTTTCGATAATTTATGAAAAAAATACCAGCTTTTGAACATGGTCATTTTTTAGCAAAATATTGCATATAGGGTACCCTCATTGTACGGATAAGTCCTCCTACAGTTTTCAAAATAGGAAGTTGTTCTTTTGCAGATCAATTAAACATATATCAGAGGTATGCATATTGCTAGGATTTTGATTTTCGATAATTTATGAAGAAAATACCAGCTTTTTAACTTAGTCATTTTTGGCAAAATATTGCATATAGGGTACCCTCATTGTACGGATAACTCCTCCTACAGTTCTCAAGATAGGAATTTTTTCTTTTGCAGATCAGTTATACATATATCAGAGGTGTGCTTTTTGCTAGGATTTTGGTTACTGATAATTTATGAAAAAAATACCAGCTTTTGAATTTATCATTTTTTGGCAAAATATTGCATATAGCGTACCCTCATTGTACGGATAACTCCTCTTACAGTTTTTAAGATAAGAAGTTGTTCTTTTGCAGATCAATTATACATATATCAGAGGTGTGCTTATTGCTAGGAATTTGATTACTGATAATTTGTGAATAAAATACCAGCTTATGAAGTTAGTCAATTTTTAGCAAAATATTGCATATAGGGTAACCTCATTATACGGATAACTATTCATACAGTTTTCAAGATAGGAAGTTGTTCTTTTGCAGATCAGTTGTACATATATCAGACGTGTGCATATTGCTAGGATTTTTATTTCTGATTATTTATGAAAAAATACCATCTTTTGAACTAAGTCTTTTTTTTAGCAAAATATTGCATATGGGGTACTTTATTTCACTGGATATGGGTTGACATGGATTATGGATTCAGTTCGCATATAAAAAGAAAACCCGTTAGCTGTCACATTGACAGCTTTTCACTTGTTTAAAAAATTATTTAGGTATTTACTCTTCAAATTAACTTTAACTCGACGCCAGTGTGGCCCTTCAGGCCTTTGATTTTCTTTCTTATTGACATATAAATAATATTTGAAAGGCTAAATATAGCCTCAGCTGTACCTCGTTTGGGTTGAAATCCAAACTGTGCATCAGTGATTACATACATCATTTGCGTCAGACCATGTTAACAACCTTTGATTCAAAATATATGTGAATAATTTACAAAAGCAACTGACAAGACTAATGCCTCTATTATTATTGGGGTCTAATGCATCACCCTTTTTAAAAACTGGTATTATAATACACTGTGCCCACATATTAGGGAAAAAACAGAAGACAATATTCTATTAAACATTCTTAGTATAATAGGAACAAGATAATCTTTAAACTCGTTGAAATATTCATGAATTATTAGGTCAGTACAATGCGACTTTTCTTTTTTTTAAACGTTAATTTGATAGCATCGACAATTTCTTTTTCTGTGATTGGACAGTCTAGTTCCTCAGTTCCTAGACCAGCGTCTATACAGTGACATGCATGAGTCTGTACTTTTTTTTTAAAGACATATGGGCTTGCATAAAAGTTGCTTGTAATGGTTTAAAAGAAAACTGTGTGTAAATTGTAAGTGACCAATGTTGATTCTTATTTTATTGTAAACTGGATGGGGCGGAACATGATATAATTGGGTATTACACGGATCTTGGTGGGTTGTTGTGAAGCGCGGTTGAGCATTGTGAAGCGACGTGGACGGTGGAGGCTCGTGGAGAATATTGCATATTGTTGTTCGATTTACTGAATAACAGGAGTAACCCAAATTAATCGAAATGGGTAAACATGAAAAGAACCCATCATAACAGTTCAGTTGTGTCAATTCGGAAAGAACCCCTTTCGGGGGATTGGGTAATAAATTAGATCGATTTAAAACTACTTGATACCAAATATCAGAATAAGGAAACAAAAGAATGAGTCAGAAGGATGACATGTTTTACATTTCAAGAAATTAGAAACCGCAAAAAACAATTAGAATAAGGACTGAAAAAATAGCGTCTTTCTGAGAACTATTGTAATTCAAAGATACTGGCTGGTTTCGGCGTACAGGTGATGCAGTTTTAGAAACCGTGAGGTTATTTTTGTTTTCTGGGAGGGCGTCTGAGACCTATATTTTTGGAAATTTTACTATACAGTGAATTTTATAAATAAATTATAAATTTAAATTTTCATGGCATGATTGTGCCTCTCCTGCACCCCCCCCCCCTTCACCCAAGCCCCTAATGTAGGAGTGACCTTGATCTGCGCCTATATAACAATATTAATTTGTTCCAAGCAGGTGAGCAATTAATGCTGAAAGCATTAATATTGCTCGTCTCTAAAGTCGGGATCGGTATTCAAATAACACTCAACACTACGGGTTGTTTTTGGAAAATCGGATGACCAAATCAATGTTTGCTATATTTTCAGTAAATACAGCCTAGTAAGTAGAGAATCATATAAGAACAATGCATTCCTTGAAAGGTTAAACTTATTTGTAGATAGCTTTCTAAACTTTAACCACGGGCACCTGATTTTTTATCAATCAGCCGCTCAATAAGCCAAATATAAAAAAAATACCTCCTCCAACGGCCAACATTATATCACAGGCGCCTGAATTTTTATCAATCAGTCGCTTAATAAGTCATATATTGAAAAATTCTACCCCTACTATATATAAACACAGGCGCCTGAATTTTTATCAATCAGTCGCTTAATAAGTCATATATCGAAAAATTCTACCCCTACTATATATATCAGTCGCTTAATAAGTCATATATCGAAAAATTCTACCCTACTATATATATTTATATATAGTAGGGGTAGAATTTTTCGATATATGACTTATTAAGCGACTGATTGATAAAAATTCAGGCGCCTGTGATTATATTTAAAAACAAGTGTGTTTATGTATAGATGGGGTAGAATTTTTTTTTATATTTGGCTTATTGAGCGACTGATTGATAAAGATTAAGGTGCCTGTGATCATGAGATAAAGATAGTCTGTATTATTCAGATTATTATATCATTGCCACAAATTTCAATCAAAATTCAACATTTTTTGGTTTGCCCGTGGAGCCTTTAAGGATATATCTGTAAAATATTGCATCTTGATTGAAATATTGGCCAATGTACAATATTGTTATTATTGTCATAATCTATCAGCATGATGAGAGAGGGTCGAAATATAATCAAATAAATTATTATAGATTTAAGTGTTTATGTGATAAGATATGATATTTATCATGTTTTCATCATTTGTTTCAGGCGACACACTTAAAGTTTGGACTATTAAGCAGGTTCTATTAAGCACACTACTTGAGTATAAAAGTCCATACAGTGAAATTTTCTTCTGGAAGCAGGCAATGTTACAGTTTTGACTTACTTAACAACAGGAAAGATGTTTAATTGTTAACAAGACACTCAACACACATTGATAACATGACATATGAAAATAGAGCATTTTATCCTGATCTTCATATAATAAGGGAATTTGGAAAAGCTGCAGTGTGATGAACTACACAAAACCATTTATCAGTTGAATTCTAAAACTGCTGAGAATGAGCTCTATGGAGTTTCCATTGAACATGGCTGAAGGCAGAAGTGCTGATAATGCCAACAAAAATGATATCAGCTGTTATTCCGATGTTATAAAAAATTTACTCAGTATAACAACTAAGAGTCAGCAAGAATCGAAGAAGAGATATAAGCTTGTAGTGCTACGTCCAAAACACCCTGGTGACAAGCTTATGATGCCACGACCAAAACACCCTGGTGACAAGCTTATGATGCCACGACCAAAACACCCTGGTGACAAGCTTATGATGCCACGTCCAAAACACCCTGGTGACCCCCAGCAATCAGGGTCAAACGTTGCTACAGATCATAACAGATTCTCGCAGCAAGTAGAGACTGCCACTCCTTCAAATATTGGACCATTGGATACAAGTCATTCGTACATCTCAAAGAAAATAAAAACTGAGGACGATTCTGATTGGATAGGACTCAATGAGTCTCCCTTTATATGTACATCAACTGCTACTGATAAAACATCAATTCCTCAAATGACAAAAACTGAAAATGATCTTGCAAATGAATCATTCATCTCACAGAACATAAAAACAGAAGACATTATAACTTATTCTGATTTGACAGGACACAATCAATCTACGGCATCTCCTGCTTTATTCACACCGATAGTTTCTACTGTGATAAAAACTGAAAACGATGTTGCAGCAACTGAATCAATAGATAAGGATGTTATATCTGATGCAAGATTGACTGGTTGGAATGAGTCTGAAGTCAATACGTCTCACTCTGCTAATTCACAAATGTTGTCAGGAAACAAATGTAGTTCCACAATGATAAATACAGAAAATGACTTTCGCATATTTGGTACCAGTTTGGCGGACCAACATCGCATACCTTATTTTTCTCTTGAACCTTCGCTCTCTCATGTTGTTCAGAATGAAGCCAATCTAACAATAACTGATTCCTCTTTGGAAAGTTCACATATGTCTTTAGGGAATGCACACTGCCAGAATGATTCTTTATCCAGAAAGAAGATATACACCTCAAAACAGTTCTCCAAGGACTCACCAAGTACAACAATACACACTGTTTCTCACTGCCCAGTCTCCCCTAATCCAGTAAAAAGTTGGAGTGATATTAAAGGAGTTGTTGATAGGACCAGCTCAAGGAAGAGACATATTGCCCCACAACAATCAGCTCCCAAGGAAACCCAATCCTCAGTTGATGTGTCCAAGGTAAAAGGTTACTGTAGATTCGTAATTATACACAAAGAATTAAAATTAGCATAAAATTGTGAGAAGCACATCTTTAGAATATGGAAAATCTAAATTTTATTTTTTTTGGACAGATTTAAACTAAATGAAATTGTAATAATAAATTGGCGTTTTTTATTTCTAAATCTTGCTATTTGATGCAAAACGAAGTTATCACAAAAGTAAATATTTGCATATATATAATTAGGAATACAGTCCCTTAAACGTCCTACTTTTCCATTTGCCATGAGTTCACAGTGTGTTGACTGTGCGTTCACCTGCACTCTTCACTGTGCTCTGTTCGCGCTCACTGTTCACAAAGTGTTCACTTTGTGTTCGCTCGCTGTTCATAGCACTCATCAAATTCTGTTCAGCGTGCACTCATCATTCACTCGGCATTCAATTGTGAAAGTAGAACATTTCTGGGACTGTATATACGGTTAATTACTTTGATTCCCTATGCATGCATTCATGTACTTGTATCAAATGACACATATACAGTATCGATTAGACCCAACCTAACAGAAAGTAAATCAAAACCCTGGGTTTACTGAGGAATCACTAAAGTGAGAAGCGGTGTGGATCAGTAACCCTTGGCTAGCAAAGCTGCAATAAACAGTTCCTAACATTTAACACGTTCATTTTTGGTCTAAAACTAGAATTTTATTTCAACATTCAAAATGTAAACAAAAGTTTTGTTTACATAGCAAAGAATGATAAGCTCTGTAACCCGCTCATATCTCAATGAGTAACACTCAAATTTTGCTTGCCTATTAAAAATGCATAACCAAAGCATTGTAAACATTAAAATCGAAAAAACAGTTTTTGACCAAAATCGTGACCTTTAAAATGTTATTTTCACATTAAGCATGTTATATTTTTAGGAGGAGGATGAAGAGGACAATATTAACAAATTTTTAGAGATGTCTGGAAAATTTTTTAAATGTGGAGTCTGTGATAAGGCATTTGCAGAAGCAGAGGAACTGAACCGGCATCTTAGGGGGCACAGCAATTTACACTGCACTGGCTGCAAATCCAAATGTTCCAACAGAAAGCAACTGGAAAAACATCAGAAGCTGTGTCAGGAGTTTGTAGAGTCTTTGATTACAGAAGTATGTCCTATCTGTTTAGAGCAAACTCCATGCAAAGATTTTGGGCTACACTGCAAATCTCATGGCGTGCAGCTAAAAGAAATAATGTTCAATTGTGACAAATGTTCTACCTTGTTTAGTTCTTCACAGCGGCATAATGTTTGTGTTCACTTGAAAAACAACAAAGAGGCTCTTCAAAGGAGTTTGAGGTACCACTGCTCAGTGTGCAGAGAGAATTATGAAGAGATTTCTGCATTTAAGGAGCACATGCAAGCTCACAATATACCTGAAAGGGCCAGTGCTATAGCTGTGTTTACATGCCCAATATGTGACAAGCTTTTTTCCAACCAGTCTCTATTGGAAAAGCATCTAAGAATAGGTGTTCTCAAAAGGTAGCTAAGACGTGCAGATTTTGTGGGCAGTTCTATCAAAGAAATTTTGAAAGTCCATCTTCCATTGATACAAACAACGAATGCATAAAATGCAGGAAGTCTTTAAAATTAGAAATAAGTTTGAGGAAGCAAATTGAACTCAGAAAATTCATTGTTGCCCGGTCTGCTGAAGGTGTTTCTCTAGAATTTTCATTTGGAAATCTCTCGTGAGAAATAAACATATACAGGAAGTCGAACAGAAGGGTTTCAAGTGTTTCATATGTGGAAAAGTTTTCAGGAGCCTCGGCAACATTGGGCTTCACATGAACTCTCATGTTCCAGTCCCTAGTCTGTCTTGTCTTCTGTGTAATAAAAAATTCAGTGACAGTCTCCATTTAAAGCTGCATATGAAAATACATTCTAGTGAAATGTTTTACTGCAAGATTTGTTTCAAGAGATTTTATAATGCCAATCACTTATTTCGACACACGACCATGGACCCAATACAGTGCAATTGTGAGAGATATGCCAGCAACACAAAGCACAGTGCATCATGTCTGAAGGTCAGGGTCTTCTTAAAGCAGGCATCATCTACAAACTGGATGGATGCAAAGAAAGTCCACTACATGTGTGCAAGATTTGTTCAGCCCAATTCAAAAGTGTAGTGCATTTGCAACACCACCTGAAAACAAAGCATGAGATTATCAGATTCATACATGCTATACTATCAAGTAAAACATGAAGTGCTCATGCAGTTCATTTGAAAATTGAAAATTCAACCCACTTTGAAGTTTTACAAAAAAAACTAGTCTAGATTCTATCATTTTGTCAGAAAGTCATCTGTAAGATACTATTTTGGGATTCAAACTTTTGCAACGTTTTGATTATATATAATTGGTGTTTAATGTCAACCTTAATAAAGGACTATGTGCGGTATTATGCATTTTTGGCCCCCAAAATCAAAGTTTAATAAAGAGCTCTAAAAATAAGGTAGAAGGTAGTAGAAATCATATTGAAAATAAGGGTGTAAAAGGTTATCACCACAGTGACGCCATAATGTAGAAATGACGTCATGAAGTTTGCCTTATTTAAATAAATTGTTGTTTTGTAGCAAAATATGGGTATTTTCTGGTGGTTTTTCGATGGGGAAACATCCAGAGCAGGCTTGCTTAAGTACCATTATTTAGTGTTAAGTGTATAACTATCTGAGAAAAAACATGTGAAAATCGTACTTGAGCAGACCTGCGCTCTTTACTTCCGAATGCAAAGTATGAAGCAAGAATGAGAATATTTTCATTTGTTTGCAAAATTTGCAGGAATTATTTCATTTAGGTGACGTCATAGATAAACAGCGAATAAGCAATGATAAGTAAAATCAAAATTACAGTGATAGGCATCTTCTGTACAATGATTTATGAAAATTTGAATTTTATAAGATATTATTTAAAAATTGGTTGAAATCGGGGGCAGATATTTGACCATACTACACATAGTCCTTTGATGATCTCTTTCCATATTTTTTTCTTCATGAATGCTCGAGAAGAGCTGAAAATAATTTGATTTGAAATATAAAGTATGAACAATTAATCTTCAATGTTTTGTCATCTTTGTATAAAAGGAAGTTATTCTTACTATTAAATGGTTCAATGCATGTATATTGCTGGAACTAATATTGAATAACATGTGATGGCTCTTTTGGCAAAGTCGTGCTTAAGTTCGCAAGAATTGGAACTTTCTATAAATTGTTGTGAGTGATATAGCCCATATGCCTATTATCTTTCAAATACTTTCAGTGAAAGCAGCAAAGTCTACTTAGAACAATTTGCAAGATGCTTTCTTGATGTAAATAAAATAAAAAAAATGTTTGAAAAGTTACTGTTGATTTATTATTTTTCCTGGGTATAAAAATTATGTAGACTCATGGTGAAAATCACAATTGCGAGGATATACGTTCATAGTCATGGGAAGTGATTCTATTAATGCTTTTAAAATATACAGCTGAACATAGATATCTTGAAAACTTGAGTATGTCCAAGTGATTTATAAGTCCTAACCACCCCTTTTAGCTCACCTGAGCTGAAAGCTCAAGAGAGCTTTTCTGATCTCTTCTTGTCTGGCGTCAGAAGTCTATAACGTTTTTACATTTTTGACTTCTCCAAAACCACTGGGGAATTTCCACCAAACTTGGCACATAGCATCCTTAGCTAAATGGGATTTAAGTTTGTTAAAATGAAGGGGGCCACACCCATTTTCAAGGGGAGATAACTAAAATCATTGAAAATTTGTTAGTATTTTTCAAAAATCTTCCTCTAAAAAACCATTTGGTCAGTAAAGCAGAAACTTGTGTGGTAGCATTCTCAGGTGTAGTGTAGATTTATTTCATTTGTTCAAATCATGATCCACAGGGGAAGGATGGAGCTACAATGGAGGGTCAGATTTTTACATAGGAGCATAATTATATAGTAAATCTTTAAAAATCTTCTTCTCTGAGATTGATAAGCCAGGAATGCGGAAACTTGAGCGGAAGCATCCTCAAGTAGTGTAGATCAAGTTGGTTCAAATCATGCACTCTCCAGGGGCAGGGTGGGGCTACAATGGAGGGGGGGGGGTCAACTTTTTACATAGAAACATTTATAGAAAAATCTTGAAAAATTTTCTTCTCTGAGATTGATTTGCCAGAAAAGCTGTAACTTGTGTGGAAGCATCCTCAGGTATACCGGTATATAGTGTAGATTTAGGATTGTTCAAATCATTATCCCCAGGGTAGGATGGGGCAACAATAGGAGGGGGGTCGAATTTTTACATAGGAACATAACAGCCAGAAAAGCTTTAACTTGTGTGGAGGCATCCTCAGGTTGTGTATAGATTTGGGTTTGTTCTAATCATAACCCCTGTTGGTAGGATGGGGTCAAATTTTTACAAAGGAATATAAAGGGAAAATATTTTGAAATAATCTTCTAAAACACAATTTGCCTAGCTAGAAAAGCTCTAACTTTTTTCAGTTCATCTAGTATAGATAAAAATTTGTCAAAATCATCTCTAAAAACAAGACAGAGTCATATACAAATTCTCTGAACAATGTTGTATTATACCGAGCGCAGCGAGAGGCGGGCGAAGCCCGCCTCGCGAAGCGAGGATTAATGGTAACACGTATATATAAGAAAATCAGTGAAAAATGAAAGTTGAATCAGGGGTACTAAGGCCAAAAAAAATTTCTTCCAGCCCTGGGCGCCGCCATATTGGCAGCCATTTTGTTTTTAAAAAGTTAATTCGATCATTGATTGACTGGTACTTATCGATGTTTATTGCCCTAAAACTCGATTAAATAAGTTCCATTGTTTCAATAGAAGGTAATTTGAATTAAAAGAAATTAAAAAGGAAACCAGATAAGTTTCAATAGTGCTTCAATCAAGAAACACGACTTGTTCTATGTATGTCTTATCAATTATCAGATGGAAAATAAAAACATTAACGTCAAGGAACTGATCTTTTAGATTCTGAATAAAGTATTAAATTTTATTACATTGACATTCATGTGAATTAAATTGATGAACAATGAATGAAGAAATAAAAAAAATTCGGAATCACGTAACTCTCTTCGGCTATTTCCGAAGACAAAACTTGAACGTTTTACGTCTGAAATATGACGTCATAATGTAGACTGAGCACGCGACGTTTAGTTTAACTTTGACGAGTAGGCAACCATACTGGCGGATCCTACTTTGTGCGTTTTAAAGTAGATCCAGTGTTCTGTGATGTCACACTTTTTTGTAAAACTTTGAATTCTTTAAAAATTGTGCAAGATAGTTTTATTTATTTTATGTGAATATAATCACATAGATGTAATTAGAATAATTGGTAGGTTCAAGATATTTTCGCACTTAATTTTATACTAAATATCCAAATTTTTATATATTTTATCTATGCAAAGGGGAAATAACTCTTTTTCTGACTTTTCTCTCAGTTGTATGTCTAAATGATATAGTTTTTCTTATTCCAACGATAAATCTTAAAATATTTTTGTAATTTTAGTTTTCTGATAAAGTTGACATTAAAATTAAACAAGAAAAACAAATCTCTGCCTACAAGATTTTACTTTTAACAAAAAAAAAATACATTTTTCTCATGCTAAAATATGCTTTAGTTTATGTTTATCTGGCATCTCAAAAAGTGTGATGACATGTATATTTTTTCTAACAATTGATGACATTTAAGTCTATTAAGTCGAAATCAGTTTGGTTTTTCAACTTTCCTCAGAGAATAGTCCAATCCACACTTTGCAAAAGTTGTTCCCCTTTGCGAGGTCAACCCAAAGGTCAAAAGGGAAAAAACAACTTTTCCCTTCTTTATGCAACCAAATATTTGGGCGTCCTGTGAAGAAATCTCTTGGAATTTAATTTAGTCCTTCGATGTGTGGGTTGCCCCAACTTGGGGCAATAAAATTCACAGCTGAAATAGATTTCAAATGTCAAATGACAAAGTTACAACCCTCCAAACTACAAAGGCTACTGTGAGAAATATATGGGTTTTTCCCCAAAGATGGCGGCCAAGGGACATAACTTTTGTAAAGTGTGGATTGGTCTATTTTACGAGTATGGAGCTACCTTAAATATATTTTATTATACAAAAATCAAACTGCACTGTGTTAAATCTGCGCTCGGTCCAACGGTCACACCGTTTACATATTACAGATCCTGAAAAAAAAAATCCCCTCCATTTTCTTATATTTATCATTGAGCCCCTTTGTAACTGGATGATTTTACAATCTCATCACATATTGAGCATTGCAGTGCTGAAGAAGATGATCAGACATTTACAACTGTTTATACCGAGCGCAGCGAGAGGCGGGCGAAGCCCGCCTCGCGAAGCGAGGATTAATGGTAACACGTATATATAAGAAAATCAGTGAAAAATGAAAGTTGAATCAGGGGTACTAAGGCCAAAAATATTTTCTTCCAGCCCTGGGCGCCGCCATATTGGAAGCCATTTTGTTTTTTAAAAGTTAGTTCGATCACTGATTGACTGTTACTTATCGATGTTTATTGCAGCTAAACTCAATTAAGATTTTCCAATGTTTCAATAGAAGGTAATTTGAATCAAAAGAAATAAAAGAGGACAACAGATAAGTTTTAATAGTGCTTCAATCAAGAAACACGACTAGTTTTATGTATGTCTTATCAAATTATCAGATGGAAAATAAAAACATTAACATCAATAACTGATCTTTTAGATACTGAATAAAGTATTCAATTTTATTATCGCGGCATTTATATGAAATAAATTGATAAACAATGAAATAAGAAATAAAAAAAAGTTCGGAATAACGTAACTCTTCGGCTATTTCCGAAGACAAGACGTGTACGTTTTACGTCTGTAACATGACGTCATAATGTAGACTGAGCACGCGACGTTTGGTTTAACTAGCCTTGGCTGATGATTTGAGTAGGCAACCAGGCGGATCCTACTGTGTACGTTTCAAATGAATTTTTTTCAACAAAAATCAATCTGCACTGTGTTAAATCTGCGCTCGGTCCAACGGTCACACCGTTTACATATTATATGGATTATATATAATCCAAATTGAAAGGGGGGGGGGGGGGGTAGACTCATCAAATATCATGACGCCTGTGAACTTTGAACGCTGCAAAATTTGTATGTTTTCTGTGAACATCAAGAATATATTTACAGAATTTAAGGTGCGTTCTTTCAAAAGGTAAATTTCTGAAACAGTCTTAAAGTTAAAGAAAAAAAATTGTTGCGAAAAAAAAGCACCCCCCCCCCCCCCCTTGCTATTAATGGTTTGGGAATTCACATCGGGTTAGATGTTCTATTAATTTTGTTCTTATGTCAACAATATGGCACCTTTATGCTATTACCAAATAAGTTGTTTTTAAATTTGAAAGGTAATTTTATCAAGTGTTTAAAGCATCACGGCATCTTAATCCAGGAACATTGGATAACCTTATATCTTTTCAACCAGCACAACCCAAGATCATTGGAATTATCGAAGGACTAAGGCGCTGTCACACGGTGTAAACTTTTCAGCTGCTCAGGATTACCCATCGATCATGAAGACTAAAGTGCAGGGTCTACTAACCGCTGATAGACTTTCCGCTGAAAGGGAAAAATAGACATATCAATAAATAGAAAAACCCAAACGGGACCAGGAATAAACAGTGTATAATCATTCCTTTACCAAAGGGACTATGATTTCAACATTTCCAACATTTTAGCCTGTGAATTAGCCCTGTTCATATATGTATCCTGATTAACAAGGCCTAGGTGTTTTTACAGAGTTAGTCGGAGGATAGGACTTTGCATCTGGTGTTTAGGTAATAAATTGCAGTACATGCCATCATTGGATAAAATAGTTGAGAGTGTAGACCAGTAGTGGGGAGAAATGACATTGTGTTCCAATGGTCCAGCAAATGGCATCTTGTCGAAACTCGCATGGTAAGTAAAGAGCATTTTGAATAAGATCGTCATAGAAAACTTGACAACTTGTCAAAGCCCTCATGGCAATTAGTAGAGAGCATTTTGAACATTAAGATTGTCGTCATGGAAAACTTGAGGAAAAGGTCTGCTAGTGAACTTGAATCAAATAATCAAGTAATCTCATCATCTGACCAAAGCATGCCAAACATGGTTGAGGTCGGACCAACAAGTGTAACTGGGAGTGTGATACATGTAGCTCCGCCCTTAGCCCTGGTTCGCCCGGAGAATACATCTATTGTTCAAAGGCTAAAGCCAGTGTCTCTATTCAATGGAGGCCAAAATGCAATGGAAATTCCAACACAGTCTATAAAGGGATTCAACATGAGCCGGCTACCTTTGCCTACACAAAGTGCTTCTGATACAGTGTGTGCAAAAATGAATATTAATGAGTTCTCCAGAACAATGACTACACAAAATTCTCAGGATGAACATCAAGTTACTAACCTAGGAGACGTTCGAGAGGCAATTAGGAAAAGAAAAAAATTAAAGTTCACCAAGAAAGTTGACAGCTCAAAGATAAATCCAGGAAAAACCAACACAATGAATAAAGTAACACTTCTTTGTCCAATTATTGATAAGATCAACCAGCTTGATATACCAAATCAAAAGGGCACCGCCACAGTAAAAACAACAGGAACATGTGAGGAAAATCTAAGAAATACAGTTTCAAATAGCTCTGGAATTGCTACACCAGTGGCTATTTACCCAAATAAGGTTAATGAAATGAATATGTTGAACTTGCATACAACGACACATCCATTTAATTCATGCAATACCCAAAGTGAAAAAACTGCACACAATTTGAAGAAACAAAGGATGATCAGTAATACTGAAGATGTTTCATCAACTGTGCCAGCTACACTGGTAAAAGATGAACTAGACAAACAAGTGAAAGTTGAACCAGGCATACATGTGAACTGTGAACCGGGCACACAGGTGAACTGTGAACCTGACACACAGGTGAACAATGAACAGAACAGACAGGTGAATAATGAACTGGATATACAGGTGAAAGTCGAACCAGACATACAGATGAACTATGAACCAGACATTCAGGTGAATAATGAACCAGACAGACAGGTGTACTATGAACCAGACAGACAGGTGTACAATGAACCAGACAGACAGGTGTACAGTGAACCAGACAGACAGGTGTACAATGAACCAGACAGACAGGTGTACAGTGAACCAGACAGACAGGTGTACAATGAACCAGACAGACAGGTGTACAATGAACCAGTCACAACCAGTTCTATGTATGCAATGTTCCCAGGTCAGAGTTACCCTTTCTTCACTGAACCAGTTCAACAACCAGATTCAGCCGGTCAAACTCCGAGCTCCAGAGCTACAGTATATAGAATTTTATTTTTAGTTTAAAGGGGCATGGTCACAATTTGGGTCAAAAACAATTTTTCTGATTTTAATGTTTACAATGCTTCAGTAAGGCATTTAAATAGGCAACCATTATTTTGGTGTTAATCATTGAGTTATAAGCGAGTTACAGAGCTTACAATTCTTTGCTATGTAAACAGAGCTTTTGTTTACATTTTGAATGTTGAAGTGGAAATTCCAGTTTAAGACCTTGAGTAATGTTATGAGCATTATAAAATGTTTATTTATGCTAAAAATGGATAAGAAGATAACAAATCAGCTTGAAAAAGATCTTTTACTGGTATATTAAACCTATGAAAACAGGATCAGGGCACGAGCCTTGTGCATTGTAAATAATAAAAAAAGAAATATAATAGAATTTGACCAAAATTGTAACCATGCCATTTTAATTATCAGTTATGTAACAATTTTTGAATTTGACAATGAAGGTAACCATAGACAATCTTGTTTGCATTTAAAAGTAATCTTAGATAAATTATTTCTTCTCAGATATAATTGAAACCTTATTTAAGAATACCCTTTTTTCTCTATCTGGATATGATAAACATTCCATAATTTAAAAAAATATATAATATTTGTTGTCATGTGAAATTGCACAAGCTTTTTTTCAGACGGTCATTACAACGAATGGAAAGCAAAGGCATCATCCTGATTGTAAAAGGGGCCAGTCAGAGAGGAGAGAAAGGAAAAAGCAATTGGCCAGAAAACGGTACAAAGAGAAGATCTTCATCGGGCCACACATTGAGAGGTGGAACCGGGTCAAGGAGGAACTGAACTTCTCATTGAACTATGAGCTCGCTGGCTACTTGCTAAAACAGTCAGTCATATTTTTAATTGATTGATAACATTAACACATATGTTTGGTATTATTTTCGGAGAAATTGTTTTTATTTGTTTAATTTAAAATTAACTGTCTGATGTCAAAGAAGTTAATGAGACTATTTAGTTATACTTCCCCGGCCCTTCTGGCGGAGCTCGGAAAAACACCTCTGAGTCAAATGTAATAACCTTATCAGGTGTTCAAATTTTATAAAAAATGGAGTCTTTTCCCATAAAGATTTTAATGAAGTCTAGCCTACATCTCAACACATAGTTAAATGTGTTTAACCATTGTTTATATCATTACAAGTTTTATAAAAAAAAAAAGAGGGTTATAATAGACGTCTACAATGTATGTAATACATTCGAGGTGTGTCTACGTGCTCTGTCGGAAAGGCCCGAGAAGTTGTCTTTATGCATGAGGTTATTATATAACTATTATGTATTAATTTTGTTTATAAAACTCTGATTGTAGTCTGTAACAGCTATTAATCTTTTCTTATTTTACACAAGTTCTTTGAAATTCTAGAGTTCAGTAATTTTGTATCAAAGCGGGGTGAATTTAAAATTGCAAGCATATTAAATGTTTGGCTAACCGTCAGAAAAATTAAAATTAGACATGGTATTAAAATCCATGAATATTACCTCTCAAAATTTTACAAGGGCATGAATTCCTCGTGTTTTAGTGCAATTGTTCATAGTTGAAGTCTTATGATCTAGTTTTTACGGTTGAGGGGCTTTCAAAAGACTATGACTCAATTTCTGTTTATTACATTAAATAAGGTATGAGACATGGAAGAAGATTTCTCAGCAACAACCTCCATCACAAACATCCAGCCATCCTTATATGACAAGGCCTGAACCCGATACAAGGCCTGAACCTGATACTTCATCAACAGACACAGGAGAGGAAGAATCAATGGATACTGTAGGAGAAGATGAACAGTAAGGAATACTTCTCACAATTTACAAGATTATTCCTCACATTTTTGTGGAATCTTTAGTTGTTGAAGTCTTACTATCTAGAAAGTGTTATGTGAAATATTTACCGGTACCTAGTAAATTTGCCTACTAAGAATAAATTTCAGAATTTCTCTTTTATTATGGGTGTACTTTATCCTTGAAATAGTCAAACTTTGTTATCTAGATAGGAGCTGTGTAAAAAATTCAAGATATCCGAGTATTTGAGATACTAAGGGTAAAATACTTAAAAAATAATTGGTTGGGACTTACAAATCACCTACCAGTAGACATATCAATGGTATTCGAGATATCAGTGTATGAGATTTCGAAGTTCAACTGCTTGTACTTGAAAAGAATATTTTCTTACCCCCATCCCCCCCCCCCCCCCCCCCAAACAAAAAAGCCAAAAAACCAACCACATCGGAGATGAAAGTCATTATTGGTATTCATGGTTGGGGTACACTGTTTACATTTGATCTTCATAGAATACTTATGAAAGCACCAAAAATATAGGACAATTTTTCTTCTCCTGCTGGTCAATGTATTTTGTCAAAATTTATCTATTTGTGAACATCGAGAACATAGTGCCTTATTGTGTTATAGTTTATCAATAATGTATCCATCATAATGATCCAAGCCATTAACACTAATCAAGATGTGTCATATTTATCCACTCATGTTTTAAATTTATCAAAAGCCTGGTAGATTTTCAATATTCAATGAATAAAAAAGGGGCTGTTTTCATATGTTCTAGGATAACATCGTTCAAATTTTTTTTAATTTTTGTGTGGCATTTTAGAGAAACAACGTTGATGTTTGTTTGATTCACCTTTTATTATATTCGAATAGGTATGAAAAGCAGCAAGAGACCTTTCAGTACCTTCCTCCTTCACCAGTATTAAGCCATCATTATATGACAAAGCCAGAGTCTGATACTTCATCAACATTGACTGGAGAAGAAGATGAAGAGTAAGGAACAAACTTTTATTCGCATGCCAGAAATTTTCCCATTTTAGCAGTGTTAGCGAGAACTTTTCATCACAAATATTTCTTGCTACGAAGCAATACTTGTTGTATGGTTGTTATAACAACACATGTCAAGATAAGGCTTGGTGGCGGACATTAGTTGTCACGATCCAGTTTATCAGAAGTTAATTGTGAAATAAAATCATCGCAAATAAAAGTTGGTTTACAGTACTTCTCACAATTTTAGTTCCTCTTGTATTATTGGAGGATTAAGTAGTGGAAGTTGAAATGTTTTTAATTGTTGAGGCACATCCAAGAATGACTTTTCTGATCTTCTTTTGATTCAGCTTTTGTGTAAAGCCATTTTAACAAGAGCCTGGACTTTCGATGGGATATTTCTCATCAAAACAAGGTGTTAAATATTGATCTCCTTTCTTTTGATATGCTAAGAGAATTTTATTGGTATTCATAAATTGTCAATTGGAATTTTTTTTTCTTAAGAACTGCAACATTGTCTGAAATGAAATAAATCATAAAACCTTGGTTGACAGCAACCATTGGGTTCAGTATATTCACTTAAACAATAAAATGCTTTCTTTGGTGATTCATGCGGCATATGATGGTGGCGACATTGCAGAAAAATAAATAACCTGCATTAATGGGTAATGTAGATTTTTCTGCAATTATCGCTACTACATTCATAACACCCATGAATCATCAAAGAAAGCATTTTTAAATTGTTTTTATTTACATCTTTCTTTTAACAAATTAATCTTAAAATGTAAGACAAATTAACAATCAATTGTCTCCAACAAATAGAGGGCACCATACTTGGTGGATGTAAATATATATCTATATTAGCCAATGAATGGACAGTTAACCATGGGTAGACCTGACCTGTATCAATTTGAAGTTTGTCATGAGTAAATGCGAGAGTGAAAGCTCTTGTTAAAACAGTTTTGTTTTATTTAGGTATGAGGAGTGGGAGAAGAGTTCTCAATACCTACCTTCATCAGATTCTGGAGAAGAAGATGAGCAGTAAGGAATACTTTCCACAACTTTACAAGAACATATCACTGAACTACGTTGACACTTTTAATCAGTCAGGAAATTTGTTTTGATTACCGTAGTTACATCATCCTTATATGTAGACGCTTTTGTTCATGTCAAAAGAAATTTTTAACAATCATATTGTAAAATGCTTTAAAGTTGCACCAATATAGAATATATACATGCAATATATAGACCTTTAAATATTTCATTTATTTCTTTTTACTGTTCTGTAAATATAAATGATGAATTTTTCATCTTTGTTGCCTAAAATTTACCCCTTTTAACTCTCTCTCTCTCTCGTTCAAGTCACGAACAGTTATGTCTCAACTCCTGTTTCTATGATCTGATTGGGCAAATTCTCATCAAAACATTACTGGTAGTTAAGACTTTTCTGGAGGTAACACCTATTAAGAGCTTCTATTCAGTTCACTGTAATTCCATAAATCTTCTGATCAGTCGTTGTAATGTGATGATTTAGTAATTGAAATGTATTTTAATACTTTAGGGGCACCCAATAGAGGCTGTGTTGATGATCTTTTGATTTAACTTTATTTTATTATTAGCTCACCTGAGCCAAATCATCAAGTGAGCCTTTTTTTGATCAAAATTTGTTCTTAGTAGTTCTTGCACAAACCTTCTCTGGGCGAAGGGAATTCAAATTTGTCCAAGGGACATGCCCTTTCTGCAAGGGAGATAATTAAGAAATAATGTAAACTTTTTTACATTCATTTGAGAAAAAGTCTTCTTCTGAAATATCATTTTGCCAATAAAGTTGAAACTTATATGGATGCTTACTTCCTCTGGAAAACTGCTTGGTCAGAAAAGTTGAAATTCATGCTTAAGTATCTGGATGTTGTAGATTCAGGTTTGTTCAGATTAAGAGCTTTGGGGTAGGGTGGGGTCACAATGGGGTTCAAAATTTAATTTGTAATTTCTAAGGGAAAATCTTTTTAAACTTTCTTCTCAAAAAACATTTGAACAGAAAAAATTGAAAATTATGTGAAATCATTCTTATGTACTCTAGATTTAAATCTATTCAAATCACAATTCCCTGTGGTACAAGTTTAGCCTAAATGAGGGGTCTAATTTATACATAGGAATATCAAAAATCTTTACAAATTTCCTTTCACTTACCATATGGATATTAAAGTTGAATCTTGTGTGGAAGCTACCTAGGGTAGTGTAGATTCAAATTTTTTCAAATTATAATCCTTAGAAAAAGGGTAGGGCAGCAGTTGGGGAAGTGGTAAAAAAATTTTTACAGAGGAACATTTATAATCTTCTCAAAAACCTTTTTGCAAGAAAATTTGAAACCTATATGGAAGTGTCCCCAAATTATGTATATTCAAGTTCATTCAAAACATGATTCTTGGAGTTAGTGTTGGGCCAAAATAAGAGGGGGGGGGGGGGTTAACATAGGAATAAATAGAGTATTATCTTTAAAAACCTTCATTCTTAAGAAGAAGCAGAATGTTATGAAATGTGCCAAAATATAGAGAGAAAAAAGTGTGAAATTTTACAGATATTTTCATATTTGATATCTGATAAAAAAAACCTGTTAGAGTTATTTCAGTTTTGTATTGTTGTCCAGATGAGCAATGTAACCCCTGGGCCTCTTGTATTTCATAAGGTATGAAAAGTGGAAAGAAAGCTCTCAACAGCCTTCATCTGCATCAATGTCCAACCATCCTTATATGACAAGGCATTCACTGAAAAAGATCTCGCAGCATCTACCTTCTGCACAAAGTTCCAGTGTTCCTAATACATGTACAACACAGCCTGAATCTCATACTTCATCAACAAAGATGAAGATAAACAGTAAGGAATACTTTCTCACAGATTTAAAAGAACATTAGTTGTAGAGGAATCTTCAGTAGTTGAAGTCTTATAATCTACAAATTTGAAATGTTTTAAATGGTTGAGGGGCATCCAAGTGTAACTCATGTTGATGTTATTTTTAATATGATTATTCAATGTGGAACTCCATAGATTTTTCATATTTGATATAAAGGTATGCAGAGTGGAAGAAGACCTATCAGCACCGACCTTCGTCACCAGTACTAAGCCATCCTTATACGACAAAGCCTGAGCCTGACACTTCATCAACAGACACAGGAGAGGAAGAATCAATAGATACTGTAGAAGAAGATGAATATAAAGGTATATATGCTTTTATATCTATACTGTATACAGGGAATTATTCGTCATCGTTTTAATTTTGCACCTTTCGCTTTGTTGTCAGCAGGTGAGATTAGGACTGGGCAAATCCCAGTGTCTCAAATTATCTCTCTTTAAACACAACAATGTCTTAGTGAAATCATGATGGGGTAAGGCTGTTTGCAAGTGTCAAAGGGCAAAAATTACACAGGGCAAATATAACCCTGACAGCTAGTGTATATCGTAGTTGATTTGGGTAAATACTTGTCAAATAAATATCGTACGTGTCAGATATCTATATATAATATTAATATTGCACATGATTAAGTTTTAGTTTGTTTTTGTTCTAAAATAAACATATCATCATTGCTATTGTTCAATGTTTAAATAGACATACATGTATACCTATCCCATTCAGTGCACACACTGTGAAACAAGGAAGTCTTTGAGGCTTAATTATTCAGTAGGTACCAGTTAATTAATAAAACTTCCCAAACTTGACAAATATATTGATCATTTTCCGAATCTAGAGAAAATTGTCATTCGGTGCTTAAGTACATGTATAAGCTGTTACCTGTCACAACTCAAACAGAATTCTGTAGGCTATATTATAAGTACATATTTACGTGCAAATATTTACCATTATGAAATAAAAGAATTGTTTTATATTTTCAGGATAAGAAGAGATACCAGTTTGTAAATTCTAACTGA
The DNA here is from genome assembly GCA_015776775.1 of Magallana hongkongensis. NCBI lineage: Eukaryota > Metazoa > Mollusca > Bivalvia > Ostreida > Ostreidae > Magallana > Magallana hongkongensis. Next base: position 49,407,112 of record CM027466.1, read on the forward strand.
CATCTGGCTAAAAAGTTTTCAAAATATAGATTTTGAGAGATGAAGTGTTCAACCAACTTAACCCTGTGGCAGGCACATAACTATACATTGCTCTCTTGTACAGTTTGGTGGAACCATGTTCAAAGAAGCAAACTGTGTTACGCTGCAAATCTAATGGCAATGAAATTCAAATATATGTGTGCTACCATTAAAATACCATTAAAATTTTCAATATGGCAGCTCTGTTTGCCCAAAGAGGCTTTTCACAGGAGTTGGAAGTACTTCTGTGTAGTATGCAGTGTGCTGTATGGGAACATTTTATTTTCCAGAGACTATGCAAACTAAATAAATGATGATTTAAAACCAAAACGAACCAGTGCAATAGCCAAAAATGTGACATATTTTTCTGCTTGTCACAATTGAATTTTAAAAAGCTTTATGAAAAATTGATATTACTGTACTTGTTCCTTGCATACAAAGAAATTAACGAGTGTGGAAGAACTTGTTATTTTATTGATACATACCACATTGTGTAAATAATAGTGGCAGAGAGAGAGAGAGAGAAAGGGAGAGAGAGAGAGAGCAGTATGAACAAGAGGGAGACTCAGCTAGATGATATATTAGTGATACAATTAATCTGCTAGAGGTACATATAACAGTTACACACTGACGCATACTAACTTGGACTCTTTAAAAGACCCCCAGTTTTAAAAGTTTAGGTCTAAAGGTCATAGTTAGAATGCTGTATATAACTGTATATGTACATGAAATAGTTGTCATATGAAAACTGATTATTTTTACAGTTTTTGCAATAAAACTATACACATATATAAATGTATTGATTCTTTTTTTTTATGGAACCTTATTGATTTAGGGTAAAAATGGTTAAGGTCAAGATCACTTAGTCTGACATTTATAGGCCTATATTGTATTTTAAACTTGGGGGTCGTATAATTATACTATTATGTATAATTATGCTTGATCTGTCAGAACAAAGATTTTAGATTTTCTGGTTTTTGAATTTATTCTGCTTTGCCTGTTAGCATGTGTCAGACTGCATGTTTATGCTTCAAAAAGATATACGCTGAATGTGTGGAAATTAATAGTATGACGACCAGACATATACATTTCTGATCATATTGTTAGCAAGAATTAAAGCAAAAACTGCCCCCCCCCCCCCCCAAAAAAAAATGTAATTATAAAAGCAAGCTATTAAGTAGAAGAAGAATTAAAGAGTATTGATTGACGAAAAGTAAAGACACTTGATTTATTTATTTTTTTTTGGGGGGGGGGGGGGGTGTACTTATTGGTGTAGGCAAAATCCCCCCCCCCCCAAAAAAAAAAAACAAAAACAAACAACAAGGTATTAAGTAGAAGAAATAAAGTATTAATTGACACAAAGTAAGCATAATTGATTTTTTTTTTTGGGGGGGGGGTATACATATTGATATTGGTAATATTAAGAAGGTAGGATCAAAGTTAATAGACCGAAAAACATGATGAATAGGTGCTTTGTATTTTGTATTTCAAATGGGGAGGGAGGATTCAATTGAGGATACCTCCGCGTGGTTTGAGCTGGGTAATATATCGCATGAGTGATAGCTAACATCCTCTCGTCGCTTTATTCGGAAATAAAAGGTTTGTCCCGGGTAGACGTGTCCGGTTTTGTTCCGTCCCGGGTTTATGATATTTGGCTATAATTTTATTAAATGATATTTTTTAACGGAAATGTTGAATTATCTAAGTATTTAAACTTAAATAGCAATGATAAAACACACAAGTTTCCAAATTCAACGATGTAATTCGCTTAATATCGCCAAAATATGTAACCCGGGCTCGCTACCCATTTTAGTCACCTGAAAAATGAAAATGTGTAATAAATTTTGAAAAACTCATTCTGTGATAATAAAAATTTCAGCGAAGACAAACCAAGTTGTAATAAAGTATTCCTGCAAATTTCGTGCAGAACAAATGAGTATTTTTAAAGAAATCAACAAAAGCCCGGTTATCAGTTTCAAAAATCCCGGCCCGGCCCGGGTTTCGCTACTCATTTTAGTCACACTCATTTTCATCGGGTTCGATGTTCATTTAGATTTTTTCTCTCGCAGACTTGAGGAATTTTCGGGCAAAAACTCAAAGGTAAAATATTGTTAATATTGCGGTTAGTTGAATTGTTTATGGGACATGATAATATATTCAATGGTCTATGATTCTGTTGCACAGTTTATATCATGTATGTAGTCGAATACAGCTGCGGCAATGTGACTTCCAGCATGTCATAGCAAACCCTACTGTAGGGGTTCGTTACTAACTTTTTGTCTTCTTACTATGATACCCACTCTAAACAGCTAAAATACATAATACATCTTACGTTTTTAGTAAGGCCATCGGTTTATATGTTTATATAAGCATTTTTATCTGAGATTGACGGTACATTTAGTTCTGCATTTTTTTCTCTGATTGCAGCATAGGGCCCACATCTTTTCGGTATTCATCTTTTCATGGTGGCGTTGTAAAAGTCTCAAGGAACCTTTGTACCATTTTCCTATCAGCAAAGCCTGCCTTTACCGGTGCCTAGGATTTTACCTCTGGTTTTTAGCCTTCACATTCATAGTAATTGTACATCATTGGATGATAGAAGGGGATACAGATAGAGCAAATGATAATTCATGAAACCCCAGGTGACAATGAATCAAAAATAGTTATTTATCCTGTTATTTCAAGGTATTGATCCATGAAATCCAATTGTGAGTACCATAGAAAAGGCCATAGGAAGTTAATATAAATATTACCAGTCTAGAAATGGCAACTCCAGTGTCGAATTGTCTGAACAGGATAAATCCAATGAATGTGTTGAACTTCAGTGCAGTGACACATCCATTCAAGTCATGCAATGCTCTACGTATCAATGCAGTTGACAATTTGAATGAACAAAGGGTGATTTTTAACAACATAGATGTTCCTACAACTTCACAAGATATGGTTATTGAGGATAAAAATGAACTTGACATGACTGCAGAACAGACTAGTTACCCTGTCTCATTTGAACCAGTTCAAGAACCGGAGGTTGTTATTGAGGTTAAAGATGAACCAAATGTAGAGATAAAAGATGAACCGGATTTGACCAATTCATCAGCAGTTAATTTCAAAGCACCTATAGTTAGTTGTCCTTTTAATTTTGAATCAGTTCCAAAACCAGATGTGGATATTGAGGTCAAAGTTGAACCTCATATAAAGATAAAAGATGAACCGGACATCACCAGTACATCAGACACAATCTTTCAAGAGCATAGTTGCCCTGTTCACTTAAATTTGGTTTCAGAACCAGATATGGTTACTGGTTATAATGAAAATCCTGGTCTGTCCTATTCAGTAGATTCAAATTTTGCAGCTCAAAGTTTCCCATACCAATTAGATCTGGTTCAAAAACCACATGTAGTTATTAAGGTTAAAGATGAACCAGACGTAGTGATTAAAGATGAACCAGACTTAGTGATTAAAGATAAACCAGACTTAGTTATTAAAGATGAACCAGACTTAGTGATTAAAGATGAACCAGATATGATTTTTTCATCAGATGCAAATTTTGAAGCACCTTCCAGTAGTGACCCTGTCAATGTAGAACCAATTCAAGAACCAGAAATTAAAGATAAACCAGACAGAACCGGTTCTTCAGGTAATGCAAATTTTGTAGCACAGAACTACCCAGTCCAAACAGAACCAGTTCAGATGCCAGATTCAGCCAGTCAAGCTCTGGAAAAACCAACACGGAGCGTAATTTTGAAAATGGGCCCTCAACATTTTGGCGCAGGAAAGGAGAAAATTGTATTAGGGCCAGTAAGTTTTTATTTATTTTTTCTTGAAACTTAACAAAAAAAAAAACCTATACATGTTTAATTTTTGCATTATTATTACTTTAATAATCCCCCACAGGTGAGACCACTGAAATCTATTTTGTGGTCTGTTCCCATTTTCCAGATAGCAGTTTTGATTTTCATTATGGTTTTGCAAATTGTTAAATTTGGACTTCTTGATATAGACTCTAATGAACCCAAAATTGATGAAGAAATTAGTTTGAAACAACTCTAATTTTCATTTTTTATTGCTATTAATCAGATTTTCCTTTATTATATATTTATAAAAAAAATTATAAAAAAAAAAAAAAAGCTTTATAGAATTTTCTCCCACCTTGTCTGCACATACGAGGACAATTGTATTAGAATTGGAAGGGGGAGGATGCAGGGGGAGGGGACATGTATTGCTTATGCCATCATCTCAGGATGCTTTGATTATTTTTGCAATTTTGCAGGGAGACTTTGGGCCTACTGAAACCAAAGAATCAAGGTTAATGAGAGAGAAGAAAAGAATGGAAGAAATTGGATCCTGTTTTTACAAATGTGGAATTTGTAATGAAGAGTTCAGCAATGCCATGGAATTGCAGATTCATGTTCAATTGCACAATGGCTATGAGAATGAATTGATTATCTGCAACTATTGCGATAAAGTATTCACTGGAAAGACAGGAACTTTCTCGCATCTTAGGCATGTGCATGGGATTGCTTTGGACTATGCAAAGAGCACTAAATCAGAACTGTTACTGCCATGGGTTCAGACTAACAGAGAAAGCTTCTCAACTTTAAGTGTTCATCGAGTTAAAAAACTTGATTGTAGTGTCTGTGGTACCAAATTCACATCACTTGAAATATATAAGCTGGATGAAACTGTGTCCAATGAAACCTCAGAGGAGAAGGAGAAAACTCATAAAGAACATTTGTGTGGGAAGTGCCAGAAAGATCATTTCCAAAACTTGAATACAAGAAGAAGGGATGGCAAGAAACAATATGAGTGCGCTCAATGTAGAAGGTTCTTCTTCAAGCCGCTGTATGAGGACCACGTCAGAAGTTTACATGGCCTGCTGAAACTTTTTAAATGTAATGTGTGTGGCATGAGGAGCGTTTCTCGCCCTTCCCTGTTAGCTCACAAAAGATCTCATAAAAAGAGAGGAACGTTAAATTGAATTGTAAAGTATGTGGGAAGATGTATGAATGTTTGCTCACTCTCTTAAAAAAAACCTCAGCATTATTCTTACTGTCAGAATTAGCATGTTAAGGTATGTTGATTGCAAATGGTGCTAAAAATTTACATCAAAGTTCATACCAGTGAGAAGCTTTTTCCTGCAAAGTCTGTAAGAAAGATTTACAATGTATTTGCAAATTTAGTCACTACCATCACTTTAAGCATGTTAAAGGATCAAAGAAATTGGAAATGAAATCTAGTTTTTCTCATTTTAAGTGTATTGCCATTTATCAAACAATAAGCATGTAAACTGTTCAAAGTCAGTTTTGAAGCTCTGAATGTCAGAAATGTAGAAGTGTGGTAAAAAAAAAACCCAGCTGTTCATTGGCTGATTCCATGGAATTGATGCAAGAATTATTTGTCGCAATCTAATTAAAATTAGATGTTAGATCCGCCCAGTGGGCTTTCACTTAGGTTCAGTTAGCTTTCACTTAGGTCCAGTTGGCTTTTACTTGGGTCCAGTGGGCTTTCACTTGGGTCCAGTGGGCTTTCATCTAGGTCCAGTTGGCTTTCACTTGGGTCCAGTGCGCTTCCTTTTGCGTCCATGCACGAATATGGTCAGTGGATTTTCATTTGTATATAACTGTGTACAAATCACAAAAATCATTTATTGTTAGGGGTGAATGCTTGATGAAAACTGAAAAGACTGTATTTCAGATTTAGAGCTTGAAATATTTTTTGTTGAAAACTCTCTATGTAGTTGTATTACTGAATTGGAATTATTTCCGTGTTCATTTTTTTATTAAATGATCTTATACATTGTACGTTTTCAAGATGTAATTATCTTTTGAGCGTCATTGCTTTTCATAAGTACGTTAGGTAAAAATATACAAGATTGAAAAACTTATTTATGAAACATTGTTTAAATTAATATGCTTTTGAATTACTTATTTTACCAAGACAACATTTTCGGTGTCAAAAAGATTTTTAAAAATATTTGTAGATATGAGAGGATGACTGGAACACGTATTGAGAAGACAATCCAGAATTGCGCCTTAACAAATTTATCAAATTACTTTTCATTACAGGTATGAGTTTTATATTGCTGTATGGGGTACCGTAGTCATATTTAATGATGGAATATCCATATCTATACCGTAACGGTAAAAAGACATCACTTTGCAGAAAATATCAAGCTAGATAATGTTGTGATTTACCGGTATTATTATTACGAAGTTTGTCAGATTATTAAAATAAACGACATCACAAATTAATGCAAATTTTAATTAGCTAATAAACATTCACCTGCCTTATTTATCAATTATTTTAGCCCTTGATGATGTAGCGCACTGAATATAATTAAAAACTATTGATACCCGTGATCATACTAACACTTTACAGTACAGAAGAGTTGCCGGGTCATTCAAAATATTCAAATTAATTATTGCAGAAACTTGTATCTAAGAACGAAACCAAATTGAGTTCTCAGGTAAATAAAATGTTAGTAGGGTTGTTGAAAACTAGACACAATCTACATTATTTATTTAAAAATGTCTTTATGATAGATTTGATCACCCCAGACCGAATTTGATCACCTCATTTTATTCAAGAAAAATTCCATATTACTTATATTTATATAATTGTTTTAGCAATTGTACGAACAGAAAATTGACATATTTATGTGATTTCCATTTCTTTAAATTATGCAATCCCCGCGCCCCGAAATCGATTCGAAGTGTCATCTCAAAGACACTGGGAAGTGTAAATATATGGTTGTAGTGATATATATTGGATTTGATCACGCCCGACCGAAATTATAACCTCATAATACTCAAAGAACGATTCCTTATTCCTTACATAATTCACTTTGCGGAAATTCCATGTGATCTTCAAGAAAACTCAATGACGTTAAAATCTTTGAAGTTTGAAATTACTTGCAATTAAATACAAAAAAGATCCTATACTGTATGCTCCGATTTTTTATTATAGACGTGGACAATTTTCCATAGAAATAAATTCGTGTTCAATAATAGGTATGTAGTGTGTGGTTATATCTGATAGCGGTATTCTCAACGTCAAGCAAAATCACGTGCGCCTTGAACAAATTACTAATCTCATGTTTGAACTGGCCTACAAAATGCGCAAAACTGCGTCTCATAATAAGAAACAATCAATCAAATTGAATGCAGATATTCTGAAATAATTGCAAAACGGTTGATAATTTCAACAAAAGCAATTGATTTAAAACCAGTTAGCAATGATTTGTTCAAATGGATACAATGACATTTATCGATCGATCCATGTATTCAAAAATGAATCATTGTATGCTATTTAAAAAAAAATTCAATACTTATGTGATCTCACACTGGATCATATTGTTAGACCAAAAACCTGCAATCGCAACCGTGGATTAAACATCAGGTTTGAGTGTGTTTGTGAGGACGTGTAGTAGATGATACTGGTATGTACCACTTAATTATCAGAAAAACTGTACGCAGGGTTATTTTCACCCCGTGTAATTTCGCCTTTCTACATTTGTTTTGCCATTTGAATTTCAATTGGCGATCTTGACTTGTATTGAAGAAAAAAATTTAACTCCCGAGCTTTTCACTCAATCCAAATTAAAATTCATGTAAATGGATCTCGGGCCCATTTCTTATCGTCTGACAAATTTTGAGCGGATTGAACTTTTTTAAAGAAGAAAGTCGTGAGATCATATGGCACAGATTGCTTGAACGGGAATTAAATTTTACACAGTTCACGGGTTGTAAGCCATAGTAAAATATTTTTGGTGCATGTACATTTCTTTTCTTGTGAAAAGTTTTGCCCCGTTTTAATTTCGCCCAGATACAATTGATAACACAGAGATAATTTAAGTAGGCCGACTTTAGTTTCCATTGCGCATGATTTTGCGCATTCTAGTATAATACGGTTGATTTTATTGTATATTATTTTTAAGAAAATTTGTATTTTTTTAAAAGATTTTTCTGTTGTGCGGTAGGGGAGCGTTGTCATTGCGCTTTTATGACGTTGTGAAAAAATGTAGCTTTGTAGGAGTACGTTATAAGGAATAACAGAAAAGAAAAAGTAAAAGTTGTACGCCGTTAAAATTTTATACACAGAATGATGCTATCCTCGAGGACATTTTCCTTATTTTTTGAATGAATCTATTTTACCAATCTTCATTCGTAATGCTCCAAATATATAGCAAAGAAGATGAGTGGATAAGGCGTGTAAAATGCCCATACGCGGTCGGACAGGCTACTGAAAAATTAAAGTATCAATAAATCTGATGGTTTTTTTTTTAAATCATTGAAAACAATATATATTTAACGAATCATTGATTTTTAACCTATAGGTATGTTCAATACTTGGAATATGTTGACTCAAACAGGCGTGTACGTATCAAAACTTACAAATACTGTCATTTTTTAGAACTTCAGGGCATTTTCTTTTATAGAGTGGGTCTGTGCTCCATATTTTTCTCATAGTCTAATTAAGGTCTAGTGGAAAACAAACCGATTTCAATCAACAAAAAAGTGGAGAGATGACCCACTATACATTAAAAATATCATTTTATATCCCAACAATTGAACGTGTTGAAAAAATAATACAAGTCCGGTAGTTCGTGACCTTAGTCACACATAATATTTAAAAAGCCCACTTTGTTGTGTCTGAAATGGCTCAGTGGTTAAAGCACCTGGTATAAGCTAACCTTATATATCTAGGGTTTTTATGTTACGGGTTCGATACCACCATAATTTCCGACACTATTTTTAAGGTCTTCCGTTTTCAACGGAAGACCTTGTACTGATTCTGTTGGTAATTCTTTTTATTCTTTTTTTTCTTCTAGACGTTTTTTAAAACTCAAATATCTTGCTTGTTTGTTGTCCTATAAAGTTCAAATTTGCAGAGCTTATTGGTAGTTACTATTTCTCAATATCTATGGAAAATCGTTGATATCGACACTTCCGGTACCGAGTTATTCCCCTTTTTCCCCAAAATATAGGCATTCTTGTGCACGCAAAGGCTCTGAAACCGCTCACAGCCTGTGTTACAAAGTCACAAATCTTCAAAATAGAGAGTTTGAACGTTGTCCTCCGAGTTTTGTTTTTACAATTTTCCTCCTTTAAAGTTTCAAAAAATTAATTTGAATTTGTGTTTCAAAAAATGCTGATTTTTTGTTGTGTTTTTGTTATGTAGCTCTTTAGTTTAAAATTTTCTCTAAACACATATAGAACAAAATATGTGCAAAATGTCAAGGGCTTTCACTTGACACCATTGAAAAAGGGCTGGCCCCTTAAATTAGGGGTCTAGAGCACTTAAAAGTCTTCGCTTTATAACTCAAAAATGGTTAATATTTCGCTATAGCTGTCGATAGAAAAGTTGTTCATTATTGTGTTATCAATGTCGTTACAAAACTATTTTGTACCGGTAATGCGTATTATGAGTGTAAAAAGCTTGTCTTGTTAACATGTACCTGTATTCATTTGGCAAGTAAGCGAATCGTCTTCGTGCGAATAACGTACATATATTAACAGCTGAAAGTGTTCCAGCATATACGGGATGCTTTGATTCATTTGAAAAAGTGTCTAAAAAGTATACGTGTACATGTTTTTCTTACAGCCTTTTTTTTGGAGTAACCTCTGTTTAGGTCCTATAGTGGACAACCGTTAAGAAAAACAAAAACGAGAAAATATAAACGTTCTTTTTCTTATCTAGTGAGATACATTAACTAGATTTAAAAAAAAATAACTTCCATGAGATGGATTTGAGTCATTTTACTGCAAGCATTTCAAATCGACCTAAATTCTTAGTTGTGTGCGTCATTACATAACCCATCTCGCCCGCGGCCGAGAAATTCGATCGCCAAGGTCGCGGCTGGACTACCTAGCGGTCAGCGGTTATCTAATACACAAGAATCGCGTCTGTCATATGTGATTTTACTTAGCAGCAAACACAAGAATCGTACACAATGACATTAAAGCTTACTCTTCTTAATTTGAATTAAACGATAGAATAAGAAATCGTTCTGTTTAATCATAAACTCGAACTGAAGCAGTATCAGACAGATAGATCAACTGTGGGATTAAAGGGGAAAAAAACTTATATTAATTAGAGTTTATTCATCATACTGCAAACATTGTAAATCTTCCTGGGTTCTGAGCTTTTTATGTGTGTTTTAACTTTACGTAAGTTATCCGATCCCTCATCCGCGGCCGAGGAAATCGGTCGCGGCTGCACTACCTAGAGGTCAGCGGTTATCTAATAACAAGATACATATACAAGAACTGTTTCAATTTTATGTTGTTTTTGTTCACCTTCAATTTATTGAATGAAACATTACAATGTGAATTGAGAAGCCCCTCTAAAAATTGATAAAAGCGATATTGTTCCAAATCAGAAACATCATCAGACATAAATCAATAGTGAATTTGTAATTCTAAAATGTTCTAAAAACTATACATGTACTAATAATGTTATAGATAAACAACGAAAAACCACAAAGATTAAACCTTCAAATGATCACCCCTAGAACATAGCCAAGGAGATCCCGCGCGAGTGGACAAGTGATCCGCGGTAGCTCGTGTTCTTCTGCATGTACTTGATCACACGTGCATGTTTATTGATATTTTGTACGATTCCAACTATTTGTTTATTCGAGATTTTGACCGGTTCATGTAAGATTGACTTGTGTTTCAATTTAAGATTTTTTTTATTTACCCACGAATATTTCCGCTAGATACTGCTGAGAGGTTTTATAGATATCGTAGAAAGTAGTTGACGTCTTCATAAGGTTGCACATAAAATGAGAGAGAAGGAGAGAGAGAGAGAGCGCGCTCAAAATTGGAAGCATTATTTAGCCGAATTAAGAAAATGAAACAGTCTCCAAGCGTTCAAGGCAGGATAAAAAAAATCAAATATCAGATTAACACATGCGGTAGAGGCAATTGCAACTTCTCTGGCCTTTCTGGCAAGTTTGGAAAAACACCTCGAATGTATTAACATCACCGGATGTTAGAATATTATACAAAATGGAGTCGCTTCCCATTAAAATAAGTATCGGCAAGAAGTTTTGTATGTCGTTTCTGTGTTATATTTTAGTGTATATTGATACCTTTAATGAAATATAGCTCACATCTCAACAGATCATAAAATGTGTTGTAATTATATCAAGTTTTAAAAAAAGGGGGGTCGTCATGGACGCCTAGGTAATACATTCGAAGTGTTTTTCCGAGCTTGCCAAAAAGGCCCGAGAAGTTGCAATTGGCGGTAGAGGCTGACACGATAGAATTGAGGGATTTAGTGATTATTTTTAGAATGTTCACATGAATTTTTAAACAAGATTTGTTTTGATTTTATCGGTTTCATGATCACAGTGCAAGGGATTTTTTTTTTCAAAATGTGGCGAAGACCCATTTTTGGCGACTGCTTAACATGTTTACATTTTTCTCCTCAATGTATGTCACCTTCCCACCCGTGTGTTTATTCGGTCAGTCTATGCTAAGTCAAATGAATCCGCTCCACGTGCGACCGAAAATCTCGTGTCGCGTCAGCGCACATATCCTAGAATATTGCCCCTGGGCTGCAGATCAGCAATTGATAAATAATTGAGTAACATTTGGAAGGATGCTTTCAATGCAGCGGTCAATTGTTAAACAATAAGTGTTTAAATATTCGATGTCAATCAACCTCACATTAAAGGTGCGATATCGTAGTCTGAGAATGTGGCTAAAAAATTAACCTGTTGAACACGCTAAACTTCTATAGTTATGAACAGAATAAAATATATATTATCAGAGACTTAAATAACTTAATAAGTTAACAGTTTTAAGTCAAATATTAAATGAAATTTGTTCTCAGGATTAGAAGTAATGATATACGACTACATTAAGCAATAAAGTCGGTCGATCGTCATTAAATCATCAGAGTACTGCAAGTGTCGACAGTTTCTTATTTCTTTGAAATAATTGTAGTAGTTCAATTGACTTGCAGATTATAATATAGCGACTTTTCTGCCTCCCAAAAATGTATGCATTTAATTGCGATAGATATTTGTTCTTGGGGATTTTACTTATTGTTATATGCACATTGATAAAAAAAATCATTGAAGTTGTGTGATATGAGGTTGTAATGCAGATTAAAACTCAGCTGAATATTTTATTTTTAATCTAGCTTGTCAAAATGAGAGATTGTTAACTTGTAGCTTGTTAACTCTGAAAAAGTCTGGAACAGAAGAAATAAAGTCTTTATAGCTTTCGCTACATCTTCTTATTTATGTGTACGCGTACATAAAGCTATTTTAGATTTTTTTTTTTACTGTATAAAAAAGTGTTGTTTTTCCTAACCTTAAATTTAAATCTATAGAAATTCAATATCTACATGTAACATCTCAATAGCTTTGATAGCTTATTACCGCTTGGAAATCATTTAGTGATGCAAATTGACAAATGCCCATGAAAAGACATTATTGGACCCCAAGGGTTTCTTATCCTTTCCGACGATGATGAGAAGAACTCAAATGTGCATACAAATCATACATTTACATGTATATTTATATGTGATATGATAGAAATAATTGAAAAATATAGGTCTTTTTTGTGCCGCACAAAACGGGCGAAAAAGATTTTTAAACCCCACGAAAAAAAATTGAGGGGGGGGGGGGGGTTAAATAAAAATCACCTTGTCCGTCCGTACGTCGTGTCCGGTCTATATCTTTCTGATGGAGAAACATTGGAAGTGTTCTTACTTCATACAAATAATACTCATTAACTGACGAAGCTTCATGACCTAAACCCAAGGTCATTTGGACAAAGTAAAGGTCACTGGCAGGAAAAGTGCAAAATTTGTTTCCGGTCCACTTTGGAATTTCTTACTTCACACAAAGATTGCTTATGACCTGAGGGTGTGTAATGATTTGTTCCTAAGTCATTTAAGGAGAAACATTGGGAGTTTCTATTTCATGTAAAGATTCCTGATGACCGATGATGTGTCATGAACTTGACCCAGGGTCAGTTGCGCAAGTTCAAAGTCATATTAAACATGTGTCATATCTTGTATTAATGGAAATGAGTAAAAGTTAGAGTTTGTCATAAAGATTACTTGTGACCTGTAAATATACCCTGCCTTGTCTGACTCACTTATTAAAGAAAACGAACCATCCATTATTCTCTAATAGAGAAATACGTGAGTAATGACTTCTTTCTTAGCGGGGATATCATTTGTGAGCTTGCTAACAGTACCTTTTAGATGGTCCAGTGGGAGCAATGCCCCCTTTCTCTCAACCAAAATTTCCCTTAAGTTAACGCTTAGAAAATTGATTTTTGGGTCATTTCCCCCACCGCCACATCCACACTTTTATTATAATTAAATTAATTATATACATAATTATAAACGAAGAACTTGCCTGGTATGAAAATAATACTTTGAAAATGAGTCTCGTTTTCGATTTCTTGAACTTACTATTATCATATTGATAATCCAGTATAATTAAAAACCATTTCCCTTCTCCTTACACTCGCCAGGTTCTGATAGACCTGTATCAGTAACAGACTATACCCACTTGACCTCCACATTTGCATACAAATTAAATAAACACCTACTTAACAAAGATATGCCTTTATCTGTTTAATGAGTAGTGCAATACTCAATCTAGAGGTTACATAGAAAACAGGTATGAATTAATTTTTTTTGTCTCCATTTGAAGAGTTCCAATCAATTTTCTAAAGCTCTAATTCGTAAGAAGAAATTGTCATGTAAAGATGACCTTTTATCAATACAGGGTCTGTCAGGCTCTGACAAGTGTCAGGAGAAGGAGGTATTTTAATGAGACTGATGGACAATCCTTTTGCGACACGAAGTTGCGACGGAAGACCTACTCGTTGCTTTGCAACGAGCTCGGCTCTAGTTTTTTCTTATTTTTTTGTTAAATACCGTATATCAGGTTTTTTCCGCGTCATGTTTTTTCTGCGATTCAGAACCTGGAACGGTATATAAAATTTACGCGAATGAAATTTTCACTATTTCAAATTCATAGTGAAAATATAATTCAAGATTGTTTAACCCTGTGAAGTAAGAGGGTAAACGTATCTAAATTGCCGCTCTTTATAATAAAAATATTGGACAAACCATTTACACGATTTCCTTAATGTTAAATAATTACCGATAATTATTTTCAGAGACGCAAACAGTCATAGATAAATAGATCAAGTACCGTTACATATACCAGTAGCTCAGGTATAATTAGACATCGGTTTACGCAAGAAAAGCGACCGTTTTAATTAGCTTGTCAATGGATTATTAAATAAACTATGAGTCTTACATACCTATTATCCTGCGCTTCCGATCCCGCAATTTCTACTCTAAACTGACTGAACACAGTTCAATGTACTTTTACATACCAGTTTACTTCATAAGGAAAGAGAGAATTATATAATAAGAACAACACTTTATATCAAATTTACGCTGATACATGTATATTTTCCGCGATTCGGAAATCGTGGCGAACAAAGCGGAAATTGGATACACGCGGAAAAAACCTGATATACGGTATATTAAAAACTGACTATAGTTAAAAATTTTGCTTTCGCAAAGTTTTATTATAATATATTTGAATAGATTTAATTGGGGAAAAATAAATTCAAAATTGTAATTCCCTACTAGACCGAATGGGCATTTGCGCCATCTTATTCCCCCATCTTCTTTGGTGCATTTTAATATTTTGAAATGGCCGCACTAAAAACCAGACGGTTAAATTCAGTATTTTTTTACATATAGGAAATAACATCACTAATCATATATCACAATTTTCTATATACTCCTATAATAAATGTACCTCTATTTTGAGATGGTTTCTAAAAAGAACCAGACGGTCGATTTTCTTGAAACTTTGCAAATGAACTAGAGTTGGTTTAAACGACATATGGTTAACAATTAATATTTCTGAAATCAAGATCAGAGAAAACTTTTACGGTATTGCAACACTTATTATTTTATCTGTAAATAAATATTTACATATTCATATACAAATACATTTATATTGCTGTTTATCTTTCGTAGGGAAATCAAAATCATAAACAAGTCATGCATTGTCTTTCAGAATTCTTTAAATGAATGATTGGGGCCATGGACGCCAATTTTAGCCTCCAGGATATCGTAAGGTGCCATCTTTGTGAGAACCCTGACCCCTCTCTATACTGTAGCGTTTGCCTGAATAATATATGTGGAGCCTGCAAAAGTAAACATACCAACTTAGGTAAATCTAAAGATCACGAGATTATACCATTTAGAAAGCGTAGATATACGTATAAATGTCCAAAACATTCCACAAAAATATGTGAAATGTTTTGTGAAGATTGCAACGTATCTATGTGTGATAAGTGTGACTCTTCCGGTGAACACAAAAAACACAAACAAGTTGACATCTTAAAGAGATTTGAATTCAAGAAGGAAGACTTGCAGACAGATTTTCAAGAACTACAAAAATCTATTTATCCGATATATCAGGAGATTGCATCCTATGTAGCACTTCAGAAAGCTAATGTGTATCAAAATTCTCAAAAATTGACGACTGTTCTCAATAATCAAGGAGAGAAATGGCACAGAGAAATAGACGATTTGATTGAGAAACTCAAATCTGATTTTGAAGAACTGGACTCAAAACACCTGGCTGTCGTAGTTAAACAAGAAAAAGAAATCACAACTCGGATTTCTGAAATCTCAAAATGTATCGTTGAACTAGAAACATTAATTGAATCCACCGATGTACGTCTTGTCTCGAGCTACAAATCAAAAAATGCTGAATTCAGAAAATTACCCCCAAAACTGACAGCTTATTTGCCTAGTTTTATACCTCCAAACATCAACCGAGAACAACTTTATCAACAGTTTCTTTCTCTTTCAAAATTATCTTTTAAAACAGAAGAACATGGCTACACAATGAATTGCCCAGTGTTATCTCCCCCGGAAAGACCAATGATGGCAAAACCACGTATCGTTACAGATATAGCCACGCATTATACAGATAGAGGATGTAACAACTTACTAGATGTGTCCTGTTTAACGGATGAGGAAATTTGGATGCATAGCGATACCAACATCATGACACTCTACGACCTTCAGGGAAAAGTGGTTCAGTCAATTAAAACCAAGTCAGGACATAAACCACGTGGCATAGCTGTGACAAAAGGGGGTCACTTAGTTTATATTGATTCATATAATCGAACTGTGTATATAATGTTCTGGAATATGATTCATGAAGTTGTCAAAATTCACGAGTGGGAACCTATCAGTTTATGCTGTACCTCCGCTGATGAACTCCTGGTAATCATGAATAATGAAGATCATACAGAAACAAGAATTGTACGTTATCGTGGCGAGATTGAAAAGCAAATAATTGAATCAAATGACAAAGGGAGACCTTGGTATTTACCTTGGCATTACCGTAAATTTCTTTGTGAAAACGGGAACTTAGATGTATGTGTGACAGATAGTGATGCCGGTGCACTAGTAGTGGTCAATCAGGCAGGGATACTTCGATTCAGATACACTGGATTTTCTACTAATAACCAAAAATTGTTGTTAACTGGCATTGCCACAGACAGCCAGTGTCGGATCCTGACAGCAGACTTGAACAAAAGTTGTATTCACATCATAGATCAGGACGGACATTTTCTCCGCTACATTGACATGGAGTTACTAGTATACATAGTATACAAACCATGGAGTTTATGTACAGATTCCAAAGACAACCTCTATGTGACTTACACTGACACGGGTCGAGTGAGGAAAATCCAATATTATATGCCAAAAGACTGACAGTTTTTATGATTTAATGATAGTACATCTACATTCCATCCGCATCACATCTTAACAGGCTCATCAAGCCTCCTCTTAGTTGACATGCAGTGGCACACTATTCAGACGCGACCAAATGCGATCCAAGTATTGAAATGCATCGTACCAACATTATTACGAACGTCTTCAACGTTTTGTGTACTGCTCGCAAGAGTGATATACGATTGTAAAGTTTGGAAGATGAATTGCAGCTGTCTATGCGTGTGTTTTGCGACCATGAGACTGTTGTTCAACGTGTCTCATTTAGTCTTACAAAGTTGTACTATCATTGCACGATTCATGAGTTAAAATATGTCATGTTTTGTCACTACTATACATACCCTGAATAAGGAACTCTTTTTTCAGACCACAATTGACCACGAAACTGCTGCGCATGCGTCTCCTTTTCTTCGTGGGCGGCATCTTCTCCCTTATTCAACTATGTCTACATGTACTTGGTTTTGTTCGTTTGATAGGATTTGCCTCTTGGAAACTTTTTACCTGTCCAAAATACTAGTAGTGCCATCATTTACATGCACAGATCCAGGAACTGTTCATGACATGTCCGTATTACAATATTGTACACGGATTCGTGGCTTGGCATCGTTTGTCTGTGGTTTCATCATTATTAGACCATTATATATCGAACCAAAAAAGTCTACAGTTTGTATTTTTTAAATAATTGTCCAAAGTATGTAATTTCCAAAATTATTCACGGGGCTACGACATGTTTGTCTGTCCCAAGTTACTGTTTCTGTCACTTTTTTGACAAATTTTAACAAAAATACGCTTACCTGTTAAAGAAACAAAAATGTTTTCATATTACTCTTTTTTTAAGCATTGAATATATTTTTTTTCAAGATACAGTCTCATAACTGCAGCGGTGTGTGCATACAAATTGAGTAACGCGTCAACGCGCGGTATGATAATTTGTCCGCACGGCTTGGTGTCATAGGACCGACGACATCCAAAAATAAGCATTCAATGCTTAAATGGTTTTGTTGAACCATTCAATACAAGAAACCTCTACAGTAGCTGCTTTTCCTTTCAGACGGCGGTAAATCCTAATGCGCGTTACTCAATCTGTATGCACACAGCGCTGCAGTTATGAAACTATATTAATTTTTACCCGGAAAAAACTCTTACGAAGATTTTAAATGGGAAATGTTGATGTCTTTTCACCATTTGGAAGTACCATGTCGTTTGTAATACAAAATCCCCGTTGACTGTTTATTTTTAGTTTGGTTTGGTGTATTGAAACACGAAGCGATAGAGTGGGTGTTTTAATTTAGCACAGAAAAACTGGAGTTTCTTTTATTAGTTTTTAACAACAACATTCTTATAGAGATTACATGTGACTGTTATGTCCATGCATTGTGACAGCAAACCGGGTTTTCTTTTGAGTGAACAGTATCTATAAGACATTTGTCAACCTTGATTTGATAAACAATACCTATCTAGAGAAATGGGGTACTCTAATAATATGTAATATGCCAAAAAATAACTAAGTTCAATAGTTGGGTTTTTTATGATATGCCCATCTCTGATATATGTACAGTTGATTTGCAAAACATCAACTTTCTATCTCGGTAACTGTAGGAGGAGTCATCCATACAATGAGGGTACCCTTTATGCAATAGTTTGCCAAATATAACGAAGTTCAACAGATATATCTTAGATATATATGTACGATTGAACTGCAAAACAACAACTTGGGTTCCTATATCGAAAACTGAAGAAGTTATCCGTACAATAGGGTTACCTTTTAACAGCAGCCCTCCTGCCTTTTTCACCGATTCAATAACTGGATTTTTCCTCTGGAAAACCAGGTTAATGAAAACCTTCTTTACGGCTCGTAATCTGTTAGCAGTACTAGGACGTTTTGCATTCTTTGATTCCCAGACTCTGTTAGAACTCTTACGTCTTGGTTCAAATTAGTATACCCCTGTCTCATCACCAGTATCTAAACTATCAAAAGTCTGTTTGGTGTAATATTTTGGATCCAAATTCAATTATTTCTTTGAATTTTCAACACGTGGTCTCTCTATTGTTCATCGCTTATCAAGTTAGGCATCCTTCTTGCGTTTATCTTTCTTAGCATTACTTAGATTTTTTTTTTCAAAATAACATGAACACATTTTTTTTCCAAATAACATGAACACGTTCTAACGACAAGTTTGTCATCCGAAACAATTGCCTCACGGTATAGCTAGCGTCAATCTGTAAGATTTGTTGAATTTTTACGATGTTGTTATTGGTTGTAACTGTTGCATGGCGATCTTGTTGAGCAGAATCTTTGTGGTGTTCGTAAACTAGCTTTTTCTTTGCCAAACCACCTAAAGAAATAGACTTATTAGACATTTGATTATTTCATAGATACCAAAGACCTCGCGATAAATATAGATCTACGGGTGTAATGCCAAGCAAGGGCATACCATTTTGGGTACGGTATTATAATTCAATTCTGGTTGTAACGCCCTTTCTGATTGGCTAAACAAATTATTTTATATCGTAAAAAGAATGTTGCCTACGTCATAGTAAGACTAACGTCAAAAACGTATCAATACGCCTGACGTTACGTTTGAATTTTGTACAATTTTACGTCATTTTAAAGGTCAAATGACCATTTTTATCTACAATGAAGAGTAAAAAAGTTAAATTATATGCAATGAATTCAATATTTATTAGTTTAATACGATATAAAATGGTTTGAAACAGTTTACGCTTTAAACTTTTTTTAAACCTTTACCTCTTTTAGCGAAATGTGGGTCGCAATCCTTTTGTTACATGAATGACAGGTTTTTTTTAAGCGTAAACTGCCCCAAACCATTTTATATCATTTTATTTCATATAAAACAAATAATTTTGAATTCATTCCTTAAATGAATACCTGTAAAGCAAAGTACACTGCCGCTTAAAACTTGTGATATTTTCTTCCGTTACGGTTCAGTGACCATCCTTACGTAACAATGTAATGTAATAATGTACGTAACAAAGAAGGTGAAATGACACTCCTCGTATGATATAAAAACCTTTCTAATCAAGATATGTTAATATTTAACACAATGTGAAGCAAAATACAATTTAATTTCAAAATTAATTCGGTATAAAAATGGTGAAATGTGCAACATATGGAAATATGCCGCATGCAGTTTCTAGTAAATGCATTCAAATAATTAATGCTATGATTGAAATGATATCCTTTAAGAAATCTTTGTTTTTATATTTTATTATACATGTACGATGTTTTTGATCAAATGAATTATACTTTTGACAGTGTTTTCACCAATATTATGTATAATCTTTATCAATGGGTTCGATAGTTAAAATTGTCATTTTCCTGGCTTAAACTTAGACCATGTCTGACAGAATAGAAACACTATCTAGGTATTGTAGCTTTTGTGTGGAAGAGCTATTCAAGCAAAATCTGATTACCTTATCGCGTAATTTTGGTCATATAGCGTTGCATTAAAAAACACTGAGATTTGAAATCCAATGTCAACCTATTCATTTTTTTAAAAAACGTTTACCTCTATTAGCGAAATGTAGGTCGCAATCCTTTTGTTATATGGATGACAGGTTTTTTTTTCTACTTTTACAAAATTTGGTTACCCTTTTTTTGTTTGAGCAACTATTTTTTTCTCTATTCTTTCCCTCTGATTCACATAGAATACATGTTCAATATCAAGTTACTATCTCACTAAGTCGTCCTTGGTTCCTTTGTACATGTCGTTATAAATACCTTTGTAGAGTTTCATCGTTTGGTGTACATGACGGGATTTGCTTCGTGGAAACTTTATGCACGTCCAGAATACCAGTGTAGTGCCATCATATGTAGTTACATCTTAGGTGTCAATATACTATTAATTAGCGCAGTGGACAGAGCACGCGCTTATCACCGCTGCGGCCAAATATCGATCCCCGTGATCGCCAGTGGCTGTATGTGAAAGGGTATGGTGATCGCCTGCTTAGGTGGCAGGGGACAGTTTTTTTATCCAATTCATTGTAGCCAAGGGATGCATGTCTTCGGAACTCTGTAACTAGAATTTCCTCAGTTCCCATTCAGCACAAATACCTTTAATTCACTCTTTATAAGGCCAATCACCAATTTCTGAAGAAAATTGCTAATCAAAACCTTAAAAATTCTCTACATACTGGTTTTTATGAGATTTTGACCCTTTCATATTTTGCTAATTTTTCATGATTTTTCAGCTTTTTAGACCTCCCCCAGCTAATTCCCTGCAGAGGGTTGACCTTCCCTACCGCGTGCATGCTGCACTATCACATGTCAGAAACTTACCGGTGTATAGTTTACAATGTCCCATCCACCTACTTTTCGTGTTATTTTACCTCCCGTCTGTAACTTGCAATTTCACTGTGTAAAGTCAGCACAACAGTCAAAGCCGCAGGTTTCGCATTTTACTTCTGATTCTCATGTACCTAACATAAGGGGCCTACATATTGCATATCAATTTCAACAAGAGACACCCCTCTAACTAATGATAATCATTAAAAATCATTTCATGAATTTTAGCAACACTCATAAGCCTTCAAGTACAGCAACTCTCAATTTTACAAAAATATTGACGGGTACTTTATTCGAAACTGTCCCTTGTTACCTTAGACACGTGGGTTTTCTTCTCACACTCCGGCTTCCGCCCACACATCAATGACCCCCTCGCGTTAACATCCGTACCAACGAAATCAAACTACCGATATAAGTTGTAGAACTTGTTTATTAATCTTTGTAAAATTAATAAAGCTATGTACAGTTTTATGTTGTTACATGTACTATTCCTTACAGTCATGATTATATGGTATAGTCACTATGTAAAATTTATGTTTTATAATAGTTTAAAGCTAATTAAATAAAGCCCATTATCGTTTACATCCACACATAGTCATGTTCTAGTTGACTAGGGATGTCAATTTTTCTCGGTTGGCAATTAATCGGAGGCTAGTCGAGTCCTCGATGCTTTAATTGGAAATGAGTGTCCTTTTCAATTAAAATCAAATAATGCTACTGTCACATACATCTTATCTCATTCAAAAACTTATGATAATATATATTTACTGTATTTTGTTTAGAACAAATACTTTTTAGAAAATTAATGTATTTTATGTAAATATCCGGTAAAAAATATCCTGGTTTTTCCTGTTTTTCTTGTTACGCATACACAAAATTGATTTCCCTATCATCTTAGGCAAATCAAATGTGACCTTCCTGTACTGTTCCAAGTTAAGTTATTGTCCATGTCTTATCAACAATCAAAGATTGATATTTTTTTAATTCCTTAAGATAATTAATTACACGATTAAATTTTTGATTAATATACATGTACAAACATCTAATTCAATAAATATCTGGATAAAAGAAAACACAAACCTAAGAGGAATCACAGACTGCACGAAATAATCACGATGATGTCAGGCTCTAATTCCCAAAGAAGATGATATTTCTAATTCTTCTTTCTAACGTACTGATGGACATTACCAATGATTTAGTTAATTTCACTTATTTTTAAAGTTTAAATTTTTAATTTGTTAACAGAAAAATGTAAATATTAATTGATATGCTTTCCATCAGGCACGTAGCATTCGAAGGGGGAGGGTATCTTTTTGGCCTGTCGAGGTTTTTGGAAGAATCTGCCCCCCCCCCCCCCCCTCCACACACACTTTCAAAAACGATGCTATGTGCTTGACTTTGATGATTCATGGCGGTTATGGAGGTAGCGTCATTGCATATAAAAAACTACATAACCGCTAACGCGCGTTACGTATTTTTTTTCTGCAATGGCCTACCTTCATTTCCCGCATGAATCACCAAAGAAAACTTTTTATTCTTTAAACATAACGTCAGTAATATGGGTAGGGAGGGAGGAATGGGGGGGGGGGGTTTAACAGCAAAGAACGACAACGTGTCTATTCGTTCATTTAGAGGGTCACCTCACACATGAGGTTGCATATGTTGATAGTTATAACGACAGTTCTCGTTTTTGAACGATTTCGTTTTGTTATCTATTTAAACGAAGACTAATTTAATTCTGTTCTTGACATTTCTTGTGACATTACACGAAATGGTGGCCTAACATCGTTTATCTGCGGTTTCATGATAAGTCATTACTTATCGTACCAAAAAAAAAAAAACAATTGATATGTCGGCAAGTTACGTACATGTACAGTCCAAATTGTGCATTACACAAAAATCGCGAAAAAGGAATGCTTATGAATATCAATGAATCAATTTACTCCCAATTGTAACTGCCATTTCTACTCCTCAAGCCCTACCCCGCGGAACAATCACTGATTTTTTAAGTGAGAGAAACATACTGT
Organism: Magallana hongkongensis; assembly: GCA_015776775.1. Classification (NCBI taxonomy): domain Eukaryota; kingdom Metazoa; phylum Mollusca; class Bivalvia; order Ostreida; family Ostreidae; genus Magallana; species Magallana hongkongensis. The sequence goes on from CM027466.1 coordinate 49,430,275, forward strand.
ATAAATTCCAATAATTGAATGCACTTTTAATTTTGCTAGCAGATTTCAGGGTCGATTAACATAATTTTGGATTTTTGATTAATTTCTCAAATCTCAATCAGCAAGAACAGGACAAGCTGCATGCTCAAATTATTGAATATTTAAAAAAAAAAAAAAAAAAAATTTGCAATTGCAATGACATAAGAGCACATGATTTTATCCACTATGACTCGTCTTCATTAGTTAATGTATTTAAGAAAGTCGTTCCAATGTCCAGACCTTATGTAATGACAAATAAATAAGATAGATTTAAAATATGATATTATAGGGATAAGCCTATTCATAATTAACGCACTTTAAACTGTTCTATTTTCAGCATTTTAATTAAGTATCGTAAAACATTATATGTGTAAGCTCTCAGATACTTGTTAACTTTGTCCCACTCAATTCGATTCATTAATTCAGAAAAAAAGGCGACAAATCAAGAGCCATAAATGATAAAGTTACATGTTTATATATATACAAACAGTCTAGATTTTGAAGAACAAAGTGCGATAAGAATATTTATGGAAAACACACAATAACAGCAAAAGCACACTAAAGTCGCCATCCAAAGCTTTATGTTGAAATCGCCCGCCGTGACTGTATTTTGTAATTAACAATAAATGGTGTCGGCGTGTCCCCTCTGGGTAGATCACAGGTCTGTATAAATACTCCTTATCGGCTCTTCACTTCGATTGGCTGTGGCTGATAATGATCACAGGTTTAATGAGTCTTTGACTTTGAAAGTGTTTGTTGAACGCAAAGAGTCGTGTTTGCACGATATATTAGTAAGTATTTGTTATTTTTATTTATCAAAAATTTACATAGGATACGGTTGACCTAAAATACGGAAGTGAATCAAGGTATTTGCAAAACGTTTCGTAATAATAATTTCAGTGATCCATCTTCAATGGTGAATAAACAAAACTCTAGTTTTCGACCGATTTTACGAGCGAAGCATAGGATTTTAAATTAAACAATAAACAGAGGTAGTTTTATTTCAGACTGAATGGGAACGTACGTGTGATGTTTAAACTGTGTCCGCTCTTACTCGACAAGAGACAACAGTGAAAGTCTTACTGTGTTATATATAACAAAGTACAGTTAGCATTGTTTTAGTGGGACTGAGGAACCTTTATCTGACCCAGTGGAGAATATTATCCATGATGTGGAGCTACAAGCATCTATCAGCGGCGACTTTAGGCTATATCACACTCCTAACCATTTCCTTGACGTGCCATGGGTTCGAACTGACCATTCTCCACACCAACGATGTCCACGCGAGAGTTCAGGAAATGAACAAGTTTGGGGGGCAATGCTCCTCCGGTGGGGACTGTTTCGGGGGAGCGGCTAGGATGAGGACAAAGATTGAGGCCCTTCGAGGGGAACATCCAAACACGCTGCTACTGGACGCCGGGGACCAATTCCAAGGGACCCTTTGGTTCACTCACTACGGAGGCAGAGTCACGCACACGATGATGAATCTACTGGGATACGATGTCATGGTAATATTTGTATATATACATTTTATCTCCATTTTTTGTTCTTTAGAGTAGTTTGGATTGTAGGTTCTATTTTCAAAATTTGTACTGAACATATTTTATTGAAACGAGTGAAAATGATTGGACACAAGTTCTGAAAACTTAGGTGCTTTCTTACATGCATTGCATATTGGATTACCGGTAACTGTCATACATGTTTTATTTTTTTTTCTGATCGAATGGTACTTTAGCGTTTATTGCTTTTATATGATCACTTGTAAAAAAAAAAAATCAAAACCATACATTTTACCACCAAACATAAATTCATGCAACATGTATATTTAGTGATTTAGTGATGGAAAAGATATTCGTGCATGGTGTCGTGCATGAAATGTCATTCTGCACTTCGATTTGGAAGCCTCTCGATAACATTTGTTGCACAAATTAGAGCCTGGCTTTTATTAAATATGAAATAACACATTTTACAGGCATTGGTCATATTAAATAAGCTTTGTGTGCTGTTAGAAGAACAGCTAAGTTAACCATGGAAGGCAATGTTACAATCTTCTAAGTTTTATTGATAAAGTGTGTGCCAACATATGGTAAAAGGCTGTAACAAAAAATAGAACACAAATAAAGACACCATTACAATACCATGTCATACAATACACACACAGTCACATGCATTTATATTCTAGTAAGCTATCTTTAAGAGTTAATAGAGAGAAATTACATATTCAGAAAGCTTAATAAATTCAAGATCTATTAATATACCAGAAACTTTTAAAACAAATTGTTGATACTAAATATACAGAAATAGCACATTTAAATATGGCCGCCAAAGTATCGATTAAAGTATTAAACCGTGTTCGATTAAAAAGAGTTGATTTACACATAAAAAGCAATCTAAGAAACAGAGATATTCATAACTATGAGTTTATATAATCAGTCTTACATTTTGAGCAGGCTAGGATAGCAAAATCAAGAGAACGAAGGTGGAGCACCTCGTGTATTTCGACTAGGTAAAACGTTGGATCAACGAAAACATTGAAGAGTTCCAAAATACAAAAACATTAGATAACTTGTACAACAAAGATAAAAAAGGGGCATAACTCTTGTTTGATTACAGCACACTCCCCGTCTGGTATCTTACTGATACCACTATTACATTTAGTAAAGAAAAATAATACAATAAACAATCGATGACAAGGTTCGACTAGACTATTACTCTAACAACACGACAAGTTCTTGCACTGGTCTGGTATAGAAGGTAGGTTTCCCGTCACGGATGGTTCTAACCTCAACTTTCCGGACTAAGTCATCTTCACTCTTAAAAACTCTCGAGACAACGCCTACTGGCCAATTGTTCCGATGCTCCGAAGAATCTCGAATAAGTACAACATCATCAGGATTCAGGTTGCGATGTTCATGCTTCCATTTACGGCGGGTTTGTAGAATGCTCAGGTATTCCCTCCTCCAATGACGCCAAAAGATATCAGCGAGCACCTGCACATGCTTCCATTGCGCTCGATAGATGTCTGGAAGATTCAAGGAATCGGACACAACAGGTAAGAAATCCACTTTTCCTGTCAGAAGCATGGACGGACTAAGAATCATGGGCATCTCTGGGTCTGTCGATATTGGAACAATTGGGCGCGAATTAATAATGGCGCAGACTTCACATAAAAAGGTAGCAAGAGTTTCATGTGTGAGGGGTTTGGATCTGGATTCAAGTAGCATAGAGTCTAAAATCTTTCTGGTCATCCCTATCATTCTTTCCCAGATGCCTCCCATATGTGAAGCATGAGGAACATTGAATATCCAAGTAATTCCAGAGTTGCGCAAGAATTCTTGAACGGGTCCTTCCTCTACCTTTACTGTATTCATCTTCATTTCTTCGGCTGCTCCGATAAAATTGGAGCCTCTATCAGAGTGTATAAACTTCACAGGGCCACGGATTGCCAAGAAACGACGGAAGGCGTTTATAAATGAAGAACTTGACATCTCCTCTACAATTTCTATATGCACTGCCCTACAAAATAGGCATGTAAAAATGATTCCCCATCTTTTGCTGTTAGCGGCACCTCCTCGAGTTTTGCGTGTAGCCACCTGCCAGGGTCCAAAGGCATCAATGCCGACTGATGTAAAGGGGGGTCCTGGGGTTATCCTGTCTGTAGGAACATCAGCCATTTTCTGAGTTTCTAAACTGCGTCTTAGTTTACGACAAGTCACGCACTTGTGTATGAGAGAAGAAATCAATCGTTTGGCGCCAATGAGCCAATATCCTCCTGTGCGCAGAGCTCCTTCCGTAATAAGTCTTCCTTGATGCTTGGTTTGTTCATGAAAGTGACGAATAAGTAAGGTGGAAACGTGGCTAGCTTTAGGTAGGATGATAGGGTTGACTTCTCTTGCAGGTATTTGTCCGGCTGCTCGATTGATCCTGCCTCCAACACGAAGTAGCCCATTCTCATCAAGATAGGGTGAAAGTGTCGCAATACTGCTGTTCTTTGCCAGAGGTTTACCATTGGCCAGGCATTTAATGTCTGTAGTAAAGTGTTCTTGCTGAGTTTCCTTCAGAATGAGAATCTCAGCTTTTCTGAGGGCATCACACTGGCTAATGGGCTTGGTGTCATGATATCCATCGCGTCGATTCCGAACTATGCGTTGAAGAGATGCGATTGCGGAAACCAGAGACTTCCAGCTAGAAAAACGCTCAAAGCGCTTTGTTCCGAGACAAGCAGGCACCGGGGAAAGATGGTTGGTGGTGATCTTTGTCATCAGTGGCCTAACTTCCGCATCATAATCAGGTTCAATGAGTGGAAAATACTCCGAGGTACCAGTGCATTCTGATGTACTTGTATTGCTTAACCACTGTGGGCCAATTATCCAAGGAAGCTGCATGATATCAATGACTGAAGTGATACATCTGGTGCAGGAATCGGCAGGATTCTTGTCTGTAGGAACATACTTCCATTGATCAGCAGTGGAGATTTTCAGAATGCGGTCCACTCTATTACTCACATACGTATAAAAACGACGAGTACGATTGCTGATATATCCCAGCACAACTTTGCTGTCTGTGTAATAATGCATAGAGTCCAATGGGATGTCTAGCTGTATGGATATTATTTCTGCAAGTTCTGTTGCCAGAACAGCTCCACAGAGCTCTAAGCGTGGAATAGTGTGACCTCTAGGTGGGGCTAGCTTGCCCTTGCCCATCAAGAACCTAACGCTGTTGCGGCCTTGGTCATCTTCCACTTTAATATATGCTGATGCTCCAATAGCTTTTTCAGATGCGTCGCAAAATATATGAACTTCAGCAGTCTTGGCTAGGCTCACAGACACGTGCGATAACATCCGTGGTATGGCGACATCTATTAAGCTCTGAAGTGAAGACTGCCACTCTGTCCACTTCTGAAGGTAACTGGAGGGTAAGGGTTCATCCCAGTCTACACCAGGGGGTGTTGCTTCTCGAAGGAGGATCTTTCCACTTATAGTAATGGGTGTTATAAATCCTATGGGGTCAAATAAACTATTCACCGTTGACAATAGACCACGTCGAGTGAATGGCTTTTCCTTCACTGGCACTGTAAATCTAAATGTGTCATCTTTCAGGTTCCAACAGAGACCAAGGCTTCTATGGACCAAATCGTCGTCGTCAAACTCCTTGAGTTGTTCACCATGGTCACTTGGATCAAATGCTTCCATCACTGCCAGTTTATTAGAGGTAATTTTGTGTAGTCTTAATCTACCTTCTGACTTCATGACAGACTGGGTGCGTTTCATGAGGTCGATAGCGCTGGCTTCATCAGGCAAGGAAATGAGTCCGTCGTCAACATAAAAGTTACGATTCACAAAGTCCTTCACATCTTCATCAGCATTCTCTACTGTCTTGCGGATTCCGTAAGTTGCTATGGCAGGCGATGGACTATTGCCAAATACGTGTGCACGCATTCTGTATTCAACAAGGATGTCGTCAGGATCATTCTCTCTGTACCAATAAAAACGTAGGAAGTCCCGATGGTCGTCATCCACCCGAAAACGGTAGAACATTTGTTCAATGTCCGCAGTAATTGCCACTTCATCCTTCCTGAAGCGAAGTAGGATTCCTAATAGGCTGTTAACCATGTCTGGACCAGACATAAGAAGGCTGTTGAGTGAGATACCTTCATGAACAGCAGATGAATCAAAAACACCTCTAATTTGTTCTGGCTTTCTCGGGTGGCGAACTCCAAATAACGGTAGATACCAACAAACTGCATTTGAAGACGAAGGAGCCACTTCTGCTGCTCCACTGTCCAGTACTTTACGCATGAATGTCACGAACTGTTCTCTCTTAACAGAATCTCTTTGCAAGTTTGTATGCAGTATTTGGGCTCGGTGAAATGCTTGTGGTTTGTTGTTGGGTAAGTATTCAGGAAGTTGTCTAAAGGGCAGAGGGGCTGTCCAATAACCTTCCTCGTCCTTCTTGAAAGTTTTGTCCATAAGCTTTAGGAACAAACGATCCTCAACTGATAAACCAACTTGGTCATCGTCAGGCGTCTTTGTGAATACATTATCACCCCGAAAGTCACGAGCACAAACTAAACTGTTAGAAGTTGAAATCTGTTCTTTGATATGCAAAAGATTCGGACAAAGTTCATTGCATGTCACTCTACCGTCATTCAAAACTGAGACTTTCTTCACGTTAAGGGACGTTCTCTGATGAATCCTCCCAAGACAGACTTCGCCAATAATGGCCCAACCAAGAACGAGTTTCTGTGCGAAGGGTGCTCCTCGGGGTCCAAGGATTTGCTCTTCAACATGATGGGCTTCCAGTAGATCTCTGCCAATCAGTAAGTGAACTTTTGAGTCTGGATCAAACTCAGGAATCTTAGATGTGATAACACTAAGATGATGATAGGATTCTGCAATCTCCGGTGTTGGGATTTCAGATAAATCGTTAGGTATGTCCTCGCATTCGAGAGTAGATGGAAGGTCTAAAGTAACGTTCTTGTCAATAGATCGCACTTTGAGTCCGAGAACATTTCTGCCATACATAGCTGTCTTTCCTGAACATGTAGTTAGGGTGAATTTGGTAGGTACACTAGAGATATTCAGGATATCTAACAGTTCGGGTGAAGCAAGTGTCTGATTGCACTGATCGTCCACGATCACATAAATACGGTGCACATTGTTCGGGTTGTTTTCATGAAACACATCCACAAGAAAAGTTTTGCTGCAAGATTTTCCTTGGAATCTGTCCCCGCAGAAAGTGGTACACTTTGATGTCACAGTACTATTTGTCGAAACCTTGGACGTTGAAGGTAAGTTTGCTTGGCCAGGTCCAGAGGAGTGTGGTTGTGTAAAGGAGTTGCGAATTCCCTCCCCGCCATGAATGCTTGGGCTCCAAGATGAAACTTTATCCACATGTAGTGCTGTGGCGTGGCTGGAATACCCGCAGATTTTGCACTGAATTCTCACTTGACAGTCCTTAGGTAAGTGTTGGGTTGACAAACAACATCTTGTGCAAATGTTTCTGCTTTGTAAAAAGTTTTTTCTCTCAGTAAGTGGCTTTGCACGAAAACCATAACAGTCATGTATGCTGTGATCAGCCTTGTGATAAGGACACCGGTTCGGATCAACTCGTCCAGGGTCAGTCACCTCTGATTTACGACTTTGCACCATAGGAGTACGTACGGGTCTGTTCTTATTAGCAGGAACTGCTGGTCTGCTATACACAAATGCAGGGTCATTTCTTATAGCACACATTTCCTTGAGAAAAGTAACAAAAAAGGAAAAGGGTGGAAATGGGACTTGATTTGTTCTTTTGTGGGCAGATGCTCTAGTGATCCACTTTTCTTGGAGGCTGTAAGGTAACTTGCTGATAATGGGGTTCACTCCTGAAGATGAATCATAGTAGGCTAAGCTTGTGGCAAACTGGGGGTTTGTTTTCAATGATTCAATCTTGATTAAAATGTTCAGTAGGTCGTATAGTCTACTATTTTCACTCGAACCTATTTGTCGAAAGTTCTCTAATTGTGAACGCAGCGAAGACTCAATCAGTTCAGGTCTACCATACATCTCGTCTAATCGTTCCCATATCAGTTTGACAGCACGGTCGGCATCACCAGGGTTTGCATTACGGATGCTGGTGGCCACTTCCTTCGACCTTCCTGAGAGACGGTTTACGAGCAATTCAAGCTCTTCAAATTTTGACACTTTTATTTCAGCCACAATGCTTTGAAATGAAGATTTCCAAGAATTGTACGATTCAACTTTATCGTCGAAATTAGAGAATCTTTCTGGAACAAGCTGTTTTCGCATGAGGAATAATGTCAACTCTGACAAATGTGAGTCCGCAGATGACATCTGGGTTTGAGGGTTCTGTATTTCAACTGTATTTGACGGAGGATCAACAGGAAAATGAGCTGCACTATTGTCTGCAAAATGTTGTCGCTGGATATAAGATGGGCGATAAGGTGTGGGAATTGGAACAGTTTCGGCAGGAATCGGAGTACGAAGGTCTGCATCTTCACGTTCAATGTCATTATCATGTGAGTTCAAGTTTTCAACATATCTTCTAGTTCGGTCCTTTCTATTGTCTGTTGTAACAGATAACGACACATCATCCTCTTCGTCCTCTTCATCCATCATCACAGCACTTTCTTGTTTGAGTAGATTCAGATTTATCTCTACTTCTTGTTTCTTTCTTGCTGCTTCCGCTTTGTGGGTAATTTCTTCTTGTTCTAATTTCAGCTTTTCTTTCTGAAGTTCTGCTTCCTTCTTCAGGTATTCTAATTTCTGCTCTCCTCTTCTTCTTCTTTCTGAACTTGAAGTAGTAGAAATATGTGATGCATTTTCCACCAGGTCCATTCTTAAATTCTTTATTTCTTCTAAAGCGTTTTCTACAAGTTGTGACGCTCTTGTATAATATGCTTTCAGTTTCTCTTCTTCTTTTCTTGCAAGTTCATTATTAACTCTGCGTAAACATTCTCCATACACATTGACTCTTTCTGTATATTCCTCAAACACAACACGAATGTCATTGTCGAGTTTTCGTAAAGATTTCACATCTTTCTCACTATCTTGTATACTAAGAATAGAATCTTCAACAGAATTCCAGGCTCTGTCTATAAGTTTTCCATTTTCCTTACACAATGTTTCAAAGTTCTCTAAACCTTTCTCTGTAAACTTAATTTCACGTTTAACATCTGTTTCTTCTTTGTCTGCTGACTTATCTTCTTGTTTATCTGTTGACATTTTCAAGCTGACTGTATCACACTGTGTACTTTATGGGGTAATGTGAGTTTCAATGGATCCATAAACCTGGTAAATCCTTTTACTGTGCTGTTAGAAGAACAGCTAAGTTAACCATGGAAGGCAATGTTACAATCTTCTAAGTTTTATTGATAAAGTGTGTGCCAACATATGGTAAAAGGCTGTAACAAAAAATAGAACACAAATAAAGACACCATTACAATACCATGTCATACAATACACACACAGTCACATGCATTTATATTCTAGTAAGCTATCTTTAAGAGTTAATAGAGAGAAATTACATATTCAGAAAGCTTAATAAATTCAAGATCTATTAATATACCAGAAACTTTTAAAACAAATTGTTGATACTAAATATACAGAAATAGCACATTTAAATATGGCCGCCAAAGTATCGATTAAAGTATTAAACCGTGTTCGATTAAAAAGAGTTGATTTACACATAAAAAGCAATCTAAGAAACAGAGATATTCATAACTATGAGTTTATATAATCAGTCTTACATTTTGAGCAGGCTAGGATAGCAAAATCAAGAGAACGAAGGTGGAGCACCTCGTGTATTTCGACTAGGTAAAACGTTGGATCAACGAAAACATTGAAGAGTTCCAAAATACAAAAACATTAGATAACTTGTACAACAAAGATAAAAAAGGGGCATAACTCTTGTTTGATTACAGCACACTTTGTTCAATAATTCAAAAAAAAAAAAAAAAAAAAAACCACACACACAAAAACACCACGGGAATTTGATAAGCGTTTTGAAATATTAATTCCCTCAAACATGAACAGAAAGCCAGGACAAAGAATCGGCTCTCAACTCAAAACACTCGACTGTATTTTACAAATTAAATGCTGTACCACGGGTATTTAAAGTAATGACATTTTTCATTATGTAACATCGCGATCGATGTGACATGTTTGCTTTGTATGGTCAAAATCATTCATGTCTAGAAATACGACACTAAAATATCCTCAAAAGCAACTTTTAATCAATTTTAGTGCATTGATATCTTGAGCAATTCAAATCTGCACTCCTCTGTCTATGTATTTATTAATCCAGTCTTCTGCAATTGACAGGATAGACATAAGTATATAAATGTATAAAGGTACATGTAAAGACGATTGACATCCTACTTCTTACATTAAGGCTACGACAATCGTATTACATCGATGTTAATTACATGTACGACAACCATATTAAATTGATGTTATGGCAACCATATAACATGTATACTCAGTATCTACATGTATAACCGACAATAAAATAATCATAAGTGCAGTTGTAACCATATATACGTCAAAATCATCAACGGTCGGGTTGTCTCAACCCCCCCCCCCCATTACATCCCCTTGGAAAATTCAAAGTTTTAAAGGATATCTTCGACAACCCATGTTTTCTACTTTTTATGACAGTACGCCGCATCAAGGCGATTTTAACCCATAATAAAACAGTTTATATCGCCAAGATTTGTTGTCTCTCTTTGTAAGGCATTGGGTGCGGCCTCGATCTACTGACCCGCAGGTCCCGGGTTGCAATGCTGCAAGGACTTTCGTTTTCAAAAATAGCGGCAAAATTTCAAAAGGACGGTTAACCCCAAAACTTTTTTTTTTATTATTATATTTCTTGTTTCAGTCGAACACATGCTACATATGCCAGAAATTCTTAGACTTGTGTGATCATTTTACAAAGGTGTGGAAGACCCTTAGTGAACTAACCCTCTCCTCCCCCCCCCCCCCCCCCCCGGCCCGCAAACAAAATTATCTCTGGGACATCTCCAATCGAACCCGAGGAAAAATTCCTGGATCCTAACATGAACAGATTACATTTATAAATTATGCAGGATTATAATTAGTAAGTTAATTCTAGAATTTCTTTTCGTTTATTTATCAAATCTTGATATTGGATAAAGCAACCAACTGTTCGTCCTAATCACCAAATACATGCCAACAATATTACGTTTCTAATTGCAATTGAGTTCCTTAAAATGATTATCTTTGGCCATAACTAAATGGTTGGATACTTTGGCCATAACTAAATGGTCGGATACTTTGGCCATAACTAAATGGTTGGATACTTTGGCCATAACTAAATGGTTGGATACTTTGGCCATAACTAAATGGTCGGATACTTTGGCCATAACTAAATGGTTGGATACTTTGGCCATAACTAAATGGTCGGATACTTTGGCCATAACTAAATTTACAGATACTTTAACCAACAAAAATGAATGGATACCTTCCTGCGAATCTAGAAAAAACCCTGGGATAATGAAAATGGCATATCTAAATAAAATTTATGGATGGATGTACATGTATTCCCCCACCTCCTCCCCTTCTCTCTCTCTCTCTCTCTCTCTCTCTCTCTCTCTCTCTCTCTCTCTCTCTCTCTCTCTCTCTGCTGTATAGAGATTGTTCTGTTTCACCAAGTCATTGCCCTCTTTATTACATTACTTCTCCTTTGAAAAATATTGATAAAACTCATTCGATACAGTTATTGAGTCGATCAGCTCTATTGGCCCATTACTCCAATCCCGTCAGGAGATAAATGACGCCGTGTATTGTGCAAAATTAAGTAATTCCGTGATTTTGTGGAAACGCTTCAATAAACTTTATAAACACGATTTTTTAAAGTACTCGAGTCTCTTCAGAAATAAAGTACATGTACATCATGTTTCATTTAAAAAAAGAAAACGACAAATTGATTCATATGCATATGACTGTCTAATCAAATATTGAAGAAAAGTATTTATTAAAAGCATATTAAAAACTCAACAGCTAGTGCCCTATTTGCAACCAATTTTTCAGTAGAAATACAGAAAAGTATGAAATAGTCTAGAGCGCATGTTCGTACATGTATCTGAAATCATATTTCCAAAGCAATATTTTGACGATCCGTGATGAAACAAAAAGTTACTATTATAGCAGTTTACCCGATTTGTTGTAGCTATTTCGTGGTAATACGAATAGCTTCCTCTTTCGTAAGTCAGTTCTAAGAAATATCCTAAATAATTTCTCTTATTTGTATTTTTGCTATAAAAACTGAGGATGACTTGTATATAAAATATTTAGAATATCTGAATCAATATGCGATGTTTTTACATGTATCAGAATAAACTGCAATGCACGAACAAATAAATGTATAAGCAATGAGTAGAATAGTCCCCTGTAATCCCGTTCATAATATACAGTTATATATTGGATACGAGGGAAAAATAAGATGAAAAATATAAATTTTGCTCAAAGCTGAGGGACGAGGGCAACATTTCTGACTAAAGGTCCAACAAAACTATTGTTTGCCTCACGTTTTCTGAACATAACAATCCGACATAATTCCATAGACAGCCAGTAACAACCCAATAAGTAATTAATGCTATATACACGTGACTGCACGCACTCGTTCAACAAATGCGTAAAACGTCAAAACAAAACACTCCGTACAGTTGATCTTTAATTTCCATGTGTACATTTTTTCTTAATCAATCTTCAGATAAACAGATCTAATTATACATACTGACGGGTAGACTAACATGACTACAATTTAAGTGTAAATAAAATTCAAATGTATGGTTTCTATTTACCTTTTTATTAAACCCAAAGGTTTCTTCATATAAGACCGTACGACTGTCAAGTTAAATCGTATTTATTTAGCTGTAATAATCTGACCACCAATTTTTATGATTAAATGTGTACATATTCATATACGTATACAACATTATATAATTATGTTTTCCCCCTTCTATATAGGCCTTAGGAAACCACGAGTTTGACAACAACATTGAGGGACTCCTGCCATTCCTTCAGAACGTAAACTTCACCATTCTCAGTTCAAACATAAATCTGGATTCGGACCCCAGAATCAAACCGTATGTCAAGAAGAGTTACGTCACAGAAGTGGGCGGGGAAAAGATCGGGGTCATAGGTTATACTACAAAGGACACGCCCATGATATCTCAGCCAGGTGAGTAGCACTAAAAAGGGGTGGGTGGTGTTTTTTTCTATTTATTTTAAAAAACATATTTATATTGTCTTTCGCCGCCCAAGGGTTCACATGTCCAGTGGGTTTTTATTAGGCAGCTAGAGAATGCATGAACGGACTCGACTCCCTTCCGTGAAAAAATATGAGAAATACTTCGAAGCATCGAACGCACTATTAAAAAGTATTACTCCATGTAACAATTCAACAACAATTAGAATACAAGATGTCATATACACAGGTCTGAAAATGAGAGAAAATGAACAATTATAGCTCAAATTTGATCTATCACCAGATTCATTAACAGTGTATATAGTTATATACAAATTAATATAATAAATTTTTTAGAATTTCCAAACTTTTTTTTTTGCGAGTATTTACACGCAAACTGTTTTTCAAAACACATCGGACATATCATACTAATAGAGGTATGATAACAGTATTGAAAATACTTATTGGGAATAATTTGATATATTTTTTCTTCAACTAAAACTTGAAATATGTTTTTTATACATATCTTTTCACTAGAATAAAACGACACATTAATCTATAGAGTTCATTAAAAATTCATTAGTTAGACTGTTAATTCTGCTTTTTTTCTTCCATTATGAACGACCATTAAATGACAATAATAAATTTTCCATTAGGTTTGCTTTCAATAATTAGTATAGAAATTTTCAATGTCGTTTTCCCATTCTCCGCCTGTCTTGTTTTTACTTAATTACTGCAAATAACACTGCTAATGGACGGCAAAAAACAACTTGAAATTAACAACCAAACTGAAATAGACATTGCTTTTCTGTTAAGTAAGCAACATTTCCTCTGAGTCAGTTTGATAAGCAATCTGTCATTTAGAAATTAAAATGGCTGTTCACATTACTTTAACGTATTGTTTAAAACACCTGTAAACTGCCAATAGTAAGTAATGTATGGCCTAAAAATTCATAAATACATGTACATAACCACATTTTTCAAACAAGCTAACATGCATTAGGGGGAAAAAATTAATGATTATATTTCACCAAATCAAAAAATTAAGATAACCATTTTCTGAATGAATATTAGGTTTTGTTCCTAAGGTTTGTTTTAATTTGGCATGTTTGGAATAAAGAAAAATTCAATATCTGACTTGAACATTTTCACAGAAGAAAATATATAATTATATATAAATGCGTCGCCTTAAAATTATCTTTCTTAATATGTGCATGTTATAAACAGAAAATGTTGAAACTTTTCATACATTTACCTCAAAATAATGCGAAATTCATTTTACACTTGTAAGCATTACACATCATTTTAAGTGTGAAACTGACGGACGACAAACTGAATTGAATTTACAGCATTCTAAAGTTAAAATTATATCCCATGCTTTAATTTAAAACAGTGTAAAAAAAATTCTAGCTTCGTATCGATGCCTCAGCTCTCTGCCTTGACATGTAAGGATATTAATTAGTCAAACCAAAAAAAAACAACCCGGATATTGATGGACAGGTTCAATCATAGAACCATTTTAACAAGAGCTTGGACTTTGAGTAGTTGTGTCAAACAACAATGTGACATAAGCCTGTCTACTTCATCGTTGGCCACTCGGCCACGGCTCTTTGAAATCGATAAGATTTGTCTGGCTTTCTGGATAAGACTACGCAATAGGTGTGTATTTCGCTTGAAACCAACGTCATTTTAACTTGTTTTGACGCAAAAACAGATAGTTACATCTTACTGAAAGTCAAAGGCCTTGTTAAAATGGTTCTATATTCACAGCAAATGTGGTTGTGACACACGTCACGACTTTAGTCAGTAGAAATAAGAAGTCGATGACACGTTTAATTGTACTTTATAACACTTCTTTACCTGTGAACCAAACAGGAAAACCCCCTATTAACAGGAGTTTGTGATCTTTATGGATGATCTAAGCAAACAAACGCACACAAAACATATTTAAAAGCCATATCAGCACCTTTTAAAATAGTTTATTTGCCAATGTCACGACCGATTGAAGAAAAAGTGCAAAGTGCCCGGCTTATTTTTTTATCAATCTTATCATCATTAAAGAAATTGTTATCAGGTCTATTTTCTTATCAATTTATAATAAGTGGTTTCGATTAAGATAAAATAAAACAAAAAAAGACAATTTTTAAAGTGATCTTTAATATTCAAAGTATAAATAGTCAAACAGTTCTAGGTTCTATTCTGTTGAATATTTCTGCATAACATAATTATACGTTGATTTTCCTGTTCAACTATTAATAATTTAAGAACAACAAGAAAAGGAAAACATTCATACTTCCCGACATTTTAAACCAATGAAATTTAATGTATGAACTTACAATCAAGATCATATATACTAGTTTGAAATGGATGAATGAAATGCTATATTTAAGAGCATATGTCATGAGGGTTGGCGAAAATAGACCCATTGTTTTCAGTTTCAAAACCGCAGGATGATACCAATTGATACTGGAAATCAATATACGTGTATATATTATATTTATGTTATTATAGGCATTGAATTTGAATGAATTATTTGATTGTACTTTTTTTTGCTGACAGGAAGCCTGAAGTTTGAGGACGAAGTGACGTCAATACGCTCTGAGGTCACGAATTTACAAGGTCAAGGGGTCAACAAGATCATTGCTCTGGGTCACGCGGGATTTGCCGTGGACACCAAAATAGCAACGGAGGTGGAAGGGGTGGATGTTGTGATCGGGGGGCACACCAATACCTTTCTGTACACAGGTAAAAATCCCAGGTGTGTGTGTGGGGGGGGGGGGGGGGGGGCATCAAATTCTTTCAGTCTGAATACTGTCAGATAAATATTCAGGATATGTATATGGATATATAAATATAAAAAGGGATATCTTTTAAGAAGACCCTGATAAAAAAAATTCCCAATAAGCACAACATTATTTTTTAATGAATTAAGGATTGTCCAGAGTGTAAACTTAATCAATTAACAGTGTACAAATGACACCCCCCCCCCCAACACAGTAAAGAATAGGTATGTATATCATCTGTGAACTATGTCTAATGCGGCGCAAGGGCATGCAAACGGACGTGTTGAACAACTATGAGCTAGAAAAAAAAAATTCTATTTTGTATTTAAAAATTGTTTTCAACATGATTTTCATCAAGACCAACCTCTTTCTAAACAGGTACTAGTAATCGACGCCGTTGAACAATATACGTACTTACATGGCATGATTTACTGCATGCGAGCATTAAAAATATTACAATAATTTTGACACAGTAAAATTTAATTTGATCTACTTTTGAGTGGTACTGTAGTTTAAATATGAATCATCTTGTGCATTATAGGACATTGTTCGAACATACGGAATTTTATATAATTATGGCCACAAAGACAGACGTGATTTTCAAAAGAGTGACGATATTCAATATAGTAAGGGCAGGCAAATATATGTACAGCCAACTTGTGTGATCCGTGTCTTGATATTTTTTTTTCAACCCGCAATATACATCACATGAATTCATTTTCATACGTTGTTTTTATTTAACTACTTATTATCGATTATCACCAAATGGTGAAAGGAGCTTAATAGTCGTAACCATTAATTGGCCATATTTACCTCAAGTAAACAAAGAGCTCTGCATATAAAATTTAGGAAAATGATCAAATTGGAAATCTAAACTATTAGGAATTTTTTACTAAATAGTAGTATATGGCCCGAAATATAATTGTTAAAGTTTTAGGCTGATCTGACGGGTAATTTGTTCACAGTCCACCCTCCTTAACGACGTTTTTTAACTGTTTGTTGTCCATGTTTGCAGGCACAGCGCCATCTGTAGAGAAGCCGATTGGTGATTATCCTCACGTGGTCAACAAAGCCAATGGCGAAAGAACGCTGGTCGTTCAGGACTACACATTCGGAAAGTATCTGGGGTTTCTACAGGTTCAGTTTGACAACACGGGGAAAGTTGTTTCCTACGGTGGAAATCCGATCATACTTAACAACAGTATTGCAGAAGGTACAAAATCTCACCAAATGTTAACCACAATAAAAAAAAGTTAATTCTTTTCTTATGATTTAGAATATATAAAATAAGTCTAACAAATGACTACGGTATGAAATAAGCGTAACATGCAAAGCTAAAACTAAGCTAGATAAAATAAGTTTTTGGTCAATTTTTCAGACACAATACAAATGGATTCTAATTAAGTCCTTATTATAATTTAATAAATGAATTTACTTTGTAAAACTCATTGATAAAACTTTCATGTGGGTAAATGTGTGTAAAAAATCTGATTAGAGCCGTATTCTAACAATGGTTATTTTTACAGATCCAACCGTTAAACAAGTGGTAGATACAATGTTTTTGGAGATAGAAAATTCCACAAAAGAAGTTATTGGTAGAACGTTAGTCAAGATGGAGGGATCCAGATCAGTGTGTAGGCTGAGGGAATGTAACATGGGTATACCTATACAATGCTTTGCATAATTATCATTGTTTGAAAAGGAAAATAAGGCAAACAAGTTTTATGCCTATATTTTCACAAAATAGTTTTAAAGAATTCTTGTCCTCGGTTAAAGCATGCAATCGATTTTAATTGATCAAAACAACTAGATGGTAATGTCTATTATCTACATTTGAAAATATATAACTGAACAAAACAAAACTTGTTAAACCGTCCTTTTAATTAAACAATGAAGTACTAGCCCTATATAAATTATGCTTTGGTTAACGGACAACGAGTTACGGTACTAGAGCACACTTGACTGTCTACAATTTTTTAAGTGTTTGTGCTTTGGGCTGGAAGAAACATTTAAAAAGTTACATGTTCTCATCCATCAATTATCTGATGATTTCAGGGAATCTGGTGGCGGATTCTTATGTGTACATCAACTTGAAGAATGCCGACACCATTAACGCCACTCGCGTGTTCATCGCCATCGTCAACTCAGGCTCCATCCGGGCATCGTTTGAAAGAGGCAAGTCTTCATCAAGAATCAACATAATTTATGACTATTAAATTACTAGTATATTACACGCTGCATGTACATGAATAATTATATCTAAAGAGGCAAGACTTTATCAAGAATCAACATATCTCATTACTATTAAAGTACTAGACTAGGTATATTACACGCTGCATGTACAGGAATATTTATATGTAATGATCAACCTTAAATGTTTCATGCAACGTTGTACCACACCCAAATTTGACATGAAATTATGATTGTTACTTTTTGGTGAAGCAAGTTCTTTAGAAGATATTGATATTTCCTGTTTTTATTGAATTAAAAAAAAGTTTTCTACTGGCCTTGCTAATAAGAACAAATACGCGTCTCTATTGTACGTAGTAAGTTGCATCTTAACAGCATTTAGTCTTATCTTTTCTTTTCAAACCGGTACCATATTGTTAGGTTTTTTCCTCTTCTTTTTAATTTGTATCTTTCTATAGTATGTCTTGTGTTATCAATATTGAACATTTAAATATTTCAATTTGTTCATTTTGACCTTGATGTAGGGAGAGGGATAAAATAGGCTGTGCCTGCTGTCCATACCCATTCAATATATTATATCGAATAAAATATTATTAAATTAAAAATCTAAATGGGATTTTAACATTCCCTCCCTCACGTTTTGACAGGAACCATCACCCTGGGGGACGCTATCACTGTTCAGCCGTACAGGAACATCATGGACACGATTCAACTGAAGGGAAAGTACTTACGCCAAGCTCTGGAACTAAGTGTGACGTCATACGACACAAGAGACCCAGATGGCGCGTTTTTACAGGTGTCTGGTAAGATCAATCGCAACTTCTCGGACCTTTCCGGCAGAACTTGAAATTACACTCTTCGTTTTTCGGAAAGGTCCGAAAAGTTACGTTTTGATTTGCTTTTGAAACGCAAAAAGAAAAAAAATCTTAATAACTGTATTAATTTAGAAAACACGACTGATGAAAACGGATAATATGGTCGAAATATTTTCAAAAAAGTGTTTGACGGTGATTTTTGTTACTTATTAAGAATCAAGACTTTTTATTTAAAAAATATGATTAATTAATATGTTTCAACTTCTCCATTTTTCATTTAACAGGAATAAGAGTGAAATATAATCTAAACAATCCAGAGGGACAACGAATTGTAGATGTGAAAGTCGTTTGCTCTGAATGTGAAGTCCCGGAATATTTACCATTAGACAATGACAAATTCTACGACATTGTTTTGTCAAATTACCTACTGAATGGTGGGGATGGCTATACAATGATTCGAGATAATGCTGTACAGAAGCATGTTGTTGGTGAGTATATTAAATATTTGGTGATTTAGGCAGGACATGAAGGTAGCGATATTCACAGGTGCTTGAGGACAGGACCGACCTCTCCCCTTTTCTATCCCCCACCCCTAAGTATCTAGACCCCATTTTTTTCATTTAATTATCCTGTTATGACATATTTTATAATCTAATGTATGTACATTCATTGCACAAAATTACTTAAAACACACATTTTGAAAAAAAATCATATCCCATCTACATGTATATACAATATAGAGGTATGGTTATTTTTTCAAAATGTTATCATAATAATTCGTAACATTTGTCCATTTCTGTATATGTGTAAATAGTCAACTCTGAAAATTAACCCACCTCGATGAATTTATTAAGATAAAAATACTTTTACAATTGACATCAATTTTCAGAACGCATTGTAACCAATTATATTACTTTTTTAAAGGTATTCTGGACACGGACATATTCGCCGAATACATAAAAGCGACATCTCCCCTTATCACTGGTGTGGATGGAAGAATAGAAATGGTGGACAGCACGGAGTGTTTAACTACAAGTACCGGAAGTAGATCAAGTGAATTTCCGGTTTTTCAAATGTTTTTCTTTGCTTTAGTTTTCATTTGCTTGTGATAATTTGTAAAAATAAAGAGAGAGAGAGAGAGAGAGAGAGAGAGAGAGAGAGAGAGAGAGAGAGAGAGAGAGAGATTAAGTGCATGTACATAAATATAAATGATTATGAAAAGTTCATTGCTTAATTTCATAGTTAAAGCGACGTTCCTACTGATTGTTGTATTTTTACGCAATGTACATTTATGTGTACTACATTTTTAAAGGTGTAATTCATGATTTTTCCCAGTATATTCCATTGAGACATGTCAGATAAATTGTTCATGTGTGGTTTTTTATGGTCGTGAAGAATGTGTGTATTTTGATAATGAGCTTGTTCACTGTAATAATGTTACATTAACTTGCATATACAGTAAATACAACCAACCAGAGAAGAAGCAATCTCATCATTATATGAAACTAAACGGACTCTTGTCTGCGTTTATATGTGTACACGAATGCAATAAACTTAATATTCTTGCGTTTGTTGTGTTTTTATTTATAAAATCAGTGCAATGCATAACACTATATTTACTAAGATTATGTAGTAAAACCATCATTTATAATTTTTATTTTGGTTCCCTGGTTTATGATGCTTATAAATATGATTTATCTATTTTAATGAACAAGTGTGGTTTCTTCAGGATTAGAAAGTTTCAGTGTGCAACTTTTCGGGAGTGGTTTTTTTGTTCCTTCCGACACCATAGCTTCCTTAAATATATGTGTGCACGTGTATTTTAATTAGTTCTGTAAACTAATTAATAAATTACAATATGTACAGATGCCACTTCGTGGGCACATTTCTCGAAATATGATGAATAGGAAGAGGTTGACAATGTCCTAAGTTCTCCCAACTTGAACAAAATCATGCAAAATGAGTTTTTAAAATATATACAATAAACATAATCTTCATAAAAAATCAACAAGGTATAAATAAATAATCTACTCTGTTATTTTGTCGGATAAATATATACTTCAAATGCAATGCAACTTCAACCACTATATATAAACAAAGTCTATATAGTGATATTATTCAGCCAAGTGAGGGGGGGGGGGGGGGGGGGGGAGTACTCCCGTACAAAGATTCGCTACAACCAGCGAGTACACTCATCTAGTCAGACAATCTCTCCCACAAACATATGACAAAGCCCATTGATTTATACACTTTGAGTTCTATGTTACAATATATATAAATATTAAATTAAAAAGCTCTTATTTTGCATTTTTTTCCTTACAGTTGGTAAAAATTAGAAAAAAAAGAAGACTGCATAAACGTTCCTCTGTTGCATAACTAAAAAGGAGACAATTTAGGTAACTGGTTGCGGTCGCAAACAAGGAACTGAGTCTATCGAGTTATAACCTTGGCTAAGTCTGCGCATGTGCAGACGATTCAGTAAATAGTCCACGTGACTTGTTTCATCGGTGAATTCCGTTCTATTGTCACATTCTCCAAAGCCTCCCTGGCCATTTCTGTAGGTGGAAAATAGGCAGCTTATTAGAAATTCTAGTTATTGCCATAGACCGTTTTAAATTTATTTTACGTTCTAGTTTTGTTACCTAATCATATTTTAATAAAAAGTCAAGTTTGGCTTTTTTTTTGACATTACGTTTGTTTCATGTTTACATAATTTTACAATGTGAAAAACACGGTAAAAAATGGCAAAAATAGAAATATTCTATAAAATGAACAATATTTGAAAAGCAGATCAATATAAAAAAATTGGAATTATTAATTTCATTCTTCGAATATTAGAACCATTTTAACACAAGCTTAGACATTAGGTAGTTTAAGTGACGTAATCCTGCCTATTTTATTGCTGGCCACTCAGTAATGGTTCTTTGAATGTAAAATTTATTTAAAACCAGCGTCATTTTAAAATTGTTTTCATGCAAGAAAAAGATAGCTACATCCTACCGAAAGTCCATGGTCTTGTTAAAATAGTTCTATGTTGTGATCAAAGACGGTCGAGTGTGATCAAATCTATCATATATCACCTCGACCGTATTTGATAACCCCATACATGTAATATTCAAATAATGATACTTTATTCCTCCCCAAGTTTTAACCTGTGATTTTTGGACACCCGTGGAAGAGGAATATGTTGATCTGGGGACAGAACTGTAGTATGGCCTCCACCGACTCATCCGTCAAATCCCGGCATCCATTGATGTGAACTTCCTGTTAATGGCGGTTAAAGGTTAAAAATATCAAAAATAAAAGTAAAGCAAAGAAAATGGCATATCTAAAAAAAAAAGGGCTACAGCGTTGTTACATATTAGTGCGACAATGAATAATAAATGAAAGTTTTTTTTGAAACTGTTTAAGATAGTCCGAGAGAGAGCAGACCGGAAATGGGGTGGTGTGGAGGTTAGTAGATAAAAATTGTTGCAGACTGCAAGCAGAAAAGGGACAGTTTGAACATTACAACATAAACGTACAGTCATGTTCTTTGATTCATAGCTCAAGCATGATAAAAATTTTTTTTTATTTTTTCATCTATTTTGAAAGTACATCATTAAATATAATTTAAAATAGCATAGTCACTTAAGTGTAATTTGTACAAAGTACAGAATTGTTTTATTATACGTCATGTGTCTGACCTTTAAAACACAGTACTAAGAAGTCTAAGAAATTCGGAATTATTTTCAAATGTCACTAATGAAATACCATCTTTAGTTAGTTTAGTTTTTTAAAAGACGAATATCAGGAACAACGAAATATGTATAATTTTTTATACTTGCAGATACCTTTATTGCAATAAAGCAAAAAGATTATTCCCTCAATGTTGTTACTGATAATTCCGATATGAAATTCAGCACATTAATAATTCTCTCTCTCTCTCTCTCTCTCTCTCTCTCTCTCTCTCTCTCTCTCTCTCTCTCTCTCTCTGAGTGACGTTTCACACATGATAACGTCACAATGACTACAACGTCACAGACAAACTAATCGTCACTCTGTGATATAACAACGGCATTGTTGACAGTACAATATGGGTTGCATAAACACAAAAGTGGCGCCAATACCTGAAAATATCAGGATTCGGACTAAAAAAGAAAGGAAGATGTTGAAGAAAGCATTGAAAAATCAAGGCATCCGTGCCAAAGTGACAAAGAGCGGGGTTCTCTTTCGAAATACCGATCTCCGGCGACTTCCGTGGAGCCAAACTACCGCCAATTGGTGTCCATTCTGGCAAACTACTTGGGAACAAAGAATATATTCATTGTTCTGCTTCTGATGTTGTACTACTTGATACTGAAATCAAACGTACGATTTACTTTCGTTTTTCCTTAACCTCTCATCTTCAATATGTTCCCATTTCAGTCGATATAAATTAGTCGATTTCTAAGACGTTTCTTTCCATTAAATATCATATCAATTTTCATTCATTTCTTGTAGGAGAAAAAGCAGCTCAGCAGTTAGAGAGAGTGAGATCCGCCAGATCACGGCGCGAGAATGCAGAGCAGCTAAGGAAAGGTAAGTTTATGATATATCTATTTCTTTAAGAAGGACTAATTAATCACAGATGGAAAATAAATTATTTATACTAAAGTAGTTAAAATATAAAACACGTTAATAGCGAATACTTAACAATTAGAATACATGCATATTTTTAATGAATTGAATATTTTTTCTTCAGCTGCCGTTGAACGCAGTATTCAGAGTAGGCAAGAGCAGGCCGCACTGAGACGGGCGGATAGAGAGAAAGAATTAATGGACAAACTACACCGTCGCTCACTGAAACGACAGACCAACAAGAAGCTGGCCCACTTAATGGAGCTGTTTGATATGCTGCAATAATTCACCTTCGATCTTAAACTTTCTTTTTCAAATTAGAATGACTGCATACCAGTATACTATAGTACTTCTAAAAAGATATCGCCCAAATAAAATCTTCATTCGATTCTTATTCTTAATATGTGTTTTGTTTTCTGTATTACATTCAATATTTTTAAGATATAGAGGGCATTTTTGACCAAAAAAATATTATCTTTCGCTACATCAAAATAAATAAACAATGATAATCCAATGGTTATCATCAAAACAATTATAAAACTTTTCCAAGTCATTTTAGAGTATCGAGGTCTTCAGCCCAATTTAGCAAGATAGCATTCATAGGACAGGTAATTTACCAGAACTATGCATATGCCACAATTTATACATGAACTTACGTGTACCAAACATTAAGTCAGTCACAGCGTTATGTACATAGACAGTTCAATGTACTATATCTACATCTACCAAGCATAATGTCCTCTATTTTTTACGGAAACTTATAGTTAATTCATAGCTCTAAAGAAACAGCCAGACTGAAATCTACACTGCCCTATTTAACGATTGGTCGAAATCTACAGCGGCTGAAAGTGACAGGACTGAAATTGACACGCCCTGTATACCGATTGGTCTGAACCTACAGCAACCTTAGAAAAATCCCGGACTGCACGAAATAATCATGACGATGCCAGACTCAAAGTCTCACAGGAGACGATTTGGCTGTTTATTTTAGCTACCGTACTTTTGTACATTAACAGTGATTAAGTGAATTTTACTAACTTTTCATAATCAGTTTATTAATTAGTTAAAGAAAGATGTTAATATAAACAATAAAATGCTTTCTTTGATGATTCATGCGGGTTATGAAGGTAGCGATCATTGCAGGAAAAATTTACATAACCCGCATTCCTGCAATGTCGCTACCTTCATATCCCGAATGAGTCACCAAAGAAAGCATCTTATTGTTGAAATAAACAATGAAATGCTTTACTTGATGAGCCATGCAGGATATGAAGGTAGAGATCATTGCAGAAATTTCTTTTACCTAACCTACAAACGTGGGTTATATATTTTTCCTGCAACTGTCGCCACCTTCATATCTCGCATGAATCACCAAAGAAAGCATTTTATTATCTACTTTGTAAGGAAATGAAAAAGTTTAAGTGTGATATCTTAGAAAGTATAGGATCGACGGTGATTTATTTATTTTCGTGCAGCTTTTCGAGTCCTCTTTTTTTTTCAATTCAGCACTAGCCAAAACTAGTATATTTAAGCTTCAACCTTTATGCACAAACAAATGAATAAACTGTTATCAATTAAAGAGGAATATTGCACTTAATTTATATACGTTTACATTAAATGAAAAAATGCAATTGCAAACTTGATTTTATTTGTATGGGTGTTGATGAATTTTAACGCTAAAAACGCGAGAAGAAAGTATTCGATGCGTAACTTTTTTTGGACAATAGCACACTTCAACCCTTGGGTGACGTTGCATGTACGCATAGCGTCATAATTACAACAACGTCATAAACAAACTCAACGTCACTCTGTGTTATAACAACGACATTGTTGGCATTATAACCATGGGCTGCATTAACACAAAAGTGGCGCCAATCCCTGAAAACATCAGGATTCGCACAAAGAAAGAAAGACAAATGTTGAAGAAAGCTTTGAAGAAGCAGGGCATCACTGCTAAAGTGACGAAAAGCGGGATTGCTTTTGAGATCCCAATTTCCGGCGACTTTCGAAGAGCCAAACTGCCTCCAATTGGCATATCAATGGGGAAAAGGGAGCATACACACAGCTCCGCTACTGATGTTATTGACACAGAAATCAAACGTAAATTCCTTAAGTTTATCATATGTTTTGTAAGCTTAAAATTTTCATTCTGTGATGCAAACTATACATTTTCGTATTTTCATTTTTTATTTAGGAGCTATTCATATATGTTTTTTTATTCATTTGTTGTAGGAGAAAAAGCAGCTTTGCAGTTGGAGAGAGTGAGATCCGCCAGGTCACGGCGTGAGAATGCAGAGCAGCTTAGAAAAGGTAGGTTTATGGAATATATTTTATGTATTACATTAAACATGTACATGTATGTGTGTGCCTTTCAGATAAGTGCATACATTAAGAATATAATCATTAATAATTTAATCCATAGAGCTGTTTTCATCCATACAAGTATATAAGCTGCATACATATAACATATTACAAATTTGATAACGCATCATATTAAATTGAATTCAATTTTCCTTTAGCTGCCGTGGAACGCAGTATTCAGAGTACTAAGCAAGAGGAGGCCGCACTGAGACGGGCGGATAGAGAGAAAGAATTAATGGACAAACTACACCGTCGCTCACTGAAACGACAGACCAACAAGAAGCTGGCCCACTTACTGGAGCTGTTTGATATGCTGCAATAATTCTCTCTCTTAAACTTGTAATTCAAACTGTGATATCGTCAAAATAAACTGGTCTCTCTCTCTTATTCAATATTTGGTGTTTTTCTTTTAGCTTTATTTTCAGTTTTTGAAAAGAATAAAGGATGCACGGATTAGGGATTTCAATGAGAAATTAATATTTTATACAGAAAATTTAGGGTGGTAAAAGATTTCATTCAAAAACCTTGTCACTGAAGTTTCCCCTTTAAAGTCCAATTCCTGGAATTTGCCTCTACAACTACTTCAATAACAGAGTAAATCTAGTCAAACTGACGTACATGTATCAGCTATATGTACTATGGTCTACAGTGTTGCTGAGAGAAAAGCTGTGTAAATACCGTATTGGACCCTTCTTCTGCTTTCATTAAAGGTCAAATTCAGGCAAAACTGAAGTCTCTATCGTATATCATATAGACAGAATTCATAAGTCATAGCAATGAAAGTAAATCAACTAGTTCTTAGGACTTTGCTATTTAACTGAGGTTCACTGCAGTGGTTAATATTACGAATTCAATGTTAAAGTCAGAAATAAGAAAGAAAAAGAACGCAAGGTCGCACATCCGGGATACCCCACACTCCCCCATTACTTGACATGCTACACATTATGAATGGCAGAGTATGCATTAAATGCAGCAGCTCAAAATAATTTGATATAAAGTGCTTAACTTGCAAAATTTCTTTAGAAAAAAACTTCCTGCAAACATGCATATCAATTCCTTTGCCAACCATAAAATTCTAAATTTAAAACGGGCCAAAATTCTCATGCCAGAATTTCCTGGTGATATGCAATTCTACACATTATGTATATAGCTGAATTATTTAGATGTGCAATCTGACTTGTTCAGGTCTGTGAATTCAAGTCTGTTAATTCACATTGTCTATTACAAAAATATTAATACATTGTCTGATACAGTGACATTGTCTCATACAGTTACATTGTCTGATACAGTGACATTGTCTCATACAGTTACATTGTCTGATACAGTGACATTATCTGTTACAGTTACATTGTCTGATACAGTGACATTGTCTATTACAGTGACATTGTCTATTACAGTGACATTGTCTATTACAGTTACATTGTCTGTTACAGCTACATTGTCTATTACAGTTACATTATCTGTTACAGTGACATTGTCTATTACAGTAACATTGTCTGATACAGATACATTTTATATTACAGTTAAATTGTTACCGCTATGTTGTCGAACACAGTCATATTTGCTAT
Source organism: Magallana hongkongensis (assembly GCA_015776775.1). Lineage (NCBI taxonomy): Eukaryota > Metazoa > Mollusca > Bivalvia > Ostreida > Ostreidae > Magallana > Magallana hongkongensis. The sequence continues at coordinate 49,457,320 of CM027466.1, forward strand.
TAAAGTTACATTGCCTATTTCAATGCTATTGTTTATTTCAGTTACATTGTTTTTTTTCACTTATACATTGTCTATTACAGTTTCATTGTCTATTACATGTACATTCTTACCTTCAAGCATTGTTTGCAGTCACCAGTTGCTATCTGCATTATGCCTGCGTCTGTAATCTATTTAATAAATACAAATAATTACATATATGCATTTTTAACATAAAACAGTACAAAGATTGAAAGACATGTAAACTACAGAACTAGTTGATTGTTCTTATTATGAAAAATAATTACAGTACTGTTGAGTAACAAGTAACTGCAGCAGCTACATTTTCAAAAATTGTTAGAATATATAGTACATTACTAGTTTATTGGAACTACATTTATATATTCAATATGAATCCAAAGAAAAAAGATGTATATAATTCCAACCAAATACAAACCCTGGAGATAATATTCTATGAAATCTAAAAGGATTGCTTGCATGTATCATGCAACAACAATCTCAGTTGGTGGTATAATTTACTGATAATGTTTATAGTAGGATTGTCAAAATGTGCAATTCTCTAATTTATTTAATATAAGTCAGTGTCCATCATTTATATACAAAGTAAGCAATAATTGATTTTATTAGAAATTGCTCATAGTACAGAACACTATTCTACTGTTCATATTAAAAATATACCTTGGTGTTGGCCATATTTAGACATTTCAGAAATCGTGAGTTCCTCCCCAGAGCCTCCAGACACCTGTCAGTCAACATGGTACACCCGCCCACATTGAGGTAGCGGAGCTGTGGACAGTTCGTAGACAGAGCTATCACAGGCTTCGTCTGTCAGGTTCAGACACCGTCGGAGGTACACTGTCTGTAAATTGGGACAATTTTGTGCGAGCTGAATAATGCCTGCAATGAAAATTGATGTAAATGTATTGCTAGCAACAATTCATAATTTATTATTACTGTATGCATAGGCATGCATATAAAGGTACTATGATTGATTACTTAACATAAATATACATTATTGGTGGTAAAATATCAAACCTAAGGTTTGTGATGATAGATGAGATTAATAAATTTGTCACAGTGAAATAACTTTGAGATGATATGTTAAATCCCGATCAATTGAGTGAGTGGAAAGTACCTTGAGATGAGTTGTTGAATCGATCAGGATCATTTGACTAAATCTGAATCAGGACTGAGTTGTGATTATACTGAGATGAGATGCTGACTTTGACTGTTTAGATGAAATGAGATTATCCTTAGGATGAGATTATTAAATTGACTCAGGACTGTTTGACTGAGTTGAGATTACCTTGAGATGAGATGTTGACCCGGGATTGTTTGGCAGAGTTGAGGTCAATTTTCTGTAGCTGCGGACATTTACAGAGATGTCGCAATCCTTCGTCAGAAACATCAGACTCACTTAAGTCCAACACTCTAAGATTCTCATGCAACACCTAAAATCGTACCAGCAGAACTCAGTAAGACCAGTACTGCTGTACAGTAAACATGGTTTCAGCGAACATGATAATGAATTGTTAAATCATAAAATTGTATTCCTCCTTATATCTTTGAATGTATTATTTAACTAGAGTAATCTTAACAGAGACAAGAAAATGTACCTACATACATGTATGCAGAATCAAAATCATTTTATTAAACATGTTTTACGGTGTGTCATGATAATATATTGTATATGAAGACATGTAGCGGTAAATATTGGTTGTGATTCGACTCTACATTTACATCATCAAAATTACACATCTAGTGTACAATTACATAATTTTATGTAAAATTTCATGTTTTCAGATCATTTCTTACTTTTGGAAGATTTGCGTCCGTAATGCAGCCTCTCTTTGACATCAGATACAGACATTTGTCTTTCAGGTTGCCTGGCAACAAGTTGATGCTTTCTATGTATAGAGAGGACAGGTTGGCCACCACACACTGCACTGTCCTGTTCAATACAATATTCAAATTTATAATAATTATTAAATCAATCACACAATTTTTGCATTAATCTGTTCATCTTAAGACGTACCATTCAAATAATAAACAGTCATAACTTCTGTACTTTGATGCAGCAATGTAGCACAGAGTACATTTATATGACAAAGTTAACAAATTTAATGATATTAATCAATAATGGACCAGTTTTATGTTATTTTGTTCTGAATGACATGCATGCATGCTTCAGGGAATTAATTCATATATCATGATAATCCTCATCAAATAGTCCCCTCTAATATACATGTATAAGGAAAGACTTTGGTTCAATGTTGGTCTGAAGTACATTGTAAAATGTTCAACCATGAAAAGTTATGTTTCATTGATCAATAAATTGAACATATTTAGAGCGGGAGATCTATATGCTACTAACATGAGTTCATAATGCATTTAAAAGATCACGTACATAAGGATAGTGATTGGTAATTATACACTGAATTTCTAATGTTAATAAATTAATTTAACTATGAGTCATGAGATATCTGTCTATATAACAGGGAAAAGGAACAGAATGGGAGAAAATTTAACACATTAATTATTGATACATAGTAAAATCACAGGCACCTGAATTTTTATCAATCAGTCGCTTAATAAGTCATATATTGAAAAATTCTACCCCTACTATATATAAATACACGTGTATGTATATATAGTGGGGGTAGAAGCGACTGATTGATAAAAATTCAGTTCCTGTGAGTAAAATGATCAATTATTCAAGATACATGTAGTTTCTTTAAAGTTTAATAAATGCGCAATAATATTGAATATGACAATATCTACGTGAAAATATTTTACTGATAAAAACCCACTAAGTTATTTATATTTCATCAGTTTCATGTCTAACTGACGTATGCTTCATGTTGAACGATTGTGCAAAATGCCACATAAAACATGGCTGTAGATTATTGTTTGTATGAGTTGAAAATTCTATTTAACAGTTTCTTATTAAAGGAAATGTGTTGTCTACACAAAATGTGTTGTCAATGCTTACACGTCCAATAGTGGCGCTACTTTCCCGTAGGAGAGAACATGAACTGTGGCGAGAGACTCCATATTGTTTGAACTGACAACCTATCGAGTTCCGGCCAATCAGGTTGTTGGAACTCTTTTGTCTATGAAGGAATGCAAAGTGGTGTCAGCTGACTTGTCAAAAACAACGTCACACATCGGCAAAATCTTGAAAATGGCAGATGGACCATCAAAAACCGATATCAATGCTATTTTTAAACGGTTACGGTCAATTCCAACAAACAAGGTATGTTTTAAAAGAACAGAATGAATATGAAAATTACTAAACAAAAGCTTGATTTCATTCATTTATCATGAAAACGTTTATTTTTGCCGGTTGATATGACGTGTAGAAACGCATATGTGGCACACATTCGAATTTTCTCGATGTAAATGATGAACGACATTTAAGATCGCTTTTTACGTTTTATATATATGTATATTTCTGTTTTAACTATTCATGCATATGTACTTGCCTCTGATGGTTACAATTAGTCTTGTATGTAAACAAGTATGGGGTCTATATCAGATAATCAATGCAAAGTTCAAACTAACAGGTTAGGCAAGATAGATCTATAATAATCGTGTATAGGCCATATAAACAGAATAGTTTCCACCACTTATATTTATGCCATTTTTATTTGCAAAAGAAGTATTTTAAAATGAGGGTATGAAATTAGCTGTCCCAAATGAAATTCACATTTGCTGATTGGCATCATGAAACATATCTTTAGATCATAAATCAGATTCCATAAAAAATGACTAGGCAGTTCATTAATCAACATTCTCTTTAGTCCCAAAGAAAGAAGAGAAATTTAGGAAGTAGAAAATTAAATATATAGCTAATCATGATTTTTTCCAGACATGCTTTGACTGCAATAGCAACAACCCGACTTGGGCCAGCGTGACATATGGAGTATTCCTGTGTATAGACTGTTCTGCTGTGCATAGATCTCTGGGCGTCCATGTCACCTTTATTCGCTCCACACAGCTGGACACTAGCTGGACATGGCTGCAACTCCGAGCAATGCAGGTCGGAGGAAATGCCAATGCTGTAAGTTCCCAAATACTGTGTAAAGCAATTTTTTAATGATGAGTGAAGAGAAATTAAAGAATTGCTTTGGTGAAAATTTGGTTTCCAACTACACTCAATGGATAATAATGAAAAAAAATCTACCAATAATCTTTCGAGCTTTGAATTTCAGTGTGGTCATTGAAAATTACATTATGAGATTACTTTGTTTTGAAAATTGGTCAATTTTATTAAAAAAGGTATACATTGCATTAGCTTTACAATTTTTCAAGGACCCTTTGTGTACTGACCAGGTCTGTATTAAATCAAATAATACAAGATTTCTAACCAAACAATGATCTACTTGCAGACGGCATTTTTCCGCCAGCATGGTTGTACTACAACAGACGCTCAACAGAAATATCACAGTCGAGCTGCCAAGCTTTACAAGGAGAAACTACATTCCCTGGCCACAAACGCAATGAGGCTTCACGGAACAAAGGTTTCAATAGAAGCAAAATAATAAATACTGTATTTCAACTTCTATTCATGTGCCAAAATTTTTTTTAACATTTACCAGAGTCTTGTCATCGCAAATATTTTTAGTTTTTGCCATTTGGCATTAAGAAGAGCTCAAATGTAGGTATAGCTTGATCGCAAAATATTAGTGGATGCGAACCAGTGTTTCTCCGGTAAATTGCGAAATAAAGTTGTTTATTATGAATAAAAGTTGGTTTACAGTAGGCTATATGCTAAATATTTAACACAATCTTCATATCTTTGACTGATTAGCTTCATGATTAATCAAAGGACTGGGAGCTCTGCCTCTACATGTATTTCTGTAACTTATACTTGCTATATTGACAATTTCTCAGACAAGTCACAATAGTGAAATAGAAGCAGCATTAGAGTATGATAATTATTACTAAATTAAAAGTATGATTTTATTTTGTCTTTCTTTCATAATTATATGTAGAAATGAATGCAGATATTTAGTGGAAATAGTTGTTATGGATGTGATGTGTTTCTGTGATGACTGATATTCTCTAGTCTTCTTTATTTTATTTATTTATTTATTTTGTTCTTTACTTCACAGTTACATATTGATAGTCACCATGACCCCACTTCACCCACAACAAAAGAGGAAGTGGATTTCTTCAAGGAACACGTGGACATCATAGATTCTAATCCGCTCTCTGACAACCAGAAACTCTTCAGTTCTTCAGAACCACAGCCAATCAAAAACGGCAACATCAAGAAGGAGGAGTTTGGTATGACATGATTAAATTCAACAGGATTTTTAATAGATTAAGACCCTTTACTTTTTGTATTTGACGTCCTGCAAGGTCTTCCATTATGGACTATTTATTAATAATAATTGAAAAATTAGAAACCATTTCCTGTTTTGAATAATTAAAAATATGTCAAAGCAGTTAAACTTCTGCTCTCAATAAGGAGGTTAAGACTTGAGAGCATTGTATATGTGTGGGTTTGGTCATAAGAATTTAATCTGAAAATAAAAGTGCTTATTAAAACAACCTTATTAATTTTCTTACCCATGTTTTATTAAACTTATTTACTCAGTTTATTGCTATAATATTTGAAGCTTATTCTTTTGTATTAGATGCAATCTAATGTTTCATGTCTATACAATATATAATCAATTTTTTTTAGCCAATCAAATACTGCATAACAACCAAAATTGTTCTTGTGAATTATTCATGGATTTTCCCAATTTTTGTACAGACCCCAATGAGGGCCCCAGTGTGGAGGCAGCACTCAGTATGTCACCTACTACTGCGGCAGCCCAGGCGGAACCTCGCAAAGCCATCATCGGCACCAAGAAACCCGCCGGCAGGAAAGGGGTAAGGGGCGAGCAATTTGTTAAAAAGGAAATATCTTTTGCTCGCCTTTAGTAAAGGCATTTTTTGTAATCATTTAAACTTTCAGAGCTTATAATAGAGGAGACAGGAGGCAAATTTCAAGGGGCAAGAGACTAGTGCAAGGAACATTTTTGGTCGCTTTTAATAGTGGTATCAGTTGTTCTAGTTTAAAATTCCAGGATGATCAAAAGGGGGAGGTGGTGTTATTTTTCACTCTTTCAATGATCCAGAATTAGCTGCCTCAAAACTCATTATTTACAGAATAAGCCATGAAAAATATATCTAAAAAAAAACACTTTTCAAATGAGCAATTCACTGTCTTTAGGCTTTAAAGTTTATCATTGAAAGCCCTGAATCACTTGAGCATATATATGCACTAACGCCTAGATGTATCAAACTTGCCATTTGTGTACAGTAAGATTAGACAGATTGCAAGGTGTGTCAAGCTGTGAAATTCTAGCCAGGATAGATCTTATTCAACTCTTTGGTCTCAAGATTTTGTTGGAGAACAAAAGATCCTTCATGTTACACTTGACTTTTTTTTTTCAACAATGTCTTTTGACCTCAGGGAATAGTCCTCAACCATTCAGCGAAGGTGGACACATCTCAGAAGAAACATTAGCTAGCAAATGAACCCAAAATAAGATTCACGGAGGGTTTACATCATTGGTCATATAAAAAACTTTCTGAGGTTTCTGGCGTTGTATAGAAATATTTAAATGTATATGTACATGTATTTAGTCGTAGGCATAAGTTACAACTATATTTACTTTTCTTTTACATTTTAAACAAAAATAAATCCCGAAATTTTGTGAATCAATTTCATCGCTGATTTTGAATCATAAGGTGTAATGTAAATCTTAGGAGGCATTAAGTGTTTTTCAATGTGTATTTCTTAGAATTTTGCAACTTTGAATTCTAAAATGATTATGGTTGTAGAAAATTTATTGAGTATGTGAATCTGATTAATAATTATGGTCCCCCAAAAATATTTAAATCTAAATTTAGTAAATAAAAGATATGTTACAAACTTGGCCTGTAAACTTCCTTTGTACATTACAGAAGGGTGGACTCGGAGCCCAGAGGGTGAAGGCCAACTTCTCGGAGATTGAGAATAAAGCCCAGCAGCTGGACAAGGAGCGGGAGGAGCTGGCTGCCTCGCGGGCTGTACAGGAGGCCAAGTCAGAGGAAGATCAGGCTAAACAAATGTAAGGGGGGATCTCTTGATAAGAGGGGTGGATCTCATAATGTTAGAGGTGGATCTCAAAATGTATTGGGTGGATCTAAGAATGTAGGGATGGGTCATGTAATGTAAAAGGGTAGATTCTACTTGTAACTGATCGATTTCAGTATGTTAAAGGGACATGGTCACGATTTTTGTCAAATTTTATTTTTAGGTTTCTATTATTTACAATGCTTTAAAAATGCATTTCTAATGATCAAATTAAATTTGAGAGTCATTCGTAGAGTTATAGGCAAGATACAGGACTCACAATTCTTTGTCATGTAAACAAGGCTTGGGCCCTGTTTTTTTAGCTCACCTGAGCTGAAAGCTCAAGTGAGCTATTCTGATCACTTTTTGTCCGTCGTCCGTCCATCCGTCCGTCCGTCCGTCTGTCCGTCCGTCTGTCTGTCCGTCTGTAAACTTTTTACATTTTGAACTTCTTCTCTAAAACCGCTTATCCAATTTCAACCAAATTTGGCACAAAGCATCCTTATGGGAGGGCGAATATAAATTGCAGAAATACAAGTCAGATCTGTATTCAAAGCGGAGAAAACCTTGAAACTGTAAAAAAAAGGGGGGTGCATTTTAAAAAATCTTCTTCTCAAGAACTACTGATTCCAATTCAACGTTGTTTAGCATAAATTATCCTTATGGGAAGGAAAATATAAATTGCAAAAATTAAGGTCTAATTATGTTTCAAATCTGAGTTATTACAAAAATAATGATAAAGGAAAGGCGTGTTTCAATCAGTTTAATATCTTCGGATTCGGCATTCGGTAAAATGGGTAGACAAGACTTGGCCTGGGCAAAACAAAAGATTGGCAGTTATTAATCTGCCAATCTCATTAAAATTTCAGGATATTTTATGGACCAGTATATTTGTATTTGCTGTAAATATTGCTGCAAAATAATGCGTATTTGGAATTGACGATTGCCGATCTGCCCCGGCTTTTATTTTGCCACGGCCCAGGTTTGCGTACCCATTTTACCAAGACTCGTATTCGATACTTCTAAAACGAGGTTCTTTGTTTAAAGCAGCCATGACATTATACGAAAAAGGGTCGATCTGACTATGATGAATTTGCTTGTTGTGCAACAGTTCGCGAATGAAGGGAGAGTTTTGAAACATGCAAAATGTATTTGTGCCGATTTTGTGAAGTAAATTGAGGCTAAATATTTCAATGCGTTGACAGTTTTCACACATGAAGTTGGTGTTAGCTTGTTCTGATTTTCGTTTCGTTTTCATTATTTATGCTTTGTAACCTGGGAACTATCGTCTGTATTTCGTGATTTTTACGTATCAAATCAAACAGAGACTTTGGTAAATCAAACAGTTAACTGTTTACCTGCGCAAATTAAGCAAAATCTGATGTATCAAAAAAGTACTGAAATACAATTCATTCTATCGGTAATTCGGCATTATATTTTGCGTAATGGTATATTAATGCAATAGGTTTTGTTGAGATGCTCGGCATTTTCTCGAGTTTATTCAGTTTAAATAGAGTTTGATATCGCTGTCGGAAATATGTAGGTATATACATGTACATGTATATATATGATTCATTTCGAAAAAATAAATTGTGTTCTTTATTTGTTATAGTGCATGTTTTTTGTGTTTTATATAATTGTTTACAATTTCTATTTACTAACCATATTTGAGTGTTAAGCTTCGAATTATAAGCAAAATACAGAGATTTGCTCACAATTCTATGTTTGTACACAGATCTTAAAAACTAAAGATTAAAAAATTAAAAAAAAATTCAATATTTATTTAGAACATTTTCAAAGTCTCTTCTTCCAGAAACCAACTTTAACAACTTATTGCATTGTAAACTTAACCTTTTTTAGCTCACCTGAGCCAAAGTCTTCTCAAAAACTATTAGGCCAGGAAAGCTCAAATTTAAGTGGAAGCATCCTCAGATAGTGTAGATTCAAGTTTGTTCAAATCATGGTTCCCGGGGGTAGGGTGGGGCCACAATAGGGGGATCATGTTTTACATAAGAATATATAGAGAAAATCTTTAAAAATCTTCTCAAAAACTATTAGGCCAGAAAAGTTCAAATTGAAATGAAAGCATCCTCAGGTAGTGTAGATTCAAGTTTGTTCAAATCATGATCCCCGGGGGTAGGGTGGGGCCACAATTGGGAGATCAAGTTTTACATAGGAATATATTGAGAAAATCTTTTAAAAATCTTCTTCTCAAAAATATTTGGCCAAGAAATCTCAAGTTCGCATGTAACCATCCTTAGGAAGTGTAGATTCAAGTTTGTTCAAATCATGGTCCCTGGGGGTAGGGCGGGGTCACAATGGGGGATGAATTTTTATTGATAGAGAAAATCTTTAAAAGTCTTCTTCTCAAAATTATTAGGCCAGGGAAGCCAAAATTTGAGTGGAAGCATCCCCAGATCGTGTAGATTCAATTTTGTTTAAATAATAGTCCAGGGGTAGGGTGAGGCCACAATGGGGGATGAATTTTTACTTAGGAATATATAGAGAAAATCTTTAAAAATCTTCTTTTTAAAGAATTTTTGGCCAGAAAGGGTTTAAACTTGTGTAGAGGCATCCTCGGGTAGTGTAAATTCAAGTTTGCAAAATCACAGTCCCTAGTGGTAGGGCGGGACCGTGATGGCGGTTTGAATTTTTACATAGGAATATGAAGAGAAAATCTTTAAAACTATTCTGGGAAAGTGTTCGGTTCAAAACTCAGTACTTAGTGTGAAAGCAAAGGTTATGCAGATTAAAGTCTGATGAAACCATGATTCCCTAGAGAAAAATGGGGCCATGAAATGGGGGGAGGGGGGGGGGGGGGTTATATAGGAATAGAGACAAATCTTCTTACAGGTACAACAACAAAAGGGGCTTGGTATTTACCAAAAAATAAGAGGTTGATAAAAATTGGCAGATTTTCAATTCTTTTTAGCAAGATCTACTGTACTCAGTTGTCAAGATATTTTGATACTGTAATGCTAATTTGATCAGAATTAAGGCAATTGTTGCTCAGGTGAGCGATGTGGCCCCTGGGCCTCTTGTTGTTTACATAGGTTCCATATACCAGTAAAAAATCTTTTTCCACCTTATTTGTCTATCTTTTTATCTATTTTAAGCATATTATACAATTCCTTCGTTTCAGGTTTAAAACTGAAATTTTTACTTCAACGTTCAAATGTAAACAAACGCTCTGTTTACGTAGTGGAGAATTTGAAGCTCTGTAACTCTATTAAAAATGCCTTTCTGAAGCATTGTAAATATTAAAATCAGAAAAATAATTTTTGACCAAAATCGTGACCATGCCCCTTTAAGGGTGGATCTAAGATTCTAAGGGGTGGAACTTGAAATTTAATGAGGGGATTCTATTTTTTGGAATGATGGAGCTGAGTTTGTAAAGGGTGTATCTCATTTTTATGTGGAAATTACAAAACATTGTCAGACCAAAGATCATTTTGTTTGGTACTTGACAGGGCCTCCATGAGATTAGCGTACCAGGACATGAGTATAGAGAGAAAGAAACAGGAAGAAAAGTTGAAGATGTCCGATCCTAAAAAGGCGGAGCAACTAGAGAGGCTCGGCATGGGGTTCTCATCGGCAAAGTAAGAACTTGGTTGGCAGATGTGATAATGCAAGCTGTTCTGTAATCCACTGCAGATTTAGCTAAGTTTAGCATTTGATGGTAAAGTCTTGAATGTTCAGGTCCAAAATTGTAGAGGAGAAGCTTAGCTTGCCTTCTATAGACTTTAAAACAACCCAGCAATTTTCTGTATTCTAATAAGTAATCATTCTGTGCCTTGTTTCAGGGTAATTACTGCTTCTATAGTATTTAATAGTGTTAATCAATAAAGCAGTGTACTGTTATACCAGTTTTGTCGTATTAACATGTACATGGCTTCTTTATCAAAGGAACTATAAGTCACTGTATTATCAGTAACATTATTTTCCTATCAACTCTGCACCTTGCTTCAGGGGATTGGCCAACTTTTAACATAAGATTTCTTTATTTTTGTATTGCTCCTTATACTTATATACTTCCTGTGTGCTGTGTTTCAGAGGAATGAGTCACTCAGCCATGACAGACATGCAGGTCATAGAGCAGGAACAGCCAAGCTCCTCGCGCTCCTCAAAGTTCGACTCCTACGAGAAGAAATCCTCCAAGGGGCGGAGTTTCTTTGACGACGAGCTGGATGAATTCTCCTCTTCATCATCCAGGTATGAGTTAATCTCTGAAATCTTGTCATGCTTGTTATCTGATCTGGTGAACAACTTAGAATTTGAAAAATTATTGTTAAATTGCATTGATATTTTAGATACAGAATTAATTGAAGAAATTTTTTATTGTGAGATCTTGTTTATGATCAAGTAGAAACAATTTGGCTTTTTTATATGTTAATTATTAATAAAATGTTCACTAAACTTATATTTTGACAAATTTAGGTTGCTTAAATGACATTATACTTTTGTTATTATCTGAAAAAATTATGATTTTCAATGTCTTATGTTTTATGTTAGGGGAAAGGGGGGGGGGGTCATAATCATTTTGTGAAAGTTAAAATTAGAAATTATTTGTTTACCGCGGTAATTATTTAAATAATTTTATTTAGAGAGAGGAAGAATAGATGGTTTGAAACTTGTACCCTTTGGCAATACCATATTATAAGAAGAATTCAATAAGATGTATTAAAAATTTTGACGTATAAAGGTTGAGTCCATCATACACATATTAATTATACTTTTGATGATGTATCATTTGTTGTCTTAGATACGACAGAGACTTTGACTTTGATAAGAAGGACTCGTTCAGTTCCTGGGGAAACAACAACAAATCTGGAAGTTGGGACATTGACCGCTTCGACTCCAAACAAAGCTTCTCCGACACCCTATCCAGCAAGTCAAAGGATGATGACAAGTAGGTCAAACTAAACTGAAAGTAGACAGTAGGTTGGATATGAAACAGAAAGTAGATTTTTTTTTAAAAAGCAAACTATTTAGATGTATATAATTTGATGAATTAGTGTTGTAGAAAACACATTTAAAAATCTTGGTTTTGATAAAAGTGAAAACTGATCTTAATTTAAATAACTTGAACACTACTTGAATATCACTTACACATGTATTTCTCCCACTGGGCAGCTTGGAAGAGTCATATGACCTTTGTTCATGTGACAATGAGGATACAGGGTAAATGGATGTGTCTCCGATCAACCATTTAATTTTTTGCACACAGTTCTCCATTTGTAAATAGAATGCATTGGAAGGATGGGGATTTATTTTAAAATTAATGAATTCTTATTGAAAACTAATAACGTGTTACTCTAGGTAATATGTACATCAGCATTCGTTGCTTCCCTTCAAAATACAACAATATTTCGAAAAGTAATATTAAGTTTATGACAGATAAAGCTTACAATGAGGAGAGCAGTGTCACTGGGAGATGTAGAACAAAATAGCGATGGCCTTAGTTGTAGTTTGAAATTTCATTTTGTTGATTTTGCTTTGAGTTTTCCAACCAACACTTAGATGATTTTGTTGAAAAATACATGTTATGAACTCTAGCCAAATTTTATGTAATTTCTGAACATGTAACAAATTTTGCCTATAGGACATCTCTTTTATAATTTTTTGTTCATGCTGCATGTAGGTTGAAATAAACACAGAGTCATATTATTTGAGCTTTTATCAAAATTTTCCTAAGTTTTCCATTCTTGAGAAATCAGTTAAGTTCAGAAAATTCTAAACTGCTGTAATGTTTAAATCCCATCTTCTCTAAGATAACAATATAGTAGAAGATACCAGAACATATATCAATCAATCAGTGATTTATGGAGGTTTCATTGATATTCTCTCAAGAGTGATCAGTTGTTTAATTAAAACTGGAATTACTTGATTGTAATTTAAATAGAGGATGGGTTATTTTACATTAGTAACTGTTCTTATGCAGGTGGTGTTGGTTACTGTAACAGCATTTTGTTATGATTTACAGCTTTTATCACCACTAAAGGGATACATGCATCAGACACAAGACTTGTATATACCTGTGTAAATGTATTGATTTTTTTTATCTGTCCTTTCTACCCGTTCTTCTATATATTTATCATGATCAACATAATCAAGAGTTAAAATACTCAAAAAATATTTGATTAACAAAAAAAACTCCATGAAGAAATCGTGTGAATTACTGTTGGTTTTAAAGATCATTTGATAATCAATTGCAATTGAGGGGAACAAATGATAGATTGGTGGCTATTTTTTATTGACAGTACATATTATATTTTTCATTGATGAAAATAGGAAAACACTGAAATATAGATGTGTAAAATTTTATTTCCATTAAGTTAAATTTAATTGAATTTTTTAGACAAGGACGAAGCAGGAAGGCCTATGATTACAGCTCGCAGTCGACGTCAGACGAAGCCCAGAAAAAATTTGGCAATGCTAAGGCCATCTCTTCAGACCAGTTCTTTGGAAAAAACGATGCAGATGTATGAATTCCTCTCCAGAAATTTATTAAATTTGAAATAAATTGCACTGTTGTACCGGTAGATAGAAACTCCCATCACTTGTAAATTAGGATAGATTGCATTCGCTTAAGAAAAATTAATCAGATTTAATAAAATATACATGTGAAAGATAAAATTTTACTATAATAATGCCATAAAAATTTCATCTTATATAAGAGAGAATATAAGAAATTAATTTAATGTGCTAGATTGAAAGTTTATGAAGGTTAAGTTCAGAAATCAAGTTTTTTAAATATGAGTCATGATTTCAAATAAACATACTTAGTCTAGTATTTATAGCTGTACAAAGGACTAAATCCATGTTATGTCAAAATCGGCCTAACGTCAAAAGCAATTAATATTGTATTAAAAATATTCTAAAACATTTTTTCATTCGTCGTGTAACTTTTTTTTCGTGTTTAAGAATTCAGAAATTCTATTTCTGATGTTTATTTTAAGACACTACAATAGCGAAAAATGAGGGGATTTTATAGCGTCAAACATGACGTTACGTCTTTAAACATGTTAAAAGTCTTCAAGTCAACTACATATTAGCTATATTTTTATCTATGAAATTGAATATATTTGTCATTAAATTGATGTTAAAGATAAGTTCATTGCCAGAATTTAATCGAGAACACAACGGCCATGATTTTTTTTAACCCGCATGGCACACCTTAGTTTCCGTAAAGTCGGCCATTGTGACACGATTTCGCACGGTGACAAACAGGATTGTAAAGCGACGGATGCAAAGGAATTAATCAACGCATTTGTAAAGTAAGTGTTATAAAACATATCGATATTCTCTCTGTAACGTAAGGAAATATAAAATAAGAAATATTTGAATTATTTTATAGTAAAAGAGTTAGATCAACGATCGAGTCACATGTACTGTTCCAACACGCTGCATAGCCACAGAGTATGGTGTGTTGGCAGCGTTTCAATTGTTGGCCCATTTCATTGCGGAAAAAAGTTCACTTTACTATAGATTGGTTTATTATTGTTTATTTGTTATTAAAGGTATTATTTATTAACACATATCATGCATTTCATGGATTCATTTGTTCATCAGCTGATCTGAAACATTCACACATTTACCCAATTCCAAGAATATACAAGGATATACATTAGATCCAATGCAAAACAGAAAACAAAACAAAGAAGAGCTATTAAAAAACAACAACAGCTATAACTATGCTCTATTTGCAACATTTTAAAACTCTACATAGCATACATGTAACTACCATTTTCAACCCAAACAATGTCATATATTCAAGAAATATATATAAGAATATTTACTTGTAACATGTGAAACACAGAAATTAAATTAGCAAATAATGGGTAACAAATATGGTAATCATAAAGTAAAAGATTCTTCGTTATGGCACATTGTCAGTTAGTTTAAAAATGAGATGACAAAATGAATTGATTCAATATTAAATGAACATGATACAAAACAAATCATGCAAAAATGCACTGAAATTAGTTTATACAGAGGAGATACCCCTTTCTAGTGCAAACAATGTTTTAAGTTATACAGACATGTAGGTAAATATATAATCATGGTACAATTTATCTGCAGTAAAGATTTTGTAATTGACAAGAAAATTGCATGATAACAAGTAGGTAGTGTGCTTCCATCATGATTTAGATAGATTTTATATACTTAAAGACAACAATAAAACATCTTATTTAAATTAATGCACAGAAATATCTTTTGACAGTAGTGTATTAGATTTTTCTACTAGTACATATGTAAAATAATTATAATTATCAAATAATTCTCACTTTAAGTCATAATATGTTACTATTGACAAATTGTTGATTACAAAAGATTTGTGTAATAATAATGCAACCAGATCTGTATTATGTTTAAATGAATCAGATAAATGAATATTTGATATTATAAATCATAAATGTTCATATTTTCAGGATACCAACAGAGTCTGATTGATCACAAGAAGAAGAAAAATGAACTCGATCAGTTACTCCTCTACCTCACTGTCATCACTGTCCTCAGATTCGTCAATTACAGCTGCATCAGTGACAAACTCGGACCAGTCTTGAATAGATGAAATAGCCTCCCTGTTGTGTCTCCCAACAGCAAGAAACCAGATAACGGCGGCAACATGGGAACATACTCCCACAACACGGGCACCCGCTCGACATCTGCAATACCATGCAGTGATCTCAGACTCGGAAAACTGGATCCAGAGCAGATACTGTCTGGAAGAAACATGACGGCTCTGTAGCTTGACCCTGATAAGCCCATGGAACTCACTGTGAACCAAGATATCCACATCCCCCTCCAAATACTCCTGAATATAACTTGGACACAACTTAAGTTGATAAACTCCACAGGTCAGATTTCGAATATCATCTTCGCTGATGTTGGGGAATTCCAAAGAATCGGTAGCCACTTCCCACTTTACAGACTTCTTATCTAGACAGTTTTCTTCAACAAATGTCTTTAAAGAGTTAACTTTTGTTGATAAATACCTCATTTTGCATGCAAGTGCCATATCGTCATCTTCACTTCCTGTTGACAGAGGCTTGCAGTATCGATTGGAGAGGGCACACACGATGCGCACGTAGTCACCAATAAACGGCACTTGATTGGTTGGAAGAACATGAGCAAGGTACTTCCATCGCTTTATCCTTGCATTGGCTGCCTCAACGACCCAACGAATCTGTAAAGTTAAGAACAAGCACCACTAATAAAAAAGGTAAAAGTGCCTTATATAAAATTAACAGTGGATATATCTTTACTAAAAGAAAAAAATATAAATGATGAAAATCATAAAATCAATGATTTGGAACAGCATTTGGTTGTATTTAAGATAAGAACAGATATAGAATTATTGAAAACGTAATTTTATTGAAGTTTTTTTGACATGATGATTAATGATTGATTTTATGTTATAGGTCTGGTAATCAAAATATAGAAACAACTGACCTTGGTGACTAGACGAGAGGCATTAGCATCTGAGGTTGTCATCTGCTTCTGCCCTTTGCTCATCAGACGAGGCATTTCGGCCCTTATTCCCAGCTCCTCAAGCATTTCGACTGAATCTCTGAAGCCTCTGTCTACAATGAAAACATCATCTTCATGGAACCAGCCCTTCAGATCTTCTGCGTTGGTATGAAGCATATGGTTGAGGATAGTGGCATCATTATTCCTAGCTAGGTAGGGTCCAAGAACTGTAAGAAAGTATCCGTCTGTGGATGTGACAACCATGGGTTTAACAAGGGGCCTGCCTTTATGTAAACTATATGATTTCCGTTGAAACTGGAAGTTGTTACTTTTCTGAATATATATATAAGTTCCATCCAAAACAGCAATAGCTTTTTTATTTGTAAGATCACCAAAAAGTTCCTGTGCCAGAGGTCTTGTATGATTTTCTATAATTTCTTCTCTTGTTGTATGTTGTAGTCCAAGATGATGTGGTACAAATGACTTCATGAGTGCTGTACGGACTGATTTTACTGCTCTACAGAGGGAAGACTTTGAAATTCCAAAAATCGTGGCCAGAAGTTGATTTGACATTCCTGATCTCAGTTTCAGAAGAAAGATTCCAAGTGACATCCTTGTGCCTCGGTTTTGTGTGTTTCGAATATCAGTGGAAATAAAGGAATGGAGGTCTTCAAAGTTTTCTTTAGTGATGCCAGTCAGTGCAATATAATCAGTGTTGCTCAGGCTTGACAGTTCGAAAGAAAATCTGCTTGTTGAGGTCTGGAGGGCATAATTTCGAATTTTTTGGATCAGTTCCAGCACTGTCGACTTGTTTACAAGAGAAGACTCAAATGTCTGTATATTGGTCAAAACACCAGGTCTGAACTCCCCTTCATCAACGTGGGATGGACAACATCTGCTTCCAGGTGGGATGATAATTTCATGGTGAAGAAATGCTGAAAATCTAGCTGCTGAAGACACGACAACAAGTTTAGGACCCGGTCGCTTGCAGATTAAGCAGTAGGCATGTGAAGAAGGTGTTCTCTGGAGAGGCAAAGATATGGATGGTGGACTGCACACTCCTGGTTGTGGAGGCCGAGACACAGGAAGAGAACTGGACGTCTGGTGGCAAGTTTTCTGGTGTCCATGGTAGCGATGTCTGCACTTGTTGCACAAGATGTCGTTTGAGTTTGCCTCAACAAGAAAGTTCTTTCTGAGGAAGCGACGAATTGCTGTTGACTCACATTTTTTCCTGTCATTTGGTCTTGTTCTTTTTTTGCAAAGGATGCATGGGAAAATCTTTTTACTCTCTGTTTTCACTTGATCTTCATTCATTTTTATGTTCTGAAAATACAAAACAAAAATGTAGTTATACACAACTTAAATGTTCACTAAAAAATAAAGATTTCATTTTATATGACATTGTATTGTGAATATTTATGTTTACTACTACTAAGCAAATACTTGCAATGTATCAAGTATAAATTAACTTTACAGAAAAACTCAAATTGACAAACTGTAGAATTACAGTGCCCCCCCCCCCCCCCCCAAAGTATTTAATGGAACTGTCTAATATTTTGGGGAGCTGCAGACCTTCAGCTGTGTTACAAGTTTTGTTTTAGGCATGTGATCAATATATTATCATTTACACGTATTGCATGATTTTCTAGATTAACTCTAATTGCTATAATATGATGATAAACTTTCATTGCCATATTATGAGGAAAATGTTTTGTTGTTTTGTTTTTTTTTGGGGGGGGGGGGGGGGGGGGGTTATAGAAGTGCCGTTGAAAAAAGGTGCACTCAATATATTTCTAGCCATTATTTAAAGAAAAAAAAAATCGCGCCGAGTGGTGATCGATCCCGGATCGTCGTGTCTGTAATCGAGAACGCTACCATTCAGCCATTCAGACTCCGGAGAAACGTTGAGTTATATGTTGTATAGTACACTAAAAAAACTTTAAAACAAAACACTTGGCCGTTTTCCCGTCTATTAAGAAAATAATTATGGTTTATACAGGTTGATTTATTTACTAAATATATAGGAATATATATTTTCGATGTATATTGCGTCCTTCATTTTTATTTCTAAATATAGACGACTAACTCTTTGCCTACATGACATCTGCTATACAGTATGCACTGTAATCGAATATTAATTGTTTTTAGACCAAATTTTCAGATTAATAACCATTCTTGTATGTTTTAATTACATGTCTATATAAGAACAGTCTTTAAGGCTGAATAACGTACACACGGATTGAACAATTCATTGGCCAATCTTCTCATCTATCAAATAGTATCATGCAGACGAACGTTGCGAACAATATTATTTATTCAAGAAAAAATCAACAGAAATCTACGTATTCAATAAAATTCGTATACATACCTTCACAGTTCTTCTTTCTCCATTTTCTATAGGTTTTGTTCATCTTCCGTCCGTGTATTTTCAAGATTAATCACGCAAAGTAAAAGCCTCTGTTTGTTTACGTATGCAAATAAGCATGTATGGAATGTCGTGCATGCGCAAAATTTGGTGTAAAAATTGATCACATATACGTTTCATTAACAACACACTGTACCTTTTTATTTGTCAGATTTAAATGACAATGACATAATGTGTCTGATTCTTGTGTTTTTATATTTTTAAAACAAAAAGGTGTGAAAAAACGTGCAATACTGTCAAAAAATAAGTAAATCCGGATTGCTCCTCATCTTGTTTACATTTTAAATTTTCATCAACAGCACACCCTCTGATCCAAAAAATTTCACTTTGAATATCTTTTTTCATTGATACAATTTCATAATTTAAAAACATTTTTTAGATCAGAGGGTGTGCTGTTGTTGAAAAACACCACCAAAGAACGAAAATGCTGTGATTTTACCCCAAAACCGGCCCGGAACCGGTTTTGTCATTTACATATTTTTGCAAGCAGACGTTTTGGCGGGGAAATTCTGGCATGTCAAAATAGTATCAGGTCTAGACTAACACATAACACAAATTTTATATCATTTTGATCTAGTTTAATTTTTGAGATATCACAGGGCCATATATAGCTAAACATGGATTTAGTCCTTTGCAATGATTTATTTTAGTTTGAGACTCGCCAGAACCTGTCACGTTTCGAGGGCAGCAACAGTATTTCCAGTTCGCAGTTTTTCGGTAACGAGCCCGCTGGGCGCAAGAATTACTCCAACAATGCGCCTGATCTACAGGATATAAAGGACGGGGTCCGCCAAGGGGTCACAAAGGTCGCGGGCAAGCTCTCCAATCTGGCCAGCGGGGTCATGAGTTCATTACAGGTAAGGAGCTGAAAAATTTTAGTGTATATATAGACCAAAAAAATTGAGGCAGAAAAGTTTCTGACTTAAACTACAGAATACTAGGGAAAATTAAATAATTTGCTTAGGATTAATGTATTTTGGATAGATCTGGGTAGCAATACTGAGATGTGAAAAAAATATATAGTATTTCATGGTTTTGCATATTTACCGTGAACTCACTGAGAGTAATGTTACACAGAAATAAGGTTTGTAGTACTGACAGCTACAAGCCCGTTTAAATCTTGACTAAAATATATGCAGAGTTGGCATGCAAGATATAACCAACTTTTAATTTACCCAGCACACATTAACAAAATTTCCATTTACATGTATCTCAAACCAGTAACAGCATGCTTATAAAGATATTGTCATTTAATCTCTTGTTATGGTGATTGGGAAGGGGGGGGGGCATTGTGGGGATCCCATTTCATTTAAATTAAAAACAAAAAATGGAAATATTTAAATAGCTGTGTTATTTTGTTTGATGAAGAGAGAATTTCTCTATGAGTAGGATTTCAAAAGGTATGCTAAGTTGATATCAACATTTTGATGTTTGCATGTTATTCTGTTTGATAATTTTGTTCAAATTAACTTCACAAAATTGAACCATAAATATTTTATAGGAATTATAACACAAGGAGTCAACATGGTCATTTTAAAAAAAAAAAGAAAGAGTCTCAATATACTAGGATAAATTATAAGTTTGGGCCATCATCTATAATCTTTTCTCATTTCTTTTCGTATTTATTGTCATTATTTTTTGGTTAATAATCTATTGCTGCGAGATGTAAATAAAAAATCCATGTAGAAAACAGTTACTAGCAATATTTGCAATAAGGTGATATAACTGCTATTCTTTACAGAGAAATAAATAGCAAGGTAATTTTGGGGGCTTTCATAAAGTTATGCTATATATCAGTACCATGCATTAAAGACCAATTTCTGGGATAATTTTTGGTGTCATTTCATTATTCTGTGTATGGCTTTTTGCAATTTCTTTTCAAAAAAAAAAGCAGATAATGATTTATAAAAAGGGATATCTTTTTCTTCTTATTGATATTTAACATGCATTATGCAATATTTCTACTGTATCCCTGGGGTATTTTGAGACCTTTGGGTAATCGGCAAGCATGTTCTGCTTCTGTTGCATGCTGGGAAGACGAGGGGTGATTGGGCTGTTCAGTTGATTAAATTTGTCGACACTATATGTGGTTATTACCATATATACATGCTACATGTATTATATTGATTAAAAACATTCAATAATAAGTTCAACAATAAAAATGAACCGAAGTCTACCTTAGCTGCAGGACTGTAGCTCCCGGTCTGAAAAAATTCGGATGGACGACCTGGGAGCTACAGTGCCTCCCATAGTAAAAAACTGCAATTTACGGCGCACAAAAAAATGGGCTAGGTTTTGACTGATTAATCTCATCTACGATCACATTCTGTACAAATATTTAATCCCAAAAAATTCCTCGGACATTTTACTACAGATATTGTCACTTCACTTGCCTCTGATATTCTTTTAAACACCATCCCCAGCCCTGTCAATTAAAAGTGGTGCATGTTTGTTTACATTTAAAAATGGCGACTCTCGATCTCGACGTAAATTAACATACTTCATTTTCCGAGGTCGGTTATCATGTTTAAGAGAAGGTCTGAGGCAAGTAAAGTGATGATATCAGTAGTAAATTTGCTGAAGAATTTTATGGTTCTAATTATTTTTACAGAATTTGTGTGAAAATAAGGTTAATAAGTCCAAACTTAGCGCAATTTTTTGTGCGCCGTAAATTGCAGTTTTTTACTATGGGAGGCACTGTAGCTCCCAGGTCGTCCATCCGAATTTTTTCAGACCGGGAGCTACAGTCCTGCAGCTAAGTCTACCTGTAAGTGGACAATAGTTTATTGACATATTCGATGATGACTTTGTTGAATTTTATATTCATTGAACATGTCATCTTTTAAAGATCAAAATTTATTCAGATGATTTAGAGTTCCATGATTTTGTACTTGTTTTCTTTTGTGATACATGTATATATAAAACCCTTCCAAATAATATGAATCAATCATTTTCAAGATCTTGTGATAAGAGACTTTCAATTTTATTGTTGGATTTGTTACATGTCAATGTAATTTTGTTTCACTTATTATTTGTTGTTCTCAACTCAGAGGTTAATTCTTCACTAGAAAAAAAAAACCTATTTGAAATGTTTTGATTTTAGGATTGACAATGGCTGCCATATATTCTGAGGTTTGCAAGTTTTCACAGCAGAGGATCACAAATTACAGAGACCACACTCTTTCTTTTTCAGATTCCTAGCTCTGCTCTTAGTTAATCTGTATGCTTGTAAAATGCACCTGCATGGTTTAAATCTTTGTTCAGAATTCACAAAAAAATATTTTTATCCTAAGTTGATGTGAAAAAAAATTTAATAAATGTTTTTTTCTGTCTGGATGGTGGCGTCAATAGAGAAATTAGACAGAAAACTGCTTTATTGTATGGAAGGTAGAATTATAACATGATTATAGTTGTCAATTATTATCATAATTAAATGAAAATGTCAGATTTTATTAAAACTATTTATCCAGTAGTGATGAAGTTGTTTGCCTTTAGAAATGATAGTTAAATGAGCAGAATTGTTTGTGTTATCTCAAAGAAAGAGTATGGTTTCATATTGTGTGGCATAACCAAAGATTTGAAACTTTTTACTAACCTGGAATCTTGTCTAACTTTCTTATAATGCTACATGTATCTTTTATTGTCAGTTTTGCCATCAATTCTTCAGTAACAAGCTCTGTATATTTGTGTGTTCCCTCTCACAAGTCACAATGTAATTCATACAATAGTGAAAACCTAACTAATTCTATAAGATAACCTGCCATGACTCTCTTCATAACTCTTAATCAAAACCCCTTGCAAGACTGGTAATTCTAGAGCTTTAGAAGTAGAAGTCCAGAATTTAAGACTTAAATCTTTCAGAATTTATTTCCTTCTGCCATTTGCATGACCAGAACAGTTTATGCTTTCAAATGCCTCTGCCAAAAATTGACTAAGTTTGACAAATTTGACAATGCCTCTTACTGAGTCTAAGTATTCAAGTGTGTTTGCTGTGTGGAATAGTGCAGATTTGGGGGTAATGATAAGGGTATATTTAAACAATAAAATGCTTTCTTTGGCGATTCATTTGGAAAGGTAGCAACATTGCAGAAAAAATACATAAAATATGTAATTTTTTTCTGCAATGATCACTTCCTTCATAACCCGCATGAATTATCAAGGAAAGCATTTTATTGTTTATATTAACATCTATCTTTTAACTAATTAATAAATTGACTAAGAAAAGTAAGTAAAATTTACCAAATTAGTAGTGAAATTATTGTTAAAGTACATAAGTACTTTAGCTATAAGAAACAGTCAAATCTTCTCCTGTTAGACTTTGAGTCTGACATCATCATGATTATTCATGCGGTCCGTGATTTTTCTTAGGTCACTAGGTTTCGACCAATCGATAAACTGGGCGAGTCAATTTCAGTCTTGTCACTTTCTTGTCAGTTTCAGCCGCTGTAGATTTCGACCAAGCGATAAACGGGGCGTGTAGATTTCAGTCTGGCTGTTTCTATATGAATAGGCAGAATATTGGATCTGCTGCCAAGTGTACTTGATCTTGATTGAAATTTTGAATTCTTTTAACGATTTGTAAATGAATTTATTTATAATGTTTGGACTGACATATTGTGAAGGTTATTGTTTTTCTTTGTCAAGGTTACCTCTACAATGAAAATGTTACCTTGATATTGTCAAGTTTAAAGGATTAAAATATCAGGGAAATGTAAATGTCAATTTTACAGATGAATCAATCATAAGCACAACTGAGAATTAGTTTATAACAGAACTGTTTGACAGTTTGACACTTGTTTAAGCATGAAATTTTTCATAATCATAAGATCTCTATGATACACTCACTGTATATCTCAGTTTACAAATGTACATGTATCATTAAAACTTTTATTTTCTTTCTTTTACAGGACAAGTACAGTGGTTGACAAAAGCTTTATCCTTATTTCAATATTTATCTTTTTACAAACTGGACAATATAATTGGTGATGGAGGCAGACTTATACACACAGGTAGTTGTTGCTCCGGTCGCTATCAATGGTTGAATCGGGCTCGGAATCCTCGCTCCATCTTCAGATACTTGTGTTCCTGGAATATAGTCCTACTCCAACAACAGTCAATTTATCAGTGACCACATTCATTTTGTCTTCACATTTTCACTGTGAAATATGAAAAAATGATATTACATGTAGATGTACATTTAATTTCCTCCCCCAGATTTATCACTGACATAGTCAATTCATGTTCAGGATCATCTATATTGCTGGGTCATTTTATTTTTCAGGAATTTATTTGTGTGCTAATATTATCATCTTTAGTTGTGATGTCTATTTAAGCTGAATATGCCATTGTGAAAGTCAGTAGAATTCTTTTTCCCACTTGCATGTCAGATTTTTTTTCTTTTTGATTTTTTTTCATGATAAAGCTTAATATATGTTCATGTAACTGTATGAGAAAAAGGGAATAAATAAAGATATATGAACTTAAACGTGTGTATGCCAGTTTTGTCTTTAAATCACAAAATTATTAGAAAAAAAAGAGAAACATAGCTAGTGTTAAAATAGTATAAAAATTGATAAAAGAAAATTAAAATCTTATGGTTAATCGTTAATGTTAATTATGTAAATGGGTTACCTGGAATTTTATAAGACAGGTCATTCATAACCGAAAAAATAATGTCATCAAAATTTATTGCTAGCACTCTCGAGCGCTAGCAGCAACGTTGGTCTTTTTGACTGGAATACACATGCTCGACTTCAAGGTAGGGTTCTCTTGGAATACTACAGTAGATACTGAATAACACTGTACCATGTGAATTTCGTTTTATGATCTACATATGGGTTGAAATTTTGTTGTAAATGCCAAAAAGTGACAGTATCCTAGGTCTTATAATGCCAAGTTATTTCTTAAATGATGATAAAAGCTAGATTTTCTTAACTTGGCCTACTTTCAAGCTGCACCTCTGTATGTTTTCCGGGCTTGCCGGAAAGGCCCAAGAAAATACGATTGCACAAAAAACAGTTCAAATGGTTCTTCTTATATCTTTTTTTTTTTATCTCTAAATTGAAAGTAATTACAGTAAATACAGAATGATTAAAGCACAGTTAATGAGTTATTCCTTTGCCAATGTGAAGCCCACTCTAGACTCACAATTTTGAATTGAGACCCTCCAAACCCACCAACACAATTCCAGTGAACCATTGAGCCTTTCTTTTAATAATTAATCGATTCAAAAAATTAAACCAATAGTTTAAACATCTACTTTTTCATGATGGCCAGGCTAAAGCGCTAGCTTACCAATTTTGTCAATAGATAA
This sequence comes from Magallana hongkongensis, assembly GCA_015776775.1. Classification (NCBI taxonomy): domain Eukaryota; kingdom Metazoa; phylum Mollusca; class Bivalvia; order Ostreida; family Ostreidae; genus Magallana; species Magallana hongkongensis. Next base: position 49,482,646 of record CM027466.1, read on the forward strand.
GCTTGTTGTGTATCTATACACAATAGAGTGTCAAGACTAAATCTAGTCATCAACTTTGTTTTGATATTCAAGATGTGGGCATCCAGCCCCTTTTAAGAAACCCCGTTATAACTGTATTATACGAAATATCCTATTTTCGTCAGGCTAGCTTAGCCTGTTACTGCTCGTGTAAACCCAATTCCTTTTGAGGGTCGACTGGGCTGTCCTGGGGCCCCATCCTCACCAAATATGAAGGCCCAAATATGGGATACAGGGTGTAAGCCAGCCCCTTAAAAGAAATCCCGTTATAACTGTATTATAAGAAAAGTCTATTTTCGCCAGGCTAAGCCTCTTACTGGTCCTCAAAATGATGTCAATGTTCAGGTCAGGTCAGCAAGTAATAATTTTTACAATATAACTTTCTTTCAATTAAAAAGGGAAGTTTATATGGAATTTTTAACTAACGTTTATTAGCATGTTTACGGTAATTTGAATAGTGAACCGACCACAGAATTCTATTCGCTATATTCGAATAGTGAATAGCAATAAGCGAATAGAACTCCAACTTCTGAGTGCCATTCGCAAGAGCTCTATAGCTTATACACCCATGCGAATGTGTACGGAATGTTTTCTTTATTGTTGCTAAGTTTGTAATATATCCAGAAGTCCTCGAATGAAAGTTCTCGAGACTTATCCAAGATCTATGCAGTTCTTGTAAGATTTCAAGCGGAAGTTTAAGTGCTCGGATAAGTGCTTTATCTTTTTAAAAAAAGCTGTAGCTATCATTAGATTTTTAAACTATTGGTTTCATTTTCTTGATCATTTATATTATTGATAGTAAGGCACAGTGGTGTACTGGAATTATATTGGGTGGGGTAGGGCTCTCAATTCATAATTGCAAATCTAGAGTGAGCTTCGCATTGACAATGGCATAGCTCATTCACTGTGCTTATATCATTCTGTATCTACTAAAACTTGAATGCTTATGTTTAAATTCATACTAATGCCAGTTTGTATGGAACTAAACATATAGTGCCTGAGACTCTGTCGAAAATCATCTTTTTTTTGCTGAAAAAATGACAACAGCAAACTGTCAACGATCTCAAAAATCCATAAAACGAAATACAAATTCGAAGCAGAGAAACACGGACCTCTAAAAAGATAGAGGTAGGATCAGGTGCATAGAAGGAGTGAGCATCCTCTGCTTTAATGAATCCAACGGTCGCGAAAAGTACGTGTGGCCCAGTGTAAAAATGGTCTAAACTTTGTAATTGAGTTTTTAGATTTGAATATTTACAGTTTTTGAAAAAAAAAACATTTCAAAACTTCATACTCTTCTATTATGATGTGTTTTGTATGGTACACGTCATTTCTATACGTCATTTGAAGCTATTTCAAACTAGCAGAGGACTTTAAAAGATATTACGGGAAGGACATGTCGTTAAAAACGCCTGAAAAAGCGACGTCAGCTGACCGCACGGAACAGCGCGCCATCATAAAATTGCGTCGACTGAGGTAAAATAGCGATAGAAAAAAAAACCGATGGGGTAAACAGGTAAAACATCGAAATAATTCGAGTTTACGTATCCACAAGTGGCATAAGCGGTAATTTGAAGGAGTATGCGATTGTACCCTCTGAACAAATCGTGAATGCGATAAATTACTTTCAGGTAAACCCAAGCCTACGACAATGATAACTCCAATACAAAAATATGCATTGCTCTTATAATACTCTATATTAAATATTAGAATACTTTCCTGATAATTGTGCCGTTATTTTGAATAGAATTACATGTATCCACGAACTTTTTGGACAACCCTCATACATTATATAAGTTCGGTTATTATATATTTGTCGTATGCATGTTACAGTAAAAAAAATTATAATTAAAGATAACACTTAAGTTATCTTTACTTAAACAACTTGCATCTGTAAATGGAAATCATTACCTTATAATTTTCATTTACAAAACTGTTAACCCAAGTGGGGTTCAATGATCATAGATGATAAGCATGTAATTGGAAATGTCATTGATTCGAGGCCCGGTAAAATCGCGTAAGGATGCTGTATGTTGTGTATTAATCTGTTTGCAATACATGCTAGATATAACTACTTTGATATAACCTCAATGGATGTCACCAAGATGACAAGAAGTTGTAAATTACAGTTTGGTTCATATAACTTTCAGATGTAAATCAACATAGAACTGTATTGTAGATTAAGCTATAATTTATATGTGTTTGTCAATACTTAAGCATTTCATACTTTCTCGTTGATAGAACGTACATGTATATTTCATTTAAAGACAAAAACAATTGAAATATTACATAATATCAAATTTTGAAGTCACAAATGTCTTTCACATGTTAAATACAAAATATTTGAGCCCTTTAACAAAACAGGTGCTATAATTACCAACCTTTTTTTCATTTTATAGCAACATAATAAAATTCATTACAAACAATGCCTTAGCTATGTTCAAAACTTTTTAACATTTTTCATCTTTACATGATTTAGGGTTTTTTTTCTCATATGATAATATAGGTATATGTGCACCTACACAACAATTGCTGATGTTCAGCTGTAGCTAAATAACATGTACAAAAAGCACTAGGTTTTGGCAGCTGGGATTAGTTTACTTGAGTAAACAAAACAACGATCCATTGAATTCAAATTGTTGGGAATATATCACATCTAACAATATTTTTTTTAAAGATAAGAAAACTAAACAAACTTTTTTCCGACTAGGTGGTTGACAAATTAAATTAGATTTTCTGTGAATAAATACATGTAAAAAAAAATCACAATTTATCTGAGCCACCTTAAAATGCAACTTTTCAATACTTCTAAATCAGCAGAGGATATCTTTATTGTTTTAATCACGACATCGCAATCAGTTCTTATTTTTAAGGTAGATAAGTGGCTCTTTAAAGAATTTTCATACACTGCATTATCCATCGTTTTCATATCTCGGAGTATACACTGCTGGATAGGCTCTTCATAAGCACTGTTAACAGATTCAAAATATGTTCTGTTTTCTGTGTTTGAAGGCATGCCTTGGTTAATATTTCTGAAAGTAAAAGGAATTTATAAGAATATTAAGTTGTAAATACAGCGTATAAAACTTATGAATAAACAGAATAGATTTAAGCAATAAAGGTCACTGTTAAACATATGCGAAAATATCTCTTTTTTGTAATTTTTAATGCAGAGAAAACTTGGATTATAGCGAAGTCTGAGGGACCAATGGATTTATATCGTTATATCCGTAATTCGTTATATTCGTATAATGAAATCGTAATAATAACTATAGCGAATTCACTATATACAAGTTTTCTTTCACCAGACTATAATTTTTGTTAATTGGGGCTTAAAATAAAAATACATTACTTTGATACCTTTAATAATCGGATTATGAACTGATTCATTCAAACTAATATGCTAAATGGTAGTGCAAACTTTTTAATTGTAGAGAAATTCGTTATAAAAGTATTAAATTTTGTTAGTATTCACCTTCACGGGACTCAACATGAGTTCGCTATATCAGTAAATTCGTTATATCCGAATGCGTTATAACCGTAAAATTTTGCTAAGATTTTTAAGAATTTCACCGGGGACTCTAAAAAAAAATTTGCTATTATGTACACGAGGGTTCGCCGCTTTTAAACGTTTTCTGTTTTTCCCACCTCGTCATCGCATGCAACTTCTTTGGCCCCGCCGGCAGAGCATGGGAAACATCTTAAATGTATCTTAAAAAGTTAGGGGTGCCGATAGTGGGCATGTATTGCTTATGCAGTACTTTCAGAATGATTTTATTACATGACCATGTCACTTAAAGATTTGATGAAACAAAACACTAAGCATATTGAGTCATGGTTTAATTGTTTGTTTTTTTATGTTTTTTTTATTCCATATAAGGTTCCCTTCAAGCCAATTGTCCATTCAATTCGACTTAAAATAGTTTCGTTCTTACTTCTCCACATGTGATAATTGTGGGAAATTGTTTCAAGAAATTCCACATCGTAATTGATAGTAAAGAATAAACGTATTGTCTAATCCTGGAAATTACATTTTAATTTTGGGCTTATTTTTTACCCCCCAAAAACTATTCCCATTTTCGTAATTTAGAAATTACAGGTATGACGTATTAAGGTATCTTACTCCTGAATATGGCTGTATCAGGAATTTTTTAAAAAGTATATCATTGAGATAGATTTATCATAGAAAAAACATAGAATATAAATGAAAAGGCGGGTCCATGTTAACGTTTCTGAGGTACGGCGCATTTAACTTGCTGTATTTTTGGCTTTTTTTGCTATATTGATGTTTTCAATTAAATACAATGATTAGATAGAATATTTAAAATAATAAGGAAAAACAATTCTATTATAAGTCGCGTTTTTTTTTACCTATTTGCACTTATAACTGGTTTTAATGTTCTGAAGTCTTACTAATTGTTTTATTCAGTTTTATGGTTTATTATTTATTCTATATATCTTTCTGATTATCAAACTTTTTTCATTAATCCGATACAGTTTGTCTAGATATGTTCCCAGTATGTAATTGACATAAAAAAAACATAATGGTATCAGTAATGGAAATTTAGTAAAAAAAAAAAAAAAAAAAGGCTTTAAAGGTAAAATTCTTGAAAAAGTTAGGTAAAAATTCCGACCTCTTTCGTAAAGATTTAAAGAATTTTGTATAATTCAAAGTTGCCAAAGCCCGTCTAGTTCTGTCGTTTAGAGATTTGAAGGATGAGAAGATCCGAAAAGCGGGGATGGCAATAAAAACTGGATGGAAGTAGTCAGCCAGTGCCACAGTCCACCAGGCAGAAAGCAGGCCGAAACATGCAGATATAGTACCACAGTAGTAGAGGGGAGACAAGGGTTAGGAAGCAGTCACAGAGAAAGCTGGATGAAAAACAACATCACGGAAAAACTTGGGATTGCACAGGCAGAGATCATTCAAATGGAAGAAGAGCCAAGAAAGGCAAGAGCAACAGAAAATGGAAGCCAAGGTACATGTAAGAGATGAACGACATCAGAGAGAAAGCTTAATTGAAGAGAGATCTGGAGGTTGGAACCATACCATATCCAGTTTCTTTTAAGATCAGTGTGTGATCTGCTGCCATCGCCAACCAACCTACAACAGTGTGGCCAAACAGAAAATATGAACTGCGATCTATGTGGATAGAAAGGTACTCTGGCATACATCTGATCATCATAAATGTCTCTTTGACACAGGGCAGGTACAGTGGAGACATGGCCAAGTACCTAGCTGATATCATAGAGAAGGAACAGAGAAGAAACAGAAGAAGAAAAGAGGGCAGAAGAAAGACAGTAAATATAACAACTTTGTGAAGGATGACAATCCAACAACAGTCAAGAAACCCTCAAAACAGAGGCCCATCTTACAACTTTTCAGCAACGAAAACGTTCAGTAACTTTATTAGAGATATAGGCAGACCTCGGATGACGACTGGTATTTACAGAAGTTATCCACAAAGTCTCCGCCCATTTATTGTTTTATGGTCTTACGAAGGCAAAATTATAATAATTGTGGAGCATACGGTCCTATGGGTAGAGAGATGCGAGGCAGCCTACAGAGAAAGAAGTTAAAGTATCAAGATATGGCAGACGACATCCACAGCAAAAGATGGAATGCATGTGTTTTCCCATTGGTTTTCGCTGCAGTGGATTACCAGCCCAGTCTACTTGGAGAGCAATGACAACCCTGGGAATTAAGGGGAAAGAAAGAAAAGCTCTAATACAGAGACTGTCAACAACAGCGTAGAAGTCATTATGCTGATTATGGTGGATAAGAACAGTGCAGAGCTGGACGCCATCTGGACGGGCAATGATTTGGCCAAACATTGCTGACTTACTACCTCGAGGACGTTCCAGGATAGAAGTCAAAGCGACCGACAACGGGTGGAACTGGCTGACGACGTCTGCATATTTAGCAGTGATTTCTCGGTTTCAGGTATTAAACGGTTAGATGCTGAAAATTAATCAAATTCTTTGATATTGATTTCCTGATGCACAACAGGTCCTACAAAATAATAAGCTTAAAAAAAATCAGATGTTAAAAATGTGCTTGTATAAAAATATATAATAAAATAATAAAGTTAATTGATTTTCAAAGGATGCATTTTTTGTCTCTTAAAAACATTCCGCACGGAAATATTTCCGACATATCTAACCACTTTATAAATCTTAGATTAATTTTCATTATAATATAGTTTAATGAAACAGAAAATTTCTCTGTGTTAAATCAATAATAAATGTATTTATACTTTTGTTAAACAAAATTATCATGTGCACAGTAAATTTAAATCGTAAGGAGTGAGATTAAGATTTTTCGGGTTTTTTTTTCAAGTGATACATGCTTTGCTATCAGTTGTTAATAAATGCTTGTTCACTGATTATTTATAATAAACCCTTCTTAATCAATAAATAACAATTGATTAAAGTATGCAAGAGTTTTGTTTTGTTTATAAACTCTGCTTTTGTAAGATCTATTTTCATTTAACTTGCAGATTGCCTTTCACTACTAATATTCCCGAAAATATACCCTTTTATTGATCATATGATTATTGTCCTAAATATTTATGGTTTGAATTCAGGGTGGCTAAGCCTTTTAAAAATACCTTTTTGCATCACAATTTAATTTGATCATCTCTTTAATTATAAGTGTCATCTCAATATAAAGGCATTAGTATAATAGTTTCCTTTCACCATTATAAGTAAATTTATTTAAACACAGTATAGATGTGTATAGACCCTATAAATGATACAACATTACTTTGACTTAAAATGAGCGTTCGTTTTTCAATTTTTTACTAAATTGCTAAATTCCTAAATACAGTGCTGTTCAGTATATATGTACAGTAGGATACAGTTGGATACAGCGGAAGTCAATGAAAGGAACAATTAGGTACAGTTACTGTACAGTGGGTGTCAGACAATGTCCGTCAATTTTCTAAAATATCAGTAAATTTTAAATTCATTATAGTGCTTAAATCTCCTTTACTGATTTAGCTATATTGAATGATTATCAATTTTTACGCTCCACATTGAATCATGAAATCGTCAATGTACACGATCTAAAGATGATATAAAATTAAAATAGGCTCATGATACATTATAAATATGTACTAATGAAATTGTCACAAATTTGGCCATGCCTTTTCCTTTTAAATAATTTTATGACGCTTATATTGTGAGCTCTTTGAAAGAAGTATTTGTACCTAGTTGTGTCGTATCGTCTGTTAATCAGGCAGGTGACTCCCACAATGATGATAACTACAAAGAGTGTTCCTGCTACTGAGGTCCCGGCGTACAGAAACGTCATTTTCGGTCTGCTGGCCTCTAAAGAAGAGCTTTCTGAAAAACACCAGTGTGATTAAACATGAATAAACCTAAATGAGACAAATGAATCCCGACTATCAAGGCAAAAATATAGTTATTTCATCTAATAGAGAAAATACATCTCAAATCCATCAGACTACGGTTTGATTGTTATCAGCTAAGAAATACTGTAAATTCCTAATTAAACGCGAGGAATTTGTATCCGCGTAAAATCGCGAAAAGCACCCCACGCAGATTTTAAAACCTCGCAATTATTTTGTGAGAGGTGATAACTATAGGAAATATCGATAAATGTTCCGCGTCCGTGAATTTAAATTCTCGTGATTTGATACAAAATAGAGGGATCGAGGAATTTAGTACTCGCGTAATATAAGAAATTTACAGTACACATTTTTAAGTGTTTCTATCAACAATTTCTTTCCTTCTTGTAACCAATTAAACCTTTAATTTCAGTTTTCTACATCGCTGCACATATTATCATAGTTGTTATCGCAGATAGCTCATAATGTAACAAAGAGCTTTATATACATGCATTCATAATTAAAACTACATCAATAATCGGAACATTATTTTTTTTCAAATGTGAAAAAAATTTCATGTACTGAAAGTAAGTGAAAATTCGTTTTATCAAAAAAATTAGAATTAAAGTTTCTGCCCTATAAATATCAAATTACATTAAAGAAAGTGCTTGAAAATTAGTAAATTGTTGATTATGTAAGATAAACATAAAATAAAGCGCGTTAAAATGAACAGAAATATAGTTCATGATCGTGAACAAATTCATAATGTGAGGAATAATATTAAAATAATAAACAATGTTTGTGGAATAATCCGATATGCATCACTAAACAAAAGATTTTTTTAAATAACTTGAATGCTCAAAAGGTTATACATTGATGAAACAATATTGATATATCTTAAACCAATTACCAGATTCGTTTTTCAAACTACAAATGGCTGAAGTATCCTTATCCCAAGAACCGGAAGACAGACAAACGATATTAACAGTGTTTACCGAGTTGTCACATATCACGTAACATTTCTCCCCATTCAAACCCCGGCAGGAAGTCGATATATTACCGTTTATCACGTCGAAAGGACAATGTATCACTACAAATAGAATGAAAAGAAATGTATTTATAATCAAACTAAACCCTCTAGTATAAAACTATAACAAGAGAAAAATAGAAAATAGTATGATTTTAGAGAGTCCGTTCTTGTATGTATTTTTGAAAACAAAAGTTGTAGTTTCATTCTCGAAAGTGTTCACTATTGCTTGTTTCGGGTTTTTTTTTCTTTGAAGTGGCAGAGTCACGATTTGAGCTTAAAATATTAAAGCAATCAACTCTGTTTGTTGGATAATCAGAAATAATAGCTAAACAAAAGCATTTTCCAAGTAATTTGAGTACTCAAAAAGTTATACATTGACATAACAATATTGATATATCTTAAACCAATTACCAGATTCGTTTTTCAAACTACAAATGGCTGTAATATCCTTATCCCAAGAACCGGAAGACAGACAAACGATATTAACAGTGTTTACCGAGTTGTCACAAATCAAGTAACATTTCTCCCCAAACAAACCCCGACAGGAAGACGATAAATTACCATTTATCACGTCCAAAGGACATTGTATCACTACAAATAGAATGAGAAGAAATGTATTTATAATCAAACTAAACCCGCTAGTATAAAACAATAACAGAGAGAAAAATTTAAAATGACGTAATGTAAGAGACAAGCTGTTCGTTATTGTACATTTTTTTGTAAACAAATAATTTATTCTCAAAGTGTACACTATTGCTAGCTTTAGGTATGTTTTTTTTTCCTTTTAAGAGGAAGGGTCAAGGGTCATGATTTGAACATCAAAATTTTAAGTTTTAAATTTAAAGGAATTTTCTGGGGGTAATATCAAAATACCAACACACATAATATATTTCGTCATTAGGGTCTTCCGTTTCCAACGGAAGACCCTCTTGTTATTCTACGGTTTCTTTTTCTTTATTAGGGTCTTCCGTTTCCAACGGAAGACCCTCTTGTTATTCTACGGTTTCTTTTTCTTTATTAGGGTTTTCCGTTTTCAACGGAAAACCCTTTTGTTATTCTACGGTTTCTTTTTCTTTATTATTAGGGTTTTCCGTTTTCAGCGGAAAACCCTTTTGTTATTCTACGGTTTCTTTTTCTTTATTATTATACTTTTTTTTCTTTTTCTGACTTTTTTGGAGCGTTATTTCTCAGAAACTATTCAACCGATTTACACCAAATTTTTAGGAGTTATAAAGCATCAATGTCGCTACTGATTATTAAAATTTCAAATGATTACGTCACTTCCGGTTTCAGATATGGACGATATTGTAAATTTTTAAGGGTCATTTTGTCCACGCATCTCCTCTGAAACTAATCATGATAAAAGCTTGAAATTTGCAGGGATTGTAGATGAATGTCTGTAGATTTCCCTCCATGCTTCCAATTGCGAAAAATGCGCAAGGCCTAGAAGCTCGCCTGAACCTGAAAATTAGCACCATATTTTTTCACAAAATTTTCGCACATTTTCCGTAATATCTTTTGACGTATAAATATTTTGTTAAAACATGTAATGTAAAAGCTGTTTCAATTTGCACGGGCTTTTATTTGAAATCAAGAAAAAGGGGCTGGCCCCTCAAATTAGGGGCCAAGAGGGCTCTAAAGTCTATTTGCAATAACTTTTTAGTGAACAATAATTTGTTATCAATTATAGAAGCAAAAATGTTCATTGTACAGCTGTTTATCTATACAGTGCCATACTTAAGTCATATATTACGTAATAAGGGGTTTCAAGGGGCCAGAAGTTCAAAACTTTGATCGTTAATATCTGAAAAAGGAGAAATATTTTGAAAAGCAATGTAGAACAAAAGTTATTCAAAATAATGTTTTGTACAATATGCTACCTTAAATGTTTTTGTTTATGACCCCATTTAGGAGTTAAAGGGTCGGCCCCTAAAACACATTTGTACAGATATCTCAAGAACGGTAAACATTTTGTGAACACTTGTAAAACAAAATATGTTTATATTTACAAGACCTTTCATTTGATGTCAAGAAAAAGGGGCTGGCTCCTCAAATTAGGGGTCAAGAGGGCTCTAATGTCTTCTTACAATAACTCATTACTGAACAATATTTTGTTATTAATTATAGAAGCAAAAATGTTCATTGTACAGCTTTTAATCTATACATTACCATACCTAAGTCATATATTACGTCATTAGGGGTTTCAAGGGGCCAGAACTCAAAACTCTGATCATTAATATCTGAAAAAGGAGAACTATTTTTAAAAGCAATGTAGAACAAAAGTTCTTCAAAATAATGTTCTTAACAATATGATACCAAAAATTTGGTTGTAAGTGGCCCCGGTAAGGGGTTAAAGGGTCGGCCCCTAAAATGCATTTGTACAGATATCTCGAGAACGGTTTACAATTCATGAACACTTGTAGAACAAAATATGTTTATATTAGCGAGACCTTTTATTTGATATCAAGAAAAAGGGGCTGACCCCTCAAATTAGGGGCCAGAAGGGCTACTAAGTCTTTTCATAATAACTCTTTTCTGACCAATAATTTGATAATAATCATCAAGCAGCAAAGAAGCTTTTATTAAGCTTAATTTAAAACCGAAACCCGTTTTAAAATCGGACGATGCATTACAGAGATATCGGGGTTTAAAAATTATTTTTTTCCGGAAATTTTGATTCCGCGTCCTTGGTTTAAAAAATAGCGTTATGTTTAAAGTAAAATTAACTCGTACCAAAAATAATTGTTAAGTCGTACTTCAACACATTCGGATTTTTTTTGTTAAGTCGTTCTTGAAATCGGAAAGGTGATTGTTAAGTCGTACTAAAAATAATTCGTATTTTGTTAAGTCGTACCAGGAATAATTCGATTTTTTTCATCTTTTATATTTAAGTTACTCTTGTTATTGGTTTAAGAGCTCTGCTTCTTACAGGAACTTCCAGCTTTACTTCCGACATTAACGGAAGACCCTACTCGTTGCTTTGCAACGAGCTTTGCTCTAGTTATACTTTTTTTTCTTTTTCTGACTTTTTTGGAGCGTTATTTCTCAGAAACTATTCAACCGATTTACACCAAATTTTTAGGAGTTATAAAGCATCAATGTCGCTACTGATTATTAAAATTTCAAATGATTACGTCACTTCCGGTTTCAGATATGGACGATATTGTAAATTTTTAAGGGTCATTTTGTCCACGCATCTCCTCTGAAACTAATCATGATAAAAGCTTGAAATTTGCAGGGATTGTAGATGAATGTCTGTAGATTTCCCTCCATGCTTCCAATTGCGAAAAATGTGCAAGGCCTAGAAGCTCGCCTGAACCTGAAAATTAGCACCATATTTTTTCACAAAATTTTCGCACATTTTCCGTAATATCTTTTGACGTATAAATATTTTGTTAAAACATGTAATGTAAAAGCTGTTTCAATTTGCACGGGCTTTTATTTGATATCAAGAAAAAGGGGCTGGCCCCTCAAATTAGGGGCCAAGAGGGCTCTAAAGTCTATTTGCAATAACTTTTTAGTGAACAATAATTTGTTATCAATTATAGAAGCAAAAATGTTCATTGTACAGCTGTTTATCTATACAGTGCCATACTTAAGTCATATATTACGTAATAAGGGGTTTCAAGGGGCCAGAAGTTCAAAACTTTGATCATTAATATCTGAAAAAGGAGAAATATTTTGAAAAGCAATGTAGAACAAAAGTTATTCAAAATAATGTTTTGTACAATATGCTACCTTAAATGTTTTTGTTTATGACCCCATTTAGGAGTTAAAGGGTCGGCCCCTAAAACACATTTGTACAGATATCTCAAGAACGGTAAACATTTTGTGAACACTTGTTAAACAAAATATGTTTATATTTACAAGACCTTTCATTTGATGTCAAGAAAAAGGGGCTGGCTCCTCAAATTAGGGGTCAAGAGGGCTCTAATGTCTTCTTACAATAACTTTTTAGTGAACAATAATTTGTTATCAATTATAGAAGCAAAAATGTTCATTGTACAGCTTTTAATCTATACATTACCATACCTAAGTCATATATTACGTCATTAGGGGTTTCAAGGGGCCAGAACTCAAAACTCTGATCATTAATATCTGAAAAAGAACTATTTTTAAAAGCAATGTAGAACAAAAGTTCTTCAAAATAATGTTCTTAACAATATGATACCAACAATTTTGTTGTAAGTGGCCCCGGTAAGGGGTTAAAGGGTCGGCCCCTAAAATGCATTTGTAGAGATATCTCGAGAACGGTTTACAATTCATGAACACTTGCAGAACAAAATATGTTTATATTAACGAGACCTTTCATTTGATATCAAGAAAAAGGGGCTGACCCCTCAAATTAGGGGCCAGAAGGGCTACTAAGTCTTTTCATAATAACTCTTTTCTGACCAATAATTTGATAATAATCATCAAGCAGCAAAGAAGCTTTTATTAAGCTTAATTTAAAACCGAAACCCGTTTTAAAATCGGACGATGCATTACAGAGATATCGGGGTTTAAAAATTATTTTTTTTCCGGAAATTTTGATTCCGCGTCCTTGGTTTAAAAAATAGCGTTATGTTTAAAGTAAAATTAACTCGTACCAAAAATAATTGTTAAGTCGTACTTCAACACATTTGGATTTTTTTTGTTAAGTCGTTCTTGAAATCGGAAAGGTGTTTGTTAAGTCGTACTTAAAATTATTCGTATTTTGTTAAGTCGTACCAGGAATAATTCGATTTTTTTTCATCTTTTATATTTAAGTTACTCTTGTTATTGGTTTAAGAGCTCTGCTTCTTACAGGAACTTCCAGCTTTACTTCCGACATTAACGGAAGACCCTACTCGTTGCTTTGCAACGAGCTTTGCTCTAGTTCTTATTATTCTTTTTTTTCTTTTTCTGACTTTTTTGGAGCGTCATTTCTCAAAAACTACCCAACCGATTTGCACGAAATTTTCAGGAGTGATAGAACAATGTCGTCGCTACATATTATTAAATTTTCAAATGATGACGTCACTTCCGGTTTCAGATATAGACGATTTTGTAAATTTTTAAGGGTCATTTTGTCCACGCATCTTCTCCGAAACTAATCAAGATAGAAGCTTGAACTTTTCAGGGATTGTAGATGAGTGTCTGTAGATGTACCCCATGGCTTCCAATTATGAAAATTGCTCATTGCCTTGAAGCTCGCCTGAACCTGAAAATTAGCACCAAATTTTTTCACGAAATTTTTGCACATTTTCTGTAATACCTTTCGATGTGTACATATTTTGTTAAAACATGTAATGCAAAAGTTGTTTCAATTTACAAGGGCTTTCATTTGATATGAGGAAAAAGGGGCTGACCCCTCAAATTAGGGGCCAAGAGGGCTCTAAAGTCTTCTTACAATAACTCTTTACTGAACAATAATTTGTTATTAATTATAGAAGCAAAAATGTTCATTCTACAGCTGTTAATCTATACAGTACAATATTTAAGCCATATGTTACGTAATTAGGGGCTTCAAGGGGCCAGAAGTTCAAAACTTTGATCATTAATATCTGAAAAAGGAGAAATATTTTTAAACGCAATGTAGAACAAAAGTTGCTCAAAATGATATTCTGTACAATATGCAACCTTAAATGTTTTTGTTTATGACCACATTAAGGAGTTAAAGGGTTGGCCCCTAAAACACATTTGTACAGATATCTCAAGAACCGTTAACATTATGTGAACACTTGTAAAACAAAATATGTTTATATTTTCGAGACCTTTCATTTGATATCAAGAAAAAGGGGCTTGCCCCTCACATTAGGGACCAAGAGGGCTCTAATGTCTTCTTACAATAACTCTTTACTGAACAATAATTTTTTATCAATTATAGAAGCAAAAATGTTCATTGTGCAGCTGTTTCTCTAAACAGTACCATACTTAAGTCATATATTACGTATTTAGGGGTTTCAAGGGGCCAGAATTTAAAACTTTGATCATTAATATCTGAAAAAGGATGAATATTTTGTAAAGCAATGTAGAACAAAAATTGTTCAAAATAATGTTCTGCACAATATGATACCAAAAATTTTGTTGTTAGTGGCCCCGGTAAGGGGTTAAAGGATCGGCCCCTAAAACACAGTTGTTTAGATATCTCAAGAACGGTTTACAATTCGTCAACACTTGTAGAACAAAATTTGTTTATATTAACGAGTACTTTTATTTGATATCAAGAAAAAGGGACTGAACCCTCAAATTAGGGGTCAGGAGGGCTACTAAGTCTTTTTATAATAACTCTTTTCTGACCAATAATTTGATATTAATCATGAAGCAGCAAAGAAGCTTTTATTAAGCTTAATTTAAAACTGAAATCCGTTTTAAAATCGGACGATGTACTACAGAGAAATTGGGGTTTAAAAATTGAGATTTCCGGAAATTTTGATTCCGCGTCCTTGGTTTAAATAAATAGCGTAATGTTCAAAGTAAAATTAACTCATACCAAAAATAATTGCTAAGTCGTACTTGATCACATTCGGATTTTTTTTGTTAAGTCGTTCTTGAAATTGGAAAGGTTTTTGTTAGGTCGTACTTAAAATCATTCGTATTTTGTTAAGTCGTACCATGAATAATTCTATTTTTTTTCATCTTTTTATTTTAGTTACTCTTGTAATTGGTTAAAGAGCTCTGCTTCGTACAGGAACTTCCAGCTTTACTTCCGACATTTACGGAAGACCCACTCGTTGCTTTGCAACGAGCTTTGCTCTAGTTATTCTTTTTTTTCTTTTTCTGACTTTTTTGGAGCGCTATTTCTCAAAAACTATCCAACCGATTCGCACAAAATTTTCAGGACGGATAAAGCATGATCGGTGCTACATATTATAAAATTTTTAAAGGATGACGTCACTTCCGGTTTCAGATATTGACGATTTTGTAAATTTTTAAGGGTCATTTTGTCCACGCATCTCCTCCGAAACTAATCAAGATAGAAGATTGAAATTTTCAGGGATTGTAGATGAATGTATGTAGATGTACCCCCATGCTTCCAATGATGAAAATTGCTCAAGGCCTCAAAGCTCGCCTGAACCTGAAAATTAGCACCAAATTTTTTCACGAAATTTTTGCACATTTTCTGTGATATCTTTTGATGTATAAATATTTTGTTAAAACATGTAATGCAAAAGTTGTTTCAAATTACACGGGCTTTCGTTTGATATCAAGAAAAAGGGGCTGGCCCCTCAAATGAGGGGCCAAGAGGGCTGTAAAGTCTTCTTACAATAACTCTTTACTGAATAATAATTTGTTATTAATTATAGAAGCAAAAATGTTCATTGTTGGGCTGTTTATCTATACAACACCATACTTAAGTCATATGTTACGTAATTAGGGGTTTCAAGGGGCCAGAAATTCAAAAATTTGATCATTAATATCTGAAAAAGGAGAAATATTTTTAAAAGCAATGTAGAACAAAAATTGCTCAAAATAATGTTTTGAACAGTATGCTACCTTAAATGTTTTTGTTTATGACCCCATTTAGGAGTTAAAGGGTCGGCCCCTAAAACACATTTGTACATATATTTCAAGAATGGTTAACATTTCTTGAACACTTGTAGAACAAAATATGTTTGTATTTGCAAGACCTTTCATTTGATATCAAGAAAAAGGGGCTGGCCCCTCAAATTAGGGGCCAAGAGGGCTCTAATGTCTTCTTACAATAACTCTTTACTGAACAATAATTTGTTATTAAATATAGAAGCAAAAATGTTGTTTGTACATCTGTTCATCTATACAGTACCATACCTAAGTCATAAATTATGTAATTAGGGGTTTCAAGGGGCTATAATTCAATATTTTGATCATTAATATCTGAAAAAGGAGAAATATTTTGAAAAGCAATGTAGTACAAAAGTGGTTAGAAATAATGTTTTTTACAATATGATACCAAATATTTTGTTGTTAGTGGCCCCGGTAAGGGGTTAAAGGGTCGGCCCCTAAAATACAGTTGTTTAGATATCTCGAGAACGGTTGACAATTCATGAACACTTCTAGAACAAAATATGTTTATATTAGCAAGACCTTTTTTTTTGATATCAAGAAAAAGGGGCTGACCCTTCAAATTAAGGGCCTGAAGGGCTACTAAGTCTTTTTATAATAACTCTTTTCTGATCAATAATTTGATATAAATCATAAAGCAACAAAGGGGCTTTTATAAAGCTTAATTTAAACTGATATCCGTTTTAAAATTGGACGATGCATTACAGAGATATTGGGATTTAAAAATTGAGTTTTCCGGAAATTTTGATTCCACGTTCTTGGTTAAGGCAATAGTGTTGTGTTCAAAGATAAATTAACTCGTACCTAAAATAATTCGGAAATTGTTAATTCGTACTTAAACATAATCGGATTTTTTTTGTAAAGTCGTTCTTGAAATCAGAAAGGTTTTTGTTAAGTCGTACTTAAAATAATTCGTATTTTGTTAAGTCGTACCAGGACTAATTTTTTTCATCTTTTTATTTTAGTTTTTCTTACTATTGGTATAAGAGCTCTGCTTCTTACAGGAACTTACAGCTTTACTTCCAACATTAATGGAAGACCCACTTGTTGCTTTGCAACGAGCTTTGCTCTAGTTATTCTTTTTTTTCTTTTTCTGACTTTTTTGAAGCGCTATTTCTCAAAAACTATACAACCGATATGCACAAAATTTTAAGACTGATAAAGCATGACCGGTGCTACATATTAGTAAATTTTCAAATGATGACGTCACTTCCGGTTTCGGATATTGACGATTTTGTAAATTTTTAAGGGTCATTTTGTCCACGCATCTCCTCCAAAACTAATCAAGATAGAAGCCTGAAATTTTCAGGGATTGTAGATGAATGTCTGTAGATGTACCTCCATGCTTCCAATTATGAAAATTGCTCAAGGCCTCGAAGCTCGCCTGAACCTGAAAATTAGCACCAAATTTTTTCACGAAATTTTCGCACATTTTCTGTAATATCTTTTGATGTATAAATATTTTGTTAAAACATGTAATGCAAAAGTTGTTTAATTTTGCAAGACCTTTAATTTGATTTCAAGAAAAAGGGGCTGGCCCCTCAAATTAGGGGCCAAGATGGCTCTATAGTCTTCTTACAATAACTCTTTACTGAACAATATTTTGTTATTAATTATAGAAGCAAAAATGTTCACTGTACAGCTGTTTATCTATTCAGTACAATACCTTAGTCATATGTTACGTAATTAGGGGTTTCAAGGGGCCAGAAGTTGAAAAATTTGATCATTAATATCTGAAAAAGGAGAAATATTTTTAAACGCAATGTAGAACAAAAGTTGCTCAAAATGATATTCTGTACAATATGCAACCTTAAATGTTTTTGTTTATGACCACATTAAGGAGTTAAAGGGTTGGCCCCTAAAACACATTTGTACAGATATCTCAAGAACCGTTAACATTATGTGAACACTTGTAAAACAAAATATGTTTATATTTTCGAGACCTTTCATTTGATATCAAGAAAAAGGGGCTTGCCCCTCACATTAGGGACCAAGAGGGCTCTAATGTCTTCTTACAATAACTCTTTACTGAACAATAATTTTTTATCAATTATAGAAGCAAAAATGTTCATTGTGCAGCTGTTTCTCTAAACAGTACCATACTTAAGTCATATATTACGTATTTAGGGGTTTCAAGGGGCCAGAATTTAAAACTTTGATCATTAATATCTGAAAAAGGATGAATATTTTGTAAAGCAATGTAGAACAAAAATTGTTCAAAATAATGTTCTGCACAATATGATACCAAAAATTTTGTTGTTAGTGGCCCCGGTAAGGGGTTAAAGGATCGGCCCCTAAAACACAGTTGTTTAGATATCTCAAGAACGGTTTACAATTCGTGAACACTTGTAGAACAAAATTTGTTTATATTAACGAGTACTTTTATTTGATATCAAGAAAAAGGGACTGAACCCTCAAATTAGGGGTCAGGAGGGCTACTAAGTCTTTTTATAATAACTCTTTTCTGACCAATAATTTGATATTAATCATGAAGCAGCAAAGAAGCTTTTATTAAGCTTAATTTAAAACTGAAATCCGTTTTAAAATCGGACGATGTACTACAGAGAAATTGGGGTTTAAAAATTGAGATTTCCGGAAATTTTGATTCCGCGTCCTTGGTTTAAATAAATAGCGTAATGTTCAAAGTAAAATTAACTCATACCAAAAATAATTGCTAAGTCGTACTTGATCACATTCGGATTTTTTTTGTTAAGTCGTTCTTGAAATTGGAAAGGTTTTTGTTAAGTCGTACTTAAAATCATTCGTATTTTGTTAAGTCGTACCATGAATAATTCTATTTTTTTTCATCTTTTTATTTTAGTTACTCTTGTAATTGGTTAAAGAGCTCTGCTTCGTACAGGAACTTCCAGCTTTACTTCCGACATTTACGGAAGACCCACTCGTTGCTTTGCAACGAGCTTTGCTCTAGTTATTCTTTTTTTTCTTTTTCTGACTTTTTTGGAGCGCTATTTCTCAAAAACTATCCAACCGATTCGCACAAAATTTTCAGGACGGATAAAGCATGATCGGTGCTACATATTATAAAATTTTTAAAGGATGACGTCACTTCCGGTTTCAGATATTGACGATTTTGTAAATTTTTAAGGGTCATTTTGTCCACGCATCTCCTCCGAAACTAATCAAGATAGAAGATTGAAATTTTCAGGGATTGTAGATGAATGTATGTAGATGTACCCCCATGCTTCCAATGATGAAAATTGCTCAAGGCCTCAAAGCTCGCCTGAACCTGAAAATTAGCACCAAATTTTTTCACGAAATTTTTGCACATTTTCTGTGATATCTTTTGATGTATAAATATTTTGTTAAAACATGTAATGCAAAAGTTGTTTCAAATTACACGGGCTTTCGTTTGATATCAAGAAAAAGGGGCTGGCCCCTCAAATGAGGGGCCAAGAGGGCTGTAAAGTCTTCTTACAATAACTCTTTACTGAATAATAATTTGTTATTAATTATAGAAGCAAAAATGTTCATTGTTGGGCTGTTTATCTATACAACACCATACTTAAGTCATATGTTACGTAATTAGGGGTTTCAAGGGGCCAGAAATTCAAAAATTTGATCATTAATATCTGAAAAAGGAGAAATATTTTTAAAAGCAATGTAGAACAAAAATTGCTCAAAATAATGTTTTGAACAGTATGCTACCTTAAATGTTTTTGTTTATGACCCCATTTAGGAGTTAAAGGGTCGGCCCCTAAAACACATTTGTACATATATTTCAAGAATGGTTAACATTTCTTGAACACTTGTAGAACAAAATATGTTTGTATTTGCAAGACCTTTCATTTGATATCAAGAAAAAGGGGCTGGCCCCTCAAATTAGGGGCCAAGAGGGCTCTAATGTCTTCTTACAATAACTCTTTACTGAACAATAATTTGTTATTAAATATAGAAGCAAAAATGTTGTTTGTACATCTGTTCATCTATACAGTACCATACCTAAGTCATAAATTATGTAATTAGGGGTTTCAAGGGGCTAAATTCAATATTTTGATCATTAATATCTGAAAAAGGAGAAATATTTTGAAAAGCAATGTAGTACAAAAGTGGTTAGAAATAATGTTTTTTACAATATGATACCAAATATTTTGTTGTTAGTGGCCCCGGTAAGGGGTTAAAGGGTCGGCCCCTAAAATACAGTTGTTTAGATATCTCGAGAACGGTTGACAATTCATGAACACTTCTAGAACAAAATATGTTTATATTAGCAAGACCTTTTTTTTTGATATCAAGAAAAAGGGGCTGACCCTTCAAATTAAGGGCCTGAAGGGCTACTAAGTCTTTTTATAATAACTCTTTTCTGATCAATAATTTGATATAAATCATAAAGCAACAAAGGGGCTTTTATAAAGCTTAATTTAAACTGATATCCGTTTTAAAATTGGACGATGCATTACAGAGATATTGGGATTTAAAAATTGAGTTTTCCGGAAATTTTGATTCCACGTTCTTGGTTAAGGCAATAGTGTTGTGTTCAAAGATAAATTAACTCGTACCTAAAATAATTCGGAAATTGTTAATTCGTACTTAAACATAATCGGATTTTTTTTGTAAAGTCGTTCTTGAAATCAGAAAGGTTTTTGTTAAGTCGTACTTAAAATAATTCGTATTTTGTTAAGTCGTACCAGGACTAATTTTTTTCATCTTTTTATTTTAGTTTTTCTTACTATTGGTATAAGAGCTCTGCTTCTTACAGGAACTTACAGCTTTACTTCCAACATTAATGGAAGACCCACTTGTTGCTTTGCAACGAGCTTTGCTCTAGTTATTCTTTTTTTTCTTTTTCTGACTTTTTTGAAGCGCTATTTCTCAAAAACTATACAACCGATATGCACAAAATTTTTAAGACTGATAAAGCATGACCGGTGCTACATATTAGTAAATTTTCAAATGATGACGTCACTTCCGGTTTCGGATATTGACGATTTTGTAAATTTTTAAGGGTCATTTTGTCCACGCATCTCCTCCAAAACTAATCAAGATAGAAGCCTGAAATTTTCAGGGATTGTAGATGAATGTCTGTAGATGTACCTCCATGCTTCCAATTATGAAAATTGCTCAAGGCCTCGAAGCTCGCCTGAACCTGAAAATTAGCACCAAATTTTTTCACGAAATTTTCGCACATTTTCTGTAATATCTTTTGATGTATAAATATTTTGTTAAAACATGTAATGCAAAAGTTGTTTAATTTTGCAAGACCTTTAATTTGATTTCAAGAAAAAGGGGCTGGCCCCTCAAATTAGGGGCCAAGATGGCTCTATAGTCTTCTTACAATAACTCTTTACTGAACAATATTTTGTTATTAATTATAGAAGCAAAAATGTTCACTGTACAGCTGTTTATCTATTCAGTACAATACCTTAGTCATATGTTACGTAATTAGGGGTTTCAAGGGGCCAGAAGTTGAAAAATTTGATCATTAATATCTGAAAAAGGAGAAATATTTTTAAACGCAATGTAGAACAAAAGTTGCTCAAAATGATATTCTGTACAATATGCAACCTTAAATGTTTTTGTTTATGACCACATTAAGGAGTTAAAGGGTTGGCCCCTAAAACACATTTGTACAGATATCTCAAGAACCGTTAACATTATGTGAACACTTGTAAAACAAAATATGTTTATATTTTCGAGACCTTTCATTTGATATCAAGAAAAAGGGGCTTGCCCCTCACATTAGGGACCAAGAGGGCTCTAATGTCTTCTTACAATAACTCTTTACTGAACAATAATTTTTTATCAATTATAGAAGCAAAAATGTTCATTGTGCAGCTGTTTCTCTAAACAGTACCATACTTAAGTCATATATTACGTATTTAGGGGTTTCAAGGGGCCAGAATTTAAAACTTTGATCATTAATATCTGAAAAAGGATGAATATTTTGTAAAGCAATGTAGAACAAAAATTGTTCAAAATAATGTTCTGCACAATATGATACCAAAAATTTTGTTGTTAGTGGCCCCGGTAAGGGGTTAAAGGATCGGCCCCTAAAACACAGTTGTTTAGATATCTCAAGAACGGTTTACAATTCGTCAACACTTGTAGAACAAAATTTGTTTATATTAACGAGTACTTTTATTTGATATCAAGAAAAAGGGACTGAACCCTCAAATTAGGGGTCAGGAGGGCTACTAAGTCTTTTTATAATAACTCTTTTCTGACCAATAATTTGATATTAATCATGAAGCAGCAAAGAAGCTTTTATTAAGCTTAATTTAAAACTGAAATCCGTTTTAAAATCGGACGATGTACTACAGAGAAATTGGGGTTTAAAAATTGAGATTTCCGGAAATTTTGATTCCGCGTCCTTGGTTTAAATAAATAGCGTAATGTTCAAAGTAAAATTAACTCATACCAAAAATAATTGCTAAGTCGTACTTGATCACATTCGGATTTTTTTTGTTAAGTCGTTCTTGAAATTGGAAAGGTTTTTGTTACGTCGTACTTAAAATCATTCGTATTTTGTTAAGTCGTACCATGAATAATTCTATTTTTTTTCATCTTTTTATTTTAGTTACTCTTGTAATTGGTTAAAGAGCTCTGCTTCGTACAGGAACTTCCAGCTTTACTTCCGACATTTACGGAAGACCCACTCGTTGCTTTGCAACGAGCTTTGCTCTAGTTATTCTTTTTTTTCTTTTTCTGACTTTTTTGGAGCGCTATTTCTCAAAAACTATCCAACCGATTCGCACAAAATTTTCAGGACGGATAAAGCATGATCGGTGCTACATATTATAAAATTTTTAAAGGATGACGTCACTTCCGGTTTCAGATATTGACGATTTTGTAAATTTTTAAGGGTCATTTTGTCCACGCATCTCCTCCGAAACTAATCAAGATAGAAGATTGAAATTTTCAGGGATTGTAGATGAATGTATGTAGATGTACCCCCATGCTTCCAATGATGAAAATTGCTCAAGGCCTCAAAGCTCGCCTGAACCTGAAAATTAGCACCAAATTTTTTCACGAAATTTTTGCACATTTTCTGTGATATCTTTTGATGTATAAATATTTTGTTAAAACATGTAATGCAAAAGTTGTTTCAAATTACACGGGCTTTCGTTTGATATCAAGAAAAAGGGGCTGGCCCCTCAAATGAGGGGCCAAGAGGGCTGTAAAGTCTTCTTACAATAACTCTTTACTGAATAATAATTTGTTATTAATTATAGAAGCAAAAATGTTCATTGTTGGGCTGTTTATCTATACAACACCATACTTAAGTCATATGTTACGTAATTAGGGGTTTCAAGGGGCCAGAAATTCAAAAATTTGATCATTAATATCTGAAAAAGGAGAAATATTTTTAAAAGCAATGTAGAACAAAAATTGCTCAAAATAATGTTTTGAACAGTATGCTACCTTAAATGTTTTTGTTTATGACCCCATTTAGGAGTTAAAGGGTCGGCCCCTAAAACACATTTGTACATATATTTCAAGAATGGTTAACATTTCTTGAACACTTGTAGAACAAAATATGTTTGTATTTGCAAGACCTTTCATTTGATATCAAGAAAAAGGGGCTGGCCCCTCAAATTAGGGGCCAAGAGGGCTCTAATGTCTTCTTACAATAACTCTTTACTGAACAATAATTTGTTATTAAATATAGAAGCAAAAATGTTGTTTGTACATCTGTTCATCTATACAGTACCATACCTAAGTCATAAATTATGTAATTAGGGGTTTCAAGGGGCTATAATTCAATATTTTGATCATTAATATCTGAAAAAGGAGAAATATTTTGAAAAGCAATGTAGTACAAAAGTGGTTAGAAATAATGTTTTTTACAATATGATACCAAATATTTTGTTGTTAGTGGCCCCGGTAAGGGGTTAAAGGGTCGGCCCCTAAAATACAGTTGTTTAGATATCTCGAGAACGGTTGACAATTCATGAACACTTCTAGAACAAAATATGTTTATATTAGCAAGACCTTTTTTTTTGATATCAAGAAAAAGGGGCTGACCCTTCAAATTAAGGGCCTGAAGGGCTACTAAGTCTTTTTATAATAACTCTTTTCTGATCAATAATTTGATATAAATCATAAAGCAACAAAGGGGCTTTTATAAAGCTTAATTTAAACTGATATCCGTTTTAAAATTGGACGATGCATTACAGAGATATTGGGATTTAAAAATTGAGTTTTCCGGAAATTTTGATTCCACGTTCTTGGTTAAGGCAATAGTGTTGTGTTCAAAGATAAATTAACTCGTACCTAAAATAATTCGGAAATTGTTAATTCGTACTTAAACATAATCGGATTTTTTTTGTAAAGTCGTTCTTGAAATCAGAAAGGTTTTTGTTAAGTCGTACTTAAAATAATTCGTATTTTGTTAAGTCGTACCAGGACTAATTTTTTTCATCTTTTTATTTTAGTTTTTCTTACTATTGGTATAAGAGCTCTGCTTCTTACAGGAACTTACAGCTTTACTTCCAACATTAATGGAAGACCCACTTGTTGCTTTGCAACGAGCTTTGCTCTAGTTATTCTTTTTTTTCTTTTTCTGACTTTTTTGAAGCGCTATTTCTCAAAAACTATACAACCGATATGCACAAAATTTTTAAGACTGATAAAGCATGACCGGTGCTACATATTAGTAAATTTTCAAATGATGACGTCACTTCCGGTTTCGGATATTGACGATTTTGTAAATTTTTAAGGGTCATTTTGTCCACGCATCTCCTCCAAAACTAATCAAGATAGAAGCCTGAAATTTTCAGGGATTGTAGATGAATGTCTGTAGATGTACCTCCATGCTTCCAATTATGAAAATTGCTCAAGGCCTCGAAGCTCGCCTGAACCTGAAAATTAGCACCAAATTTTTTCACGAAATTTTCGCACATTTTCTGTAATATCTTTTGATGTATAAATATTTTGTTAAAACATGTAATGCAAAAGTTGTTTAATTTTGCAAGACCTTTAATTTGATTTCAAGAAAAAGGGGCTGGCCCCTCAAATTAGGGGCCAAGATGGCTCTATAGTCTTCTTACAATAACTCTTTACTGAACAATATTTTGTTATTAATTATAGAAGCAAAAATGTTCACTGTACAGCTGTTTATCTATTCAGTACAATACCTTAGTCATATGTTACGTAATTAGGGGTTTCAAGGGGCCAGAAGTTGAAAAATTTGATCATTAATATCAGAAAAAGGAGAAATATTTTGAATAGCACTGTAGAACAAAAGTTGTTTAAAATAATGTTCTCAACAATACGAAAACTAAAATTTTGTTGTTGTTGGCCCCAGTAAGGAGTTTAGGGTCGGCCCATAAAACACATTTATACAGATATCTTGAGAAAAGTTAAAAATTCCTAAACACTTGTTGAACAAAATATGTTTATATTTGCAAGACCTTTAATTTGATATCAAGAAAAAGGGGCTGGCCCCTCATATCAGGGGCCAAGGGGGCTCTAAAATCTTTTTATAATAACTCTTTACTGAAAAATATTTCGTTATTATTTATAGAAGCAAAACTGCTCATTGTTCAGCTGTTTATCTATACAGTATCATACCTAAGTCATATGTTACGTAATTAGGGATTTCAGGGGGCCAGAAGTTGAAAACTTTGATCATTAATATCTGAAAAAGGAGAAATATTTTGAAAAGCAATGTAGAACAAAAGTTGTTCAAAATAATGTTCTTAACAAAATGATACTAAAAATGTTGTTGTTAGTGGCCCCGATAAGGGGTTAAAGGGTCAGCCCCTAAAACACAGTTGTTTAGATATCTCGATAACGTTTTACAGTTTGTGAACACTTGTAGAACAAAATATGTTTAAATTAGCGAGACCTTTTATTTGATATCAAGAAAAAGGGGCTGACCCCTCAAATTAGGGGCCAGAAGGGCTATTAAGTCTTTTTATAATAACTCTTTTCTCACCAATAATTTGATATTAATCATAAAGCAAAAAAAAGAAGCTTTTTTATGCTTAATTTTAAACTGAAATCCGTTTTAAAATCGGACGATGCATTACAATAATATTGGGATTTAAAAAATTTAGTTTTCCGGAAATTTTGATTCCACGTTTTTTGGTTAAGGAAATAGCGTTATGTTCAAAGTAAAATTTACTCATACCAAAAATAATTGTTAAGTCGTACTTGAACACATTCGGATTTTTTTGTTAAGTCGTTCTTGAAATCAGAAAGGATTTTGTTAATTCGTACTTAAAATCATTCGGATTTTGTTAAGTCGTACCAGGAATAATTAGGGTCTTCCGTCTTCAGCGGAAGACCCTTCTATTATTGTAATGTTTCTTTTTCAGGTTTTTTTTTTTCTTTTTCTTTTCTTTACAATTTTTGTGCAGAAGATTTCTCTGAGATGGGTGGTCCGATTTTTGTCAAATTTTCAGCATCGATCTATTATTATATAAACTTGATACGCTTTTTTTTATTTTGTAAAAATCACTTCCGGTTCGGACTTATCCGCCATTTTGTCATTTTTTAAAAAGTTCTTGTCCACGTATCTCCTCAAAAACGAGCAAAGATAGAAAGCTGAAATTTTCAGGAATGATAGAGGACATGAACGTCTAGCCTCACGAGGAAAATCATTGTCCGGAAATTCCGAGTACGGAAGCTAGCTGGGGTCAAAATATAGGACACGTTTTTGACGAAAACGTCTTGTCCACGCATCTCCTCAAAAACGTCCAAAGATAGAAAGCTGAAATTTTTAGGAATGATAGAGGACATGAACGTCTAGCCGCACGAGGAAAATCATTGTTTGGAAATTCCGAGTACGGAAGCTAGCTGGGGTCAAAATATAGGACACGTTTTTGACGAAAACGTCTTGTCCACGCATCTCCTCAAAAACGTCCAAAGATAAAAAGCTGACATTTTCAGGAATGATAGAGGACATGATCGTATAGCCTCCCGAGGAAAATCATTGTCCGGAAATTCCGAGTACGGAAGCTAGCCGGGGTCAAGATATAGAACACACTTTCGATGAGTTTTCATTGTCCACACATCTATTTGAAAGCGAGAAAAGATAGAAAGCTGAAAATTTCAGGAATGATAGAGGACATGATAGACTAGCATCACGAGAAAAATCATTGTCTGGAAATTCCGAGTAGGGAAGCTAAATTTTAAAACTCATATTAAATGTGTTAAATTGACCTGAGACTAATTTTAAAACATAATATCTAAGTTGCATTTTAATTCTACGTCTAATAAAATCTTTTTCCAATTGATGGGATGAAATTTAAATTTTTTTGAAAATTTTAAATTTAATTAAATCGTTATAAAATGACCTCAGACTAATTTTAAAACATAATATCTAAGTTGCGCTTACAATTTTTTGTCCAATGAAATTTTTATCGAATTAATTGTATGAAATTTAACTTTTTTAAAAATTTAAAATTTAATTAAATCATGTTAAAATGATCTCAGACTAATTTTAAAACATAATATCCAAGTTGCACTTACAATTCTGCGTCTGATGACATCTTTTTCGAATTGATTGGATAAATTATAAATTTTTAAAAAAATTTAAATTTGATTAAATCTTTATAAATTGACCTGAGACTAATTTTTAAATGTAATATTGAAGTTGTGCTGACAATTCTGCCTCTAATGACATCTTTCTCGAATTGATTGGATGATTTTTAAAAATTTTGAAAATTTTAAATTTAATTAAATCGTGTTTAAATGACTTCAGACTAATTTCAAAACATAATATTTAGGTTACGCTTACAATTTTAAGTGTGATGACATCTTTCTCGAATTGATTGGATGAATTTTAAATTTTTAAAAAAATTTAAACTCATTTAAATTGCATTAAAATGACCGCAGACTAATTTTAAAACATAATATCTAAGTTGCGCTTACAATTCTGCGTCTGATGACATCTTTCTCGAATAAATTGAATGAATTTTAAATTTTTAAAAATTTTTAAATTCACTTAAATCGCGTTAAAATGACCTCAGCCTAATTTTAAAACATGATATCTAAGATGTGCTTAGAATTTCGCGTCTAATGACATTTTTGTCGAAATGATTGGATGAGTTTTAAATTTTTAAAAAAATTTAAACTCATTTAAATTGCATTAAAATGACCTCAGACTAATTTTAAAACTTAATATCTAAGTTGCGCTTACAAATTTGCGTCTGATGACATCTTTCTTGAATAAATTGAATGAATTTTAAATTTTTTAAAAATTTTAAACTCATTTAAATCGCGTTAAAATGACTTCAGCCTAATTTTAAAACATGATATCTAAGTTGTGCTTAGAATTCTGCGTCTACTGACATCTTTGTCGAATTGATTGGATGATTTTTAAATTTTTTGAAAATTTTAAATTTAATCAAATCGTGTTTAAATGACATCAGACTAGTTCTTAAACATAATATCTAAGTTGCGCTTTGAATTCTGCGTCCAATGACATCTTTCTCGAATTGATGGGATGAATTTAAAAAAATTTAAAAAATTTAAATTTAATTAAATCGTGTTTAAATTAGATCATAAAAATTTTTGAACATGATATTTAAGTTGCGTTTTGAATTCTGCGTCTAATGATATCTTTGTCGAATTGATTGGATGATTTTAAATTTTTTGAAAATTTTAAATTTAATCAAATCGTGTTTTAATGACATCAGACTAATTTTTAAACATAATATCTAAGTTGCGCTTTGAATTCTGCGTCCAATGACATCTTTCTCGGATTGATTGGATGAATTTAAAATTTTTTAAAAAATTTAAATTTAATTAAATCGTGTTTGAATGACATCAGAATAATTTCCAAACATAATATCTAAGTTGCACTTACAATTCTGCGTCTAATGACATCTTTGTCGAAATGATTGGATGAATTTTAAATATTTTGAATTTTTTTTTATTTTTTTTTAAATCATGTGAAAATAAATTATTGGACGGAAGACCCACTCGTTGCTCGCAACGAGATCGAATCTAGTTCTATTTTTATTTTTTTATTATCGTTACTCTTGTTATTGGTTTAAGAGCTCTGCTTCTTACAGGAACTTCCAGCTTTACTTCCTACATTAACGGAAGACCCACTCGTTGCTTTGCAACGAGCTTTGCTCTAGTTTTTTTCTTATTCTCAAGCCAGTTGACAGTTACTTTAAATTGATGGTCTGGAAAAAATGTACTAAAAGGACAACAAAAAGTCCAATAGTCCTTCATTTATATTAGTTCATATATCTGTATAACATAAATCCTCACGGTTAACAGCTTAATTACAAAATAAGAAAGAAGATCTTCAATTAGGAATTTTATAGCACCTGGAATGCAGCTTCTTTTGTATGGAAAGGGTTTTATTACTCGTCGTCATAATATGCATGAATTCTTTAGAATCTAATTATAACCTTTATAATCCCCATACCATCATCTGGTGTATTGTCGCAAATGACTGTTTACACAAACCCATGGGGAACTAGCTTTTCATTAATCTATATACAGTTCATAAAAACCTCGGTGGCGCTATATACAATAATAACTGAGGTATTAAAGTCATTCTGATGGATCTGGTGCTGTCATTGAATCCATTCAGACTAGAGGCATTGACATCATATTATGGTCAGTTGTGTAATAATCTTATTGCCGATGGAAAGAAGCACTGTTAGTGACTGAATCCTTGAGTAAGGGTGCAAGAACCTGATGTCATGTCCACGTTTTGTTAAACTAGCTAAGCTGGGTACAAGGTAAGTTTGTGATGGTATCTCAGAAAGATGGTAAACAATACGGTCAAGCATGATGATCTTTGCTTTCCGTCTGCTCTCTTGTAGGATTGACATTGTAGATCTTTGAACATCGTTGTTATAACGCTGGTTGTTATAAAATTCCCAGTAACGAGGCATGCTGCTGTCCTCTGTACCACCGCTAGTTCATAGATGTTTATATGTGTTATGCGGTCCCATATGATAGAAGCATACCCTGCTATCGGTCGTACTGAGATGGTGCAGATCGTTAGTCCGATAATATTTCATTTGCCTCAAGATGTGTAATGATATTACACATGTACTTTGTAATATTTTTTCCATTGATTTGCAAAAACTAAATGCTAAAGAGACTGATAGTGAATCATTGAAAAAGTTTTATATTAATAACTACATGTGTATTAGGTAAAATAAAATAGTTGAACGCATTTTAAATGTAACTCATAACTCTTCCTTACTTGACCTTGTGTTTGAAATTTTTTTTTATTTGTTACTGAATATGTACTATTAAAAGTAAGAGGGACAATGGATAGTAAACAGCAATATTTTGCCGAAGAATAAATAAGTTCAACAGCTGGTGTATTTTTTCCATTTATTATCAGAAATCAAAATCCTAATACTATGCACACCTCTGATATATGTACAATTGATCTTCAAAACAACAACTTCTTATCTTGAAAACTGTAGGAGGAGTTATCCGTACAAGAAGATACCCTTTTGGCAGCTGCCTGCCAGCCCTCCTGCCCGCCCACCCGCCATTTCCACCATTTCAATAACCTGATTTTTCCTTTGGAAAACCCAGTTAATAAAACTCATTGTCTTTCATATTCATCATGTTTATATTTTTTCATTTCATTTTTTCATTCACAGTCTTTTATGGGAAATATATATTTTTAGATAATGCATTTCCATTATCATATTCCCTAGATAACCATCTTGACCCAAGGTTCTTTTACATGTATTCAATCAGGAAAAAGATGTTCAATTGTCAGTGTGTAATTCTTGCAAAAAGTACACTGACTGATAAATAAATTAAAAAATATAATGTGAACGGAGTTACATGATAGCCTGTTTATCAGTAATGTTAAATCGTAGTCGGAATGTATACATTTATGTAACCACTAAAATGTATGCGATTAAATTAGCTGTATGCATGGGTGAATGAGCAAGTTTTCACCAACATTGTAACCTGAAATATCCAAGACAAAGGTACTCTAGCGACTCTTTTGCACATTAAGTTAAAAGCACAGTCTCTTCAAATTTATCGTTCTGTAGTTCTGGTCATCTCGCAAGAAAACAGGAATTTCTTGAGCATTCAAAATATTCATTATTATTATAAAGCTGTTTATGACATAAAACTAGATATATTCCAATCTTACGTGAACACAGCGTATCATTATCCATTTTCCATGATCCTTCAGAGGTGCAAACAACACCGTCCGATGTTGTAGGGAAGTAACCATGTGTACAGGAATAGGTGCATGATTTTCCAACCATTCTACTACAGTTTGGTGATATTACAGCATTGCCAACTGACTTCGGACATACACTTGCTTTAAAGAGACATTATATGAATTAATGTTTTCTCATAGAAATCAGCTGTGGTAGAGGTAATTAACAACAAGAGACCCATCACTCACCATTCAACACTGATACTATCTCTTTTGAAATTTATGAATAAAAACTTCTCTAAAATATTGCAAAATTCACACAAATTCTCATATGTTCCAAGATTTGACACTACATAAAAACAATATATTTCAAAAGAAGCCTATTTTTGGACACCACAAGCTTAGGTTTAATATGCATCAATTGACCATTTTTTTAATTCTCGGCCTCAATGTTTTAACGATAACAAAAATTGGAAAATAATCTGAATAATTATGAAAGTAAAAAGGTTACCCTAACCTAGATATGAGGAAATAAATATAATATGATGCTTACAAATTGGAATTACTGAATTTTAAAAAAATTCACATCTTTCTAGGTTCAACTTTGAACCCCTCTTGGGGCCCTTATATAAGTCAGGGGATCTCGGTTGGTACAATGTAGAATCTACACTATCGGAGGATGTTTGCATAGTAATCTCGCAAATTGTTGCATGTAATTCTTGATAAGAAATATTTACACATTTTTTCCCCTATATATTTCTATGATTAACTTCGAATCCCTCTTGGAACCCCAATATTGGTCCTGAGGTTATGGTTTTAACAGTTTAGAATCTACACTAACTGAGAAACCTTGCATAGTAATATCACAATGGTAGCATTGTAGTTCTTGAGAAGAGTATTTTTAGCACTCCTCTATATATTTCTATATTCAACTTTGAATCCTAGCATTGTATTTCTTCAGAATTCAGATAGTTATTTAAATAGCCCCGCTATATATATCTATGTTGAACTTTGAACCCCTCTTAGAATTTCTTTCCTTATTAATAAAAATCGAAAAGAAACGGCTTTATTAAAGACAATTATAAAGAATGCGAAAAAATAAAAATTAAGATTTAGATGTATGATAGACTTCTTTTCATCTCATGCATGGACTTTAAATTAGTTTGGTATTAATATAATGTAAAGTTAATAAACAGTATTTCATAGACAAGCATCGACACGTGCTTTAAATATCATATCATAAAAATTTATGACCAAAAGGAATCGAAGGTTTGTTCTTATGTCTTGCATTGAATCAAATTTTTAATTCGTTTGGTTTTTTATGATATTTAATCAAATCAATTATGTAAAAATCAAGTAATTAGTTCACTAGCACATGCATCTTCAGAATGTGATTTAGGTTTTATCTAAGACGAGCATCATATCTTACGTGAACACAAAGTGGTGGTGTTCAAGTCCCACGTTCCGTCAGAGGTGCACACTATGTTGTCCAATGTGGTAGAGAGGTGACCTTGGGTACAGGAGAAGGAACACGAGTTCCCGATCTTTCTACTGCAGGTTGATGACAATACAGCATTTCCCACTGACATTGGACACAAAATCTCTAAATAGGCATAGTTTAATAATTTTAAATTAAAAACTGCGTTGTCATTCAAATTAGTTATCATAAATTAATATATTTTAACATAAAAGATTATTGAAATATATATGTATGTAATAATTTCTATGAAACGAAACGGGTCAAACAAAAATAAACAAAACAACCATCCCCACCAAAAAAATCAAAAAGGAAGGGCGGGGGATGATAAATTCTTTTTTTTCTTTCAATAAACTTTAAATATCGTCATATCAGAAATTGTGAGACGTTCTTATTTTTACTTTTAAATCTGTTTTTTTTACAGTACATTCAATTATTTAACACATATTCTTTATCAATTTTGAAAGATTGATATTTGTTCAGACAGATTAATTTAAAAAAAAAAATGGTATTAAAAATCTTTTTAAGAACTTCGACATATAAACTTGAATGCTAAACCTGCACTTGGAAAGAAAGGATGTGGTTTTCATACATTGCAAGTATACAACTGGTACGATGAAAAACATTTTTAAAACAAGTGAACAATTAATGAGATAAACCACTTTCATTGAGAAAATTCACGTTGACGTTTTTCTTTAAATTTGTCATGCATTGTAATTCTTAAAATAAACGACAGGTCTTAATCAAATAAACAAGAAATATATTTATATGATTGCTCATGCGTTGACCAGAGTATAATCTTTTAAAAAAAATTGATAATGATAGTATACATATATTTCAAGACAAGTATCTGTACTTAAATTCACATACTGATTTTTAAGAAATGCACAATCGTTAAAATATCTAGTAAATAGAATATCAAAATCTAATTTTATTGTCTTTGATTCAAACTTATGGAAAAAAGAAAGACAATATCAATGAAAATTAAAAATTACGATGTTGTTGCTTTAAAAAAAATCAAAAACCAATTGTAATTGACAAATTATGTAAAATTATATGTTGATCGGTATAATTAAACTTCTACTGCATGAATGTTTGGGAAATATTAAAATTTAGTCCCCCAAAAAAGTATGAATTTTCTTGGGGGAATAAAACTTAAACTAAACCCCGGGCTTACTTTCGGGGTTTTCTCTCGGTCAACATTTTGAATATTTGCGTCTACTCGGGGTTTAACTTTGGATTTACTCGGAATTTGCTTTTGGGGTCCACTTTCTGCACTGACCATATCACTACCAGTAACTCATGTCCCTTGTATTTTCCAAATACACATGTAGCATCTGCTTTCAGGGGTATAATTGTGATCGAAATTTTTCTTTTTAAGTCGACTCTGGGTTTATTTTGGTTTTACTCAGGGTTAACTCTTGGTCCACTCCAGTTAACCCGGAGTAAACCCAGCATTAATTTAGTAGGTCATAAAAAAAAGGTCGTCCGTAGGAAACGGTAGACCTTATTTGTATCTTTAAAAAAAATATGATATGTTCATTTTCAATTTGAGCTAAAACACGTACGTTCGAAAAAAGGGTTATCCAAGAACTCGAAATGTTAATCAACATTTCTTTCCCTTAATCGCTTTTATTACCTATAATTTTTGTTTAATTCTTTTAATATCATATATAAAAAGGTTCTTACCCTTACATGCTACCCTGTAATTGTTCAAGACACCACAATTATTGACTGTGGTGACACATATATATCCAGCTCCACAGTTGAGCTGGCTGCACAATCTGTTTTTCATCCACTCACACTGCAACATTGAATTATTGTAATTGTACATGTCTATGCTATTTACAGTACGTCATGTTTTACATTCGGTCTCTTTAACTCGATGATTAAATACGATCATTGTAACATAATTACCACGTCTGTGACGCCGATTTCTCTAATCTCTTCGTAAGTACAACCATCAAATTCGCTGCATTCTTCATTGATGTCTCGTTTGATACGTTTCGATCGTACTTGGAGGTACATTGCTGCTTTTTCTTTTGATAAAAAGGGTCCAAGTTCATCTGCAATGACCAATTACATGTTGTACCCAGTTTGTTTTCAACCTCTCTCTCACCTTAAAACAGTTTTATATCTTCGGTTCTTTTTTAGTATTTTAGTTAAAAATCTTTGCATCTAATTTGAAACATATTCTTTGTCAGCTTCTAGTACATGTTATAATAAGAAGTCATTAACCATACATTCAATATTAATGTATGACGTCGACTCAGTTTACATAAAAATTAAGGATAAATTAAAGATTTGAGAGCAATTCATTTTCTTATGTGATGAATCTATCCGTTTGATATTCTTCAAATACCACTTTAACCAAAACATTAGATCACTAAAACATGCATTTAAAGGAGATGTTAAAATATCATGTAAGATGAGCATAACATCGTACGTGAACACAAAGTAGTGGGGTTCAAATCCCACGTTCCGTCAGACGTGCACACTATTTTGTCCAATTGGGTAGAGAGGTGGCCTAGGGTACAGGAGAAGGAACACGAGACCCCGATCTCTCTACTGCAGGTTGATGATAATACAGCATTTCCCACTGTCACTGGACACAAAATCGCTGAAAGATGACATTATTTTACTACATTAAAACTGCGTTTTGATGTCAACAAGTCAACTATCATAAATCAATATATAATATCACCATAAAAGATTTTAAATTAAAAAATATATTTTAAATAATAACAGCGATATACAAGCACAATGCCTATGCAATAAAGTTGGTGATATGATATCACCAATTGCTCTGAAAATGTCTTCTATGGTTGTTGTTACAGGAACCTAATATTATTGTCGATGGTATTTTCTTTTTTTTATGATAACAGTTTAGTCAACTGGTTGCTATGTGAACGGTATGGCAATGTAACAGAATGCCAGAGCTGGGCAATTCAACCTTTCAATAACTTTTCAGTCACTTAGCAGGTACACTTATCTGAATGACCAATATTGCATTAAAATCCTCACGAGATGTGTTTCCTCCAAATAGGTGATTTGGAGATAATCAGGAAATAATTTTCCAGGTGAGTTATTTTACATGTATCTCTCTATTCATTTTGAAGCTGTAATGAATGAGAAACATTGCATACGTCATTGTATCATAATCCTATTTGGTATGATCAGATGTCAGTGCTACAATTTTTATTCAAATTTTTATTCCTTGCTTCATTTTTTATGTCCTGTCTATTCATTATTTTTGATGTAAAGGACGTCCTGTTTTCCTAATCTGCAAAAGATCTAAAAAACGCTTAAGATTTAAGCAATAAAAATTTGATAGATGATATTCCTTTTGTTCCAGCTTTGCAGAATCAATACGGCAAGTCCGTCATTTCTTTCGGTTGTCAGCGGAAGGAAACAGAGTTGGGTTTTTCATGAATAAGTTTGCTTTTAAATATTTCCTTTAATAATTTTGAGTTTATAGAGTACTCCTTGGGAATGCAGGATATGTAACACGTTCTAAAGTCTATCAATCCATTAAAATGTCGA
The DNA here is from genome assembly GCA_015776775.1 of Magallana hongkongensis. Taxonomy (NCBI): domain Eukaryota; kingdom Metazoa; phylum Mollusca; class Bivalvia; order Ostreida; family Ostreidae; genus Magallana; species Magallana hongkongensis. The sequence continues at coordinate 49,518,645 of CM027466.1, forward strand.
TGTTGGAGTTGAAGTCAAGTTTGAGTTAAACTTTCAGCCCATCATTGAAATTCTCCTTCTTATTTTTTTTAAATTGCGTGTTCTCTTTTATGCTTCAATTTTGTTAGATTTTTACATTAATATAGACCTGTCTTATATAATTCCTTTGAATGTCTCACAATTGGTTCAATGGAACTTCAAAAAAGATTTTTAGGAGTGAAAAAAAAAACAAATTGTGGCGATACACTTTTTTAAAATTACATTTTTTATTTCCGTTTGTGAGACATTTCTAAAGTATTTTTGTTCTTGTCGGCAGTTTGTAAGATAGACAAGAAAAAAGGAAGACTTGAAACTCTCAAGGATAATGAATCTTTTATTGTAGATTAGTAAAAAGGGTTTTAATTTTTTCGTCCATCAATTTCCATCGTCACCGAAATCGAGACAAAAATAGAAGATATAACTTTTTTTTTACATGTTACCGATTACACAGGGTTAGAGATGACACCTAAGCAATTTGAAATACACATCTATTTTCATTTTTTTTTTGTACTGAATTACTATCATAGAGATATCTGAAAATTTTTATTTCACTTTTTAAAATTTGCTATATACATTTTCATAAATTTGATATAGATATTGTGGAGAATAGTTCTAGCTACTTCAATTAAGTTTTTAAATGTATTGCAACATTGATTTAATTTTACTTCGTGTGAATTGAATTCAAGAAAGTGACTTACTTAGAAAATAACAGAACCACGTTTTCGATATGAAAATGCTGATATGACAATATATTTACATTTACTTTCTTTCCTCCTATTAAATTACATTGATAGATTTGAGTGATATTTACGCATAACACAGAAGACCCAATCACTAAATCTGGTGCGTATGTATACATTCAGTCTTCCTTCAGAACATGACTGAATCTCCTCTCGTCTTCAAATCGGATCACGACCTGATATAATTATACGTAGGCTGATTAATATTTAATGGATGTAAATATTTTTTTAAGATTTGAATGAATTCAATTGATAAATTTCTTAGTATACCCAATATAAATTCATCAAATTACAGAATGAAAAATAAATTGTGTTATTAGAATTTAAAACGCTGTGCACTATATTTGTCAGCATGATTCGGCTGTTTCAATGGCTCTTCCGTTAGTTGCGCATTACTCGTTGAATAAGGCCGAGATTTTTTAAAATAAATCATATTTGCGGAAGATGTTTAACAAATGTTAAAAAAACGTAAATATAAGCATTGAATCCCTATTTTTTGAAAGATGTGATCTCATAACGGCAACGGTGTGTGCAAAGAAATTTTTATAACGCGCTAGCGCGCATTATTCAATTTGTATGCACACACCGTTGCAGTTATGAGACCACATCTTTCAAAAATTAAGGATTCAATGCTTAAACAACGTAAATAAACATGTTTTCATTTTAAATATTTTAAAGTTTAAAGGCTTCTGACATCAGAAAACAAATTTAACGATATTAGGACAACGGAGAAATTAACATTAAAGGTCAAACATTTACGTAGTTTTTGATTTTTTAGTGCTGAAAAACTATTCAAACTCGACGATTTTTGTATGAACGTATCGTTTGGTATAATAAACAATTTATTGCATTAATGTTCGGGATCTATGAAGATTTATTTCTCCAGGAAAATAATATATTCCTTTGGGCGTACATATAGCCCTCCGGAGAGGAATAAATCTAATTATCCCATCATCATGCAATAAATGTATAATATCTTCAGATTTCTAAGGATAAATCTACTTCTAAAATTCAAGCCAAATGAATTAGTTTGATACACAATATAAGACGGTTACATGTACAGCCTTCAAAGCAATTACAGCGTTTACAACGCCGAAAACTTGATGTACTTTGCTGAACATTGTAACGTTAAAAAACAGGGACCCATATCTCGTGACGGCAGTCATATACTATTTACATGAATATATTACATAAATATTTTTTTTGCAAATTTATGGAAAACTACGGTATTCAAAAACGCTAAATTTACATCTACCGAGTATGAGTCCCTCTATTTCCTACGAAAACTTATTGTTAATTCATTGCTCTGTAGAAACTAACATAACTTAAATATACACGCCCCGTTTATCGATTGGTCGAAAACTACAACAACCTAAGAAAATCCCGGACTGCACGAAATAATCATGATGTCAGACTCAAATTCCATAAGAAGACGAATTGGCGGTTTCTTTTAGCTTACAAACTGATATACATTAACAGTAATTTTGTTAATTTAACTTACTTTTTACAATCAACTTATTAATAACAATAAAAAATAAACAATAAAACGCTTTCTTTGATGATTCACGTGGATTATTAAGGTAGCGGTCATTGCAGAAAAAATGTAAATAACACGTTAAGCAAGACAGTAGATTGTAATATAATCAAGCTCAATAAAAACTAGGTTTGTTTAGACTTGGTACAATATGAAACGTAAGCATTTAGAAATTAAACTTACCAATGCAAAGATGTCTCAACCAGATTATAGTTTCAAAAATAAGTATTATCCTTAAATGCGGCATTTTATCTTTAACTCAAATCAAAACTTTAAAAAAAATCCCATGGAAAAAAACCCCATGCTTAGGTATTCGGTTCAACAAGGAAGTTGGCATTGTTTAAAAAATTGGATTTAGCACATAAATATATTGTTACGAGAGTCGATTTGTTTGTGTTGCTTTAAAGGGAAACACGTTGTTGTTAATGGATTTATTGTTTAAGTCATTAACAAGAGGCCCACAAGCCATGACGGTCACCTAAGTACCGTAGCATTTAGAATGTCATGACGGAGATTCTCATGTTTGCATTTTAAGCTTCATTTTGTAGTCTAAACCCTGAACTAAGACTCCTCTGACAGTTTACCCGCTTTTATTATTTGATGTGTGAAAAACAATCATTCACAAAAATGTGGTTGGATTTGGGGGGGGGGGGAGGGGGGGGGGTTCAAGAGTCAGAGGAATCTCGGATTATCTAAACTTCAACTCCAAGGGCCAAAAATTGTACACTTTTGTTAATAAGAGACCTGCAGTCCTTTAAGGGTGACAATTTATTACGTAGTTTTCAAGATAAAGTTAACACTGCTATTGAATGACACATAGCAAACACCCTAAGTAAAAATACATGTTCAATATATGGCCATATTTAACACCCCCTCCCTTATTTTTTTTAAAACTCAACTTTTGCTCCATGGCCTGGGCATTGAATTTCAAAATTTATCTTCAGGACACTATGAATATAATAACAATGCATGACTTTATCTCCCAGGACTGTGATAGTATAAAATAAAATATCAAATCAGTACATTTTTACGATGTGGCCTTTGCTGACCCCGCCCTAGTGATTGAATACCTGACCCAGGGACCATAGTTTCACAATTTAAGTAAAGGACTTTATTGACATTATAACCATGAATTTAGTTTTCCTGAAATGTTAATTGGAGTAGAGAAGATTCTGTTAAGAGGGCTTGAAGGTGGTGGTCATTTTTAGACTGTATTGATCTCCTTTAAAAGTAAAGCTTTATATAAAAAAATACAGGACAATGTCAAAATTAAATATATGATTTTTATTTCTTTTCAAAATATTTATTTATAGCTAAACAACCATATCTGACCATTTTAGCTAGATCTGATGGTTAATTTGTTTACCACCCAGCTTTCTTAATTAAGATTGAATATTTTTACTATCCGGCCACGTTGACTCCGCCCCAGGGTCTGAACCCCGTGAGCTAGGGGCAATTGATTTCAAAATAGAGGTAGAGTACTTCCTGGAAATTATAATAATGCCAAAAGTTTCTTTTCAAATATGCATGAAAGTAAAGAAGAAGATTTTTCTAAGATTTAATATATTTGGCCTCACCCTAGCACCTGAACCACTGTCTCAGGGATCAGAAATTCCACAATTTTGATAGAGAGCTCAATGGACCTTATAACCATACATTTATTTTTTTACCCAAGTGTGTAAGTGTAGAGAAGAAAATTTATGTAAATTTGACCTTTTTTGCATATTTTACCCCTCTGAAGCCAAAGGTGTGGTTATGTCATGAATTTTACATCTGAAATTTCTTTTCACATAGAGATGCTTCATATAAAAAATGGTAACATGTGGCCTTGTTGTTTCAAAAAAGAAGTTAAAAATGTAAAATTATTATCGCACGACGGATGTCGCACGACCATGGACGAAGACCAATGGCAATATTTAAAGTAATAGGTCATCAAGGTGTCTCTGGTGACCTGAAAAAGGCACAATGCGACAACACAGTTTCAAATCAACTGTGGAGAAAAAACTGATTATTGCTGGTCGTGTAAATCTAATTGCTTTTCAGTGTCGACTGGGGGTTGCCTTGGCTTATCCTCACCAAATATGAAGGCCTAAATATGGGATACAGGGTGTTAGCCAGCCCCTTGAAAGATATTCCATTATAACTGTATTATACGAAATGTCCCTTTTTCGCCAGGCTAGCTAAGCCTCTTACTGGTCGTGTTTATTATGTCAATGTTCAGGTTAGGTCAGCAAGTAATAATTTTTACTATAAAACTGTTTTTTTAATTAAAAAGGAAATATAATATGAAATTTTAAATTTACTTTTAGTGGCATGTTGACGGTAATTTGAATAGCGAACCGACCACAGAATTTTATTTGCTATTCGAAAAGTGAATTGCGAAAAGCGAATAGAACTTCTGAATACCTCAATTCATTAGAATGAAAAACGTCCAGATGATTTGTTTTGAAACTTTTATCGCTTCAGGTTCCAATACACAACCGAAAATAAAGAGTTTACGGGTATTTGCATTGCAAACAACGTTAACATTAGGTACCCCGGATGATAACGTTACAATTTAGTGCAAGGTGTTCCGAGTAAGTACGATTGGAGAAAAGATGAAATCATTTCCCATTTTGAATCTCCGTAGGATGTTTATTTATGTTCATGTTTATGTTCATGTGAAATGCTTCGAGCATAAACAAATGATGTATCAATGTAAAATATCTTTAATTTTTCCGTTTTATCGATTTGAATTGTACTTCATTGATAGGTATGTTTATTTTAATTATAAATCATCAAACAAGTAACGGAAGCGATAACTTGGGAAAGATTATTAATATTATTAAACTGATGGGAAAGTCATGTTAATCTTCTTGTGATGTACAAAAAAAACTAGGTGAAATTCCATCTATGAATAAAAAATATAATTATTTATTTAGACACAAAAAAAAAAACTAGAGAAGAATTGTATGTCTTCTCTATCCCAATAAGATATATGATTAAATGTTCACCTGTGAAACCCCCGCTCTGATGTGAATATACAAAACAAGCAACGTCGACATTTAATAGGAAGTTGACATCGATGTTTTTCATAAATGAAAATGACGGCATGCCTAAACAAAGAGTGTGTTAAAATTTTAAGCATTTGCGATGAATAGTTGCTGAGAGAAAGTGCGACAGAAATGTGTTACGGACAGACAGACTGGTACACAATATTAAAACAATATATCCCATTTCCTTCGGAGCGGGTGTAAAAAAGTGTGATTTCACTCCTTGCAATACTAGAAATAGACTTTAAGAAGTAGAAGACCTGAAATTACGACCAAAGTCTTTCAAAAAAAATTTCTTCTGCCACTTGAATGATCAGGCCCGGGGTCGTAAAAGATAGACGAGCTTACTTTTGATTTCAGTTTCCCTTTTGTATTATGTATTCCTTTTGTAAAAGTGAGATTCGGATCAAAAGTGAGCTCGTCTAACTTTTATAGTCCCGGGGCCAGAACTGTTTAAGTTAAATAATTCTACAGAAGATTGATCAAGTTGGACACATCTGTCTATGCCTGTTAATGAGTCTATTCAAGCGTGGTTGCTGTGTGGAATGGCACAGATGAAGATTTTGGTATAATGTTATCGGTAAACAATAATGACTAGTAGGCAGAATATTTATATTCCTAAATCTGCCGCCAACTATACTGAACCTTGATCTTGTGGGCGCTATCTTCCCATTAAAAAAGTTATTGTTATTCGTTGCCAAGGTTACCTTTACAAAGAAAATGTTACCATGACATTTTGAAGTTTCTGAAAATAATAAAAATATTAGGCAGTTTTAAACAAGGTAAATGCCAATTTTACAGATAAATCAATCATGATATCAACTTATGGTCTAGTCAATTTCGTATTTGACATTCGCCACTTCTTTATGAATGAATATTTTTCATTATTAAAAGATGTGTAAGATACACTTTTTATCTTCAGTTAACAAAAATATAATTTCTTATTGTCAATTAAACTTTTATCTATCTTTCTTTTGCAGAACAAGAGCAGTAGTTGACAAAAGCTTTATCTTTATTTCAATATTTAACTATTTAAAAACTGGACAATATAATTGATGATCGAGGCAGACTTATACACACAGAAAGTTGTTGCTCCGGTCGCTTCCAATGATGGAATCGGGCTCGGAATCCTCGCTCCATCTTCAGATACTTGTGTTCCTGGAATATAGTCCTACTTCAACAACAGTCAATTTATCAGTGACCCTGTTCATTTTGTCTTCACATTTTCACTGCGAATTATGAAATATTAATATTACATGTAAAAGTACATTTAAATTTCGAATTTCCTCCCCCAGATTTATCACTTACATAGTCAATTCATGTTCAGTATAATCTATATTGCTGGGTAATTTTATTTGTGAGCTAATATCATTTTAGTTGTGATGTCTATTTAAGCTAAATGTGCTATTGTGAAAGTCAGTAGAATTCGTTTTCCCACTTGCATGTCAGGTTTTTAGGGTCTTCCGTTTCCAACGGAAGACCCTCTTGTTATTCTATTGTTTCTTTTTATTAAGGTCTTCCGTTTCCAACGGAAGACCATATTGTTTTCGTTCGGTTTCTTTTTCCCTATTTTTTTTTCTTACAAATTTTGTGTACACGATTTCTCAAAAACTACTCGGCCGATATACGTGAAACTTTTAGATCTGATAGATATTGCTCTGAACCTTATTGGAAATTTTTTTTAATTGGGACGTCACTTCCGGTTTTTAGAAATTAACAAATCAACGATTTTTAGAGGGTCGGCTTGTCCACGAAGGATCTCATAAACTAAAAAAGATTTTGAGTTCAAAATTTCAGGAATGATAGTCAAAAAAATGTAGATCTGCAATAGGGCATTTATAATTGTTCAGCGCAAAAAGCACAGAAGCACGTCAGGGCTCCAAAAATGAAATTTAAAAAGTGATGTGATTTTGCATAGTTTTCTTACTTTATCTTTTTTCTCGGAAATATTTTGTTAAGACATGTAAAACAAAAAAGAGTTATGCTTAAAAGATCTTTCATTTGACATCAAGAAAAAGGGGCTGGCCCCTCAAATTAGGGTTATTGCGTAATATGATAGTAAAAAGCTAGACTTGTTACCATGTATATGTGTTTTATTTGACAAATAAACGTGGTATTTGTGCGTATAACTGACATAATGGGTACCAGTTAACATACGGAAAGTGTTAAAACAGTTTAGTTATTTCTAGTGAAACACATTATGGATAAAAAAAAACTGCTTCCATGCAATGCATTTGAGTCGCATTTAAAATCTAGCTAAATTCCGAGCTGTGTATGTGAACATCTTTGCCCGCGGCCGAGGAAATAGGTCGCGGCTAGCTGGACTAGCGAGCGGTCTGCCATTTTCTAATACACAAGATTTGCGTCTTGCTGTAATGCACACATAGGTTTATTTATGTATCTGCAAACTCAATTATTCCGATTTTAACGATTTGAATAGTAAATAAAAAAAAGATTATACCTCTACCTACTACCATAGAAAGTGTACCAGCTTACATTCGGAAACTGTCTAAACAGTTTAATTCTTTTCTAGGAAACACGATATGGGTAATAGAACCGCTTTCATGCAATGCGTTTGAGTCGCATTTAAAATCTAGCTGGATTCCGAGCTGCATGTATGTAAACAAGTATCCGATCGTATCCGATCGACTGCCCGCGGCCGAGGAAACAGGTCGCGGCAGGACTAGCGAGCGGTCTACCGTTATCCAATACACAAAATTTGCGCCTTGCTGTAATGCATACATGTGTTTATTTATGTCTCTGCAAACACAAAGAATTTCGATTTTAACCATATATTAAAAGAGCAAATGAAAAAAAATATTATACCATTACCTACGAAGTAATCCTGTTTTGGTCTCGTAATTAAAAAAATATATAGATAGTATGACTGTCAATGAAATAAGGCGATCATTGTGATCTTGTATATGTCATAAAATAGTGTTATTGTTTGAAAATAAAATTCAGTTATTAAACTGAAAACATTTCAATCACAGCACGTCGAGGGTACATTTACATAACACGGGCTGGGAGACGCCGCGCAAGTGGACAACCGATTCGCTGTAGTCTAGGACACATGGTTCTCGTGTTTACGTGTATATGTTATCACACATTGATTCGTTGTTAAATCATTTAAGTTTTCAATTATATTGGTTAACGATGCATCAAACCATTGATTAAACTCATAGTGCGTAAAATAAAGAAAAACTGCCATCAATGAATATAATACAGCGTTTTACAGTTGTACGAGTTGAAATGTAAATACATTCACCTGTGTCCATTTCTGACATTTTGCTGCTGAGAATATAATGCATTACACTACCCATTTCAACAAAAAGGGCGCTATTCACAACAGCATTATTCCAATCGAACATCTTAAATATCTGTAATCTGTGATAATTCATTTGGCTAACAAAATATTAGATTTTTTTATGAGTTATGAGAGAGAGAGAGAGAGAGAGAGAGAGAGAGAGAGAGAGAGAGAGAGAGAATTATTAAACAGGATGTAGAAAGTAACAGTTGAAATATATTTAATGAAAAAACATTTCAGCGTGGTTTACACAAGAGGGTAAAACGACCACGAATTTTGACAGATTTGGCGACAAAGAGTTAAAAAGAGATTGATACAAACAAAAGCGCAATTATATATTGAAGGAGATAAAAAATCATAAATCTGTTTGCTATAAATACAAAATTTTATCATAAGAATATTTTAACATTTAGATACGCTGGATATTTCCATTTCCCTTCAATGTTAGGTGCCTATTTAAGTTGCATGTTCCGATTTGTCGGCCATTACAGTATCAAATAATTTTCCATGCAAACCAAATGAATGATTTTACAAAGTTATAGACGTATTTACACGGAATTGCTCTCCTTTTAGCGTTAAAATTATTCAAAGTAATTTTTAAAAAATTGGGTATACAAAAACCCCCCAAAATACATCATGTTAATGTTTCGAAAAGAAAACCGTTTGGTTTCATCTTCCGAATGATTGGTTTTATTCATTCTGCATGTTTAGCATCGATTATAAACAACGTAAACTTAAAAAAATATTAATCAACAAATGTACACTGCTTTATTTCTGTTTATTTAAATAGTCATCCTGCATATTTTACATGTTGTGATAGATCATATAAGAAGGACAGGTGTCAAAGTCGTAATACAAGCATACTAGCTTCGACGTAAGGAGCTAGTCTAAACACGAGGCGAAATATTTTGTGAATAAATTTGTACATTGTACAGCAAACCTTGTCTCAGAGGGGGGTTCTAAAAAATTGGCCGGTGTAATGAAGAATAATGACCCCCGTAGAATAATGACCGGGGGTCATTTTTCTACGTAGAATAATGTCCCCCTAGCTGAAGAATAATTGGATTTTTCTGAAGAAAAAAGACCCAGGGGTTATTTTTCTTCATGTTAAACATGAAGAAAAATGACCCCCATAGAAAAATGACCCCCCCCCCCCCTGTAAACATGAATAGAAATTGGTAACACCGTATCCAAGATATGACTTTAAAATTTGCTTAATTTTTTACTCTGTTCAACTGCTCTTGAAGTTATAAACACCGAATTTGTAAATAAATCGCTGTACATGTATGTATTTTTTCATATCCGTAGCAGGCATACACAAAACACTCTTATATTGCCGTAAATTGATTGTTAACAGTTACGTCACCTCTCTCATCGACATACGACGGGAAATGACGCAAATAAAGACAGGTTCATACACAATGAGGATATTGTGTGATAATTAACGAACAATAATCATGAAAGAATAATAAGCAATATTCACTGGTGAATGAATTGTCAATCTTAGAATAATACATGTATATATCTTTATGGAAAAAGACTAAGGGGACAAGTAACGTAGGAATATGAATTCTTCTTATTTACATTTCGTGAGGAAAGTGATTTTTAAAAAATCATTTTGCGTTAGTTTTGTTTTCTTCTATGTGATACATGAACATCAATATTCTAAACATTTGTTGTAATGTTGTCTTTGTGATCATGAATAAACTTTATTCTTCTAGATCAAATGTGTGAAGAGTACCTGACTATAGTAAATCTTAATACATAATAAATACTGATCGATTATAATAAGAAAAGATTGTTTCTTAAAGCGTTGATAAGAGGATAGGGCCCATGTTAGGGGGTTTATATCCCCCTTGATTTTGATCACACGATCTTTATTGTATCCAAAGTAACCAATGCTCATACAAACTATTGATGTATTAATCATCTTGATATTAACTAATCTTACTAAAGTATGCCGACGATAAAGTTAAATATATTTTCTCAGTGCTTTGACGATTTTCCTTATTGGCTGTTAACCTCTATTGGCGTAATGGCTGCTGTCAGTGCCTACTAACTTCAGCTTGGTTATAATGCCTAACAGTGGAGTAAACTTTAAATAATTTTGGTTTCATCATTAATTCCGCGTGATGCACTTGCATACCCAGCAGTTTGTAATAGTGGAAATCCTCAATGCAAGTATAATTCATGAACAATAGGAAGAATATAAAAGATGCTACGCCGAAGCGCGAACATGCGAAGACGAAAGTGCCAAGTTGCGAAGGCGAAAAAGTGACAATACTATCGCTTCTTTGCCTTTGAATCTTCGCGCTTTCGCCTTTTCAGCTCACCGAGACGAAAGCAAGGGGAGCTTAAATGCTATACTCCCGGCATTGGCGTCCGGAGCTGGTTAAAGTTTTTGGTGCAGGTGTATCTAAGCTATTACTACTTCACCCAACCTGAATAGATGGTGAGTCTTATGATACAGATACACCTGACAGGCATGGATGCTGAATCAGAGCCATAGGTTTGGGATGCCTGAGGAGGTAAAGTGTTTAATTGCTGGTGCCCTCTGATGATGATATCTTAGTTATAACTGGTCCTAACTTCACCAAACTTTCATGGATGGTGCGTCTTATGATACTGATGCACCTGGCAGGCTTGAATGCTGAATCTGAGCCATATGTTTATGATGCTTGATGAGGTTTAGTTTTTCGGAACAGGTCACATGTTTTATAGATGATAGCTTGCATAGTTGATTTAACTATATTATAAATGAAACGCAGAGGTTGCTTCAGATGCAGAGCCTGATCTGCATTATCAAGGATGCTAAAGAAATCTCCTACCTCACTCAAACCTGCTTGATAGATAGATGTAGATGTTGTTCAATGATATAACACGATATCTATGATACAGTATTGTATGATATGAAACACTCTTGTTTAATAGGAGACAATATAATACGCAGTACAGTTAAGGCGGTCAATAAAAATATGGGCAAATTTTTGTGATGAAAACACGTATACTTTAGTTCAACTGGCATGTCCATTTTAAAATCAATAACAGTCACTCAAATGCAATATATTTCTAAAATATATATATAACAGTACAATATTTTATGTTCATAGTGGTCACGTGATATGGCAGTCGCATGGTACAAGCAGATGTATTTGTGGTTTTGAGGTCATTTAAAAAATTCAATATTGCAAGGGCATAATCATGTCAAAATTCACAACTGAATTATGAAATAACTTGATGTTATATCGTAGATTTTGAAAAACTTTTTAAGATAAGAATATTTGTTAGTAGAAACCGTAATTTATAATGCATATGTTGAATAATTTTGAAGGTCACAGGGTTAATTTAATAAAAAAGTAATTAATTTGTCAGATTTTACAAGGATCGTAGAAGTTTTTAAGTTACATAGCATATTTCAAATTCACATGTAAAAGTTTGTCGGGATCAGGTAAGTGTATGCCCTTGCAATTAAGTGATTTATTTAGGTACTCAGGTTTTAGATATACGATATTTTATACAAAACCGAGGTGGCTTCTTTATACGATGCATACTTTAAACAAAATGAAAATAAGACTATATAGGTAGCATTCTACTAATAATAATTTTAAACAAAATATTCATTTATACTTTTCCGTTAATGTATGACATTTATTTTTCTTCGCTATAAAACTGCACGATAGCCTTCAATGATTTAACTTAATGCGTCATTTTGGAGCATATGACGTCATATTTTGTAGTACAGCGAGAACGACATCTCGCTTATATTTCAGTGTGTAGGATATAACGGACATCAAAATTGTAAGTAATAGCATTTGTTGTTTTTAATTAAAAGATTAGTATAAGTTAATTTTACTAATAAATAGATTAATAAGTACTTTCGAGGTTTGTAATATACTGTGATGTCATAATGCACATTTCCCGTACTTTTTGTCTGAACGGAGTTTATTGACAGCCTTAACTGTGCTGCGTACCATATGTTATATTGTAAAACGTTATATGAAACGATATAATATTGTATTTTTTTTATATTTATGATATGATATTGTATCATGATATTGTTCAGTATATTATTGTATATTATGATACATAGAGAATAATACATACCCTTTTCCATATCACAGCTTGTATCAGCCCGATACTCCAATATCAGCCCGAGGGCCGAAGGCCCGAGGGTTGATATTGGTCGAGGGCTGATACAAGCTGTGATATGGAAAAGGGTATCTATTATTATATTTATTACATACTTAGTAATAAATTTAAAAAGAAAACCCATCAACTTGAACAAATTGATTATTCATATCATTTGAAAAAAGTATGGACATGTACATGTATTTAATAAAAATATGAGTTCTTTTTGTTTAAACAAACATGAAGCTACAGGACGGAATTTCATCAGGTTTTAAAAGTTGACTGCTTTAAAACATTTGCTAGCATTTGAAGTTTTCAACTGCACTTAAAAATGTCGACTGTAACTGAAAATTTTTTATTTTTCGTCTGTAAACATGCAGAATGCCGAAGCGAAAAAAGGCAGAGGAATTCTGCAAGGGGTGTGATACGGATCAGTATCAGCCCTGGAGGGCTGATAACCTGTATCAGCCCCGGAGGCCGATACGGATTTTGTGATGTCATCTGTATCACACGTGCAAAAAACCTGTATTTATTACTAAGTATGTAATAAAATATTTTATAATATTATATTGTTTTATTAAGTAATTATTAAATCACATTATACTATTACATATGATATTGCAAAATATAATATTGCATTCTATGATATAATATTGTATATTCTGTGATATTGCATCATACAGTATTGTTTAATATGATATTGGTTTCTGTAATATAAAATTATATCAAATGAAATTGTATAAATGATATTGTAATATTATACAATATCGTATCATACGATATTGTATAATATGATATTGGTTTATATGATATATTATAATATTACATAAAATTGTATTTTATGATGTTGTAATATATTTTATTGTATCATATGATACAATATGTATAAAATAATTGTATTAGAAAATATTTTATCTTATCCCATGATATTGTATCATTTGATAGATACAATGTTGTATCAAATTATATTGTATCACATAATACAATATCATATTATTTATCAAATATGATACAGTATCATACAATACAATATCATACTATATCATACAATATAATAACACATGTTTCAATGTTATGATGTTTTATTGCAATATGATATTGTTTCATATAATAATATATTGTATTATGTTTTATGATATTGTTTTATTTGATCAAATAAAATAATGTATAACACAATACAATGTCATACCATACGATACAATATCATATCTCACAATTTTTGTACGGTATTTTATGCTATTATATGATATATATTGTAAGTATATAGGATGCAATTTTTAATTTTATATTATTGTATTGATTAACATATGATCAAATGATCATCATATAATTTTTTAACAGATGATATACGATAATGTGTCATAACAGAATCCATGAATATCCAAGATCATAAAGGATGGTTTTCATATAATATGATAAAGGTAGTCTCATAAAGGTGATGCCTCATAAAGGTGATGCCTCGTCTCTGTTTGTAATCTGTGATCACCTATGTTTTATAATTGCGGAGCTCTCTATCGTTTAAGGGTTCCGAGGCATATTTTGGAAATTTTATTTTTATAAAATTAATAAAATTAAATAATTCAGGGGGACACTGTCCGGACCCCCTCTCCCCTTTTACTGCGTGACATTATTAATATTAAATTTTCCTTAGGGGACGGTCCCCCTCTCCCACTCTAGATCCATGCATAAGCAAGGAGTGTCGCATAATGAAATAAGAATGTTACTGTGTTTGGTCCACGGTAAAAAGACAGCTGGTAAGTGATAGGAGTCTGGAAGTGCATACATGTATGTACACATTATGGTGGACATTAAATTTTGTGTGGAGTATATAATGATTAGGCATAGCCAGCATTGGTAAACATATATGTCACATGTACACATTGGAATATTTATAAACATTCATAGTGAGCGCTATGGCCTAGCGCATACGTACAAATAATAGCCTGGATTAATCGAAAAACCTTGGCGGTGCCTGCATTAAATTCTATGTAATCGACCGAGACTTGCTGAATGCAATCAAAAAAGGCGAAGGCGAAAGTGCGAAGATGCGAAGGCCAGAGTGCGAAGTTGGGAAGGAGCGTATCGCTCCTTAGCCTTCGCACTTTAGGCATCACATCTTCGCGCTTCGTCGTTGCATATCGCTCCTTAGCCTTCGCACTTTTAATTTGCTCCTTCGCTTTCGCACTATCGCCTTTGCAAATTCGCATCTTCGCCCTATATTAAGGTCGGAGTGGCCCTATCGGAACACCAAGGATATATGTAAATGTAATTGTTAGAGGGGCATGGTCACGATTTTGGTCAAATTCTATTTTTCTGTTCTCATTATTTACAATGCTTAAGGAAAACATTTCTACTGATCAAATGAAATTTGAGGGTCAGTTGTAAAGTTATAAGCAAGATACAGGGCTCACAATTCTTTGTCATGTAAACAAGGCTCGTGCCCTGTTGTTGTTTACATAGGTTCAATATACCAGGAAAAAATGTTTTCAAGCTGATTTGTCTATCTTCTTATTCATTTTAAGCATAAATAAACAGTTCCTTACGTTTAACACATTCATTATGTCTAACATTAGAATTTTCACTTCAACATTCAAAATGTAACAAATACACTCAAATTTTGGTTGCCTATTAAGAATGCCTTACTAAAGCATTGTGAACATTAAGATCGGAAAATTTTTTTGGGACTAAAATCGTTACCATGCCCCTTTAAGATGACAACTATACCCCGATGCAATACGTCAATGTCTTGTTATAACGGAAGGATTTTTATTTTCTAAACTATACCCCTTCTTTCACTTTAAGTTTATTTGAATATGAATTATAATTTCTGTTACTTTCTGTAAACTGCAGCAGTAAAAATTACAATAGTGTAAAAACTATTTCACAAATACTAAAAAATATACTGAAAAACTTTAATTTACAAGGGGTCATTATTCTACAGGGGTCACTTTTCTTCATGTGGAGTGTGCTCATTTTTATGAAGATGACACTTATTCTTCAGGCGAAGGGGTCATTTTTCTACGTAGAATAATGACCGGGGGGGGGGGGGTCATTTTTCTGCGTAGAATAATGACCGGGGGGTCATTATTCTACGTCGAAAAATGACCCCGGTCATTATTCTACGGGGGTCATTATTCTTCATTACACCGGATAAGGCAACGCCCGGTTTAGAGGACATCGTTGCAAATTAAATAGTATTAAATGCAGTAGGTCTCGATCGTGCATATTCTTGTAAAATTTTCAATTCTTCTGAAATATATTAGATTTCATCGATTTCGTTAACGGTACCAGTTTTCATTTTAATTTTTTCGGAAAACCCGGGCAATAAATCCATTACGGAATACATACGATGGAAATACTTTTTCAATCAAATCATCTTTATTGATAAACTCAAAAACATTCGATTAACCTGAAAAGCGTACGCCTAACCAGAAGTTGTTAAACAAACATTAACAAGTCAACGGATGGCTGAAATACCTAATGGCGAGAATTGTTTTGATGCAGGGAACAATGGATAAATATTAATAAGAATGAGAATCTTAATAAAAATAAAATTGAGCATGTTTACAGAATAATATGCAACTTTGTACGTGTAACCATGCAACGGGGATAACAAACGATATCGGCAGTCTTACTCCCGCAGTATGCTGAATCAAGGCCTAAAAAAATGGGATAAACTATTTAACTACCTAATTATCTAATTTTTGCAAAAATGCGTATTTTATATGACAAGACTTAACGGTATAAACTGAAATGAGTTGCTAGTTTGGATCTATATTCACATTTGTTTAAATCAATAGCAACGACAGAAAAATTGGTCCATAAATTAATTGAGCATTAACTATCTCGCAGAAGGCCGTTCAATCGATAAGTGGCCGGACTACGGGAAATAACTCTTACTTATCATTAGCAGTCAGTTTTTTTCATACACCGGTTTACAGAATAGGCAGGATCCGGATTGCACAACATTTTAAACAAAAATGAAAGGAAAATGTCAAAATAATGTCGCCGGATTGGACAGCATTCTGGAATACACATATCCGGATTCAACGAGGTTCAACATGTACATTATTTTTTTTTTATTGAAATATGACTTAATTTACGGGAAAAAACTACTGCAACGTATATTATACTTAGCCTGTTTAAACCATCGTTTAATAGCGTACACTTATTTTATTGAAAATCGGGAATAAGCAGCTTTAACATTAAGATTTACATGTGTAAGACACGTTCTTTGTCACGTGCATGATCCTGTACATAAATTATTTTCAATACATGTTTATTCTAAAAAAAAAAAGTCACCAATTCCATTCACAACTGTTATCATTCATAATCACGAGAGTTAAAGAAAATTTCAAATTTTGAATTAATCTCAACTGTTATGTATCCAAGGAATCTATTGATTTTGTCCTGTGTTACGTAGTTAAGGGATTAGGTTTTAAAAGGTCAAACGTCCAAAATTTTGATCACCCAGATATAATTTGATATTTGATTTTTCATTTGATATCAAGAAAAGGGAGCTTGTCTATCAAGTTAGAGGACCAGACGGCTCTAAAGTTGTTCATCTTGAGCTCTTTACTGAAAGATAATTTGTGAAAGGTCATAAAAGCAGATATGTTATCTTACAGTTATGTATCCAAGCAATGTAATGATTTTATCATGCGTTATGTAATTTTAGGTTTCCAGAGGTCAAATATCCGAAAAATTAATCAGCCATATATCAGAAAAGAAAAATCTTTGGAAATGCAGTATGGAAAAAAAGATGCTCAAAATGCTATACTAATCAATATTCAACTGTCAAAATGTATTTAAACGGCCCTTATAAGAGTAGAAGGGATCGGCCCAAAAAACTTTCTCTCACACGGTAATGAATTTCTAAACACTTGTTGAACAAAATGTGTTTAAAGTTAAACGATCTTTCATTTGATATTAAGAAAAATGGATTGACTCCTCCAAATAAGGATCAAGATTGGCCTAAGTCTTTTATGTTTTGTGATAGGATAAAAGAGCAAAATTAGGTATAATACGTTTATATATCCTAACAATATAATGATTTTTTCATGCGTTACCTTAATAGGGATTTTAGGGGTCAGAGGTAAAAAAAGTTTAACCTTTTCTATCTCAATTGGAAGACATGCAAGTATTTAAAAAAAAAGCAACGTAAGAGAACTTATAAAAAGCATTACAGGAAAGCATTAGTATTTAACTCCTTTTCCAGATAATTTTTTTTTGTCGAAGATGAAAGCCGATGACGTCATATCACATTCTAAAAATCAGACGGAGGACCTCCTCGTTGCTCGCAACGAGATCGTGTCTAGTTCAGGGTCTTCTTCCGTTTCCAACGGAAGACCCTCTTGTTATTCTATTGTTTCTTTTTATTATTATCAGGGTCTTCCGTTTTCAACGGAAGACCCTCTTGTTATTCTTCGGTTTCTTTTTATTATTATCTTTTTTCTTTTTCTTTTTTTTCTGACTCCTTTTCGGCTTCGTAACTCAAAAAGTTTTCAACTAATTTCAATGAAACTTGCAGAGATTATGTGCAATTAATATTCCTCAAAGATATTAAAGTTTCAATAACATGTCACTTCCCTTTTTACGTTATGTCATTTTTAATGTTTTAAAAAAGTCATTTTGTCCACGGCATTTCTCAAAAACGCTTTCAGATAATGTCTTGAAATTTTCCGTGGTTAAGAATTTGGCAATTTTCATGTGCAATAAGGCTGGAAATAAAAATCCGTCACTTCCGGTCGAAACTGGAAGTGATTCAAATTTTTCGAAAAAATAATTTTTTTGATCAAATCAAAAATGTATACGTATTTTGTAGAGCTTAATAAGTTAAACCTAATACTGAAATCCGTTTGAAAATCAGACGATGCATTACAGAGATATCGGGGTTTAAAAATTGATTTTTCCGGAAATTTTGTTTCCGCGTCCTTGGTTTAAAAAATAGCATAATGTTCAAAGTAAAATTAACTCGTACCAAAGATAATTGTTAAGTCGTACTTGAACACATTCGGATTTTTATTCCGCGTCCTTGGTTTAAAAAATAGCGTAATGTTTATAGTAAAGTTAACTCGTACTAAAAATAATTGTTAAGTCGTACTTAGATACATTAGGATTTTTTTTGTTAAGTCGTTCTTGAAATCAAAAAGGTTTTTGTTAAGTCGTACTTAAAATCATTCGGATTTTGTTAACTCGTACCAGGAATAATTCGATTTTTTCATCTTTTTATTTTTGTTACTCTTGTTATTGGTTTTAGAGCTCTGCTTCTTACAGGAACTTCCAGCTTTACTTCCGACATTAACGGAAGACCCACTCGTTGCTTTGCAACGAGCTTTGCTCTAGTTAAGGTCTTCCGTTTCCAACGGAAGACCTTATTGTTTTTCTTCGGTTTTTTTTTCTCATTCTTCTCCTTTTTTTTTCTTACCGATTTTGTGTCAGCGATTACTCAGAAACTCTTTGATCAATTTTGATAAAATTTTCAGATCTTATTGATATTAATTTAAACTTGATCGGAAATTTTTTTGGTTGATGACGTCATTTCCGTTTTTGAAATATCGACGTTTTCTTGATTTTCAGAGGGACGGCTTGTCCAAGAGAGTTATGAAAAACTATAAAAGATATTTAGTTCAAATTTTCAGGAATGATAGACAAAAGATTGTAGATATGTAATAAGGCATTAATCACTTTCAGGCACAAAAGGCGCTAAAGCTCGGTAGGGCTCGAAAAATGAGATTAAAAAAGTGTTGTGATTTTACCTGGTTTTCTTTGATTATCTTTTTTCTCACAAATATTTTGTTAAGACATGTAGAAGAAAAAAAATTTATATTTACAAGATCTTTTCTCTGACATCTAGAAAAAGGGGCTGGCCCCTCAAATTAAGGGCCTAGAACCCTTCAAAGTTTTCACTTTATAACTCAAAATTGGTTAAGATTTCAATATGGCTGTCGCTGCAAAGTTGTTCATTATGATCTTATTAATGTCGTAACAATACTATTTTGTTCGGGTATTGCGTAATATGAGTGTAAAAAGCCAGACTTGTTACCATGTATTTGTGTTTTATTTGGCAAATAAACGGGGTATTTGTGCGTATAACTGACATAAAGGATACCAGTTTATATACGGAAAGTGTTTAAACATTTTAGTCATTTTCTAGTGAAACACATTATGGATGAAAGAACTGTTTCTATGCAATTTATTTGAGTCGCATTTTAAATCTAGCTGTATTCCGAGCTGTGTATGTGAACAGTTACGTATCCACCCTTGCCCGCAGCCGAGGAAGTAGGTCACGACTGGACTAGCGAGCGGGTCTGCCGTTATCAAATACACAAGATTTGTGTCTTGCTGTAATGCACACATGAATTTTTATATGTAGCTGCAAACACAAAACTTCCGATTTTAGTGATTTTAATAGTAAATAAAAAAAGATTATACCTTTACCTACTACCATAGACAGTGTACTAGCTTGCATTCGGAAAGTGTTGAAACATTTTAATTCTTTTCAGGGGAAACACATTATGGGTAAAAGAATTACTTCTATGCAATGTATTTGAGTCGCATTTAAAATCTAGCTAGCTGTTTTCCGAGCTTCATGTATGTAAACAATTATACGTATCCGATCCTTGCCCGCGGCCGAGGAAATGGGTAGCGGCTGGACTAGCGAGCGGTCTACCGTTATCCAATACACAAGATATGCGCCTTACTGTAATAAACACACGGGTTTATTTATTTTGCTGCAAACACAAAGAATTCAGATTTAAACGATATTAAAGAGTGAATGGAAAAAGATTATACCTAATAAAAAAAAAAAGATTGTATGACTGTCATTGAACAAGGGGCGTTCTTTGTGATCTTGTCTATGTCATGAAATAGTTTTATTGTTGGAAAATAAAATTTAGTTATCAAACTGCAAACATTTCAAACCCACCACGTTGAGTGTACATATTCATCACACGGGCCAAGGAGAAGCCGCGCTAGTGGACAGCCGATTCGCTGTAGGACACATGCTTCTCGTGTTTATACGTTATCACACATTTCAATGCTCTTTGATTCGTTGTTATTTTCATTTCCAATGATATCGGTTAACGATGCATCAAACCATTGATTTAAATCATAGTTCGTAAAATAAAGGAAAAAATCTGCCATCAATTAATATAATACGTTTTACAGTCGTACGATTTGAAATGTAAATGAATTCACCTGTTTTTATTTGTGTTATTTTGCTGCTGAGAATTAAATGCATTACACTACCAATTTCAACAAAATATTGGCGATATTCACATAAGTATCTGTAATCTATGATAATGTGATTCTTCATTTGTCTAACAAAGTATTAGAATTTTTTATGAGTTGAGAGAGAGAGAGAGAGAGAGAGAGAGAGAGAGAGAGAGAGAGAGAGAGAGAGAGAGAGAGAGAGAGAGAGTTAAGCAGGATGTAGTAAGTAAAAGTTGAAATATATTTAAAAAGCGTTCGAGATAAGGCAGCTTAAGAAGTACAATTTTACATGCTTGCGGTAGGTGCGGGCACGATAAAACTAACCATTTTATAGAAGTTGAAAAATTATTTACATTCAGGCCGTAAAATAATAAGGGTCACAATATTGGTATAATAACCTCTTCTCAATGGTGGTCAGATTCATTAAAAAGCATACTCATTGCTGATTTTATTAATTTATTATTAATCAAATTTTATTTTTATTTTTGATTCTGAAAGAATATGTGAGTTATAAAAAGTTTATGTACATGTGCATTCATTGTAAATATTTTGATTGTATTCGGATAGTTAAAAATCGAGTAGAGAACACATGGTTAAAAATACTACTTAGTAGATTAATTATCTAATACAAATCGAATTGGCTTTAAAATTTGCATATTCAAGCACACTTAAATAGTTAATACATAAATTATATATATATATATATTAATAAAACCGTCTGTGGGCTGTATTATGTATTTGCTGTCTGATTAGGACTATTTTTCCCAAAAAAGAAGCGCTCGGCAATCGCGTAATTTTTTAAACGTTCTGTAAAGTACAACACCTGATTGGAGTACATGCTTATATATGTTTTTTTTAAAAATGTTATCGTTTAACTAAGCGAAATTGTAGATGTCATGGAGTCAATAGGCAAATCAAATTCGCCAATCAGGCAATAGCAGTTATCTAATGCCTATGATTGATAATTTTACACGGTAAATTAATACATGTCAATATGAATTTTAAAGCACTCCCTGCTCCCCTGTTAAAAGCTCCCGTTACCTGCATTCTTTTAATATACGATTTTTGTGCACACAGTTATTCGGAAATGGCTCAAATTTTGTTACACGGGCCCGATAAAAAGATGAAAGGATGACCCCTAAAATTTCTTTCCCAAATATTTCAAGAACGGTCTTAAATTTCAAACACTGGTTGAATAACATATAACTTATTTTGTACAAATTTATGTGCATGAATGACAATGTTCCTGCAACTTAACAAAAAATGATACTTTTTGAAATCTATAAGTTTCTGAATTCATCATTAAAATTAATAATGTTAGACGGCCCATGCAGCAAGTTTTTCTAGTCGAGTCTTTCGTTCAACAGCGAATCGATTGTAATCATTTCAGCGGGGTTTACAACAAGACGGTGAAACGACCACGAATTTTACAGGTTTGGCTAAAGAGAGTTTAAAAGAGATGGATACAAAACACAGGTGCGATTATATCTTGTAGGAGATAAAAAATGATTAATCTATGTTTGCCAAAAATACAATTTTTTATCATAAGAATACTTTAACGTTTATATCCGCCGAATATTTCCATTTCCCTTTATTGTTTGGTGCCTGATTTGAAATAACGTTTCGAGGTATAAAATGTTGAGAAATTTCTTTAAGCTGCATGTTCCGATTTGTCGGCCATTACAGTATCAAATAATTTTCCTTGCAAACCAAATGAATGTGATCTTACAAAGTTATAGATGTATTTACACGGAATTGCTCTCCCTTCAACGTTAGAAATATTCAAAGTAAATAAAAATAAATTTTGGGCATACAAAAAACCCCTCAAAATACATCATTGGAATGTTTAAAAAAGGAAACCGTTGGGTTTCATCCTTCGAGTGATTGTGTTTATTCATCCTGCATGTTTTGCAATGATTATAAACAATGTAAACATAAAACCTATTAATGAACAAATGTATACTGCTTTATTTTTGTTTAAATAGTCATGCTGTATATTTCATATGTTATAATAGATTATATAAAAAAGACAGATGTCAAAGTCGTAATACAATCATGTTAGCTTCAACGTAAGGGGCCAGTTTAAACACGAGGCGAAGTAACGCAAAACCCTTTTATGTCGATTATTTTGTGGATATACACCAAAAATTGTCTAATCCGGCGGAGGGTGGTTCTGAAAAAAAAATGGCCGGATTAGGCAACATCCGGTTTAGAGGACATTGTTTCAAATTAATTTTAGTATTTAATGCAGTAGGTCCTGATCGTGTATTCTTGTAAAATTTTCAATTGTTCTGAAATATATTAGATTTCATCGATCTTATCTATACGGTACCAATTTTCATTTTAAATTATTTTTTTGAAACAATAAATCCATAACGGAATACATACGATGGAAATACTTTTTGAATCAAATCATCGTTATTGATAATTTTTCAAACATCCGATCTACCTGTAAAGTGCATGCTTAACCGTAAATTGTTAAACAAAACATTAAAAAGTCAACAGGTGGCTGAAACACCTGATGGCGAGAACTGTTATGATACAGGGAAACAATGGATGAATATTAATATAATGAGAATTTTACTTTAAAAAAATAGCATTTTGGCAGATCTAGAATAATATGCAACTCTGTACGTGTAGCCATACAACGGGGATAACAGACAATATAGGCAGTCTTACTCTCACAGTATCCTGAATCACGGCCTGAAAAAATGGGGTGAATTATAATCTAATTATCTAATTTTTGCAATTCATAACAAGACTTTACGGTATTAACTGAAATGAGTTGCTAGTTTGGATCTATATTTACAGTTATTTAAATCAATAGCAACGACAGTAAAATTGGTCGATAATTGAGCATTTAAAATATCTCGCAGAAGGCCGACCGATCGATAAGAAGACGGACTACGGGAGATAAATCTCACTAATTATAAGCAGTATGTTTTTTATATTTCGCCGGTTTACAGAATAGACAGGATCGGGATTGCACAATTTTTTTAAAACAAAAATGATGGGAAAATGTCAAGGGGCTGAATAATGTCGCCGGATTGGGCAGCATGCCGTAATACACAACATCCGGATTCAACGAGTTTCAACATGTACGGGAAAACTACTGCAACGTATATTATTGCACACATACTTAGCATAACCATCGTTTAAAAGCATACAATTATTTTATTGAAAATTGGACCAAGCAGCTTTTACATTAAGATTTACATGTGTAAGACACTTTATTTGTCATGTGCATGATCATGTGCATTAATTATGTTCAATACCCGCTTATTCTCCAAAATGATCTACAATTCCATTCACAACTATGGTCATTCAAAATCACATGAATTAATCAAAATTTTAAATTTTGTGTCGATCTCAACTGTTATGTATCCAAGAAATCTATTGATTTTATCATGTGTTACGTAATTAGGTATTAACGTTTTTTAGGGGGTCAAACTTCATTCAGAAATTGCTATTTTTCCTTCGTAAACATTCACAGGATCAAAAACAGATTTCCTACGGAGATTGATAATGGGGAATGTTTACATCTTTTCTCAATTCGGAAGTCTCACGGAATATCTAGCACAATTTTTCAACGTTTTCATCCGGGCTTTATAATGGCCGATGCAATGCAAAATCCCCGTAGACATTCTTTTTTTAGCCGTGTATTGAAACCTGACAAGCTAGAGGGGACGTTACAAAAGGGAAATCTTGGGATTTTTTGATACTATCGAATGAACCTCGTCTGAATGAAGAGATATTTACAAATATCGAATAATTTGAGAAAATGTGTGGCAAAAATATCTTGGGACAGACTTTATGTATAATACGTTTATATATCCCAAAAATATAATGATTTTCTCATGCGTTACCTAACTAGGGATATTAGGGGCCAGAGGTAAAATAGTTTAATCTTTTCTATTTCAATTGGAAAATTTTTTTCTATTTGAAAAAGCAACGTAAAAGAACTTATAAAAAGCATTACAGGAAAGCATTAGTTCTTCGCCCCTATTTCCATATCATGTTTTGTTGTCGATAATTAAAGTCGATGACGTCATTTCACCTTCTAAAAATCGGACGGAAGACCTCCTCGTTGCTCGCAACGAGATCGTGTCTAGTTATTATTATTATTCCTTTTCTTTTCTTCTGACTCCTTTTTTGCCTCATAAATCAAAAGGTTTTTAACCGATTTTGATGAAATTTTCTGAGATTTTTGCAAGTTGGCGTCCCTCAAAAATGTTAAAGTTTTAAAGAGAACGTCACCTCCGTTTTGACGTGACGTCATTTCTAACAATTTCAAAAAGTCATTTTGTCCCGGACTTTTCTCAAAAACGCTTTAAGAAAGAGGCTTGAAATTTTGAATGGTTATGATTTGATCGATTTACCTCTGTAATAAGGCTGGAAATAAAAATCTATCACTTCCGGTCGAAACCGGAAGTAAAACAAATTTTTCGAAAAAATGAATTTTCTGATTTAATCAAAAATGTATATGTGTTTTGTAGAGCTTATTAAGCTGAATCTAACACTGAAAGCCGTTTTAAAATCGGACGATGCATTACAGAGATATCGGGGTTTAAAAATTGATTTTTCCGGAAATTTTGATTCCGCGTCCTTGGTTTCAAAAATAGTGTAATGTTCAAAGTAAAATTAACTCCTACCAAAAATAATTGCTAAGTCGTACTTGAACACATTCGGATTTTTTTTGTTCAGTCGTTCTTAAAATCGGAAAGGTTTTTGTTAAGTCGTACTTAAAATCATTCGTATTTTGTTAAGTCGTACCAGGAATAATTCGATTTTTTTCATCTTTTTATTTTAGTTACCATTGTTATTGGTTTAAGAGCTCTGCTTCTTACAGGAACTTTCATCTTTACTTCCGACATTAACGGAAGACCCACTCGTTGCTTTGCAACGAGCTTTGCTCTAGTTAGGGTCTTCCGTTTTCAACGGAAGACCCTCTTGTTATTCTTCGGTTTCTTTTTATTATTAGGGTCTTCCCGTTTTCAACGGAAGACCCTCTTGTTATTCTTCGGTTTCTTTTTATTAGGGTCTTCCGTTTTCAACGGAAGACCCTCTTGTTATTCTTCGGTTTCTTTTTATTAAGGTCTTCCGTTTCCAACGGAAGACCTTATTGTTTTTCTTCGGTTTTTTTTTCTCATTCTTCTCCTTTTTTTTCTTACCGATTTTGTGTCAGCGATTACTCGAAAACTGTTTGATCGATTTTAATAAAATTTGCAGATCTTATTGACATTAGTTTAAACTTGATCGGAAATTTTTTTGGTTGATGACGTCATTTCCGTTTTTGAAATATCGACGTTTTCTTGATTTTCAGAGTGTCGGCTTGTCCAAGAGAGTTATCAAAAACTATAAAAGATATTAAGTTCAAAATTTCAGGAATGATAGACAAAAGATTGTAGATATGTAATAAGGCATTAATAAATTTCAGGCACAAAAGGCGCTAAAGCTCGGTAGGGCTCGAAAAATGAGATGAAAAAAGCGTTGTGATTTTGCTTGGTTTTCTTAGATTATCTTTTTTCTCACAAATATTTTGTTAAGACATGTAGAAGAACAAAAATTTATATTTACAAGATCTTTTGTTTGACTCCTAGAAAAAGGGGCTGGCCCCTCAAATTAAGGACCTAGAACCCTTCAAAGTTTTCACTTTATAACTCAAAAGCGGTTAAGATTTCGATATGGCTGTCGCGGCAAAAGTTGTTCATTATGATCTTATTAATGTCGTTACAATAATATTTTGTTCGGGTATTGCATAATATGAGTGTAAAAAGCCAGACTTGTTACCATGTATTTGTGTTTTATTTGGCAAATAAACGGGGTATTTTTGCGTATAACTGACATAAAGGGTACCGGTTAACACACGGAAAGTGTTTCAACATTTTAGTTTTTTTCTAGTGAAACACATTATGGATAAAAGAACTGTTTCTATGCAATGCATTTGAGTCGCATTTAAAATCTAGCTGTATACCGAACTGTGTATGTTAACAATTACGTATCCGATCCCTTGCCGCAGCCGAGGAAATAGGTTACGAATGGACTAGCGAGCGGTCTGCCGTTATCTAATACACAAGATTTGCGTCTTGCTGTAATGCACACATGGGTTTTTTTTTATGTCGCTGCAAACACAAAACTTCCGATTTTAATGATTTTAATAGTAAATAAAAAAGATTATACCTTTACCTAATACCATAGACAGTGTACTAGCTTGCATTCGGAAAGTGTTTAAACAGTTTAATTCTTTTCTAGGGAAATATATTATGTGTATAAGAATTGCTTCTATGCAATGTATTTGAGTCGCATTTAAAATCTTGCTAGCTGTATTCCGAGCTTCATGTATGTAAACAATTATACGTATCCGATCCTTGCCGTGGCCGAGAAAATAGGTCGCGGCTGGACTAGCGAGAGGTCTGCCGTTATCCAATACACAAGATATACGCATTGTTGTAATGCACACACGGGTTTATTTATGTAGCTGCAAACACAATGAATTCAGATTTTAACGATATTAAAGAGTAAATAAAAAAGACTATATTATTACCTACGAAGTATTGCTGTTTTGCTCTCGTAATTAAAAAAAAAAATAGATAGTATGGCTGTCGTTGAAAAAAAGGCGTTCTTTGTGTTCTTGTCTATGTCATGAAACAGTTTTATTGTTGGTAAATAAAATTCAGTTATCAAACTGCAAACGATAACAGTTCAAACCCTCACGTTGAGTGTACATTTTCATAACACGGGCCGAGGAGATGCCGCGCTAGTGGACAGCCGATTCACTGTAGGACACATGCTTCTCGTGTTTATACGTTATCACACATTCCAATGCCCATTGATTCGTTGTTATTTTCATTTCCAATTATATTGGTTAACGATGCATCAAACCATTGATTTAAATCATAGTTCGTATAATAAAGGGAAAAAAAAGCTGCCATCAATGAATATAATACAATTGTACGTTTTACAGTCGTACGATTTGAAATGTAAATAAATTCACTTGTGTCCGTTTGTGACATTTTGCTGCTGAGAATTAAATGCATTACACTACCAATTTCAACAAAATATAGGCGATATTCACATATCTATGATAATGTGATACTTCATTTGGCTAACAAAATATTAGAATTTTTATGAGTTATGAGAGAGAGAGAGAGAGAGAGAGAGAGAGAGAGAGAGAGAGAGAGAGAGAGTGTCTTAAGCAGGATGTAGTAAGTAAAAGTTGAAATATATTTAAAAAGCGTTCGAGATAAGGCAGCTTAAGAAGTCCAATGTTACATGCTTGCGGTAGGTACGGGCACGATAAAACAAACCATTTTTAGACGGTGGCTATTTATAGCCACTGTCTATTGCTACGGTCCTGACCGGAAGGGTATTTCTCACGGGGACCCTAGCGGATAACGAACGATAACTCTGTTAGGTACATGTATGCAGTGTTTTATCTACGTGTCGATTTCAGTATGAGAACTCATTTTAATCTTATCAGATATTTTAAGCATTATAGCTGCTAATTATTTTGTACATACATTTAAATAATGTATGAAATTGTATTTTATTTTAAATGAGCCGTTACCCTATCTGCTTACGCGGTATTAATAATATATGGCTCAAACTGCCAGTTTTGACGTTTAACTCTGTATCAGGACTGAATATAAACTATATCACTGCGATAATTGGTCAAGAGATCTCACAATAATTGCTTCTTGTTTTTTATGATATAAATAATTGTCAGAAACACACTATTTAAACTGGTTTGCCATTTCATATTTCAGCAATTATGCTTCATCGATAAATTCAGCCATTTTCAACGCATTAGTTTTAGTTGAGCAGTATATTTTTTGTTGTTGTAGCTTATTCCAAAGAATTCACAACAGATACTGACAATGAATATTACATAAATTACATTTTATTGAACTTCAACCGATCAATGGCACAGTTTCTTCTACAAGTGTGCATGTGTTTTCAAACACACAAAAAAATTTAAATTTACGATACAAATGTGTTAAATTTTCGACTGACCTGTGATTTACAATGTACCTTATTTTGTACCTCACTCAGTCTGTAGAAACATAAATTTTATAACAGGCACCTCAATATTCATCAGACAATACTTACTGCAGATGTTGACGCTTTACTTGCTGCTGACTTTCTCTCAAACACGCTAATCGACGTCGGATTGTAAAATTCACGTGCAAATCGAGTCGCCATTTTAAATGTTAATAAACTACATTTTACGATGTTTCAAAGATTTTTAGTTCAGATTTTTTTTTACATATGCTGTAAAACGTCTTATGGATTTCACGGCGTGTCAGCTCGTGTATCTCTAATTTGCAGCAAACGCTAGCTTTTTTGTGAGAAAAAACATGCGATATTCCATATACATTTATGGTACATAATGAACGGTAATGTAAGAGAGCATCTTTTCTTTGGTTTGGGGGCATTTTTTCACTAACAGATAACATTATTTACATATGTACGTAAACATCGCCCCGTTTGTTCTCAAATGATTCTTAATTCGCGAGTACAACTCTATTATGAACTTTCTTCGACATTTGTTTCCAAGTGTTAGCATCATTTTGTCAACATGCATTTACAAATAGGCGGGCCTATATAAATGCGCCAGTTTGTTGCGACTCGCAATTGAAATACACACCGGTTAGAAAGTGGCATCACTTAACACAATGCTACATCGGCCGTAGCGTATACATTCATGCTATATTTGCGATAAATAATGAAACATGAAGGCAAAAAAATGTGTTTCATAGATGACTGTAGAATTCTGCTGAGCTACAGAAATAAAGCTTTCCGAAAATATTGCCGGGATTTGCGAACCCTAGATCTATTGTTTAGTACATGCAAAGAATAAAATCAAAGAAGATGGGCGAATAAGGCGTGTAAAAAGACCATATGAGGACTGATTAGATAGATCAGATTAACTTCAATTCATTTTCTTTCATAGAGTGGGTCTGAGCTCAATATTTTTTTTTTACAGTCTAAATGTGGTTTAATGGAATTTAATAAACCGATTGGACTCAACAAAAATGTGGAGAGATGACCCACTACAGTTCAAAAATGTCATTTTGTAGCTCAACAATTGAAAGTTTTAGAAATAAAATACAAGTCCGAAAATTCGTGGTCATTGTCTCATATAGCATTTAAACAACGCACTTTGTTGTGAATGAAATGGCTCAGTGGTTAGAGCACCAGCCATTAGGAAACTTTATAGAACTTGGGTTCGATACCACCAAAACTTAAAAATTTATTATTTTTTTCTTATCTTTTTGAAATATTTCAAACTGAATATAGTTAGAAATTACCATTTTGTAAACTTGTATAATAACATATCAAATATATTTAATTGAAAAAATGCTAAATTTGAAATTGTATTTTACAACTAAACCAAAAGGGCAGTTGCGCCAACTTACCCCCCCCCCCCTTCTTCTACACAGCTATACGGTCAGAAAAACGTGCGTTCAGCTTGAATTTTGTTTGTGTGGTGTTTTTAAAAACTTATTTTGTATAATTAATCAATATTTGTTGTAAGTTTACTAGAAAAGTTTAATGTAGCAAGTAATTTATGCGTGTTAAAGTGTACTGAGAAGCGATAAAATATACATGTGACTTTCCCGAATTCATTCAAATGGTTTGAATAAATCTATAGCTAAATACAATAGAACAAATGTTTAAAACGTTGATTAATGAAACTGCCGCGACCGAATGCTGTATGATATTTTTTAAATTTTCATTCACTTTCGTTCTGAGCAAATGGAAATAATCCCCTAAAGTCGAAGATAAAATATTGATTTACTCTTCTGTTTCATGATGACGTGCACTCCAAAAGCAATACCAGTTTTATCAGACAGGTTCTTGTAAACCCATTCCATTTTCTTTACACCTTAATGTATTAACTGACTATGAGGGGAAAAAAAGCAAATGTGATGATCCACAAGACTGCAACTTTTTCCCCGTGAAGAAAATGAGGGAAAATGCTGTCGAGAGGGACAATTAACATACTATATGTATGCCCAAATAGTAAGTAAAAATAAGTATTTTATGATACCAAAGCTTTATTTGTTCTCGTTACTTTGAGAAATCCACAATATATTTAAAGCACAATAGTCCAATCCACACTTTTCAAAAGTTGTTCCCATTTGCGGGGTCAACCCAAAGGTCAAAAAGGAAAAAACCAAAATTCCCCTTCTTCAAACAATCAAATATTTGGGCGTACTGTGATGAAATCGCTTTGGATTTGATTTATTCATTCAATATGTGGTGGCAACCATTCAAACGGGGTTTTAATGTCAACTGATATATATATATACAAACATATTGATACAAAATATAGATACAAACTTCTATACGACAAAGACTACTGTGATAAATCTTTGGGTCTTTCCCAAAAGATGACGACCAAGAGACACAGCATTTGTAAAGTGTAGAGTGAGATCACAGCTACGATTTCCACAGAGTTATCCATGTAGGAAACTCACGACTAGTTGTGCGAGTAAGCGTTAAGTATTAGAACATGAATGCGATATTGGCCGCGGTTTTCTACAAAAATAATTATCATACATCACTCATTGTTACATGTAATATGCCACTTTCAAACGACGCCACCGTCTAACAGTACTTTCAGTACTTTGATTAAACAAGTTGAGGTTTTATTTACATTTAGGCCGTAAAATAATAAGGGTCACAATATTGGTATAACCTCTTCTCAGTGGTATTCAGATTCATTAAAAAGCAAACTCATTGCTGATTTTATTCATTTATAAATTAATTTTTTTGATTCTGAAAGAATATGTGAGTTTTAAAAATGTAATGTACATGTACATTCATTGTAAAAGTTTTGACTGTATTCGGACAGTTGAAGATCGAGTAGCGAACACTAGACTTAGTAGATTAATTGTCTAATACAAATCGAATTGGCTTTAAAATTTGCATATTCAAGCACACTTAAATAGTTTATTCATAAATTATATATAATTATATTAATAAAAACGTCTGTATGCTGTATTATGTATTTGCTGTCTGATTAGGACTGTTCTTCCCCAAAAAGAAGCGCTCGGCGATCGCGTAAAAAACGTTCTGTAAAGTACAACACCTGATTGGAGTACATGCTTATACATAGGCGTCGGAACCGGGGGGGGGGGGGGGGTTAGCCAAAGTTATACCTAACCATTACAAACATAGCCTGATAGAGGGTTCAGCCCCCCCCCCCACTTTTTCTCGCAGGAAAGATTATTGTTCCTAAATATACCTTGAAAGACTGAGAAGTTGGATTCAGATGCAGTCCCCCCACGGATTAGGATTTCCATGATTTTGGGAATTACTTTTTTCTCAATATTTCTGAGGATTAGTCTAGCCTCCCCACTTTCAATTTGCTTTCGACGCCAGTGTTATATACAATTTTTTTAAAATGTGTACGTTTAACTAAGCAAAATTGTAGATGTCATGGAATCAATAGGCAAATCAAATTCGCCAATCAGGCAATATCAGTTATCTAATGCCTATGACTGATAATTTTACAAGGTAAATTAATACATGTAAATATGAGTTTTAAAGCACTCCCTGCTCCCGTGTTAAAAGCTCCCGTTACCTGCATTCTTTAATTAACGATTTTTTGCACACATTTATTCGGAAATGGCTCAAATTTGTTACACGGGCTCGATAAGAAGATGAAAGGATGACCCCTAAAATTTCTTTCCCAAATATTTCAAGAACGGTCTCAAATTTCAAACACCGGTTGAATAACTTATAACTTAATTTGTACAAATTTTATGTGCATGAATGACAATGTTCCTGTAACTTAACAAAAAATGACACTTTTTGAAATCTTAAAGTTTCTGAATTCATCATTAAAATTAATAATGTTAGACGGCCCATGCAGCAAGTTTTTCTAGTCGAGTCTTTCGTTCATCAGCGCATCGATTGTGAACATTTCAGCGGGGTTTGGGGTTGCAACAAGAGGGTGAAACGACCACGAATTTTGAGCCTCCCCACTTTCAATTTGCTTTCGACGCCAGTGTTATATACAATTTTTTTAAAATGTGTACGTTTAACTAAGCAAAATTGTAGATGTCATGGAATCAATAGGCAAATCAAATTCGCCAATCAGGCAATATCAGTTATCTAATGCCTATGACTGATAATTTTACAAGGTAAATTAATACATGTAAATATGAGTTTTTAAGCACTCCCTGCTCCCGTGTTAAAAGCTCCCGTTACCTGCATTCTTTAATTAACGATTTTTTGCACACATTTATTCGGAAATGGCTCAAATTTGTTACACGGGCTCGATAAGAAGATGAAAGGATGACCCCTAAAATTTCTTTCCCAAATATTTCAAGAACGGTCTCAAATTTCAAACACCGGTTGAATAACTTATAACTTAATTTGTACAAATTTTATGTGCATGAATGACAATGTTCCTGTAACTTAACAAAAAATGACACTTTTTGAAATCTTAAAGTTTCTGAATTCATCATTAAAATTAATAATGTTAGACGGCCCATGCAGCAAGTTTTTCTAGTCGAGTCTTTCGTTCATCAGCGCATCGATTGTGAACATTTCAGCGGGGTTTGGGGTTGCAACAAGAGGGTGAAACGACCACGAATTTTGACAGATTTGCTACAAAGAGTTTAAAAGAGATGGATACAAAACACAGGTGCGATTATATCTTTAAGAGATAAAAAATGATTAATCTGTTTGCCATAAATACCAATTTTTATCATAAAAATATTTTAACATTTGGATCCGCCGAATATTTCCATTTCCCTTCATTGTTTGGTGCCTGATTTGAAATAACGTTTCGAGGTATAATAAGTTGAGAAATTTCTTCAAGCTGCATGTTCCGATTTGTCGGTCATTACAGTATCAAATAATTTTCCTTGTAAACCTAATGAATAATCTTACAAATTTATAGACGTATTTAAACGGAAGTGCTCTCCTTTCAACGTTAGAAATATTCAAAGTAAATAAAAATAAATTTGGGGCATACAAAACCCCCCCAAAATACATCATTGGAATATTTAAAAAAGGAAACCGTTGGGTTTCATCCTCCGAATGATTGAGTTTATTCATCCTGCATGTTTTGCAATGATTATAAACAACGTAAACATCAAAACTATTAATGAACAAATGTACACTGCTTTATTTTTGTTTAAATAGTCATTCTGTATATTTTATATGTTATAATAGATTATATAAAAAAAACAGATGTCAAAGTCGTAATACAATCATACTAGCTTCGACGTAAGGGGCCAGTTTAAACACGAGGCGAAATAACGCAAAACCCTTTTATGTCGATTATTTTGCGAATACACAACAAAACTTGTCTAATCCGGCGGAGGGTGGTTCTGAAAAAAAATGGCCGGATTAGGCAACATCCGGTATAGAGGATACTGTTGCAAATTAATTTTAGTATTTAATGCAGTAGGTCCTGATCGTGTATTCTTGCAAAATGTTCAATTGTTCTGAATTATATTAGATTTCATCGATCTTATTTACGGTACAAATTTTCATTTTAAATATTTTTTTTCAAACAATGAATCCATAACGGAATACATACGATGGAAATCCTTGAATTAAATCGTCGTTATTGATAATCTTTCAAACATCCGATTTACCTGAAAAGTGCATGCTTAACCGTAAATTGTTAAACAAAACATTAACAAGTCAACAGGTGGCTGAAATACCTGATGGCGAGAACTGTTTTGATGCAGGGAAACAGTAGATAAATATTAATATAAATGAGAATTTTATATATAAAAAAATTTGAGCATTTTGACAGAATAATATGCAACTCTGTACGTGTAGCCATGCAACGGGGATAACAAACGATATCGGCAGTCTTACTCCCGCAGTATCCTGAATCACGGCCTGAAAAAAAATTGGGTGAACTATAATCTAATTATCCAATTGCAATTCATAACAAGACTTTACGGTATTAACTGAAAAAAGTTGCTTCTTTGGATCTATATTAACAGTTGTTTAAATCAATAGCAACGACAGAAAAATTGGTCAATAATTGAGCATTAATATCTCGCAGAAGGCCGATCGATCGATAAGTGGACGGACTACGGGAGATAACTCTCACTAATAATATGCAGTAGGCTTTTTCATCGCGCCGGTTAACAGAATAGATAGGATCCGGATTGCACAAATTTTTTTTAAACAAAAATGATGGGAAAATGTCAAGGGGCTGAATAATGTCGCCGGATTGGGCAGCATGCCGTAATAAACAACATCCGGATTCAACGAGTTTCAACATGTACATAATTTTTTCATTGAAATATGGCTTAATTGACAGGGAAAACTACATGTACTGCAACGTATATTATTGCACACATACTTAGCATAACCATCGTTTAAAAGCGTACAATTATTTTATTGAAAATCGGACCAAGCAGCTTTAACATTAAGATTTACATGTGTAAGACACTTTATTTGTCATGTGCATGATCATTTGCATTAATTATTTTCAATACCTGCTTATTCTCCACAATGATCTCCAATTCCATTCACAACTGTTGTCATTCAAAATCACATGAATTAAACAAAATTTAAAATTTAGTGTGGATCTCAACTGTTATGTATCCAAGAAATCTATTGATTTTAACATGTGTTACGTTATTAGGTAATAACGTTTTTAGGGGTCAAACTTCATTTACAAATTATCATTTTTCCTTCGTAAACATTCACAGGATCGAAAACAGATTTCCTACGGATATTTATAATGGGGAATGTTTACATCTTTCTTCAATTCGGAAGTCTTTCGGAATATCTAGCACAATTTTTTAAAGTTATCATCCGGGCTTTATAATGGCTGATGCAATGCAAAATCCCCGTAGACGTTCTTTTTTTAGCCGTGTATTAAACCCTGACAAGCTAGAGGGGGCGTTTCAAAAGGGAAATCTTGGGATTTTTTCATACTATCGAATGAACATCGTCTGAATCAAGAGATATTTACAAATATCAAATAATTTAAGAGAATGTGTGGCAAAAATATCTTGGGACAGACCTTAGGTATAATACGTTTATATATCCTTACAACATAATGATTTTCTCATGCGTTACCTAACTAGGGATATTAGGGGCCAGAGGTAAAAAAGTTTAATCTTGTCTATTTCAATTGAAAGAAATGCAAGTATTTAAAAAAGCAACGTAAGAGAACTTGTAAAAAGCATTACAGGTAAGCATTAGTACTTCACTCCTATTTCCATATCATGTTTTGTTGTTGAAAATTAAAGTCGATGACGTGATTTACCTTTTTAAAATCGGACGGAAGACCTCCTCGTTGCTCGCAACGAGATCGTGTCAGTTATTATTAGGGTCTTCCGTTTTCAACGGAAGACCCTCTTGTTATTCTTCGGTTTCTTTTTATTATTATACTTTTTATTTTTTTTTCTGACTCCTTCTCGGCTTTATAACTCAAAAAGTTTACAACCGATTTTGACGAATCTTTCAGAGATTATGTGCATTTATTATATCTCAAAGTTTGTGAAGTTTCTTTGAAAACGTCACTTCTGTTTTTACGTTACGTCATTTTTGAAATTTTCAAAAAGTCATTTTGTCCGCAGCGTTTCTCAAAAACGCTTTTAGAAAGAGGCTTGAAATTTTCAATGCTTATAATTTAATCGATTTACCTCTGTAATAAGGCTGGAAATGAAAATCTGTCACTTCCGGTCGAAACCGGAAGTGAAACAAATTTTTCGAAAAAATGAATTTTCTGATCAAATCAAAAATGAATATGTGTTTTGTAGAACTTATTAAGCTGAATCTAACACTGAAAACCGTTTTAAAATCGGGTGATGCATTACAGAAATATCGGGTTTTAAAAATTGATTTTTCCGGAAATTTTGATTCCGCGTCCTTGGTTTAAAAAATAGCGTAATGTTCAAAGCAAAATTAACTCGTACATGAAATAATTGTTAAGTCGTACTGTATCACATTCGGATTTTTTTTGATAAGTCGTTCTTGAAATCAGAAAGGTTTTTGTTAGGTCGTTCTTAAAATCATTCGGATTTTGTTAAGTCGTACCAGGAATAATTCGATTTTTTAAAATCTTTTGATTTTAGTTACTCTTGTTATTAGTTTAAGAGCTCTGCATCTTACAGGAACTTCCAGCTTTACTTCCGACATTAACGGAAGACCCACTCGTTGCTTTGCAACGAGCTTTGCTCTAGTTAGGGTCTTCCGTTTCCAACGGAAGACCCTCTTGTTATTCTATTGTTTCTTTTTATTATTATTATTATTCTTTTTCTTTTCTTCTGACTCCTTTTTTGCTTCATAACTCATAAGGTGTTTAACCGATTTTAATGAAATTTTCAGAGATATTTGCAAGTTGGCGTCCCTCAAAAATGTTAAAGTTTTAAAGAGAACGTCACCTCCGTTTTGACGTGACGTCATTTTTAAAAATTTCAAAAACTCATTTTGTCCCGGACTTTTCTCAAAAACGCTTTGAGATAGAGGCTTGACATCTTTAATATTTATGATTTGGTCGATTTACCTCTGTAATAAGGCCGGAAATGAAAATCTGTCACTTCCGGTCGAAACCGGAAGTGAAACAAATTTTTCGAAAAAATGAATTTTATGATCGAATCAAAAATTAATATGTGTTTTGTAGAGCTTATTAAGCTGAATCTAACACTGAAAGCCGTTTTAAAATTGGACGATGCATTACAGAGATATCTGGGTTTAAAAATTGATTTTTCCGGAAATTTTGATTCCGCGTCCTTGGTTTAAAAAATAGCGTAATGTTCAAAGTTAAATTAACTCGTACCAAAAATAATTGTTTAGTCGTACTTGAACACATTCGGATTTTTTTGTTAAGTCGTACTTGAAATCGGAAAGGTTTTTGTTAAGTCGTTCTTAAAATCATTCGTATTTTGTTAAGTCGTACCAGGAATAATTCGATTTTTTTCATCTTTTTATTTTAGTTACTCTTTTTATTGGTTTAAAAGCTCTGCTTCTTACAGGAACTTCCAGCTTTACTTCCGACATTAACGGAAGACCCACTCGTTGCTTTGCAACGAGCTTTACTCTAGTTATTATTCTTTTTCTTTTCTTCTGACTCCTTTTTTGCCTCATAACTCAAAAGATTTTTAACCGATTTTGATGAAATTTTCAGAGATTTTTGCAAGTTGCCGTCCCTCAAAAATGTAAAAGTTTTAAAGAGAACGTCACCTCCGTTTTGACGTGACGTCATTTTTAAAAATTTCAAAAAGTCATTTTGTCCCGGACTTTTCTCAAAAACGCTTTAAGATAGAGGCTTGAAATTTTGAATGGTTATGATTTGATCGATTTAGATCTGTAATAAGGCTGGAAATGAAAATCTATCACTTCCGGTCGAAACCGGAAGTAAAACAAATTTTTTGAAAAAATGAATTTTCTGATTTAATCAAAAATGTATATGTGTTTTGTAGAGCTTATTGAGCTGAATCTAACACTGAAAGCCGTTTTAAAATCGGACGATGCATTACAGAGATATCGGGGTTTAAAAATTGATTTTTCCGGAAATTTTGATTCTGCGTCCTTGGTTTAAAAAATAGCGTAATGTTCAAAGTAATATTAACTCGTTCCAAAAATAATTGTTAAGTCGTACTTGGACACATTCGGATTTTTTTTGTTAGGTCGTTCTTGAAATAAGAAAGGTTTTTGTTAAGACGTTCTTAAAATCATTCGGATTTTGTTAAGTCGTACCAGGAATAATTCGATTTTTTTTCCCATCTTTTTATTTTAGTTACCCTTGTTATTGGTTTAAGAGCTCTGCTTCTTACAGGAACTTCCAGCTTCACTTTCAACATTAACGGAAGACCCACTCGTTGCTTTGCAACGAGCTTTGCTCTAGTTAGGGTCTTCCGTTTCCAACGGAAGACCCTCTTGTTATTCTTCGGTTTCTTTTTATTATTATTAGGGTCTTCCGTTTTCAACGGAAGACCCTCTTGTTATTCTGCGATTTCTTTCTATTATTATTAGGGTCTTCCGTTTCCAACGGAAGACCCTTTTGTTTTTCTACGGTTTCTTTTTTTTCTTATTCTTATTATTATTATTCTTTTTATTTTTTTTCCAACTCAAATATTTCAAAAACGCTTGCATCGATTGTTTTGAAATTTATAGCTTTAATGTGTATCTAAAAGATCTCTATGATATGAAAAAATTATTTGATGACGTCATCAAATTCGTCAGATATTGACGTTTTTCAAGTTTTAAAAAGTGATTTTGTCCGGAGCTTTTCTCATTTTTGATTTAAGATAAAGCTATGAGATTTACAGAATAGGTAGAAATACCGTTTTACTTATGACATAAGGCTGGAAACTCAATTCGGACACTTCCGGTCGAAACCGGAAGCAAAACCAATTTTTTTGTTTTTTCATGTTTTTCAATTTTAAAAAATTCACATATTTATCTTACAATAATTTTCATGCTGAGTTCAAAACTGAAATCCGTTTTTTAAATCGGACGATGCATTGCAGAGATATCGGGGTTTAAAAATTGATTTTTCCGGAAATTTTGATTCCGCGTCCTTGGTTTAAAAAATAGCTTAATGTTCAAAGTAAAGTTAACTCGTACCAAAAATAATTGTTAGATCGTACTTGAACACATTCTGATTTTTTTTGTTAAGTCGTTCTTGAAATCAAGAAGGTTTTGTTAATTCGTTCATAAAATCATTCGGATTTTGTTAAGTCGTACCAGGAATAATTCGATTTTTTTTTTCATCTTTTTATTTTAGTTACTCTTGTTATTGGTTTAAGAGCTCTGCTTCTTACAGGAACTTCCAGCTTTACATCCGACATTAACGGAAGACCCACTCGTTGCTTTGCAACGAGCTTTGCTCTAGTTATTATTCTTTTTATTTTTTTTCCAACTCAAATATTTCAAAAACGCTTGCATCGATTGTTTTGAAATTTACAGGTTTAATGTGTATCTCTCCATAATATGAAAAAATTATTTGATGACGTCATCAAATTCGTCAGATATTGACGTTTTTCACGTTTTAAAAAGTGATTTTGTCCGGAGCTTTTCTCATTTTTGATTTAAGATAAAGCTATGAGATTTACAGAGAAGGTAGAACTACTGTTTTACTTATGACATAAGGCTGGAAACTCAATTCGGACACTTCCGGTCGAAACCGGAAGCAAAACCAATTTTTTTGAATTTTCATGTTTTTCAATTTTAAAAAATTTACGAATCTTACAGTAATTTTCATGCTGAGTTCAAAACTGAAATCCGTTTTTAAATCGAATGATGCATTACAGAGATATCGGGGTTTAAAAATTGATTTTTTCCGGAAATTTTGATTCCGCGTCCTTGGTTTAAAAATTAGCGTAATGTTCAAAGTGAAAGTAACTCGTACTAAAAATAATTGTTAAGTCGTACTTGAACATATTCGGATTTTTTTTGTTAAGTCGTTCTTGAAATTAGAAAGGTTTTTGTTAAGTCGTACTTAAAATCATTCGCATTTTGTTAACTCGTACCAGGAATAATTCGATTTTTTTCATCTTTTTTATTTTAGTTACTCTTGTTATTAGTTTAAGAGCTCTGCTTCTTACAGGAACTTCCAGCTTTACTTCCGACATTAACGGAAGACCCACTCGTTGCTTTGCAACGAGCTTTGCTCTAGTTATTATTCTTTTTATTTTTTTTTCTGACTCCTTTTCGGCTTTATAACTCAAAAAGTTAACAACCGATTTTAATGAAACTTTCAGAGATTATGTGCAATTATAATACCTCAAAGTTAATGAAGTTTCTTTGAAAACTTCACTTCCGTTTTAACGTTACGTCATTTTTAAAAATTTCAAAAAGTCATTTTGTCCCGGACTTTTCTCAAACACGCTTTAAGATAGAGGTTTGAAATTTTGAATGGTTATGATTTGGTCGATTTACCTCTGTAATAAGGCTCGAAATGAAAATCTGTCACTTCCGGTCGAAACCGGAAGTGAAATAAATTTTTCGAAAAAATGAATTTTCTGATCAAATCAAAAATGAATATGTGTTTTATAGAGTTTATTAAGCTGAATCTAACACTGAAAGCTGTTTTAAAATCGGAGGATGCATTAAAGAGATATCGGGGTTTAAAAATTGATTTTTCCGGAAATTTTGATTCCGCGTCCTTGGTTTAAAAAATAGCGTAATGTTCAAAGTAAAATTAACTCGTACCAAAATTAGTTGTTAAGTCGTACTTGAACACATTCGGATTTTTTTTGGTTAAGTCGTACTTGAAATCGGAAAAGTTTTTGTTAAGTCGTACTTAAAATCATTCGTATTTGTTAAGTCGTACCAGGAATAATTCGATTTGTTTATCTTTTTATTTTAGTAACTCTTGCCGTTGTTTTAAGAGCTCTGCTTCTTACACAAACTTCCAGCTTTACTTCCGACATTATCGGAAGACCCACTCGTTGCTTTGCAACGAGCTTTGCTCTAGTTATTATTATTATTATTATTCTTTTTCTTTATTTTTCTGACTTTTTTAACGCTTAATATCTCAAAAAGTTTTCAACGGATTTACATGAAACTTTTAGGGATTATGAAGCATTATTGTCCCTTAAAGATGTTAAATTTTGAACCACAACGTCACTTCCGTTTTTACGTTACGTCAATTTTTAAATTTTAAAAAAGTGATTTTGTCCAGGGCGTTTTTCAAAAACGCTTCAACATAAAGACTTGGGATTTTCTGTGTTGAAGCAATGATCGTTTTTAATTGGACATAAGGCTGGAATTTAGTTTCCGTCAATTCCGGTCTAAACCGGAAGTGTTTTAAAATTTTCGAATTTTCGAATTTTTCGTTTTAATTTCAAATATTTACGATGTTTGTAGAGTTGGTTACGCTGAATACGAAACTGAAAACTGTTTGAAAATCAGACGATGCATTACAGAGATATCGGGAGTTGAAAAATTGATTTTTCCGGAAAATTTTTGATTCCGCGTTCTTGGTTTTAAAAAAAGCGTAATGTTCAAAGTAAAATTAACTCGTACCAAAAATAATTGCTAAGTCGTACTTGAACACATTCGGAGTTTTTTTGTTCAGTCGTTCTTAAAAACGGAAAGGTTTTTGTGAAGTCGTACTTAAAATCATTCGTATATTGTTAAGTCGTACCAGAAATATTCGATTTTTTTTCCATCTTTTTATTTTAGTTACTCTTGTCATTGGTTTAAGAGCTCTGCTTCTTACAGGAACTTCCAGCTTTACTTCCAACATTAACGGAAGACCCACTCGTTGCTTTGCAACGAGCTTTGCTCTAGTTTCTTTTTTTATTTTTTATTTTTTTAGTGATAAAGCATAATAAATGTCCATGTAACTGTAGGGAAAGGGAATAAATAAAACTATGAGTTTTAAATGTGTATGCTATTCTTATTTTTCACAAAATGATTGTACTCTTTTCTAAACATTTATTAAGTTTAGAAGCAGGAAGATATTTAAAATATGGTTTTAATAAAATGGTGGAATGGGGCATTATCTGGTCTTTTATACACACAATAGGTACAATATACAAGATATTTTATTTACCGGTCAAAGGCCCCGAAAGGCATTTCATGTACAATTTATACATTCTTCCATAACATAAATTATATTTTTTATAAACAGTTATATAAATAACAAGGTTACTTTGCATCCAGTCTCAATGATCACAGACAATAGTCAGAATACCAGTGTCAAATGTCAATTTGAATGTTAATGTTCATAAGACAATACTAACTGGTTTTGCTTCAACATTTTAATACAATGTATTTATACGTTTGATTGACTTTTCTAAATTGTAATATATTTTAATTATTCTATTAATCCATTTATTTTACAAAATAGATGTATACATCGACAAACCGTATACATCGACAAACCGTATATATTGGTGCCATTTGCATAACCAAGCTTTAAGCCTACAATAATGCTATTAATTTCACTACACTCTGCTGAGTTTAAATAATGTAACTGTGTCTGGGGAAAAGCCTTCACCACATTCTCCCATATACCCGTAATGTAGCAATCAATTCAGTGCAGAATCGCAGGAAA
Source organism: Magallana hongkongensis (assembly GCA_015776775.1). Lineage (NCBI taxonomy): Eukaryota > Metazoa > Mollusca > Bivalvia > Ostreida > Ostreidae > Magallana > Magallana hongkongensis. Next base: position 49,561,624 of record CM027466.1, read on the forward strand.
GATAATTGTTCTTAAATTTACGTTGAAATGTTGAAATAATATTGAGATGTTGGAGTCCTAGGTAATCTACCCCCCCCCCCCCCCCCCAGATTTGGGGGGGGGGGGGGGATTTGTTGGTAAGAAATCATTATTTTGCAACAATTGGCATCCCCCCCCCCCACACACACACGGATTAGGATTTTGATGATTTTGGGAATTAGTTTTGTTTTTTGTTTTTTGGCATATCAAAATTTCTGAGAATTAGCCTAGCTCCCCACTTTCAATTTGCTTCCAACGCCACTGCTTCGAAAAGTCTAATTCTATAATTGCAGAATTACACACCATGTTGACATCCAAAACTCTTGGGATTTTTTTTTTACAGTAAATGCACTGTGTTAGAGTTTTCCCCCCTATTTTCTTTAAAAATCAATTGTTTTATCGTCTCTGAGTTTATCTGCAAAAAGAGCCTCCTGTGATTTAGCGTGAATGTAATGCGCATGCGCAAGATTGTAAAATCCAAAAATTTCAGATGATTTCCGGAATTTTTTGAAAAATTTTCGTTGATTAATAATGAGCGAAAATTGATTGAGAAAAAATTAAAACAAATTGGTAATCTTCAAGTATCAATGATGTTTAGATATATATAAAACAAAAGACAGTATTCTCCCGATTTATCGGTATTAAAAAAAAGCTAAAAAAATCGAGTCTATTATTTTAATATAGTAGTATGGATATTTAATTTATAGCTGAAAGAGTAAATCATGAATTCATTTGATATAAATTTTTTTCGTAGTTATTGTGGGTTTTTGATAGTCAAGGAAATCCCATGCTATGTTGTTTATCTGATAATTGCGGAAAATATTAAAAATTAACAAAATTTAAAGAAGGTAAATGCTTTGCCTCAAATGAACTTGTTTTTTATCTCTAAAAGTCTTTTTTAAAATTTGGGAAACATCTGACCCCATTCTAAATAGTCTTTTGGTTTTCCCTTCATATCTAATTGTTCGATAAATCATTTTGCATCAAGAACCAATTCCTTTTTGTTGCCACATGCATACATCTATGTATCACTATATATGTAGCCCCCAGAATGAAACGAAAGATGCATATATCACGATTGTCAGCTTATGAAAAAAATGAAAGATCAAATTGCAATTCAGTTGTTCATGATTAAATGCATAATTAAAAACAATCCAAGTCAATTTTTACAAAGAATTTCATATTTGAAGAAAAAGGATTAATTTAGGTGTTTTACTTTATTAATTGCGTGTATGACATTTAAAGAAACGATTTATTTCTTTCGATTATTTCGTTTATTACCAATATTTTTCATGTTCATACAATGTAGCTGCTGTTCAGCAATTTTCAATTTTTAAAATTGATGCTATATTAAGATGGTTGAAACAATATAAATTTCCATTAATAGGCAAATAATGTCATGTCATGGGACTTAAATGTCATAACATTTACATGTAATTCATTGTGGGATGAAAGCAAACTGCAGATAACTTTAAATATGACGTATACATTTTGACATACTCCTCATGTTTATTAATATCAATAATAAAATTTTCAGGATAATGTGTGCAACGGTGTTGTTCTTTTAGCTTAAAGGGACATTGTCACGATTTTTTGGCAAAAAATATTTTTCCGATTTGTATGTTTACAATGCTTCGGTAATGCATTGTAAACATAAAAATCGGAAAAATATTTCAAATTGCGACAAAGCCCTTTAAATAACACATATATTCTGTTGAAAATACAAGCAAAAAAGGAACTCTACTGTTGAAAGAAAGTGAGCGCAGAGAATTGTAAGTTTGAAAGAGTCATCGACAAAAAATCAATTAGGATTTAAATGTTAATAACCTCGATATGCTACAGGTTCGAAGAAAAAAAAATTGGCAAGGTATTTCTTTCTGATGAGTTGAAGTATATGTGTAATCCAGCTATTTATTTAGGGCAGTGAGGGGTAAATCTTGACTTTGTTTATTTTTCTTCAAAAAAAGTACGTAAAAATGTTATCATTTCTCCATCTATTTGTAAAAGCTTTAAAACATTTTTTACGTTGATATATGTACATGTAATCTATACACACTTTAGGTTCTTTGAGAGAAGACCCAGACACGACAAAATCATTCAAAACAGCTGTTCATGTAAATAAGAAGAATTTTGCACCAATTGTGTCGTGTTGCTTTATTCAGGCCCAATATTCCGATGAAACCTTATGCATTTCAAACGTTTTAATTTCACCAATTCCACGTCAAAATGAAAATTTTCCAAAACACGATTACACTTTAAATAAACAGTTTGTACAAATAATTGATAATTTTGTTTACACTCCCTGTGCGCTCAAATTCCTGTCGAATCTACACCTAAGTCGCTTAATTTCTTTGTAAGGTACATTTTATGCGATACTCCATCATTGGGTATTTTGAGAAAAAGATTCTTTGAATAAATTCAAAATTGATAAAGTTTAACTTTTCATAATGCTTAATGGTAAATACTTTCTTGCTTAATTTTCCGTGTTGCTTATCACAAAAATTTCAAACCTAAATGTTGGAAGATTAAAAAGTTAGAAAAGAAGTAAAATCATTGGCAGTAAAGGATATTAAAACTTTAAAGAAATGCAATAAAAACTATTTAAACAGAAAAAAGAGATACGTTTACACCTAACTAAGACATGTCTTCAAGCAACGTTTATTTCTTGTTTTATGAAGATCATTTTTCGCATTCTTAAGTAACATAAGAATACTTTTATAAGTGTAAAAACATGGAATACATACATGTATACAAAGTTTTTTAATATGTATACCAAATACCAATCAATCAAACTCTTTTAAGTATTGTGTGAAAGTAAATCCTTAATGTGTCATGTAAAATTATTTCAGCATGTTCGCAAACAGATCTAAAATGTACTTGATTTCTTGATAAAGGATAGTCAAATGGACTTCTTCAAAAGTAGCCTTATAGAGGAGGAAACATATGAATGATTTATGATATATTTGGTGTAGCTCAGGACAAACATATTCCTGGTATGATTCTACCCATAGATTTCGAAAAAGCGAAAAATTCTTTACCATTGGAAATTTATGTACAATACATTATACTTTTTTAAACTTTGGTCCTGACCTTATCAAGAGGGTGTCAGTACTAATCAATAGGGCAAATTTTTGTGCTATTCGAAATCATATGGTATTTTTCAGAATTCTTTAAAATAGGCAGATTCTGCCTACTACAAGGTGACCCAGTATGATGGCAGTATCCCCATATTCAAATTAAATATATTTTCCAAAGCTACATTTGGTTACTTTGATGTTCGATTTCTTTGTTACATTTAGGACGTTTGATAAACATTAATTTACAAACTATCACATCACAGTCAAGAGGAATTTCACGAGAATTGCGAAAAGTAAATAACGTTAATTAACCAACAAGCTAAAATTATAGAAAATGTTCGCAACATGCAAAATATACATTTTACATGGTGATATATTCATGATTACAAGAATGATTTTTAAATAATTCAATGTACAAATTAGATAACAGTTATTGTACACTATCACAGTAGTATTGTTTAACATTGTCTCACACACTGTACCTTATTATTGTATGGATATTTAATGCTCAATGACAATACATGTACCTGTACACGGCCACTGTTTTGGTGTTACCTTGTGCCACCCAGAGATTGTTCTCATCATCTACACACAAACTACGGGGAAAACCTATCCCTTGTTGTTCTGTGAGTAGTTATGACAAGAAATGACCGTCCTTATTCAGAAGATGGACTGTGTTTTGTTTGTTTTCTTTTGGTATTATCACACACCAGGATGTCACCGAGAACATCAGTACATAAATCAAAGGGATAAAATGTTGACCTCTGACCTGAGTATGAGAACCTGTGTTGTCCTGATTTATCAACCACCACTACAGAATATGTGCTATAGTGTGTAACACAGACATAACCATATATGTTTTCCGTGATGTAGTGTGGGTTATATACAGTTTCTCTCCTTTTTGTCTCTCTGTATTTCTGTCCCTGTCTTGTTGAACCTGGTGACTTTACTCTCTCCTTCTTTAACATCCCCACCAGAAAGTCTCCGTTGATGTGGGAGGAGTGGATTCGAGTCTCTTGGTTTTTATGAATTCAGTGACTATATTATTCGGTATTATCCTATTTATGACTATATTGTCTTTGTCTGTATATATGTAGACCAGATCCTCGTTGTGTTTAATTGTGTGGTAGCCTTCATATCGTCCATTGGTTTGTATTTTTTGTAACTGATTCCCCATAAGATCTGTTTTGAAAAAATATCTCAAATCACTGACCCGAAATTTGTCTGATTTACCCAGTGTAATATGAAATACATTATCAACCATTGGCACTGTCTACTCCCTGACCTTGGTGCAAGAGAGACGGAGAGAACGTTTGTTTCACGTCATATTTCTCTCTGTCTTGTTTTCACTGTTTCCCAGTACGTGTAACTGTGCAGAGGCAGTCTCCATGGGTGTTATTTTTCTATTCGTTGGTTTAGTGTAAGGAACAGTTATTCTATCAAGTAGATCGGCATCATCTTCCTCGCTCTATTGACCAGCAGTAAATACGAGTGAGACTACTCGGGATGTCTCTGATACGGGTCTAATAATCAAATTTTCTGATTTAAGGAGGCCGATTTCGGAAAAACTACAATATCATAACTCTTTATTTTTTAACCATATGTAATTTAAACCAAATCTAGTTTATTTGCGAAGGTTCATGAAAATCGACCATCTGGTTCTTTTTAGGGACTATCTCAAAACAGAGGTACATTTACTATAGGAATATATATGAAACTGTCATTTTCCGCACATCAAAGCAGTTAAAAAATACTACAGTAGCTTTTTTCTCAAATTGTTATATATGATTAGTAGTATCATTTCCTACCTTATATGTAAAAAACACTAAATTCTACCGTCTTGTTTTTAGTGGGGGGGGGGGCATCTCAAAATACTAAAATGCACCAAATTTTGCTATATATTTGGATCATCACGATTGATGATTGGTATAGTGGATTCATTCCAAAAATAAGGAAAATGTCTTCGAGGATAGCATCATTCTGCATATAAAATTTCAACAGCGTACAATTTTTACTTTTTCTTTTATGTTATGTCTTAAAACGTACTCCTACAAAGTTTCATTTTATCATAACGTCATAAAAGCGGAAAAGCAATGCTCCCCTACTGCACAACGTAAAAATCGTGTTAAAAATAAAAATTTCCGTTAAAAATCTAAATATTTTATCTGTATTTTGTTTATTGTGTTCAATTTTATAAATGATATCGAAAAAAATTCATAAGAAGTATAAATCAACTGTATTATATTAGAATGCGCAAAAGCATGCGCAATGCAAACTAAAGTCGGCCTCCTTAAGTACAAATGTTAATTGTACTAGGTTTGAAGGAAATAGGGAAGCATACACTGTTTCGATTGAATCATTGAGATAGTGTATGTATTCATCTATTTCTTGGCTTTTGATAACTGAATGATTTTATTTATGACTATTCTTTTTGTAAACTTGTTCGATATTATCTGTTGGACTTTGTCCACCAGCGGTTTAAAGACTCAGCTTCAACCGTAATGGATATACTTAAACCCTCCAGGATCTTATCTATTTCTGCTACATTCCTTTCAGTTTCCTTTTAAAAAATGTACATATTGAGAAGTTGACTCAAAGTAACTTCGAATTTTAATAATTTTTTCGTGACAAGACACACGTTTTTTAGGTAATATCATTTCACGGTCGTCAAACATGTTGATGTTTTTGCGGTTAAACATTCAATACAAAGGAAGATTTGGCATTCTTTACAGTAAATATTAACGTATCGTGAGGGGTGGATCTTGCATTTCTCTACAGTAAGTTGTGTGCGTCGTCTAAAATGGACAACTTCGTGGTTCATGGTTTTAAACTTTTAATGGTGTTCTTTGCTGCATTGTTCACACATTTTCTGGTGACAGTTAATGCAGTAAAATTGGCAGTTTTTCTCACATTCTTCAATGCCACACTCCAAACAAGAGGCCCATGGGGCCACATCGCTCACCTGAGCAACAACGGGCGTTCAAAAGATATTGTGCCATATGGTCCCTCGGTATAATAACAAAAAATGAATATTGGTAAGTATTCGAATTTTACACTTATTTTTGCATACACGTAATCTTTGACATTGTATCTTCATGAAATACTATTTTTTACCAGAATAAGAAAATCCCCCGCAAGATATAAAACTAAACATTTGGTAGGGGTACAGTGTAAGTCGATAACTTCCAATTCCCTATATTTTCGTTCTGCCCCCCCCCCCCCTTTGTAAAGCGATCAAAATATATGAGAGCATATAGGTACATTTTTTCCATCAACTACTTATTAGTTATTGTTTTTTCAAAAAAAAATATAAAAGTTATTGTTTTTTATTTTGAAAATCCTACATGTATAGATGTGAAAAAGAAAATTGTACCTCAATGTGCTCAATTCCTCAAATTAAAAACATTCAAAAATTTAATTTGTCTTCTCCATTATAAATTAATTGACTGTTATTTACCTCGCATACAAACCAGGATAATTTTCTGCTGTGATATTTTCTTAGGAATAGCAATCATTACTTTATCCCCGCAACAGAAATGTGTCAGAACTATGGAAACTGTATTAAAGATGTCGTTTTTATTTACTCGTGTCTGAAAAACTATCAAAAATGATGTAGATTTCACATTATTTATTGTATAAAGAGGGGGCCCCAGAGAGTAAGTGTATACAGAATATCATTCTTTTATTTTGTTTGTACAAGTATTTAACATACTCTAATTCATATAGAATTTCTAATGTTCAACCAAAATTTCAGCGTCAATCGTAGCATTATAAGCAAGATACAGAGCTTAGAGTTCGCCTAGGTTTGAGTCATATTTTGTTCACGTGAGTTTATTACATTCAGCTTAAGATTTTTAACTTGGTGTTTCCTATTCAGCATTTAAAATCGAAAAAAAGAATGGCCTAAGATTTTCAATTCTTCTATTCACTCAAAACCAGTTCACTTGTATTTGAGGTTCAAAATCAGTTTATACAAATGTACACAAACACGGTCAAGGATAACATGTACAGTCGGAGTAATAATGACGACAAAAGGTTAAGTTTACAATACAATAAGTTGTTAAAGTTGGTTTCTGGAAGAACAGACTTTGAAAATTTTGTAAAAAAATTGACAATTTTTTTACTTTTTTAATCTTTAGTTTTTAAGATCCGTCTGCAAACAGAGAATTGTGAGCAAATCTCTGTATCTTGCTTATAATTCGAAGCTTAACACTCAAATATGGTTAGTAAATAGAAATTGTAAACAATTAAACACAAGAAACATGCACTATAACAAATAAAGAACACAATTTATTATTTCGAAATGAATCATATATATACATGTATATATACCTACATATTTCCGCCAGCGGTATCAAACTCTATTTAAATTGAATAAACTCGAGAAAATGCCGAGCATCTTAACAAAACCTATTGCATTATTCTACCATTACACAAACGATAATGCCGAATTACCGATAGAATGAATTGTATTTCAGTACTTTTTTGATTCATCAGATTTTGCTTCATTTGCGCAGGTAAACAGTTAACTGTTTGATTTACCGAAGTCTCTGTTTGATTTGACACTTAAAAATCACGAAATACAGACGATAGTTCCCAGGTTACAAAGCATAAATAATGAAAACGAAACGTAAATCGGAACAAGCTAACACCAATGTCATGTGTGAAAACAATCAACGCATTGAAATATTTAGCCTCAATTTACTTCACAAAATCGGCACCAATATATTTTGCATGTTTCAAAAATTTCCCTTCACACGCGAACTGATGCACAACAAGCAAATTCATTATAGTCAAATCGACCCTTTTTCGTATAATGTCATGGCTTCTTTAAACAAAGAACCTCGTTTTAGAAGTATGGAATACGAGTCTTGGTAAAATGGGTATGCTTACTCGGGCCGTGGCAAAATAAAAGCCGGGGCAGATCGGCAATCGTCAATTCCAAATACGCATTATTTTGCAGCAATATTTACAGCGAATACAAATATACAGGTCTATCAAATATCCTGAATTTTTAATATAATTGGCAGATAAATAACTGCCTATCTTTTGTTTTGCCCAGGCCAAGTCTTGCCTACCCATTTTACCGGATGCCGAACCCGAAGCTATTAAACTGATTGAAACACGCCTTTCCTTTATTATTATTTTCGTAATAACTCAGATTTGAAACAGAATTATCACTTAATTTTTGCAGTTTATATTTTCCTTCCCATAAAGATAATTTATGCTTAACTACGTTGAATTGGACTCAGTAGTTCTTGAGAAGAAGATTTTGAAAAATGCACGTCCTTTTTCTTCAGTTTCAAGTTTTTGTCCGCTTTGAATACAGATTGGACTTTTATTTTTGCAATTTATATTTGCCCTCCCATAAGGATGCTTTGTGCCAAATTTGGTTGAAATTAGATAAGCGGTTTTAGAGAAGAAGTTCAAAATGTAAAAAGTTTACAGACGGACAGACAGACGGACGACGGAAAAAATGTAATCAGAATAAAAATGCTGGGCTTCTGAATGTATTTGATAATCAAATAATGGCATCTGAAATGAGAAAATTGCAATAAAGTTATAGGAGACAGTACATAACATTTTGCTATCAAAAATCATGAAGAAGTCAATCAGTTCTGCCTGCCCGCCTGCCTCCGCCCACACCCACATACACCCACACACCCACACACACACACACACACACACACACACACACACACACACACACACACACACACACACACACACACACACACACACACACACACACACACACACACACACACACACACACACACACACACACAAACCCGTTTCCTATAACAATATGCATTACTGAAAATGTTCATGACACGTCATCTGCAATACTATATATAGCGAACGCAGCTCGCCGGCGCGCAGCGCTCTACCGGCAAGGCGTTTACATACACACACACATATATATGTATACATATATATATATATATATATGTATATATATATATATATATATATATATATATATATATATATATATATATATATATATACTAGATACGATCTCGTTACGAGTAACGAGTAGGTCTTCCGTTCAATTTTTTTAAACGACACCATTAAAATATCAAAGAAATTTCAGAATTTCCACTCAACCCCTCCCATTCAGATAATGTATACGATTGTCAATATCCTTTCAAATGCTTGACAAAAAGTTTTGCTTTTTCACATACAGCACATTAAAGATTTAGGATTTTAGTCCCCTAAAATCACTAATGACGTCATCAGTGGGTGTGGCAATGAGTTTTACAAACTAATATTGTTACGATCAACAACTTTGCTTCTATAATGCTTTACAAAATCTTGATCGTTTATAGGGTATTTGTAAGAGACTTTACGAGTCTCTTGGCCCCTAATTTAAAGAGCCAGCCCCTTTCCCTAGAGTTCATTCAAAAGGTCCCACGAATACTACCATTTTTTGTTCTTACAACCACCTAAAATGGTCATTCATTTTTGAGATACAAATGATTGATTATTTTAGGGGCCAGTCCTCTAGATCCTTAATGGGGATATACATTGGTGCTTTTTTTAATGAAATCGATTAGAATCACCAATGCAAACATTTTCTCTTCTACAATGCTTAACAAAATATATCTCCTTTTCTAGATATATTGCGTCCAAGTTTAAGTACTTTGGCCCCTAAAAAAACCCTTATTAAGCAATAAATTGGCGTGGCATTGATTTTTGTCTGATAGATATTGGTATTATTAACAACTTTGCTTCTATAATGAATAAGAATATCTTTATCGTTTTTAAGTTATTTGTAATAGAGTCTCTTGGCCCCTAATTAAAGGGGCAGGCCTATTTTTTTTGATTTTTTGAAAAGGTCTTAAGAATACAAACAATTTTTGTTCTTACACCCATCTTAAATTGTTGTTTATTTTTTAGATACAAATGTTTGAATATTTTAGGGGCTATCCCTGTAGATCTCTTATGGGGACAGGCATTGGTGTTTTGATTAATGGAATTGCTTTAAATCATACATGCAAACATTTTCTCTTCTATGATGTCTAACAAAATATGTCTCCTTTTCTAGATATACTGCGTCAAAGTTTAAGTACTTTGGCCCCTAAAATTCACTTATTACGTAATAAAGGGGCGTGGCAATGAATTTTTCTGATAGATATTGGTATTATCAACAACTTTGCTTCTATAATGGATTACAATATCTTTATCGTTTTTAAGTTATTTGTAATAGAGTTTACGAGTCTCTTGGCCCCTAATTAAAGGGACCAGCCCCTTTTTCTTTATTTCTTCTGAAAAGGTCTTAAGAATACAAACATTTTTTGTTCATACATTTATCATAAATTGTTGTTCATTTTTGAGATACAAATGTTTCAATATTTTAGGGGCCAGTCCTGTAGATCCCTTATGGGGACATACATTGGTGTTTTGATAAGTCACTACTGTAATGAAAAAACCCTGAGACTATCAAAATACCCCGAGGAAACCCTGAGTGGCACTTAAAAAACCCTGAGAATACTGATTAAACCCCGAGAGACCCTGAGTTTGCACTGAGGGTACTGAGGAAACCCTGAGAGACCTTGAGGTCGGCACTGAGGGCACTGAGAAAACCCTGAGAGACCCTGAGGTCGGCACTTAATACGAAAATTTAAAAAATCCTTTATTATTCAACAATTGGCGTAATCATATTTAAAAATAAATATGAACATGAGTAACATTGCAGTCATTTGGTATGAATTTATTTTACTGATGCAATTGCATATGATCAGACTTTCTCATTCAAACAGAATCTTTAATTAATTAATCGTAAAGGGAAAATACAGAAACACAAAGGATGAGTATGTATTCTGTACTTATTGTATGTACATTGTATACTGGTTTAACATGCGAAAAGCGAGGGACCCCATGTTTTGATTAATTAATTATCTAAAAATATTTTTGAAAAAATAAAGCCGCTTACATTTAAAGTATTCTTCCGAAATGAAATAGTAGTCGGCCGTAAAATGTAATTTTTTAAAAATACATAATCATTTTCATTTTCATTCATTTAATTAATCATTTTAGACGCCCAAAGACAACATAGTTGACTAATGCATTCATAAATTTAATTACCGGTATTTCTAATTTGAAACAAGACAGTGTAGATGTATTTTGATATATCATATCGCATGTTCTTGTACAGTATGGAAAAAAACATAGATCGGTAAACTATTCTAATGCTTAGACAGTAAAACGGTGCGAGGTTAAAGAAAACTCCATGTACTAATATTCTCTCTCTCTCTCTCTCTCTCTCTCTCTCTCTCGTAGGTAAGGAAAACGAAATAGAACTTCATTTAAAAACCCGAATAAAATATGGAATAAACTGATTTTGATCGCTATTATAATACATATTTCCTAAATCCCGATTTCGAGCGATCACTTTATAAATGTATTCTTGTTCAAAATTCATATCCTTTACTATGATTTGATTTCCATGTAGACCCGGGCGAAATCACTATTTATATTAACATAAAAACTCAAACTCCTTTGTTTTACGGTGTAATTTCGGTGAACCGTAATTCCCCGCCGTTTGCAGCTGTTTATTTTGATACTACAAGACATATGTATATACACAGGTGGCTAATATTCACACCTCGCTGCGATCACTCTGTCGCGTGTATAGTCTAAGCCTTGTCTGTTATTTCCGAGGTTTTTCTTGATCCCAGACAAACAAAAGAATGCGCTCTGTACTTCTACACAAAGGAGACAGTACTTCGTCTATCATACTCAGTACTTTTTCTTATCATGGACTTCTATTCAGAAACAAGACAATCAATGATCACTAAAAATTGAAATACACGATTTTAAACACTGGCAATATTACCGCATGCTACATTTAGTAGTACTAAACATATATAAGTATTTGTACATGAGAGAGAGAGAGAGAGAGAGAGAGAGAGAGAGAGAGAGAGAGAGAGAGAGAGAGAGAGAGAGCGTTGAAAGGTTTGGTCGAAGACGGGGGGGGGGGGGTGAACCGAATTTGACTTGAAATGAAGATTTTTTACGATGTGTCTATTTTTTTTCTTAATTTAATGACCCATTGTATAATTGACACTTATTTCTATTGATGGTACTATAGGAAACAAAAGCAAAATCATTGCACTTCAACTTATCAGTCTCTGTTGTGCATCGTAAACATTCAAAATTTGGTATCCGTGATTCCCGTGCTATGTTAAAATTGAATAGCTAAATGCTCCTTTAATTAAAATTATTAATACAAGACAGACAGACCTAGGAATTTCCCTTACCCTGTCTCGGTATTTCCGGTAACAAGAAATATAACATTCAATCGGGTGGAAAATATTTCTAAATTCGGAAAGTTCAACATTTTGAAATTGAATTTCTACTTGCATCGTTTTTGAAAAGGGGGGGGGGGGGGGCAACCTTATCAAAAAATCTTGACAATATGGAAAATAATGAAACGTTTCAACATCGTGATAATTATATCTATTGCTATATATCGGAGGGGGCGTGTTGGGTCTATTTATCAATTTATAGCACATTTTGATTGTTAATTTCTTTCATTTTACTTTAATTTCTTACGTGCTCCCAAAAAGAGGAGAAAACTCCATATGCATGTTGATTCATATGTAATCCAAGTTAAATGTTTGTTGAGAGAAAAATTGATGCTACGTGCCTGGGATGTCCGTGTTTAAGCCTGTATATGTATCATATGGTCACTTTAACCCTAAAACAGATTTTCTATATATAGAACTTTTACAATAAATTTCATTGTATGAAATTTATTCATTTCATTTTTAACTTAATTTTTGATTAACAAGATAGGATTTTTGTTATCTCCTTTTAGAGCATTTAATCTTGCATTCCTTAATTACGCGCCTTAACACATACAGATTATGTTTTATTTGATTATCGAGGATGTCTCACATTCTTTGTTACTTTTTCTTTTTGAACCTTGTGAAACCAATTAGTGTCACGGAAATCAAATGCCCCGAATCACTCAAAATAATTCATTAATCAAACTAAATGCTTACTTACGACATCTACTATTTTTGTATAAAACCCTACGTAAAGCCCTTTGGTAAATGACACATCTCGATACTTTTGTTCAGAATTCTTTATTGCGTAATTGACGTAATCTTATTGTTAACAAGATTAACTCATGCGCTGGACAGGGGACGCTATCTTTCTTTGTCCGATCACTTCTTCCTCGGACATTCAACAATAAAGACATAAACTTTACTTCAGTCTCCTGTCCTATTTTTCAGGTAAATCATATTTTACTATTTGTCTTATTTTGCTTATTTTGTTATGCACATTTTTATGCTCTGCGTTTGAAATGCATATCTAACTTTTGTTTACTTGTTTATGCATTTTGATTGAATATGTAGTTCATTACCTTGAGACAAAGCATTGTTCATAATTCAAATTTATTTGTTCTATATTTCAAATTGAACACAAGTTTTATTCTTCAAATTATTTATCAGCTATTTCGGAATTTCGTTTTCTCTACCAAGCACGGTTTTTACTTTTACAACTTTTATCGGTGAAAATGAAACTAACTATTGGCTCGCTTGGCAAATCTCTATTTTACGAACAATGTGCGTGCGTCTCAAGTGTCGAAAATTATCATCATCATCATCATCATCATCATCATCCAAAACTTAAATTATCATCACGTAAAACGGTGATAAAGTGGTAGAAGAATCAAACCCAGGACAGATGAAAGAAAACAGACCTCAAAATTACGCAAGAACAAGACTCCAGAAACAGAACGCTCATTTACAAGCCATCCAAGAACTTGAAGAATCTGCATCTAACAACGACTAAGAAGAAGTCATCATAGACAACAACTTATCAATTGCTGCTGAACTTGCAGAAGCAATAGCATCAAACACAGTAACAGACGATCATCGGGAGGAAGAAGAACATCTACCCACTGAAGCATCCACAAAACCTGCAGCTTCAACAGACGATTCCCAAGACGAAGAATCTGAACAGCAAGACCAACCAACAACAACAGAAAATTTAACACAAACCAACGAAACGTGTGAAAGAGGTGATTCTGAAAATACCAACATCACTATGGCAACTGGACTCAACCTTCCAAAATTCACAGGTGCCGAATCACCCGTAATCTGGATAGCCAAACTGGAAGCCTGGCAAGCCTTCCACAACTACAATGATGCCAGGACAATGTCCATGCTACCACGTGTTCTCGATGGCAGCGCTAGCACTTGGTTCCAGACACTACAACTACTATGTGCATCCCTGACTGTGTTCAAAACACAACTTAAAGAACGGTTCCAACCTACAACTTATGGGATGCCACTGATGGGCATACGCCACGAAATGGACGAAACAACTGACACATACATCGAACGCGCAGAGAGAATCGGCCTAGGACATCCGATTGACGAGCAATACAAAGTGCAGGCCACAACCTACGGACTTTTGGAAATGTGGCGGAATAAAGTGATGGCCCGCGAGCCAAAAACATTTCACGAACTAAGAACTGTTATTGGAAAAGTGAAGCTGAAGACGAGTAACCCAGCAACCTACTGCCGACAGTGGGATGGCAAACCTGTGTGCAATGCTGATGACTAAAATGACGGAACTCACAGATGGCCTCAAGTCAGAAGTTAGTGCTCTCAGAGCAGAGCATTACGCACCCAGCCACAACAACCGACGCTCTGCCAGACCCAACTTCTACAGAAGTGAAAGAGAGAGAGAGTTTCCTGTGCAAAGGATGTGGGGGTAAGTCATGTTCAGTCATGTTCAGTCCGCTCCAAATGCCCTGCTCACAATGCACAATGCAATTATTGTTTTCGTTGGCACCACTTTGAATCTGTTTGTAGGAAAAAGCATAGAGATCAAAGCCACCAAGTAAACTCTAACACCCGTAAAAACTTTAACACTTCTACTTAGAGACACGCGCCTGTCCCTAACAAGGATAGGCACCACAGTAACAAATCCCCAGCAATCCAGTCAGTCACAACCCAGTGCTAACAAACTAACACAAAATCAGAATTGCATGTCTAACACCAAATGCATGTCTACTAACAATCTATTCCTCAGAGTGTTAGTCTTATTATGTCTGTAGACAAAAACACTTTTGCTGTTCCTTTTTATGGATATTCTGTAAATGCATTAGTTGACACAGGAGCAAGCATTTCCTGTGCCAGTTCTGATCTCATACCCAAACCTGATCAACTGAAATCATCTTATGTCCGGGATGCTGTTGCTGTTGGCGGCGAGAGACACGCCAGTCTTGGTGTCGTTTCCTTACCCGTCTCCTTTGATGGGCCTATCATCTCTCGCACTTTTCATGTGTTTCAATCATTTCACCATCCTCTCATCTTGGGTCTTGATTTTCTCAACAAACATGATGGCATTTTTAGTGCAGAAAACAACACCCTCTACCTCAAGGATCCAGATGAAAACAAAGCTTTTTCTGTAGACACAAACACAGGGTTTGCACGTGTTTACAAAACTACCAACATACCAGCTCACTCAGATGTTTCAGTGCAAGTCTTTATTTCAAATCTGGGCAAACACAAAAACATTCTCTTAGAACCATGTTCTCAACTACCTCAACGAGGTCTAGAAGGAGCCAAATGCATAGTTGACAACACCATGACAACATTCATACAAATTATCAATCCTTCAAACAAACCTGTTCGACTCAGCGCAACAACACCTATTGCATCAGCATCAATTGTTGACCCGAACACAGTCTTTTCTCTTGACACTCCAACAACAGCTCAAAAACAAAGCACAAACTCACATGCAAAAGAGCCAATAGACTTTGATCTTCAACACACATCTCTCTCTCAGTCTGAAAAAGATCTCCTTACTTCTTTCCTGGCTAAACACATATCTGTCTTTGCCACTGATCTTCAGGAACTAGGAGAAGCAAGAACACAACCTCATCACATCGACACAGGAGATGCGTGTCCTATACGCCAATGCTTTTACAGACAATCTCCTCACGTCAATGCTGAAATGAACCGTCAGTTAGAAGAGATGCTGTCCACTGGAATAATTGAAGAGTCAAACTCAATGTGGCAAAGTCCAGTATTTATGGTGAAGAAGAAGAATGGTCAACTGAGATTTGCGGTGGACTATCGCAAACTTAACGCCGTAACAACACAATTCACCTTCCCATTACCACGACTTGAAGATGTGTTTGACACCATTGGAACATCACAAGCCAAACTATTCTCAACACTAGATCTAGCATCAGGATTTTGGCAAATTCCTATGGACAATGAAACCAAACACAAAAGTGCTTTCGTTACACCTTCCGGAGTCTACCATTGGAAACGCATGCCTTTTGGACTTGTGAATGCGCCAGCCAGTTTCCAGGCCCTAATGACACAAGTTCTCCGTGGTCTTAACTGGAAAACCTGCCTCGTCTATGTGGATGACATTCTAGTATTTTCAAATTCCTTCAAAGAACACCTCCAACACCTGGAACAGATCTTCACGCGATTGACAGCAGCAGGTTTGACACTTAAACCAAGTAAATGTGCATTCGCTTTACCCTCAGTTAAATACCTTGGTCATGTGTTAACGGAAGATGGTATTCAAGTGGATGTTTCCAAAACCGACGCTGTGAAATTATTTCCTGTACCTCGTAATCAAAAAGAAATCAGATCGTTCCTTGGACTTTGCAATTACTACAGGAAATTTGTCAAGGGACACAGTAAAATCACCAATCCTTTGACTGCTTTACTTTGTAAAGATGTGACATTCAAATGGACAAAAGAGTGCCAATCCGCTTTTGATCAACTAAAGACAGCTTTAACAACATCACCTGTCCTTGCTTATCCAGATCATAACAAACCCTTCACCCTAACAACAGATGCTTCTGGATCAGCAATCGGTTACATTCTCGGACAAACTGATCCTAGTGGAAAAGAAAGAGTAATTGCTTATGGTGGACGCTCTCTGAATCAACACGAAAGGAAATATCCAGTGTCAGAGAAAGAAGGACTCGCTATCGTCGAAGGCATTAAGACCTACCATGTGTACTTGGCCAGTCAACCCCTCAAAATCTTCACAGACCACGCTGCACTAAAGTGGCTTAACAACGTGAAGCAGTCCACAGGAAGACTTGCGAGATGGGCTGTTCTCCTTCAAGGGTATAACTATGAGATCCACTACAAACCTGGAAAGAAAAATGAAGTGGCTGATGCACTTTCTCGACGACCATATCCTTAAAACCCCTGAATCATCAACTGAACCAGAAGATGTAATTCCTTCATCTGACATTTCCAGTCTTGATTCCAACACTGTCTTTTATGAGACCACATTCCTCTACAAGACATCAGATGATTCACAGCATGTCATGGAACCAACATCTTCATCAGAATGCATCTGTGCTATTGGCACTAACCCATCTATTGCAGACCTACAAAGAGACTGCCCTGACTTTGGACCTATGTACAAGTACTTCAGCAATGATGTACTACCTTCTGAAAAATCCAATCGTGAGAAACTGCTCAGTGAATCAAACTTTTACGTGTTTCTGGACAACGTACTGTACCACTACTACCAACCCAGATCAAAAAGAGCACGACATCCGGACAATTATGTCAAACAGCTAGCAGTCCCACGTTGCCTGAGGGAAGATGTACTTAGATCTTACCACGACAGCTTGGCTGGAGGAGCACACCTTGGATTCGAACGCACTTAAGAGCCATCCAACTGAAATATTATTGGCCTGGCATGTATCAGAATGTTGCAGACTACGTACGTTCATGTGATCAATGTCAATGTGCAAAGAAATCCACCCAAAATACTCACGCACCTCTTGTCAACATGCCTGTCACCAAACCATTCAACAGAATTCACATGGATATCCTTGGTCCTGTCACTAAAACATCTAAAGGTCATAAGTATATTCTGTTAGTCGTGGACTCCTTTTCAAAATGGCCGGAAGCATTTCCTCTGAAAACCCAGGATTCTAAAGAAATAGCAACAGTACTTTTTCGTGAAATTTTTGCTCGCTATGGTGCACCTCGCACTCTCATCACTGATAGAGGACAAAATTTCATGAGCAAATTAGTCACGGCTGTATGTGAGCTTTTCCAAGTCACCCGCCATCACACAAGTTCATACCACCCGCAAACCAACGCAGCATGTGAACGCATGAATAGTACTATTGCTCAGTGTATCCGAACATACATCAATGAAGATCAGGATAACTGGACAGAGCTACTCCCTGGAATTCTGATGGCCCTCAGAATGAGCCCTTCAACACAGTCCTCTGACCTTTCTCCTCATCAAATCCTCTTTGGCTCAGAAATGGAATTACCTTTTGACACATCTGTAATTCCTAAAGATGGCATGAACCAAGACGCCAAAACTCATGTGGAAAATCTAATAAAACATCTGAAAGTCGTTGAAAATATTGCCACTGACAACATCCGCAATGCACAACAAAGACAAAAGGCACAATATGACAAAACAGCAGTCAACAAAGAATTCAGAGTTGGAGAATGGGTCCTACTTCACAACACAAAAGTAAGAAAAGGACTTTCTCCAAAATTTACCAAACCTTGGGATGGACCATTCTACATTGCGAGACAAGGATCAAACAACACCTACAAAATCATCCGTTGCTCAAACAACAAAGCTCTGAAATCACACATACATGCAAACAGGCTAAAACCCTACAACAACCCTGCCCATCGTCAACATTTAGACCCGCCACCAGATGCTGAAATCATTGACGACACGCATCTACCACCTGACAACTATGCTAATGAACAACACGTTAACCCAAATCCAAACAACATTCAAGATGCCACAGCAAACAACGATGCCACTCAACCTTTACAGGCTCCAGGTGATCAGCCTCCAACACCTACACAAGCAAACAACACTGGTGTACCAAATCCTGTTCCTCCTGACGCACCTCAAGGAGAGAACAGCTCACAGCCTCTGTCGTCACAACCCGAGATACATCCTCCCGATGCACTTAACGGAGAGGACACTCAACCGACTCCATCTCAAACCTCAGATGACAACATAAGCTACGTTGAACAACTTCTTACCTACAAGTACATCAACGGCAAAAAGTACTTCCAGGTCAAATGGATAGGACACTCAGAGAGAACATGGGAACCTGAGGTCAACATAAACCCCACTCTTATCCAAGAATTCCATATCAAAAGGACACAAAAAGGGAAAGCCCGAAAACGCAAAAAGCGCTCTTGCTTTAACTAGAAGGCAATGTTTAGTCCTATTCTTTCACCCTATCCACTTTTACTTTCTCTATCACTAACATTTCCCTTGTGCTTGTATAAGATCGTGTTAAAATTTTAACTTTTCATTTTTGTGTAATTTTTTTATTTTAAAATTGGGCAATATTTGAATTTGTTAATTTAGTGCTTCTCAGTTCTGATCAAACTGATACTGACATTCAATCTTATACAATGCACAATCCTCTTATACCTCTTTTTCTCTCTTCTCGTAGGTGGAAGTGGACTTAAACACCTGCTACTTCTGGTTCTTTTCTTGTGTCTTGGTAACCCTGGAATTGCCACAAACACCGACAACACCATCCAACGGATCAATTATGGCATCATCTTCGAAAAATCAACCAACATCTTTTTGGGTCAAGAAAACTGGCTCCACACCTTCAAGATTCAACTCCCAAATAATATTCATCTCGACTCCCTATATTGTAACATGCCAAAATGCAAGACAGTCGGCTATATTATCAAATCCATTAACCTTCTACGTATGCAGTGTATGGCCAGTGTAAACACCACCGTCAACCAAATCCATCATTTAATTCCTTCCACAACATTACCTCCACAACAAACATACATTGGATCATCTAGACAAAAGAGAGGACTTTTCGATTTCGTGGGTAAAATTTCAAAATCACTTTTCGGTACTGCAACATCAGACGACATTAACGCATTAAAACGACACATGCAGACTCTTAACAACAACAATGTAAAATTAGCTCAAGCAATGGCCCAACAAGATCATCATCTTTCATCCTTCATTTCTACAGTAGATGAGCGCTTCAACAATGTAATGTCTGCAGTCCAGAAAAACCATCAGGACGCCATCGCTTTAAGAAACCTGGCCCACAGATCAATTGATGCTCTGGAACACGAATTTGTTATACTAAGTGAACTCATCTTCAGACAAACCAATGTCACAGCACAACTAGAAAAAGAACTTGAGCATGTGAAGCTTGGTGTTCATGATCTAACCAAAGGAAAATTATCCCCCTTTCTTCTACAGTGCTGCTATCCTGAAAGTTGACAAGGATAGGACAGGATAGGATGCAGGATGCACGATACATGATAGAAATATAAAAGTTAAGTTCTATCCTATCCTATCCTATCCTATCCTGCATCCTGTAGCCAATCAGATTCGAGTATAAATTTCAGAGTTATTTTCCAAAACGAAAATTGGCTTAACATTGTATTTTCAATGTCAATTTAATACGTTTTACAAGTTAAACCATTTAAGAATAATTATCATATAAAGAACGCGGTGCGTAACATTGATGCGCGCTAAAATGTCGGCGTTACATCTTTGTCAATTCGTAGGCAAGTACGGAGTTACTGCAAGAATTCGATGCAACATTTGACAACGTCAGAAATAGATTTCTTTTTTTACTTTATTTAAAGTCTGCAAAGTAATAACAGCTTGAATTTATAAACGACCAATTCTGCATTTTAAAAGATAAACATGCATACAAAAACAGACATTGTTTCACGTTCATATAATTTCTTCGATGCCCAATAACAGGGACGCATATTTCTGTCCGATATTAACCTGAACATACATAATAAATAAATGTTAGCTAGCTATAAATTCTTAAGAATTTATACTTTAAAAATAACTCCGAGTGGTTTAACTATAAACAATAAAAACTTCCCAAAGGAATTATTCATTTCCAGATCGTGTTTACATTAATCGCCGAACGAATCGCTCGAATAATGATAATTACGCTCAGTTATATGTGATAAGAAAATAATTTGATAAAAATATGTTACTAAACAGTTCCTCAATAAGTGCATCAAAGTTATTTATCTGTTTTTTATGCATAAATATAATAAAATCAAAAATCGAATCGCTGACCTGTTTGTTTACGTTATTGTGTCCCTCCCGCGTACGATTTAGTTTTACCGTAACACAGGTAAGTAAGTTATGCCGCTCGAAGAATATTCGGTTTTAAGAATTAATCATTCATTTTGAGTACTACATTAATTGATAAAATTATTTAATTTTTAAATTTCGTTTCATTTAACTTGCATTCCTAAATTTTGAAGGTATGGGATAGGATAGGATAGGATAGGATAAAGCTTATTTGCAGGATAGGATGCAGGATACAGGATATAGGATAGGATAGGATAGTTTTGTCAACTTTCACGATAGCAGCACTGTATCTCCTGACATCCTACAATCCTCACTTAGACAAGTTCAAGATATTCTTTCAATCAAATTCACACAATTTCACATTTCCCACAAAAATCCTCTGCATTATTACTCTCAGGGAGACTTCATTTTCACTAGACTTCACTCACACCTTTATCTAACCCTTAAAATACCTATTTCACCATACGTCCGCTCAGTGGCTATCTATAAAGTATTTTCATTTCCTGTTCCTGTCAATTCTTCATCAAATCATGCCACGCAACTCCTTGATACACCAGAATACTTCATTACCACAGAAGACAATCAACACTATGCAACTATGACATCAAACCAATTATCACACTGTAGTGGGACAACGACATTATTCTGCACCTTTAATATCGCTTTGACTGCTTCTGCATCTCCCAATTGCCTCTCTTCAATCTTCTTTAACCAAAAAAAAGACACAGCCAAACTATGTGACTTTCGGTTCCTGCTAAACTCATTAAAACCATCCATTTCTGAGATTTCACCTTCACATGTTTTACTCTACCAAACGACAACAATTGCACTTGATTGCTCCTTAAGCCATAAAATTCTCAAAGGCTGCACATTCTGTGTAATGAAGATTCCTTGCAGATGTTCCATATTGACACGCAACTTATACCTTCCACCTCGACTCGGCAAGTGTAACAACAACACCGATAAAATTTCTATCCTTCACCCTATCTACCTGCCTCTCCTCCAACAATTCTTCAAACAAGACTCTCATTCGGATATATTTGGTGACACCATCTTTCAAGAATTTGTAGAAGTGAAACTTCCGAACTTTAATATATTTAATCATTCCTTCTCCAAGTTTGTTGCCAATGACAGAAACCAACATCTAAGTTTGAAACGTATAGCCAGTGCCGTCAAGCGTGATGGACAGGTATTCAAGACATTAGCTGAATCCATGATTGCAGGCCAAGTTGAATTTGCTGTTGATAATTGGCCCGATACTAGTGGAATCATCGCCATCATTGCAACATCCCTGGCAACCTTTGGTTTTATTTTCAGTATTTGGTCTTGTTACAAAATCAGAACAGTTCTAATGCCATTACTTCTCCTCCATCAAACTCATTCTGTCTCTGCACTAACACCTAAACCACCATTGTCTTTTATTTACCACTCCCCAAAATCTACTAACCCAACTACCATTGATGAGCATATCTACTCATCCTTCACAACTCCTTGGCCATATGTCTCCCTCTCAGTTATAACAACTCTTCTTGTTATTGCATGCATAACTTATCTCTGGAGCAAATTTGTCCAGACTCACCTAACAACCATTCACCTAGAAATTACCACTGGACCAGTGTGTGAACTAATCCAGCTAATCACCTTGCCTCTCTGCCCTAACAACTGGCACATACAACCACCTCAGGATGTTTCCTCTATTAACATTACCAGAAGTTATTTTATATTTCACTATATTGAAATCCAGTGCACCCCAATCACCATCACTAACGTGCACACTAATCGCTCAATCACTGTGAAAACAACACAACTCATTACACCTTTAAAAGCACGGCGCATTCAAAACATCTTGCGTCACCCTTACACTGCTTACTTCCTTCTTTCACATCATAAATATTTTGCACTCCTCAATTAAAATTTCCCCCCATTAACCTTGGCTGAACATGACTTGCAGGGAGAGTGAATGTGTGAAAGAAAATTCATCTTTATTTTTCAATTTTCTTTCTATTGTATATATGTTGACATTCTGTTTTTAATTCAATGTGCCTCATTTTTGCACAGGTACATCATGTATGTTTTGCTCAATAGATAGGCATTTTCATTTTTCCTTGATTAGTTAGCAATACCTGGTTGAACACTTACCAGCTGATGTGTACATATTCATTTTTTCTTCTTTCTTTTTCATGTATTATTTGCATTTCAATGTACATTCTTATGTTCAACATTTACAGGCACATGTATATATTTTTTTATCTTTGAGGACAAAGATTTTTCCTACCAGGAGGGAATTATCATATGGTCACTTTAACCCTAAAAGTGATTTTCTATATATAGACCTTTACAATAAATTTCATTGTATGAAATTTATTCATTTCATTTTTAACTTAATTTGTGATTAACAAGATAGGATTTTTGTTATCTCCTTTTAGAGCATTTAATCTTGCATTCCTTAATTACGCGCCTTAACACATACAGATTATGTTTTATTTGATTATCGAGGATGTCTCACATTCTTTGTAACTATTTCCTTTTGAACCTTGTGAAATCAATTAGTGTCACGGAAATCAAATGCCCCGAATCACTCAAAATGATTCATTAATCAAACTAAATGCTTACTTACGACATCTACCATTTTTGTATAAAACCCTACGTAAAGCCCTTAGGTAGATTACACATCTCGATACTTTTGTTCAGAATTCTTTATTGCGTAATTGGCGTAATCTTATTGTTAACAAGATTAACTCATGCGCTGGACAGGGGACGCTATCTTTCTTTGTCCGATCACTTCTTCCTCGGACATTCAACAATAAAGACATAAACTTTACTTCAGTCTCCTGTCCTATTTTTCAGGTAAATCATATTTTACTATTTGTCTTATTTTGCTTATTTTGTTATGCACATTTTTATGCTCTGCGTTTGAAATGCATATCTAACTTTTGTTTACTTGTTTATGCATTTTGATTGAATATGTAGTTCATTACCTTGAGACAAAGCATTGTTCATAATTCAAATTTATTTGTTCTATATTTCAAATTGAACACAAGTTTTATTCTTCAAATTGTTTATCAGCAATTTCGGAATTTCATTTTCTCTACCAAGTACGGTTTTTACTTTTACAACTTTTATCGGTGAAAATGAAACTAACTTTTGGCTCGCTTGGCAAATCTCTATTTTACCAACAATGTGCATGCGTCTCAAGTGTCGAAAATTATCATCATCATCATCATCATCATCATCATCATCATCCAAAACTTAAATTATCATCACGTAAAACGGTGATATATGTATGAGTAATAGAAAAAAATATACTCAAATTTGTAAACTTAGTGGGTAGAACAAGGCAGTGTTTAAATCATACTACAGTAGAGATTTTCTTTGGCATTACAATTCACAAACATCTTTCTTAGACTGAAATTGACACATGTACAACCCTGCAGTAGGTAGTTCAGATCATTTATAAAATTTAGTTTTGTTTTCTGTGCTGTGATATAGACGAGACAGACAGTTCTTGACTTTGACTACGTGTCAAACCAACGAACGGTTATCTTTACAATCATCGAAATACCGGACACGGGTATAAGACATAGTGTACTTTTTTTTTAATTCAAAAGTTGGTTCAAATTTTTTAAATTAAAAGAACTCTCAAACTGATATCAAATTTCAATTTTCTTTAGTAACACCATCGCTTAACTAGATAATCCTAAGTTTGTAAACACATTTTAGCTAAAAAACTTCATTAAATGTGTGCATGTATCTTTATAGATATTATTAAATGCATATGAATGAAATTAACTACATCTTATTTTAAAATTGTGATATATTTAAAAATTGTCTCGGGCACCTGTTACATGCACTACATGTAACAATCTGTTGTGTTAAAACTTTGATATTGTTTGCTACTTTATAGTTTTTCTTTTACAATGATTATTTTACATATTTAATTAATATACACAACTGACTTTTCAGTTGAATCAATTCGCGACAATTTCACAGCTGTAATATATTTCCATTATTGCCTCGGGCACCTGTTCTTTACATGCAGTAAACTGGCGTGTGTACATCTTGTATATTCTGTGTTAGTTCCAGTGTTTTTCTGATCATGGGCAAACAATAGAATTGACAATTGATATACACAACGGAAGTTTTAGTAAAAGGTAATATGCAGTGTTCAAGAAAAACAGTACAGTGTGTACTGTTTGAAAAACAGCGAGTATAACCAGATTCAATAATTATTGGTAATCTTTATTGAATGTAGATCTGATGTAGATCTGATGTGGTAAAGTGCTGAAACAAATTATAAACAATTTATGAATACATGGAATAATATGCAAACTGACATTTTAACAATTCACACAATAATACATTTATATCATATATGTATATATATCATAGTTGTCATAAGAAATAAATTGACAATTATCAAAATAGACGAATTCCGAAATGTGCACCCAGTATTGAAACAGTAGCCCGAGGAAAACTATGGAATTTACCGGTAGGTAAAAAATGGAAAAAAAAAATTATTAAGAAATATAAACATAGAATTCACACTTTATAGGTTTGCTGTGTACTTATTAATGACCAGTAAATCATATAAATAATGAAGTTATCCTTATATGTTTAACATCACTAAATGTAAACACGAGAAAATATGGCGCTTACAACCTACTACAGTAACAGTCATTACGAGGATGCTTATGTTTGCTTTTTTAAACATGTCAAGGCAAAAACAACAAATAAAATGAATATTTCATATATCTAAATGCATATGATACTTACAATTTGAGGGGACAAGGATGAAACATGGAATATGTTGGTAAAGAAAATGTGTAGCACTGCGGCGGGACCGCACGTACACAGCGTGAAAAACTGAACCTAGAAGAGTTCCACATAAAGAGGAATAACTCTCAGACTGTATAATACAAGATCAAGAAAGATAACTCCTGGTTCCACTACACTTCCCGCCTGGCATCTTTGAGATGCCACTACTCATATGCATGCACAAAACATTTCAAAATTGTGATAAACTAGTTGATAAACAATACATGACATCTCGTGATCACTTGATACATGAATCATAATACCGGTACAAGTCAATGTTTGCAAATTCATTGTTAACAGTCCATTATTCACAGTCCATAAGTTACAGTCCACATCTAGTCACTGTTCACTTTCTATTAGCAACACGATATCATGAATTGGTCGAATGTAAAATGTTGGTTTTCCTGCTCGAATAGTTCGCACAACAACTTTTCTTACAATTCCATCGTCACTTGGAAATACGCGGTCGATAATACCAGTTGGCCAGTTGTTCCGGTGCTCAGCGGGATCTTTCAACAGTACCACATCATCGTCTTTAACGTTTCTGGTTTTGCTTTTCCACTTACGTCTACTTTGTAGGATAGATAGATACTGCTTACGCCACTGATTCCAGAAAATATCTGCAAGGATTTGGACTCGTTTCCATTGTGCTCTGTAAATGTCTTGTTGACTGAGTGAATCAGACACGACTGGTAGGAAATCAACTTTCCCGGTGAGAATCATAGTTGGTGTAAGAATCAATGGGTCATTTGGATACGAAGGTATCGGTGCTATAGGTATAGAGTTTATGATGGCACTAACTTCACTTAAAATGTTGCTAATGTCTCATGTGTTAGAGGTTTACCACTAGATTCCAAAAGCATTGAATCAAGGATTCCTATGACTCGCTCCCAGACACCACCCATATGGGAGGAATGTGGGACATTGAAAATCCAGGTGATGTAGGATTTGTCAAGGAATTGTTGAACTGGTCCTTCTTCTACTTTTATCGTGTTCACTCTCATTTCCTCAGCAGCTCCAATGAAATTGGTGCCTCGGTCAGATCTTATTATCTTCACTGGGCCAAGGAGTGATAGAAATCTACGCAGCGCATTTATAAAACATGAACTCGACATCTTTTCAATAACCTCTATGTGAGCTGCTCTTGATGTTAAACAGGTAAACATCACTCCCCATCTCTTGCTGTTTGCAGCTCCTCCTCTAGTTCTGCGGGTACAGACTTCCCATGGTCCGAAGACATCAATTCCAACAGATGTGAAAGCTGGGCCTGGTGTGATCCTGTCCTCTGGTGGCGAAGTTTTCGACAAGTCACGCAAGTGTGAATGAAAGATGAAATCATGCGCTTGCCTCCCAGGATCCAATAACCTGCCGTACAAAGTGCACCTTCATTGAATAATCTCCCCTGATGTTTGACTTGCTCGTAAAATGACGAATCAAAAGAACAGAGATATGACTGTTCTTGGGAAGAATAATTGGATTGATTTCTTTTGATGGTAAAATTCCAGCAGCTTTGTTCAATCTTCCACCAACACACATTAGTCCATTTTCATCTGAAAATGGTGCAAGTTTGGATATACTTGTGTCTTTGTTCAAAGGTTTTCCAGACTTTAAACTGTTTATCCCTTTAGAGAAGAATTCTTGTTGAATCTGTTTTAGGACAAAGGTCTCTGCTTTACGAATTTCATCATAACGGGTAAGTTGCATAGGTTTCTGGTCACGATAAGCTCTAAACCTGCGGCAAACGCGCTTGAGACAAGCAATGACCATAATGAGACAACTCCAACGATCAAATCGATCAAATTTCTTGGTAATGAGATCAGATCCTGTTGTTGTAATGGTAACGTCAGTTTGTGAACATATCACAGGTCTATCGATTGGACGGACTTCTCTGTCACTATCAGGTTCAACAAGTGGAAACTGTGTAGTTTTCATTTCCGTCACATCACACAACCATTGTGGACCAGTAATCCATGGTAACCGCATAATGTTGATCACATTAGTGTTGCATCTTGTACAAGAATCTGCAGGATTCTTTTCACTGGAAATGAAGTTCCATTCATTGGCATTAGATATTCGTAGAATACGATCAACTCGGTTGCTTACATAGGTGTAAAATCTTCGAGTCCTATTACCAATGTAGCCTAACACAACTCTGCTATCTGTGTAATATGTCATGGTTTGCAATGGGATGCCAAGTTGTACAGATATGATCTCTGCGAGTTCTGTTGCTAGGACAGCTCCACACAATTCTAGGCGAGGAATGGTGTGGCCATTAAGAGGTGCTAACTTGCTTCTTCCCATGATGAATCGAACGCTTGTTTGTCCATCACTTACAGTTTTTATATATGCTGATGCTGCTATTGCCTTTTCTGAAGCATCTGACAATATGTGAACTTCTGCTGTCTGGGCTGAACTAACAGAAGTGTGAGACATCATACGGGGAATGGCGATATCACTGAGACAGTGAAGAGATGATTGCCACTCGTTCCACTTTTGAAGATCATTGACAGGTAATGGTTCATCCCAGTCAACTCCTTCAGGTGTGCATTCTCGGAGAAGTATTTTACCGCTGATGATGATTGGTGATATGAAACCTAATGGGTCGAATAGGCTGTTTACAGTTGAGAGCAGACTGCGACGAGTAAAAGGCTTCTCTTCAGTAGGTACCGTAAACACAAAAGTATCGTCCTTCAGTCTCCAACAAAGTCCAAGAGATCTGTGTATCATGTCATCACTATCTATTTCTTTCAGCTGTTCTCCATGATCACTGACATCAAAAACGTCCATCACAGCTTGTTTGTTGGACGTGATTTTGTGAAGACGAATCTGACCTTCCTGTTTCATGGTTGATTGAGTACGCTTCATCAGGCTGATAGCATCTGATTCATTTGGTAAAGAGATTAACCCGTCATCAACGTAGAAGTTATGCTGTACAAAGTTTTTCACATCTCGATCAGCGTGTTCGACAGTCTTAAGGAGTCCATAAGATGCAATACCAGGCGACGGACTGTTGCCGAATACATGTGAAGTCATTCTGTACTCTATCATGATGTCATCTGGGTTGTTTTCTTTATACCAAAAGAAGCGTAGGTAATTGCGGTGGTCTTCATCAACACGAAATCGATAAAACATCTGCTCTATATCAGCTGCCATCGCCACCTCATCCTTTCTAAAGCGCAGCAAGATCCCAAGAAGAATGTTGATCATGTCTGGACTAGACATGAGTACTGAATTGAGGGAAACTCCACCATACTAAGCTGACGAATCAAAAACGCCTCTTATTTGATCTGGTTTCTTTGGGTTACGAACGCCAAACAAAGGTAGGTACCAGCAACCTGTGCTTGTTAGAGGTGGTGCAACTTCTGCTGCTCCACTGTTTAGGACTTTCTCCATGAATTTCACAAACTGCCCTTTCTTTTCTGTATCTCTCTGTAAACGGTTGTGTAGTATCTGGGCTCGATGTAATGCCTGAGGTCTGTTGTTAGGAAGATCAGGTTGATTCTCTCGAAAAGGAAGAGGTGCAGTCCACACGCCGTCCTTGTCTTTAGTGAATGATCTATCCATCAACTTTAGGAATAGTCTGTCTTCTACCGATAAACCAGTACAATCATCTTCAGGGGTCTTCATGAAGACATCTTCACCATGAAATTGAAAGTCACGCTCACCAATTATATAGCTAGACACAAGTGTTTGCTCTTTCACATCAATGTTGTTCTGACACGGTTGACTGCACGTAACTCTACCATCATTGAGAATAGACACTTTGTTGACATTCACGGAGGTTCTTCTATGAAGTCTACCGAGACAAACTTCACCAATTATAGCCCAACCAAGACTAAGTCTTTGAGCGAATGGTTCCCCTCGAGGACCAGTGATCTGCTCTTCAATGTGATGGGCCTCAATCAAGTCTCTTCCAATAAGGAGCTGTATTTTTGAATTCACATCAAACTCAGGTATACTAGATGCAATTCTGAGAAGGTGAGGGTAGCTCTTAGCAACTTCTGGTGTAGGAATTTCAGAGGTTTCGTTAGGGATGTCATCACATTCCATCAGAAGAGGAAGGTCCATTGTCACAGCTGTGTCCAATGATCGTAACTTCAAACCATGTGCTTGCCGACCATTTTGGGCTGTCTTTCCGATGCATGTTGTCAAAGTGTAATGAATGGGAGAGGACATAATGTTCAAGGCATCAAATAGCTCTGGAGATGCAAGAGACTGGTTGCATTGGTCATCCACGATTGCGTTAACACGATACATGTTGTTAGGATAGTCTGTGTGAAATACATCCACACGGAAAATGTTGCTGCATGATCTGCCTTGATAATGGTCGCCACAGAATGTAGTACACTTGACACTAGTGTTTATTGAAGCTTTCATAGGTACAGGCGATATGTTGTCTGTTTCTGACTTTATGGTTTGTAGAGCTGAGTTATACATTTTATCCCCGCCATGCATGCTTGGGCTTGATGATGGACCTTTGTTTATATGCAAAGCTGTCGTATGATAAACACTCCCACAAGCAGTGCATTGGATTTTGACTTGGCAGTCGTTTGCTGTATGACTAGTTGAGGTGCAACATCGAGTACAAATGTTTTTACTTTGCAAGAAGTTCTTGCGTTCATAGAACGGTTTTGCACGGAAGGCTCTACAATCATGGATGCTATGATTTGCCTTATGATATGGACAGCGGGCGTTGTTGTTGTCTGTTGACACCTCAGACTTTTTGGAATATACCGGTCTCTTGAGAGCTGGTTGTCGGCTGTTGGTGAATACAAATGGCGGATCATTTCTGATTTCACTCATTTCGCGTACAAATGTCACAAAATATGAAAATGGTGGGAACGGCACTTTGTTTACCTTTTTGTAATTGGAGGCTTTGGCGATCCATTTTTCCTGCAGGTGAAATGGTAATTTGATGATGATAGGATTCACTCCAATTGACGAGTTAAAATATGATAGGCTTGTAGAAAATGTTGAATTAGCCATCAGTGATTCTATCTTAATGAGAATGTTTAACAAGTCATACAGGCGTTTGTTTTCAGCTAATGTCACTGGTCGGAAGTTTTCTAGCTGGTGACGTATCGACTCTTCTATCATTTCTGGTCTTCCGTACATCTCATCTAGTCTTTTCCAGATTATTTGAAGTGCTTCCTTAGGTTTCCCAAGATTTGCATTGCGAATTCCAATTGCTGTAATTTTGGAATTGCCAGTGAGTCTATTTAACATTAACTCAAGTTCTTCATTACATGAAACTTATAGTTCACTGACAATATTGGTAAATGTTTCCTTCCAGGCATTGTACGAATCTGGCGAGTCATCAAAGTTTGAAAAACGTTCAGGAAGCATTTGCTTTTTAATCATAAGCAGGGCCATTTCAGATAGCACATGAGGCGATTCAGTTGTGGGTATCTGGACATCAACAGGATTGGAAGGGATGTTTTCCACAAACTTCTGTGTTCGTTCCCCTATACTCTCTCTCTCAATGTCTGCAAGGTCTTGCTCCATTGAAGGTTCATTATCACTAGCACTCTGTTCTTGTTTCAGTAAATCTAAGTCAATGTCCAACTCACACTTTTTTCTGTTCATTTCAGCTATGCGTATTGATTCATCTTCCTCAAGGCGAAGTTTCTGTTTTCTTAGCTCTGCTTCTTTTTTCATTATTTCCAACTTCCGCTCTTTTCTTCTTTTCCTCTCAGTGCTGGTTGTTGATATTTCTGAGGCTGTTTCTAAGAGGTCTAATTTTGCAGCTTTAATGTTGTCTAAGGCTTTGTAAACCACTGACTTTCCTTTCTCAAAGTCCTCGGTACATCGTTTCATCTCGCTTTTACCTTGTTCACTTCTGGAGTGTCTTTGTAGAAAGACAAGGTACTGTTTAATACTATTGTGAAACTCACTGAATGTGTTCTCTATATCACTCTGTAAGATTTGATATTGTTCAATAGTTCTGTCACATTTTTGCACTCGTAGAATGCATTTCTCGACTTTCCCCCATGTTTCGAATATAGGTTTTTTATATTTTGAACATTCTTCTTCAAATGCTAAGTGTCCTTTTTCACTCAAGATAACATCACGTTTATCCTTGGTAGAGGTGTTGGTTTCTTCAATCTCGTTCTGGGAATCACCGTTCCGTGGTAAGGGGAGCCCTCCCGTAGCCATGTTTCCTTGGTGTGTAAATTTACTTTACTGTACTGTTTGAAAAACAGCAAGTATAACCAGATTCAAAAATTATTGGTAATCTTTATTGAATGTAGATCTGATGTAGATCTGATGTGGTAAATTGCTGAAACAAATTATAAACAATTTATGAATACATGGAATAATATGCAAACTGACATTTCAACAATTCACACAATAATACATTTATATCATATATGTATATATATCATAGTTGTCATAAGAAATAAATTGACAATTATCAAAATAGACGAATTCCGAAATGTGCACCCAGTATTGAAACAGTAGCCCGAGGAAAATTATGGAATTTTACCGGTAGGTAAAAAATGGAAAAAAAAATTTATTAAAATATATAAACATAGAATTCACACTTTATAGGTGTGCTGTGTACTTATTAATGACCAGTAAATCATATAAATAATGAAGTTATCCTTATATGTTAAACATCACCAAATGTAAACACGAGAAAATATGGCGCCTACAACCTACTACAGTAACAGTCATTACGAGGATGCTTATGTTTGCTTTTATAAACATGTCAAGGCAAAAACAACAAATAAAATGAATATTTCATATATCTAAATGCATATGATACTTACAATTTGAGGGGACAAGGATAAAAACATGGAATATGTTGGTAAAGAAAATGTGTAGCACTGCGGCGGGACCGCACGTACACAGCGTGAAAAACTGAACCTAGAAGAGTTCCACATAAAGAGGAATAACTCTCAGACTGTATAATACAAGATCAAGAAAGATAACTCTTGGTTCCACTACACAGTGGAAGGTTTATTTCAATCAGATGTCAAATTGAAATAAATGTTATTATTCAAATTAGATATAATTTTTTATGCATGCTTATTGTAGAAAAAAAAATCTTTGTTGTAGTTTTAACAAAAAAAAAAGAAAAAAAAAAAGAAAAAAAAAAGCGTTTTGTGTGAAAATAAAGCCTTACTCTAATCAGACAATATAACATGGCTCATACCCGAACATTATTTCTTTTTCTTATTTAATCTCAGAGTTGCTAATAAGATGTTTCGAGAAAATAAAAAAATATATAATCATTATAAAAATCAATTATATACTAGCTTTTATAACTTTATTTTAATCGAATAATTTGAATCGTTTTTCTATTAAAAGTGACCTCAGGGTCTCTCAGGGTGTCCTCAGTACCCTCAGTGCCGATCTCAGGGTCTCTCAGGGCTTCCTCAGTACCCTCAGTGTCGGCCTCAGGGTCTCTCAGAGCTTCCTCAGTACCCTCAGTGCAAACCTCAGGGTCCCTCAGGGTTTCCTCAGTACCTTCAGTGCTGTCCTCAGGGTCTCTCAGGATTTTCTCAGTGCCACTCAGGGTTTCCTCAGGGTTTTTTGATAGTCTCAGGGGTTTTTCATTACAGTAGTGAGTGGAATCGATTTAAATTATAAATGCAAACATTTTCTTCTCTATGATGTCTAACAAAATATGTCTACTTCTCTCGATATATTGCGCTAAAGTTTAAGTACTTTGGTCCCTATTAATCCCTTATTACGTAATAAAGGGGCGTGGCAATGATCTTTTCTAATAGATATTGGTATTATCAACAACTTTGCTTCTATAATGGATTACAATATCTTTATCGTTTTTAAGTTATTTGTAATAGAGTTTACGAGTCTCTTGGCCCCTAAAAAAAGGGGCCAGCCCCTTTTTTGATTTCGTTTGAAAGAACTTATGATTATCTACCACTTTTGTTATATATATCTTAACAAAATATCAACTGCTAAAAAGATACAGTTCAAAACATATGAAAATTTTGAATAAAAATTCGTACCTAATTTTTGTGCCTAGGCGAGCTCCAAGAAATAGCGCCACTGGCATAAAACAACACAATAGTGCACAACTTCAAACTATAGACTATCTATCCTGAAAATTTCATAGTCATATCTCTAATAGTTTCTGAGATCAACTCTACACAAAAAAGGTCGTAAAAATTTGCAAAATGGCCGATAAATCGGTACCAGAAGTGATGACAGGAAAAATCTCAAAAATTTATGAAGTTTTATTTCAAGTCTCATCTTCTGTGAAAAATAATTGAAATCAGTCGAATAGTTTTCGAGAAATCGCGTGCACAAAATTTGTGGACAAAAATGATAATATATATATCTCGTTACGAGTAACGAATAGGTCTTCCGTCCGATTAGTTTTTTACGATAAAATGAAATACCTATACTATATGTCAAATCTGAGATCCTTGTGAAAATAGTTTTTTTTTAATCTCGAGACTGGAAACGGACAAACGAAAGTGATTAATTGAAAAAAGCTAGTAGTTCTTGTATAACTACATTTGCCTAGTGTACATCACTGCTTATTATGCTAGATGAAACACCTAAGAAAATCTGTTGGACTTGTTAAAACATGGATTGTTTGAACCTTCCAGTGAGCAGCGGCAAAATTAAACCCGTTAAACACATCTTCAATCAATTGTCTATCATTCATAAAAGTTTCATGTCTCAATCACTTACAGAGACTAAAATCTCGCGGATATCAAATTTATAAAATGGATAGCTACTTAAGATATTTGATATAACTCACTGGAAGTAGAATTAAATTGCTTATTTAACTTTGTATAATTAAAGGATATAAGATCGTGTACTGATTTACTCATTCCATGTAAAATATACAAAATAAGGGGGAAAAAAATTTCTAAGTGCTTCCGGTGACAACCGGAAGTGATGACGAATCAATCAAAATAAGGTAACCACAGATACATACTTTAGGCTATTATCTAACAAAGTTTGGTTGTTCAATTCGTCACCGTATTTGATTCTCGTGGAGTCATTTCTTTTTGTCTCTTGACAAGGAATTGGACAAACGGAAATTCCCTGTGAAAATAAAAGTTAGTATTTCATGAACATAAGACCATTGTACTTTATTGTTCATCAATTTTACTAGAATTGTCAAAGAAATAGTTAAACTTTCAAACAGCTCGATTTGTTTGAATCCTTCCGGTGAGGACCGGAAGTGACGGTCGACAAAATGAAAGTGGTTTAACACATTTTCTATCAAAGGTTTATCATCTTTCTTAGTCTAGTATTGATCGCTTGACTTTCTGACATCTTGTGGGTAAAACAGTTAAAAAAAGTTAAAAAAAAAAGGCTACCTGAGATATTTGAGATATCTCACCGGAAGTAGATTTTTTTCTTTATTTAATAGATGACATATGTAAGGATTAAAACTTATACTTTAATTCTATATGAAATACAATTAATGCAAAAAAAAATTAATTTTTAGAGTGCTTCCGGCGACAACCGGAAGTTATGACGCGGGTATGATAAGGCAACTCACAGCGATCAAATTCCTCTGATCGATATGACATCACAATAAGCAGCATGATGTCATATTTTACTCAGAAACATGTCGATTTTAACTTTATCTCTGGTTTATATTATAAAAATTACAGACATAAAATATCACTAGAAACTCTTCTAACTGAATATATCTTCGATTTCTCTCTATTACGTATAATTATCATTGATGACGTCACAAGCATGTTTAAAAGAGAAGATCATGTCGGGAGACAAATTATCGGAATGCAGTGTAAACAATGCCGAAATAAGACTTATTTAATACAGATACCTAAGATTTAGATGAGTTCGAATATAATCAGGATAATATAGGCATGGATATTTTGTTCAATCAGCGAGTGTTATAAGGTAAGCGGATCGACATTTAAATGGCTTGACCAGCCTTTCCCCTGTCAGTGTGTACAAAAAATGGCAAAAGTGTAACACTACCCTGGATATTAGGAAAGATGATTTTGGTAAAAATCAACGGAATATGACCTAAACTACATGAAAAGTGCTGCTAGAATCCTGTGCTTTGTTGTTTTAAACGAAAAATACGTAGTATTTTCAATGAGATTTTAGAAGTTGAGAGGGTTTCCGATAAATATTTACAATATTTATTTTATGCGATGTACAATAGGATTCTAGCAGTAATACTAATAAACATGAACTAATTTCCAATCGAAATATTGTAGAAAACATACAAATGAACTTCGGGGTAGTGTTACACTTTTTGATTTTTTGTTAAGGTAAAAAAGTGATCTATTTTTAACTGTCACGTGATACCATGGCACGGCAGCTTCAAAGATTGAGTCGATTACGAAGTAGAAAAATAATATCTTGGTGAACTCTTTCACTTGGTATTAATATCCAGCGCTGTTTTCATAAAAATAAACATTATTTAAATTGATCATAATTTTGACGGTCATTAAACTATGAACTGCCTTAACCTACCCGCGGACGAACAAAACAAAACAAAATAGTTT
Source organism: Magallana hongkongensis (assembly GCA_015776775.1). Lineage (NCBI taxonomy): Eukaryota > Metazoa > Mollusca > Bivalvia > Ostreida > Ostreidae > Magallana > Magallana hongkongensis. The sequence continues at coordinate 49,598,126 of CM027466.1, forward strand.
GAAGACATCTACAACTATAGATCTATAATCCTAAAAAGTCTGAATGTCCAAGTCCTAATCATTATTGAGACCTCAATGTCACAAGATTTTTGACGCTGGACAGGAAACGGACGACAGGAAATGAACTTTGGAACAAATGAAATACATTCCTGAGGAAAAAGTTTTGATCTATCACTCCTGCAAATTTCAAGAAAATCTATCGTCCCATCTCTGAGAAATCTTGTAGACAAAAAATTGGGAACAAAATTCGTACCCAATTTTCGAGCCAAAGTGAGCTCATAAGAATGGCGCCACTGGCGTAAAACAAAAACAATAGGCTCAACTTCAGACTATGGTCTACCTATCCTGAAAATTTCATATTCATGTCTTTGATAGTTTCAGAGTTTTAGTGTGCACAAAATAGGTCGTAAATATGAACAAAGTGGCTAATAAATCGGTACCCGAAGTGACGACAAGAAAATTATCAAACAAGTATTAAGTTCATATCAAGTCCAATCATCTGTGAAATAATGGTGGAAATCGGTCGAATAGTTTTCGAGAAATCGTCTGCACAAAATTCGTGGAAAAAAAAATAATAACTAGATACGATCTCGTTACGAGTAACGAGTAGGTCTTCCTTGCGATTTCTGTTTTAAATCATACCATGAATAATCGATACAATTTCAGAATTATCCCCCCACACATTTCCGAAAACGTATGCAAATCCGAAATACGTAATAAATGGGCGTGACAATGAGGCAACCCCTTTTTCTTGATTTCTTTGAAAAGGTTTTAAGAATACTTACCGTTTTTGTTCTTACACCCATCTAAAATTGTTGATCATTTTTGAGATACAAATGTTTGAATATTTTAGGGGCTAGCCCTCAAGATCCTTAATGGGGACAAAAAATCGTGTTTTGGTAAGTGGATTCGATTAAAATCATAAATTCAAACATTTTTCTCTTCTATGATGTCTATCAAAATATGTTTACTTCTCTAGTTATATTACGTCAAAGTTTAAGTACTTTGGCCCCTAAAAATCCCTAATTACGTAATAAAGGGGCATGGCAATGATTTTTTCTAATAGATATTGGTACGATCAACAACTTTGCTTCTATAATGCATTACAAAATCTTTCTCTTTTTAAGTTATTTGTAATAGAGTTTAAGAGCCCCCTTTTCTGATTTTGTTGGAAAGAACTTTTGATTCTCTACCACTTTGGTTATATATGTTTTAACAAAATATCAACTGATAAAAAGATATAAATCAAAAAGTGTGAAAATTTTGAATGAAAATTCGTACCCAATTTTCGTGCCCAGGCGAGCTCCAAGAAATGGCGCAACAGGCATTAAACAACTACATGCTGCACAACTTCAAACTATAGTCTACCTATCCTGAAAATTTCATATTCATATCTCTTATGGTTTCCGAGTTTATAGCTGCACAAAATGAGTTGTCAAAAATTACAAAAGGCCGACAATTCAGTACTGAAAGTGACTACGAAAAAATGAAGAAAAATGTATGAAGTTTAGATCACGCCCAAACATCTGGGAAAAATGGTTAAGAACGGTCGAATAGATTTTGAGAAATCTCGTGAAGAATATTTGGGAAAAAAATGATAATAATAAGAAACAGTGCGAAAACAATAAGATCTTCCGCTGGAAACGTAAGACCTTAATAATAAGAAATCGTACGAAAACTATAAGGTCTCCCTTTGGAAACGGAAGACCTTCATAAAATATATATATATGTGTATATATATATATATATATATATATATATATATATATATATATTTATATATATATATATATATATATATATATATATATATATATATATATATATATATATATATATATATATATATATATATAAATCACAGTTTTAGTATAATAATTGATTGCCAATGCTAACATGTAGGTCCACCGTTCATTAATTACAAGTCTCTAATGCCCCCCCCCCCCCCCCCCATGTTAGCAAATCAGCGATCACATCTGGTATGTGTACCTGCTGGCACTTCATTTATATGACAAATACATATAAAGAGAAAATATATTAATCTATATATAATAAGAAAAAGTTATGTTTTAATGTACCTATTATATGAATTATAAATGATTTAAAATGTTTGCAAAACTTGTTTTTGACAATGATTTGAAAACCTCAGAAAAAAAAGTTATTACAGATTTTATATGATTACATATTTCTTGCGGTTTTTCCCCTTTGTTTTTAATTCTACAATACATTTTATTCTTATCATTTTTTAATTATCAATATATATTTTACAGGCAATCAAAATCATACTGCTGAGAAATATTTTTTTTATTTTTACATTTTCTCATTTTTTTCAATATAAAAGCCTATTACAACTGTTTTCCACGATACCTCAAAATTGAAAAATTATTGAACAGTGCCCCATATTTGACTTGCATTCTTACATCGTATAATGAAATGTTCATTATTTTCCTTTACACTTTTACAACATGCACTCCTCATTTTCTTAACATTTTTTCATTTTTTCACCTTTTCTCTGTTATATAAATAAATGTATTGTTCAGTAGTCCTTAATTAAAGTCAGATACATTTTTGTCTTTAATGGCAAAGTTTTTTTTTATCAAAAATAGATAAATTTGCAAAACATTTTTTATGTTTTTGACAAAACATGTCATAAATAGCATTGAATCAATATCACAGATGTATAAATGGTTTTCAAAAAACAGTTCAAAAGACATGATATGAAATGAATTTAGCCCCCATAATTCGTTATTTTTTTTCGGTAACAATAAATGATCATGTTATTTGTTAAAAGAGTTTATATAAAATATATTTTTCACCTATTTATTTGATTTATTTACACTCACTTGCAGTATATGACGTCAGAAGTGACGCTATTTCTATATTCTAATCAAAATCATTCAAAAATTGACCTTTTGTTATGTTTTTAAGAATGGGAAATATAGAGTACATGCTTGAACAAGGAAAAACATGTTGCAAGTTATAAATGTTGGCTTGCTACTTCTCTGATAAAAATATTTTGTTTGTTCAAGCATGCACTTTATGTTTTCTGAAAGAAAACTGCTTGAAAACAAGCTGTTTTATGCTAAAATGCGCAAGTGGCGGGAAAGGTTGTCTTAACAATATCATTTTTAGCTCACCGAGACGAAGTCGGGGGGGGGGGGTTATGCTATACCCTCGGCGTCGGCGTCGGCGTCCGGACCTGGTTAAAGTTTTTGTTGCAGGTCCTGTATCTAAGCTATTACTTGTCCTATCTTCACCAAACTTGCATGGATGATGCATCTGGACCTACTTGTGGAATTGAAAGACTTGGATGCTGAATCTGGGTCCTAAATTTCAGATGATGAAGGAGGTTAAGGTTTTTGGAGCAGGTTAAAGTTTTTGTTGCAGGTGCCCTTTGATAGCAATATCTAAGTTACTCCTGGTCCTAACTTCACCAAACTTGCATGGATGGTGTGTCTTATAATACTGATCCACCAGACAGGCTTGAGTGCTGAATCTGAGCTATAGGTTTCTGAATCTGGAGGAGGTTAAGGTTTTTGGAGCAGGTTAAAGTTTTTGTTGCAGGTGCCCTTTGATAGCAATATCTAATTTACTGCTGGTCCGTACTTCACTAAACTTGCATGGATGGTGCGTTTTATAATACTGATGCACCAGACAGCCTTGAATGCTGAATCTGAGCTATAGGTTTCAGATGCTGGAGGTGGTTAAGGTTTTAAGAGCTGGTTAAAGGTTTTGTTGCAGGTGCCCTCTGATGATAATATCTTATTTACTACTGGTCCATACTTCACCAAACTTGTATGGTTGATGTGTCTTATGATACTGATGCACCTGACAGGCTTGAATTCTGAATCTGAGCCATAGGTTTCGGATGCTGGAGGAGGTTAAGGTTTTTGGAGCTGGTTAAAGTATTTGAGCAGACGCCCTCTAATGATTATATCTTAGCTACTACTGGTCCAAACTTCATCCAACTTGTGTGGACGGTGCGTCTTTATATACTGATGCACCTGAACGGCTTGAATGCTGAATCTGAGCCATAGGTTTCGGATGCTGGAGGAGGTTAAGGTTTTAGAGCTGGTTAAAGTTTTTGAAACAGGTGCCCTCTGATGATGATATCTTAGTTATTACTTGTCCTTACTTCACCAGAGGGTGCGTATTATGATATTGATGCACCTGACAGGCTTGAATGCTGAGCCTGAGCCATAGGTTTTGGATGCTGGATAAGGTTAAGTTTTTTTTTATAACAGGTCACATATTACATAGATAATAGTACTATTTTAAACTTGCATAGTTGATTAAACTGTAATATGAATGAATCGGAAAGGAAGCTTCAGATGCAGAGCTTGATCTCTATTATCAAGGATGCTAAAAAATACATCTTAGTTATTACAGGTCCTAACTTCACCAAACTTGAATGGATGGTGTCCCTTATGATACAGATTCACATAATAGGCATGGATGCTGAATCTGAGCCATAGGTTGCGGATGATGGAGCAGGTTAAGGTTTTAATTGGTGGTGCCCTCTGATGACGATATCTTAGTTATTACTGGTCCTAACTTCACCAAACTTGAATGGGTGATGCGTCTTATGATACTGAGCCATAGGTTACGGATGCTGGATGAGGTTTAGTTTTTTGGAACAGGTCACATGTTTTATAGATGATAGCTTGCAAAGTTGATTTAACTATATTATAAATGAAACGCAGAGGTTGCTTCAGATGCAGAGCCTGATCTCCATTATCAAGGATGCTAAAGAAATCTCACTTAAACCTGCTCGATAGAAAGATGTGGTTGTTGTTAAATGATATAGCATGATTCCTATGATTAAGTATTGTATGATATGAAACACTATTGTTTAATATGATACAATATAAAATCATATGTTATATTGAAAAAAGTTATATGATACGATATGATATTGTATCAATTTTTTTTTGATATTTTATGATATGATATTGTATCATGATATTGTTCTTTATAGTATTGTATATAATGTTACACTATTTATAATATCATATTGTATCTATAATATTTTATAATATGATATAATATAATATGATATTGGTTTCTGTAATATACAATTATATCACATGAAATTGTATAATATATGATATTGTAATATTATATATTATCGTATCATACGATATTATATAATATGATATTGGTTTATATGATATATTATTGTATTATATGATACAATATGTTACAGTATAATATAATATTGCATTATATAATATTTTACTTTATCACATGATATTGTATCATTTGATATGATAAAATGTTGTATCAAATTATATTGTATCATATGACACAATATCATATTATGTATCAAATATTACACAATATCATACAATACAATATCATAATATATTATACAATATAATATCATATGTTTCAATGTTATGATGTATTATGTAATATGATATTGTATCATATAATACAATATTGTATTATATATAATGATGTGGTATTATGTGATCAAATACAATAAGGTTTAACACAATACAAGGTCATTTCATATTTACAATATCATCTTTGTTTATTACAGTATTATTATATTGACTAACATATGATTATCATATAATTTTTTAACAGATGATATATGATTTTGTGTCAAAACAGAATCCATGAATATCCAAGATCATAAATTATGATTTTCATATAATATGATGAAGGTGGTCTCATTAAGGTGATGTCTCATAAGGGTGATCGTCTCGGTTAGTTTTGTAATCTGTGATTACCTATGTTTCTAAATTGTGGGCACTTGAATCAAAATGAACATTATGTTAAAACATCACATATAATTATATCTGTACACACAAAACAAAGAATTACAATTATATCATATATCCTAGTCTATTCTACAAATAGTCTTTCGTTTTACGCTGCATTTCGTCCTTTTTTATAATCTGATTGATTAATATGCATTATTTCATTAAGTATTTTTTGTAGTCCATCAAGTCCCAGAGACTTTTTTCATTCTTAATTTAGCTTTTGTATATTCCGAAAGCGATGGAAATTTGTCTAATTATACCCGCACTTTCTAAAGAAAGTTCGGGTATATTGTTGTTACCCTGTTTCGTCCGTCCGTCTGTCCGTCCGTCTGTCACGTTTTACTTTCTCAAACTGCTCTTACATCTTATAAACCGGCAAACTGAACTCTTGGAGTTTGATTTGGGGTATCGTGTTGTTTTGTAAAAAGGTTTCAAAAATTCTCTTTTAGTCCTGGGGGTCAAATAATTGGCAAAAAATGACACAAAAAACCTTCTCGAAATCCTCATACATTTTCAACAGTAGACAAATCATCTTTTGGAATATGTTTTAGGGTATCCTATAGATGCGCAATAAGATTTCGGAATTTTCAATTTTGTCCTGGGGGTCATTTAATGGCTGAAAAATGACGGGGTATTTTTTTGGCAGCAACCAAATGATCTTCTAGAATATGATTGGGGTGTCATATTGAGGTGTGATCAGGTTCCAGATTTTTTTTTTATAAAGGGGATCAGTGGGCAACAAAAAATGACGATTTTTTGCAAAAAAAGTATGGTTCTCAGAACTCCTCTTACAACTTTTGGAGTAGCTAAGTCATCTCTTGGGATATAATTGGGGCTGTCCTATAGATGTGCAATAAGGTTTTAAAAATTTAAATTCCATCCAGGGAGTCAAATAGTAGCAGAAAATTGACGTTTATCACTTCAAAAAAACATAGATCCTCGAACTACTTTTATGATTTAATGGATAGACACATCATATATTGGGATATGATAGGAACTGTTTTATAAATGTGCATTACGGTTTTGAAAAATTAAATTTAACCCTGAGGCTCATTACCTACATACCTTTTGATGCCCTTTAAGGATCAAGAATATGTATAGTTAAGGGTGGGGATCTCAACCGTTTTCGAGATATTCATGCACTTCCTGTTTGAGGGGGGTCATGACCACCCCGGGGCCCATGACCTACATACCATTTGATGCCTCTTGACACAAGGAACAAGAATATATATGGTTTAAGGGTGGGGATCTCAACTGTTCTGAAGATTTTAAGGTACTTGCTGTTTGAGGGGGTCAGGACCACCCACAGGGCCCATGACCTACATAACATTTGATGCCCCTTGACATCAAAAACATGAATATATGGTTTAGGGGTCAGGATTATAACAGTTTCTGAGATATATAATGGTAATTTCAAATTCCTGGGGGGTGGGGATGACCCCAGGGGTCAGATCTAATAAACCCTTAATATTGCCAGTAACAGTCAATATATGATTGTGAAAACCCTATATAATAATCTTTGTCCGTTTTCAAGTTACCATTTACAAAAGAGTCTACGATTCTTCCTACAAGGTTCAATGTTAGACCCCACACCCTTTTGACACCCCCAAATATCATCCAGGAGACTTAATAACAAAGATTAAATAGATATAGGATCATCAAACATCAATTATTTAAAGATAATTGACAATTTCTGATTCTAAGGGGGTCAGGATGTCCCCTTAGGGTCATGACTTACATGCCATAATGATCTGATGCGCAATGACCTAAGGAGGAATAATATCTTTGGATTAAGGTGGGGATCTCAATGGTTTTTATGATATTTGATAATTTCAGGAAGAGCACTTGGGATCATGACCTACATACCATCTGAAATGCCTTGAACAAAGAAACAATAATATAATATGTACATGATATATGATTCAATTTAAGAACCCAGATATGGATCAATCATCTATGTTTTGTAATACTTCCTATGTATATTTACACGTATTAGTTTGTGTTTTGTTCTATACTATTCATGTTCATGACTTTAGTATTGCTTAGTCTTATTTTAAATTACATTAAAATATATTAATTACCAGGTACTTGGAACCCCCATCCCCAAACAAACTCAAATATAAACTGTCCCCCCCCCCCCATTAATTGTTGAATGATTTATTAAAATCAAAATATAATTTGGGTGTCTATTATCAAAACTTTTATAAACTGGTAAAAAATGTTATTCTTAAAAAAAATTACATTACACCTTGCATATTTGACAAATGATCTATTGAGATATGATCAGAGGTCATATTTCTACCTTGGGATCAATAACTAGTATTCATTGACAAGTTAAAATTAATAACAATTAAATGATTCAATTTATAAATGTTTATACTCCACATTCAACCCCCCCCCCCTCCCCCCAATCTAACCTTGTTCTAAAGATTCAGTCTTCATAATACATTCTTACATGCATGTGTACAGCAGCAAATTTTAAATCATTTCTTGATTGCTTTTTCTCTCCTGATGCACATTAACATTTTGGAAATTGCTTAATTCAATTTTTCGTGGGGTCAGAACAGCTAGTCCCATAAGGTCATGACCTACATTGTATTTGATGCATTATAATACATTAAGAAAGAAATACTCCTTCCTTCCTATTATAACTCATATAAAAATGATAAGTGTCTACACTTACTTACATGTAATACACAAATTTAATAAGAAGTTGTTTATACATACAGGGTCAATATGGGGTCAACTCAATAGCTAGTGCAAGTCTGACAAATGAAAAAAATAAACCTTCGCAACTAAAATGACAGAAACTTTACAAATGCGATAGGATAGGTATTGATGATAAGCTTATTTAAAAATATTAAAAGATGATGATACAGTATGCTGTCAAAGGGATATCATATTTAGAAAGTGAAAGTAGAACTTATTATGTATGCTGGCATCTCATTATATTGTGCTACTGCTACTAACGTTACATGTATATTATGCTTACCTATATTGGTCAACATCATAATGATAATCCAATTAAAACACAATAATGAATTCCTTTAGCTGATCTTAACTAATCCTTTTCTGCATATGGAAAACACAGACATGTATGTATACAATCAAAGAGCTGGGTTAAACTAGTACCCACTAATGAGACCTGCAGACCTGTGTTGTGTACGTAAAACACAATAATGAATTCCTTTAGCTGATCTTAACTAATCCTTTTCTGCATATGGAAAACACAGACATGTATGTATACAATCAAAGAGCTGGGTAAAACTAGTACCCGCTAATGAGACCTGCAGACCTATGTTGTGTACGTAAAACACAATAATGAATTCCTTTAGCTGATCTTAACTAATCCTTTTCTGCATATGGAAAACATAGACATTTATGTATACAATCGAAGAGGTGGGTAAAACTAGTACCCGCTAATAAGACCTGCAGACCTGTGTTGTATACGTAACTTCAGACATGATCAGTCATTTGTAACATGCATGTATTTTTATGACCTATTCTTCAAATCCACTTGCACTATTTTATTAAGTAAATAACAGCTTTAAGGTGGTGCAGGACACCTGCATATTGTGATGTATACTAGCTTCCTATTGAGATAAACAATAAAGTATATTAAATATTAATTAAATATTTACCCCCCAAATAATGTTACCTAACATTGAAGCACAATGGCTTAGAGCGTTTACATGCCTGTAAGAGCATTGGGGTCCGAGGTGTATTTTTGGTAATTTTACAATTGATATAAATGAATTTTCATGGGGGAGGGGTCTGGACCCCTTACTCCCACCCCTTCTCTAAATCTGTGCACACTATATTATGTACATGTAGGCACACAGAAGCAAATCTAAAACCGGCAACCGCAACAGGGAGGGGGCATAATTTAATTTCTAATTTTGTTTGTAATAATTTTATAGACCATTATACTTTCTATGACATGAAATGTTAAGATATTTGATTAACTGATAATTCACTGCAAACAGTTCAACCCCAAATTGCACATAAAGTGCTGCTCATGTGTATTATCATATGGGAAGGGATCTCATCCTTCAGTTATGAAAATTATAATTTTTAAATGTATTACCGGAGCATTACCTGTGTATTACCTGTATTACCTGTGGTCTTCATTTTTAATTAAACTGGTACAAAACAGTGTTATTTAGGGGCAAACACTTGGTGCGGGTATTACTGTCTAATGACAGCATCTAGTTTTATTATGTCTTTATCGTTTAATATATACTCTAAATTTAGATTATCAAGATATTCATTAACTGTACTGTTATTTCTGTTGCAGGGTGTATATAACTTCTCATAAAACTTTCAAAAGGATTGTAAAATTTATTCTTCTTCAGATATAAAATAATTCCTGTTTTTTTAAGCATTTAATCAAGATTTTTTGAGAGATACAGTCTCATAATTGCAGCGATGTGTGCATACAAATTTTCATGACGTGCGTTAGCGCTTTATGAAAAATTCTTGCACACATCGCTGCAGTTATAAGACTGTATCTCAATTTCTTTTAAAAAACACCATAATTTAATATTTATATTCACATTTTCTTATTTTCCTGTCTTGTCTGCAAATGGGGTTATCCTAAGGATAAGTTCATATTCATGGAAGAGCCAATGTAACAGCCACAAGCGAGAACTTTGATTTTCGCTGGTGACGTTGCAGTTTACAGCGTTTAACGTTGGTGATGTCATAATAAAACTCGTCATTTTAACCTTTGAGAACCCTATGTGCATCACAGTGATGCACCTGCTGTAGTTTTCAACACACCTTAAAAGCAAAAAAATATGTGGAATGTAAATATAAATATTAAATCATGTTTGATAATTTCTTTCCTAAGCTTGGGAAATGTGTTTTTTCTCATGTTCTACCAGTTTGCTCTCCACCTTATTTGAGCACCATTTGCTTTTCTGTTAATTAACTATGATAATTCTGTTTCTTATTCTCTTTTTCTGATCATATTACTATTTTCGTAAGGCAAGTTTTCAATATTATCATTTTTTTTTTGGATTGAGCTTATTTTGCTTTTATATGATTTAGATAATTTTTTGAGAAGTTTATTCAAAAAGTTTTCCCTTTTTTTTTAAACCATTTAATGAGTCGATATAATTTCCTTTATTGAGAACAAATTATTAAAGGAATATATTTATTTCACTTTTGAATTTTTCGTTTTTAAGTAAAGAAATATTACATTTTTAAAGTTTTAACCTATATCCTGGTCCTCCTAAATTTTGGTTAACCGTTGTAGTTAGAGAAAAAATTAAACATTTGTGATCAGACATTCTGGTACCATTTTAATGAGACCCTGGAATGTTTGAATTCTTATATTTTCACATGCATAAAAAGTATTAAATTTCAGAATATAGTCAAGTCTTTTTGCTGGGATATTTGCCCAAATACACCAGGAATAACATTCCTTGTTTCCATTTACATCTTTCCATAAGTCACATTTTTCGAGCTTGTTCAACAATGATTTGAAAAAAGATACACTTTTACTTGTATCTGGATTAAGGTTATCTGATATGCAGTTAAAGTCTCTGCATATCGAAATATGCAGTCCAAAGTTTTCTTTGCGAAAAATTGCATCTATTGTTTACATCGTTTGATACATATATATATATTTACAATGGTGAAAATGTTTCCGACAAACTCTATATTTATCATAAGTTTTCTACCATCATTTTTTTTATGAATATTATTAATTTTTTTCTTAATAAAAATAAAACGCCCCTGCAAAAAGGGAAATATGAAAAAACAGTGAACAGATAAACCCGACCATCGTGCATCATAATTTATATTGTTATTTTCAGTATAGTGTGTTTCTTGAATAAATATGAATATGAATACGAATTCACTATCATTTATCCATGTGTAGAATTTAAGACCATTTTCTGCAGTATTTAACCCTCTGCCTTTAACAGATAAACAGTTAAGATTGTCAATTACATCAGATGAATCATACTGAAGTTTTTTTTGTCTTCGATGTCCTGGAGCTGCTGCTTGGTCCTGACTTGGGGCCTGATATGGGTTTTGTGCGCTGCAACTGGGATGCAATGCCAGCGAATAAGCGTCTATGACGGTTTCTGATTTGCGGATAGCCTCCACGCGGCTAAAGTCTCCTGATCTGATTGATATCAGTGTGTTTACATATAATAATAGACAGGAATGCATTTGAGTATATGATAAAAGCAACCACGTAGCATCGGTGTAAAAGTAGAAGGCCAGACTCAATAAAAAATAATGACAAGAAAATAAAAAATATTAAACTTCCTAAAATCGTGAAATTCCGGGAAGAGGGGTAGCGAAGTTTACCTATAACTTCAATTTCCTACTGTTAGTTTCATTTCAGTTTCCTACAAACTCCCAAAAAGGGGGGCAGCTCCATATTAGTTCATTTTTTGTATGTAAATTTAAGAAAAAATTTTACTGCGAAAAAATGGGGGGGGGGGGGGGAGGTGGCAGAATTTTAAAAAAAAATCAAATTAAAAATCAAAGGCTGGAACGGCCACAAAGGCGTCGAGCTGTCATTTTCTTTTATATAGAATATCAATAATTTGAATATCCGTACTAATAGTCGTATATCATGATAAAATAATATCAGAATAAAAAGTAAATGAATTATGTTTTTTGCTGCTTTAAAAACAAAAATCATATATTTTCTTATAAAATAGGTAGTGATACGTTTATAATACAACAACTCATCATGGTTACAAAAAAAAAAATAAAAAAAAAATCGAAGTTCAAAATAAATTATTTCTTTCTGCTTTTACCAGTCTGTGAACAGTTTTCACAGGTTCATAATTTGAATACATTAACAGTGTGTCCCTAATTATAATAATAAAACATACTTATACTTCAATTCCCGTCTGAAACAAGATTACCTATGGTATGCTTGTTAACAAACAAATCCACAACACGTGCTATCTAAAATGCTCTTCCACACCAACTGCATTATCGTGTTTATTTATTGCAACAAAATCACTAGATACGCTTATCGTTTATATTTATTTTGGAGACCGTACCGATAACAAATAAATTCACATATAAAATTTTATTTCTATCGGGCACAGTCTCCAATTAAAATGTAAGCGATAAACTAAAATAATATTTAGTGAATATTTACACCTTATTGTATTCATCCGCAATTTCTTGATCAAGCAAACTTATACTTATGCAATAACCAGGGAGACATGTATTAATAACCAGGGAGGCAAAGTTGGATTTTTGGACACAATGTAGTTGAATAAATGAAATTAAAATCTTGTGATACGTTTAATACTTTAAGGAACTTATTTCTTATGCGCATTTAAAAGGCGGTGCAGAGCATGAATTTTTGGACGATTGCCAATCCCGACGATTGCTAGAAGGCTGCCGAGCATTAGCTAGACGCCTTAAAAACACTCTACAAATAATGTAAAACATCAATACTATTTCAATAAAAGTATGTGCACTTAATATTTGCAGTACTGAATTTTCCTCACTTTACCGGTGTCGAACTCAGTCACAAAGAGGTTGTCTCTGGTGTCCACACACAAACCCCATGGACTGTTTAGATCGCAGTTGTCTATGTACCGGAGGAATTGACCGTTTTGATCCAGAATGTGGATAAGTCCTTTGTGGCATTCTGCTGTCAGGATCCGACTCTGACTATCTGAAGTAATGCCACATGGGTAAAATGGTTCCTTGGAAGTAGAAAGATGTCCAATGTAGGTAAATCGTTTTTTTCCAGCCTGATTAAACACCGATACTGTACTAGCTCTATAGTCAGAGACACATATATCAAAGTTCCTGTTCTCACAGATGTATTTATTACTATATACATCAATAGCGAGATACCGCCCTTTATTATTGTATTGAATAATTATTTTCTCTGTGCATCCAGAATAACGCACAATTTTAATTATTTTACTATCATCACTTTCCATGACAACTAGAAGCTCACCAGAGTTGGTACTACAGACACCACGAGGTCTCCACTCCCGTAATCTAACTACTGTCTGTATTATTCTATTCTTCACTTTATTTACACTTCCATCGCTGTAATCAGTATAAACTAGATCTCCATTTTTTGTCACTGCTATGTCCTCTGGCTTCCGTCCTGACTTGGTCGGGATTGACTTCACTAATTCCCCAAGCAGGTCATAGAGCAACATGATGTTTCCATTAAAACTACATGTCCATATTAGTGCATCGCTCAGACAAGAAACATTAGTTAATCGTATAGATTCTCCAAAATTAATGTTTATATCTGTAATGACCCGTGCTTCATCAATTAGCGGTCTGTTCTGATGAGGTGACTCAGTACCTTGAGCGTTCATTGTGTCGCCGTGTTCTGGTGGCACTGACAGAGTACCAACATATTGATTTATTTTTTCTATGTTGATTTTCTGAGGGGTAAAACTTGGTAAGGAGACCTCAAAATTAGGAGACAATTTTTTGAACTCAGCATTCCTTGATTTGTAGGCAGTGACATGACAAACATCTTCGGAGTCCAGTAATTTCTTTACCTCAGCAATGCTCTTTGTAATTTCAAAAAGACTGCTTTGGATTTTCTGTTCATGCTTATTTAAGAAAGCCATGTGTTTGGATTCCATTTCAATCACGTCAGATTTCATTTTCTCGATAGCGATGTCTATTTCTCTGTGTAAGTCTTCTCCGTGTTTACTGATAGCCGATGTCAATTTTCGAGAGTTTTGATTCAGCTCAGCTTTTTTAACTGGGATGTTTGATGCAATTTCTTGGTACTTAGGAAAAATGGATTTTTCTAGCTCTTGTAAATCGTTTTGTAAGACAAGTTTTTTGCTTTCAAATTTTTCCTCCACGTCAACAAATTCATGATTGAGGTGCTCTAAGGAAGAGACACACAGCACACAAACAGGAATTTCACATTCTTCACAATAGCGTTCACAAATTTTAGAGGTATGCTTTTGACATTTAGTGTCGCGTTCCCGTGATTTAATTGGCACCACAATAGTAGGATCTGTGGATGCATCTGGAATATGGAAAACATCAAAACATGTATGTCATGCCATAGAAGTTATTATTAAACTTATAAAGTTATAATTGTTTTAAAATATGCATTTTAGATTGAAAAAATTACGCCTGTTGCTATTGTATCAAGGATAAAACAAGAAAAAAACTTAATGAAAAAAAGCGATTTTGAAATGCGAAAAATACTTGTTTTATACAGAATTAGGAAATTATTTTTATTGCTATTTGCGGAAAACATAATAAATATTTATATCAAATGTACTCAAGCATTATTAAGCAGCATAACACTGCCGTTGCTTAGGAAGGAAACATGTTGACATGTTGGTCATAAGAAAGTTATTCAGAAATTATTAATTAATACAGACTAACATTTCTTTGCTTAAAATTCAGCTTTAGTTGTAATTACAAGAAAAATGGGGACATGTAAAATCATCATATAACAATGAATTTAAGTATCAAGTCTCAGGTGTGCCAAAAATGAATAAAATTAATAAAAATATGCAGATTTTCGTGATATTTAGAATTGTTACCATAGCGAATGATTTCACGTTTTATATATACTGCCTTTTTGACACGCCACAAAAATATATTATATTTTCCATCAAAACTATTTATGAATCAAAAAAATATCACTTTTGTAGTTTAGTAATATGTATCATATAACATTCTTAAACTATTTCTGTAATATCAAATTTCACAACATTTTGTATGTGACTTTTTAATTCTTTATGAATGAGAGTGTTTACAATTGACCTTCAAAATAGCTTAATATAACCATTTTTCAATCTTTTTCTTCTGTTACATTCGTAACCAGTCCACATATTAACCATTTAAAGTTGTTTTCCAAAGCATATCATAAGAATATTGGTGAATATGCATAGCCATAGAGAGCCACCAAACAACTGATCTGAATTTGTTTTCAACAATATTATAACAAGAGGCCTATGGGCCACATCGCTTACCTGAGCAACAATAGGCATGATAAAATCAGCTTAATGGAGTCATGATACAAACTATCTGGACAATGTAGTATGATACATGAAGATTCTTTTTTTTTTTTCACTGGATATTATTATGTTTATTATCATTAGTACCTTTCCTAACAGAATGGTTTAATAACAATATCACATGACTTGTTGATTATCGCAGCTCTCATAAAGATCCTAAATAATTGTTTATATATGGAATGTAAATCTACATCAAACTCTGAACCCCTTGAGAGACCCAATTGTCCAGAAATAACCCAAAAGTCAAAATCTAAACAATATTTAATAGTCACCTGGCTTATTAGTTTCTGAGAAGAAGATTTTTTTAAGATTTACTCTTTACATTCCCATGTAAAAATTTCACCTCCATTGTGGCCCCACTCTACCTCCAGGAATCAAGATTTTTACATCTTTGAATCTAACCTACTTGAAGATGCTTTCAAAAAAGTTTCAGCTTTCCTGGCTGATTAGTTTCTGAGACGACGATTTTTAAAGATTTACTCTATACATTCCTATGTAGAAATTCGATCCCCAATCGTTGTCCCTAATTACCCCTGTGGGTAATGAGTTTCACAACTTTAAATCTGCACTACCTGAGAATGCTTCCACACAAGTTTCAGCTTTCCTGGCAAATTAGATTCGTGAAGAAAATTTTTAAAGGTTTATTATTCCTTTGTTAAAAGTTGACCCCCCCCCCCCATTGTGCCCCCCCCCCCCCCCAAAGGGTCTTGATTTTCACAACCTTGAATTTTCACTACCTCGGCATGCTTCCACATACGTTTCAGCTTTCCTGGCCATATGGTTCTTGAGAAGAAGATTTTTAAAAGATTTACACTATATATTCCTAATGTATGTTAAAAATCGATCCTGCCAATTGTGGCCCACCCCTACCCCCTAATGGTCATAATTTCACAACTTTGAATCTACACTACCTGAGGATGCTTCCACATAAATTTCAGCTTCCTGGCCAAATGGTTCTTGAGAGGAAGATTTTTAAAGGTTTACTTGATATATTTTTAAGTTAAATTTCGACCATCCCCTTTGCGGTCCGAGCCTACCCCCGAAGGGTAATAATTTTCACAAATTTGAATCTATGCTACCCGAGGATGCATCCACATAAGTTTCAGTTTTCCTGGCTTTACGGTTTAAAGATTTACTCTATATATTTCTTGTAAAAAGTTGGACCCCCATTGTAGCCCAACCATACCCCCCAAGGGTCAAGAATTTCACAACTTTGAATCTACACTACCTGAGGATGCTTCCACATAAATTTCAACTTTCCTGGCTGAAAAATTCTTGAGAAGAAGATTTTTTAAAATTCTCTTTATATATTCCTATGTTAAATATTGACTCTACCTATTGTGCCCCCCCCCCCCCCCCCAAGTATCATAATTTTCACAACTTTGAATCTATACTACCTGAGAATGCTACAACATAAGTTTCAGCTTTTCTGGCCTAACGGTTTCTGAGAAGAAGATTTTTAAAGATTTACTGTATATTTCATGTAAAATGTTGACCCCCACCCATTGTGGCCCAACCTTAACCCCGGGGTCATGATTTTAACAACTTTAAATCTACACTACCTGAGGATGCTTCCACATAAATTTCAACTTTCCTGGCTAAACAGTTCTTGAGAAGAAGATTTTTAAAGATTTTCTTTATACATTTTATGTAAAAAGTCGACCCCTTTATTGTGGCCCCACCCTACTCCAGGGTCTTGATTTTCACAACTCTGAATCTTCACTACCTGAGGATGCTTCATCATAAGATTCAGCTTTTCTGGCCAATTTTTTTCTTGAGAAGAAGATTTTTAAAGATTTACTCTGTATATTCATATGTAAAAAGACGACCCCCCCCCCCATTGTGGCCCTTTCCTACCCCTGGGGGTCATGATTTTTGAAACTTAAAATTTAAAGTTGCTTCCACACAAGTTTCAGCTTTCCTGGCTAATTGTTTCCTAAGAAGCAGATCTTTAAAGATTTACTTTATATATTTTATGTAAAATTTCGACCCCCCCCCCCCCATAGTGGCCCTACCTTACCCCCAGAGACTATGATTTGAACAAACTTGCAGCAACACTATCTGAGGATGCTTCCAAATAAGTTTAAGCTTTCCTGGCCAAATGGTTCTTGAAAGGAAGATCTTTGAAAATTTCTCGAAATTTGTTATTAATTTCTAATTATCACCCCTTGTACAGTGCTGCTATCGTGAAAGTTGACAAAACTATCCTATCCTATATCCTGTATATCCTATCCTGCAAATAAACTATATCCTATCCTATCCTATCATATCCCATACCTTCAAAATATAGGATTACAAGTTAAATGAAACAAAATTTAAGAAATAAATGATTTTATCAATTAATGTAGTACTCAAAATGAATAATTAAATCTTAAAACCGAATATTGTAGTGAAATGTACATTGTTATGCTAATACATGTTCTCTGTATGTAAAGTGTGTGGTCTTATTGGTAGATGCTTTTAGAAAAGGTATATATATATATATATATATATATATATATATATATATATATATATATATATATATATATATATATATATATATATATATATATATATATATATATACATTCCTGGTGCATGTTTTAGCGATGTATTGTATTTTTTATAGGTTTATGTTAGTTGTCTCATCTGATTGTACATTTTATATTGTTAAAGGCCCTTTTAATATAAAATGGGGAGGTATGTACTGAAATGTACATTGTTATGCTAATACATGTTAATTATGTAAATGACGTCTGACCCTGGTCCACTGTCCACCCCAGTTCCTGGAGCTCCAGAGTTGTCAGTTCAGTTCCGCCCGCCTACCCGTAAACACCTATCTTCTTGTATTGTCTGATGTCCATGTCCATGTCCATTGTTTGTTCGTTAAAAGGTAAGGCTTATTGCCTTATGCACATGTACTGAGTAATATGTTTACATAATATCGGTTTCACGACAATATTCTTCGAGCGGGATAACTTACTTACATTGTACCTGTGCTACGGTAAAATTAAATCGTACGCGGGATGGACACAATAACGTAAACAAACAGGTAAGCGATTCGATTTTTGATTTTATTATATTTATGCATAAAAGCAGATAAACAACTTCGATGTGCTTATTGAGGAACCGTTTAGTCACATATTTTTATCAAATTATTTTCTTATCTCATATAACAGAGCGTAATTATCATTATTCGAGCGATTCGTTCGGCGATAAATGTAAACACGATCTGGAAATAAATAATTCCTTTAGGAAGTTTATATCGTTTATAGTTAAACCATTCGGAGTTATTTTTGAAGTATAAATTCTTCAGCATTTATAGCTAGCTAACATTTACTAATTCGATATGTTTAGGTTAATATCAGACAGAAGTATGCGTCCCTGTTATTTGGCATACATGTAGAAGAAATTATATGAAATGTGAAGCAATGTCTGTTTCTTGTATACATGTTTATCTTTAAAAATGCCGAATTGGTCGTTTATAAATTCAAGCTTTTATTACTTTGCAGACTTTAAATGAAGTAAATACAGAAATCAATTTCTGACGTTATCAAATGTTGCATCGAATTCATGCATTAAGTCCGTACTTGCGTACGAATTGACAAAGATGTAGCCCAACATTTAGCGCGCATCAATGTTATGCACCGCGTTCTTAATATAATAATTATTCTTAAATAATTTAACTTGTAAAATGTATTAAATTGACATTGAAAATAATTTCACAACTTTGAATCTACACTACCTGAGGATGCTTCCACATAAATTTCAGCTTCCTGGCCAAATGGTTCTTGAGAGGAAGATTTTTAAAGGTTTACTTGATATATTTTTAAGTTAAATTTCGACCATCCCCTTTGCGGTCCGAGCCTACCCCCGAAGGGTAATAATTTTCACAAATTTGAATCTATGCTACCCGAGGATGCATCCACATAAGTTTCAGTTTTCAATTCAAGCTTTTATTACTTTGCAGACTTTAAATGAAGTAAATACAGAAATCAATTTCTGACGTTATCAAATGTTGCATCGAATTCATGCATTAAGTCCGTACTTGCGTACGAATTGACAAAGATGTAGCCCAACATTTAGCGCGCATCAATGTTATGCACCGCGTTCTTAATATAATAATTATTCTTAAATAATTTAACTTGTAAAATGTATTAAATTGACATTGAAAATAAATTGTTAAGCCAATTTGTTTCGCAAAATAACTCTGAAATTTATTCTCGAATCTGATTGGCTACTATATGATTCTCCCATAAGAATGCGTTGTACTTAATTTGGTTGAACCTGGCTAAGCAGTTTTAGAGAAGAAGTTCAAAATGTAAAAAGTTTACAGACGAACGACGCACAAAATGTGATCAGAATAGCTCACTTGAGCTTTCAGTTCAGTTGAGCTTAAAATCAAATGAAAGTTGTAATATAAATTGTATAATATCGATTTCAAAACAAAGTCTTTGGTTGTCTCCTTGTTCGTTAAACTGGAATAATCTTGAGATAAAAAGATTCCTATTTTGTTCTAATATTAAAAGAATCGTGATAATGGGAAACAAATTTTATATTGTATTATTGTATAAATTACCTTTTTGTCTGTCCAAGTGAATACTTTTTCCGTCAATTATCAAATAGTCGATGTTATGCCTTTTTAACTTAATATGGTCATTTTCCTGCAAAGCTAACAATTTCCAAATGTAAATCTCCTTTACTGATAAAGAAATTAAAAAACTTTCGGAATGTCGAACACCATTTAACAGGATGTCTTCATCTTTGCAATCAAGAATAGCAGCCACTGTCTTTATGACGTGATTAATATAAGCTCTAGTGTAACCAGATACGTCCCCTTGTACATGAAATTCTACATCTTTATTTCCATTAACTGTGTAAAAAATGAATTACTAGAATTAAAACATTAAAAAGTATAAATACATGCCGTATCGTTTAAATCAAAGTTATCAATATATTTGAGTAATAAAGCAATAATACCCGAGAAACGCGCATCACAATAGGAGTGATTTAAGGTGGCCGACTAGGGTTATTGCATTAAAAAACTGCATCTTTAATTTTTTACCCATGTTTACCAACTGTAGTTAAGCCTATACGTTTTATAAAATCAACTATCTAGTTTTTCAGGGACCATCTCAAAATATACGTACAATTTACAACAGGAATATATTGGAAATTGCAATTGTTCGCACTTCGAAGCACATCATATTATTATAAGAATGTTACCGTAGACATTTTCCTCAATTTGTCTTACATTGTATGTGATTAATGATATGATTTGAGGAGACTAGGTTGTCAAAAAGTTAATCATCAGATCTTACTTAGATTTTTTGAAATGAGTTTTTTACCAATAAACCATCATTTAGGAACAGAAATCGATAAATTTGAACTTTGAAACTTAAATAATTTGTTATATCTTTATACAAAGCTCTTCATCTAAAAAAAATCTATAATGTCAAAAATGGCTACAAACATCCAGCCGTTTGAAAACCTAGCATGTAAGAAACAATAAATTTTATCATCTAAAGATCATCTCATGATGTCCTTATACAGGAAAGTATGCTATCTATTTTGGGCATTGCAAAGTTTAACGTATATTGGTACAATATTCAAAATTGAAAAATCTAATCCCGACGACATCACTGTTTGTAATCTTTTCACCTTTTCCTTTATGTAAATTCTAATTATGATTACTTATATTTTTATCTGTATTTTGTTGTGTTCATTTGTATAATTGTATGAAAACAAATTCCTAAAAGGGGTATAGATAAAAATGTTTTAATAGAATACGCTGCAGCATGCACATTGAAAACCAAAGTCGCCATCTTAACTCTTTATTTTGCTATATCTTTTTCTCAACAACTCTCTTTTTTGACAAGAAGACAGAACTTTTGAATGTGTATGAACCAATACAAAGTTCCCGATCCGTTAAAATTCCAGCTAAGATCTGGCACGGTTTGATATCATAACTCTATTACAGACATATAGCAATTTCTATTATCTGATATTTTATGATAATGAATATAAAATTGAAATTTCTACAAAATCATCAACCAACATATTCTTTACCTGGTGGTTTTTTAAAATAACATAATGCTCTCTGTTTGCATTCTGCATATTCTACGCATTTTTCAAATAAGTCAGAGCAATCTGCTTCCTGGCAGATAAACTGCATAAAGATGACATCCGTGCGTGTGAAAAGTTTTTCATCATGAAGAATCTCTACACATTCTAATACTGATTTTGCTTCCGCTACAGATGTAAGATTTTTTACTTTGTTGGATTCTACAACATAAAAAATATGAGTGAGATTATATCGAATTATATATATATATAATATATATATATATATATATATATATATATATATATATATATATATATATATATATATATATATATATATATATATATATATCATGTATATAACAGGAATATTCACTCTATTGGAGCTTCACTATACATATATATATAAATGTATATCAGAGGAATATTCACAATATTGGAGCTTCACCTCTGCCACAGTCGGGGCTTGAACTCACGACCTCTGGAACCCATTTTCCTAGCAATGAGCGGCCACCGCACTAACCACTCGGCCATTTAGGCAATGCATAATATATTTGATGACAAACGGAGCCTAACGCGCCGGTCGCTCACTACACGTCGTTTGATATATAGGTAGAATACAGTTAAACGAAAAGTTGAAAGGGTCGGTACGATTCACATTGCATATATATATATATATATATATATATATATATATATATATATATATATATATATATATATATATATATATATATATAGTCTAATAAGCCAAAACATTGCAATAACTCTCAAATTGTCATGTACCTGTCCATAGTAAAGGTTATAGATAGATTATAATACATGAAGCACAGGAATTTTCAGTATATAGGTTAAGGCCGGTGGTCAAAATCTTTACAATTTAGAATTTTTCTATTTATGAAAGCTTTTGTGTAATTATTGGCATATCTGATGCTGTGGTTCTTGAGAAGGATATTTTTTCCTAGTACGTATTTCTATGTTAAATTTTGAGCCCCGACTTGGGCCCCAGTTTTGGTTTGAGGGTCACCATTTTTACATTTTAGAATCTTCGTCTATTTTCTAGTCTTTTATGAAAATATATAACACTTGAAAATTTGAAAAATAAAATCGGACCAATGAGGTTTTACATATCCTCCTTGCAAGTCAAGAAAGTGGCGATTGTAGAGAACATTTTTTGTCATCCTCTTAATAAATATTCATTATAACTTTCATGTGTTTTTTTTAGGGTCTTCCGTTTCCAACAGAAGACCCTCTTGTTTTTCATCGGATTTTTTTTCATTATTATTATTCTCTCTCTGACTTTTTTGGTGGCTTATATCTCATAAACTATTCAACGATTTTCTAATTTTTTAAGGGTCATTTTGTCCACGCATCTCCTCCGAAACTAATAAAGACAAAAGCTTGAAATTTTCGAGGATCGTAGATAAATGTATGTAGATGTACCCCCTTGCTTCCATTAATAATAATTGCTCAAGGCCTTGAAACTCGCCCGAACCTGAAAATTAGCACCAAAATTTACCACAAAATGTTCAAGCATTTTCTGAAACACCTTTTGATGTATACATATTTTGTTAAAAGATGTAATAAAAAAATGTTTATTTTGGCAGGACCTTTAACTTGATATCAAGAAAAAGGGGCTGGTTCCTCAAATTAGGTGCCAAGAGGGCTCTGAAGTCTATTTACAATAACTCTTTACTGAACAATAGTTTGTTATCAATAATAGAAGCAAAAATGTTCAATTCATTGTAGAGCTTTTAATCTAAACAGTACCATACCTAAGTCATGTGTTACGTAATTAGGGGTTTCAATGGGCCTAAAGTTCAAAATTTGATCATTAATATCGGAAAAAGGAGAAATATTTTGAAAAGCATTTTAGAACAAAGTTCACAATAATGTTCTTAACATTATGATAACTAACATTTTGTTGTTAATGGCCCCGGTAAGGAGTTAAAGGGTCGGCCCCTAAAACACATTTGTACAGATATCTCGAGAACGGTTAAAAGTTCGTGAACACTTGTTTAAAAATAAATATTTTTTTTTTTGCAAGACCTTTAATTTGATATCAAGAATAAGGGGCTGATCCCTCAAATTAGGGGCAAAGAGGGTTCTAATGTCTTCTTAAATAACTATTTACTGAACAATAATTTGTTATTGATTATAGAAGCAAAAATGTTCATTGTTCAGCTGTTTATCTATACAGTACCATACCTAAGTCATATATTACATACAGAGTAACTAGGCCCTTGATATCATTAATATCAGAAAAAGGAGAAATTTTTTAAAACGCACATTTTAAGCTTAATCTAATGTTGAAATTCGTTTTAAAATCGGACGATACACTACAGAGAAATTTGGGTTTAAAATTTGATTTTTCCGGAAATTTTGATTCTGCGTTCTTGGTTTTAAAAATAGCACCAAGTTAATCGTAAATTTAACTCGTACCAAAAATAATTGTTAAGTCGTACTTGAACACATTCGAATTTTTTTCTTGAAATCGGAAAGTATTTTATTAAGTCGTACTTAAAATCAAATAGTTCGGATTTTGTTAAGTCGTACCAAGATTTGTTCGATTTTTTTCTAATTGTTTTAATTACGCTTGTTATTGGTTTAAAAAACTCTGCTTTAAAGAGTCAGGTACTTTACTCTGTACACTTTACTTAACTCTTGAGATTAACGGAAGACCCACTCGTTGCTTTGCAACGAGCTTTGCTCTAGTTTTTTAAATATTATTTTATAAAAGAATTCACATTTTTAAAGCAAAACATTCCACCTTTTGAAAATACGATTTTAAGATAAAATAATATCAATAATTGAACTGAAAAAAAAACCATAGTTTTCATTTAACGTTTTTGGTTTCAGTGATACACTTACTTTTTATTAAAAATTTTAGGTAATCCAATTTTTGTTGAGGAAAATGTTTGACAAGGGTGCTATTGAGCATTGTAAATTTGAAGTCTTCCCCATCATCGTTGTAAATAGTATTTTCCACACTATCTAAATAGAAAGTAACACATCCGCAAATAAATATGCAACAAACATCATTGTTTGATGTATACAATTATTATCCTTTAGCATCATAACAAGGAAAATAAACAAGGATTGTATAAGAAAAATCAAGAGGCCCATGGGCCACATATCCATAGCCATAATGAAATCAACATTAAAAAGTCATAAACAAAAAAAATATTCATACAATGTAGTGGAATATATCCTGTATAAAAAGATTTTAAAATTTTTCTACGGATATTCTCTTACTAGATATTAAGCCCCTTTTTATACCAGGATGATATCATACCTGTATCACATATTGAGCATAGCAGTTATCAATAAGATCTTATTAACATATACATCTACCCCTTACCTAAATATAACGCCTCTGGTAAACAGTTGCCAAAAAATTGCGGAGAGTTTGTTGCAAAATTGCGACAAACAGTTGATGCAAATTTGGGGCAAGTTTAGAATTCGTATGCAAATTAGCTGTTTAGGGCAAAGTTGCGACAAGTTCAGAATTTATATGCAAATAAGCTACTGGGAAACTGTTAAAGGCAAATTAAAATACACTAGTAATTATTTGATTATGGTTACTAATACACCTACTATGACTTTCAATCAATTTACAAATAACTTCTATTGGTGATTAACAATCATGTTTAATTTAAACAGTTGCAGCAATATAGAGATCAGAAACTTGAGATTCAACATGCTTATTAAGGACACAAGTTGAAATTATTATCTTTAAATTCAACACAGTTTATAGATTTCAAGAATTAAAACAAAAATGAATAAAAAATCATAATGTTTGACAAACAGCTCTCCGATCGGTGATGATTTGTTACTACAGATCGATAAACTTGATTGCAGTTTGATCACAACACACAGAGTCAAACTTGGACAAAACTTCACAATAAGCAGTTCAAACATATATAGTTCACAATTGAGTCCTGTCGATCACTGGTCATATTACGATCGATCAAAGTATTCTTTTGGGGCATTCCCAAATTCCAATGTCCATTTTATGACAGTCGCGTGTGCTCTGCGATTTAATTTCACACATAAACAATATCACACAAATAGCCAAATATGACAATAATGTCCATTGGTTGTTGTTGAGTTGGTTGTTCATGCATGGTTTCCTGTAGGTCTGTGTAATCCAGTCACCAGGGCAGACCTTTTGGGAAGATAAATGGATTTACACAGTTATTTTCAAATTTGAATCAATTTCTAAAAAAAACAACAAATGAGTCTATCATATACTTACAGTCATTTCATGCATATCTTTTACAAATTTATGCTATGCTATGGTATGCGATTTTAATGATATGCTATGAGATTTGTATGCTATGCTATGAGATTTGTATGCTATGCTATGAGAAATTGAAATGAAGGGCTTAATGATATGGTATGGTATGCTATGCTATGGTATGCTATGAAATTTGAACAAAAACGCCTCCATACACAGAAGAGTTCCACACATTTCGAAGTAAAATAATAAGAAGCCAAAGTTTACCACAAATCTATTATGTAAACATTTATTTTTTTCAAATAAAAACAATTTAAACCGAGTTAAAAGAATGTTGTATGCTATGATATGATATGACGAATGCGATTCCATGAGATTGTATGCTATGCTATGAGATTCCAATGCTATGCGATTTCAATGCTATGCTATGCTATGGTGTATGTTGCAAAAGATATGCTTAAACCGACTGTAGTACTCAATCTAATATACACATATATAGATACAAATTTGCACTGCTTACATTGGAAAGAACATAAAGTCTTTTTTTTTAAATCATAAAAATGTTAATCATAAATGTATAAAATGAACTTATACACTATGTAACGATAATTTTCTAAATTTGATATTATTTAAATAAATTTTAAATTTGTTTTTAATACGTCACTAAAATTTAAAAAATAAAAAACGATAGAATTAACAAGCGATTTGCTTGATTGGTTGCTTGACACCCGTTATTGTCATATGGACGGCCTTAAAATGTTAAACTCTTTATAAGAGTAGATAACAGTCTTTCGTTTTATATTCTAATGACTGTTTTTTACTACCATTTGACGAATATATTTCTATAACTTCACTTACTTTTTTAAAAACGTGCTTATGCAGATTCTGGCGGTGCAGAGAGTGTCGACACTCGATTCATTCTCTCATATTCGTCCTCTGTTCAGCCGTGGATTTTTCAAAAATAATCACGCCAATGACAATTTGTTTTTACCTTGTGCACAGCTTAATTTCCCTTATTTTCGTTTATTTTACCATCGCAGTGATGGCTGACAACATGGCAGCATCGAATGTTAAAAATTGGCGGATAGCTATTGATCAACCAATCAGCGCTCGCGTAGATTAACATTGAAACAAAAGTAAAAGTACAATCAAACAGCATAACGAAATTAAAATTCTTAATGATTCAACATCAAGCGGTTTAGAAACTCAAATCTAAGCAAACTGATATTTGAATGTAGGAAAAAAAGAATTCATCGTTACAAAAGAACAGACAGGTTGGTGTTCACGTAATACTTGGGGTTGGGAATAGGGGGATGGGATCAAACTGCGTCTTATTATGTAATGAAACATCATGCGATTAAAGTTCATTTTGGTAAGTGACATCAAACTTTAAACCCCTTGTGGGGCCCAAGAATTGTCCAGGGGCCTCAGTCTTGACAATTAAGAAACAACTGTCAAGATGCTTTGATATAAGTAACTTCATATATCATAACACTTTTAAAATAATTCCGATGTAAAACCAGACAATCTAATGTGGCCCACTCTAAAAAAAAATTTCTCTATGTATTTTTATGCAAGAATTTGACAATCCGTTGTGGCCTCGCCCTACCCCCATGAATCATGATTTAAACAAATTTTAATCTACTCGCAAGTACCCTGTTTCGGCCAAATGGTTTATAAGAAAATTTTCTCTATATATTCCTATTAAAAATTCGCCTCCTCAATTGTGTCCCCGCCCTATCCAACATGGATCATGATATTAACAAACTTGAATTTACACTACCAGGGGATGCTTCCGCACATGTTGCAGATTTTCTGGACAAATGGTCTGTGGGAAGAAGATTTTTCAATTTTTCTCTATATACTAGATCCTATTTAAAAATTCGACCCCCCATTGGGGCCTTACCCTAACCTCTGGGGATCATGATATGAACAAACTTAAATCTACACTACCTTACGATGCTTCCACACAAATAACAGTTTTTCTGGACGAATGTTTTGTGAAGAAGATTTTTAAATTTATTTTACATTGTATATTTACATTGAATATTTACTATAAATAAATGAACAATGTAATCTTTTGACCCCCCCCCTCTACTTTCCACCACCTGAGGACGCTTCCACACAAATTACAGCTTTTCTGGACAAATGGTTTTCGAGAGGAAATTAAAAAAAAAATTCTCTACATATTCCAATGTAAAACCCCTTTTACCCCTTAATGTGGTCCCACCCTACCCTTAGGATATCATGTTTGAACAAACGTGAATTTACACCAACTGAGGATGCTTCCATACAAGTTTTAACTATTCTTGCCGAATAAATATATTCCTATGTAAAAATTTGACTCCCCATTGTTGCCCCACCCTACCTTAAGGAATCATGATTTGAACAAAGGATTACTGTACTTAAAGACATGTGATATTTGCAAGAAAATTAACTTTTAAAAGAAGAATTTTTCTTTCAATTTCAAAAATGGTCAACATCTAACTGCAACTTTACGTAATTTGTTAAGGTATTCAATGTATAATGAAGAGATATTGAACAGTTTTGAATCATTTTAAACTAGTTAAATATGTATTGCTAGATAACAATTAAAATAAAATGAACCAAATTCACATGACTGACAACATATACGAAGACGGCCAATTGCACCTCAACATTTTTTAATGAGTTATCCCCCGTTGAGGAAAAAAAGAAAATTTTAATCTCGTCAAAATATCCGCGGTCTCTATTTTAATAGAGAAAAAGTTTATGCATGTATTAACCAAGAGGGTTTTACGAATTTTAAGTTACTTTGTACATTGAATATATGTTCTATCTTAATAAAACATACCCTGCCCATAGACTTCAATGCAAAATTCAAGGTGTAATTAGTTGGACCATAATCAAAATTTTAAAGATTCCTTTGGTGGAGTATTTTTATTTGATAGCACCTTCAAAATGATATCATGAGTAAGAATATCGGACCATTCATTTATTAGGTACAAAATGTGGTCGTTATACATTGAATGCCTTAGTTACAGTATGTGGTTACCAAGTACGAATTTGATTTTAAAAGCAGGTGTCTTCACGATCACCTGAATTTCAATACAATATAGAGAACGCTCACTTTTATGCTTCATACATAGTCAGCGTATGTTTGTCTTTTGTTCTCCGTTGAAACGTAGTTGTTGATTTGCGTAATCAAAGGACTGTGTGCGGTATGGTCAAATATCTGCCCCCAATTTCAACCAATTTTTAAATAGTGTCGTATAAAAATGAAATCTTCACAAATCATTTTAAAGAGGATGCCTATAACTTTAATAATGATTTTAGTCATCATTGCTCACTCCCTGTTTATCTATGACGTCACCTAAATGACCTAATTCCCGCAAATTTGCAAACAAATGAAGATATTCTCATTTTTGCTCTATATTTTGCATTCGGAAGTATAGAGCGCAGGTCTGCTCAAGTGCGATTTTAACATATGTTTTTCTTCAGATAGTTATACATATTAGACTAAAAAATGGTACTTGAGCAAGCCTGCGCTCGATGTTTCCCAGTCGAATAACCATCGGAAAACACCCATATTTTGCTACAAAACATCAATTTATCAAAATAATGCAATATTCATGACGTCATTTCTACATTATGACGTCACTCTGGTGATAACCTTTTACACCTTTATTTCCAATATGATTTTAACTATCTTTCACCTTATTTTAAAGCTCATTCTAAAACTTTGATTTTGGGGGGCAAAAATTGCATAAAACCGCACTTAGTCCTTTATGTCAAAGGGAGATTAATAGGCAAACATGCGCTCATGGTTTAAATGAGAAAAAACTGCTTCTTCTTACGTTTGCTTTCCCTGTTGTAACAAAGGGCTAATGCATGTTAAATATTACAATTCATCACGTAGTTTCTCACCTCAGGTAGCTTTGTGAATACAGAATTTTATCAAGTGATGTGTAAGGTAGCATGTTATGTACTAACTAGGACAATGTTTTCGAACACATTAATTTGTTAAGCATTAATTTAAAGTCTTCTTTACTTATATGGGCGTGGTCTTATTGTTAAAACCATAGTAAATCGTATACTTGTACCCTATAGAAAAGATAGGGCTATGATGAAAGAGTGATCACATAATTTTTTACACTTGGCGTTGTTATTCATGCTAGTCTAATTTTTGTACAATTCCTTCTCATGCATATAAATATCAGTCTTATGTTTGATCAAGGGCTTAAAAGCGAAAATTCACTTTTTGCGAAAGTTGTAGGGAAAAAAACATAGAATAAACTGATTGTATCATAGTGTAAGATATTAATTCATGTTAGAAATTGACTAGATTCTATACAAAAAATTAAAAAAGTGATATTAGTTAAGAAATAAACATAGCAGAAGTAACCAAAAAGGGTCCAAAACCAGGCGATAATAGCAGTCATCCTTTGAATCTATACAACCTTAGGATGCTTCCACACAAGTTACAGCTTTTCTTGCCAACTGATTCTTGAGAAGAAGATTTTTGAAAAATACCTATACATTTTCAATAATTCCTCATATTCCTTATTATATTATTGAAAAGGGTGTTTACGGACGGAGAAATAGTGAACAGAAAAGCTCTCTTGAGCTTTCAGCTTAGATGAGCTAAAAAGTAAAACAAAGGTTGGACGCGTAAGGGTCAAATATTATGTCATTTAAAGACATTTTTGTGAACTTTACACCACTTTTGTTTCCTAATGGTGATGTCCTTAACACCTAATAAATTAGTACATATCATGTACTTCAAAAACTTAGGTATAGTCTTTTTATTTACCAACAAAAATACTTGTATCAAAAATCATAAATAATAAAATTTGAACGATTTTTTTTTCATTCTTGATATCCGTACTAATGTGTGAAAGGAGTTTGCCAAAAAAGATGATCTGAAATTGATTTGGTCTGCTACTTAATTGTCAAAGTAACTCAATTGTTAGTTTTTTTTCCTTACCAATTTTTCTCTGTTTGGTACTTGCATTACCTATAAACAAGAAATATTAAATAAATTGTCAAAATGGTATAATTGTTATAAAAAATCATACATTGAATATATGTGCTTTACATATACGTCATATCATAGTAAATTAGGAACTTAGTAACTACATAATGTGATGTAATTATTACATTACATTTTGAGATTGTATGATTGTTTTATTTTAAAATACTAGATAATCAACCAAAATAGCCTTCAGATCTATGTTAAATTTTACAAATTATTCATTAAGCTGTAAACTATTTTTAATCAAGAAAAATCAATCCAGCCTTCTTAAGATAAAATTACTGCAAGTATTTCTAACCGGAAATATTTTGTTCAGTTTTTCCAATGAAGTTTTTTACTTCTAATCGAAAACAGTTGTTTTCTAGTTGATATTTCTGTTTCAAAAACAACACTGGATGAGACAAAGTCACTGTTGTCTCTTTATATTCTTCAGCATTGATATCTATTGGTATGAAGATTTCATCTTCTTTCCTTTTTGCACTCCACTGTACATGACAAGGTTCTGGTATGGACTTTATTGTTACGGTAATTCTCTGGCCTCCATTGTCATCATCTTCAGTTTTTTCCTCAAGTACAGTAGGGACACCTAGGACATAAATAATTGTAAGATTAACAGTCATAAAATGAATTACAAACATCAGGTATGGTACTAAATATATGTTTCATGGAGTTTTCTTCTATCTAAAAGTTGCATTCTTGTTATAAATAGTACGGTCAATAACGACGTGGGTTTTTTTATTTGGGGGGGGGGGGGGGGTTAGGGTGAGGGTGATGTTAAAATCAATATTCTATTATAAATATAATAATTGACTAGACTTTGACCCGTGCGTGCACGGGTTGACATTGCATATGATATCGGATATTTTCGAAATTGACACATTGACACACCGTATTGTTGAATTTACATAACCAAGCCTTGAGCCCACAATTATGCTTTAAATTTCACTACACTCTGCTTAGTTAGAATAATCTCACTGTGTCTCAGGACAGGCCTTCACCACAATTACATTGTAAAATGCCTCCGTTATGCCCGTAATGTACATGTAGCAAAATATTGCTGAATCCCTCTGAAACAATTTTGGAGAAAATTAATGAAGCTGCATTAAATATAACAGTCAAACGATTCATAACAAAGCATTCTGAGGCTGAAAAAAATCTTTCTTTTAAAAATTGAATTCATATTAATGAAGAATTCAACACTTTTTAACCAAAGGTTTTTACTCGCTTCGAATTTACACATCATGTTGACAGTCGGAACTCTCGGTATTTAAATATTACATGCACTGAGTTGGAATTATATCCCGTATTTCCGTTGATGAACATAATATATGGCAAATTTTCAATTAAAACATGTAATATCGTGTCCGACTTTCTTCATGCATATGTGATATTGTGGAATCATAGATTAAAGAGCCTTGCGTGATTTAGCGTGAATGTAATGCGCATGCTAAATATTGTAAATTAAAAAAAACAGATGGTTTCCGGATTTTTCAAAGAAATTTTCGTTGATTTTTAATTAGCGAAGCTTGATTAAGAAAAAAAAATCAAATTGGTAATCTTAAAGTACTAATGATGTTTAAAATATTTAAAACAAAAGACAATACTTTTCCGATTTCTCGGTATTAAAGCCCCAAAATTCAAGCCTATTATTTCAATATAGTAGTATAGATATGAAGGTTATTGCTATTCAAATCTCCTACCGGTACGATTCGGCAGTTTCTACAAACTTTTTGTGTAAAGTTTTAGAGGAACATAATTATTTCTTACATTTTTATACAAAAAGCAAAGGTTTTTCACTTATTATTTGCTTATAATTTAACTCCTATATGTTTGTATTGTGTTAGATTAAAAAAAACGATCAGACAATATTCAGTGTCAATTTAGTACATTTGGTGTAACAAATTTATATAAATGAAGTAACTGTAACGATTATAGGGTAATGTGAAGTTTAAAGTAAAACTGTCCGATCTTTTAACCCGAAATTGCTCAAGGAACTACAGCTCCTCGGATAGATAGAAGTGTTAATAAAAACATAAATGATTCTTCATGAATGTACATTAAAAGTGAAAGTAAGGGAAAATCCCATTCTTTATGTTATTTGCTCTTTTGTTAAAGTATTGCCTTTAATTTTGTATTTTAGAAAACAAATTTGAAGAAATCTAAAAATGCATGTCATTATTAAAGACGCATATGAGAGAGAGAGAGAGAGAGAGAGAGAGAGAGAGAGAGAGAGAGAGAGAGAGAGAGAGAGAGGCCGGTGAAATGTTCTCAATTTGCTTAATTCATATGGCAATTACAGTTTGATATGGCTTCAATAAGGGTACGGGGAACTACATTGAATTTATGATCAATATTATCTTTCAGACCTTTCTGAGTCAAGGATTTCAGGTGCTCTAGCACTTACAGGTAGAGTATTATTAAATTAAACATATTAAAAAGAAATTAAGGTATATTCAACAAATGTTAAACACATGTGACCTATGCATTTTCAAACGTATGTGAAACATACAGGGCGTTTTTATACGGTTCACATAAATGAAGACGTTTTATATATGTGTTTGTAAAACATTTGTTGCACATTTTGCTTTAAATGCTGTTGAAAAATAGGCAAAGACATATTAAAAAAAGAGGGCCACATCGCTCACCTGAGCAGCAAAAGTCTTAATTCTGATCAAATTAACAAATTACAGTATCAGAATCAAAATATCTTAACAATTAAGTACAGTAGACCTTGCTTTTTGTGGTAAATGCCAAGCCCCTTTTGTTGTTGTTCCTGTAAGATTTTTCTCTATTCCTATATAACCCCCTCCCTACTTTGTGGGCCTAATTTTCTGTAGGTTATGGTTGATCAAACTTTAATTTGCACATACCGTGCACAAGTTACTGCTTGTTGTACTGAAAACTTTTCCAGAAGATTATTAAAGTTTTTTTTGGAAATATTCCTATGTAAATATTACCACCCCCATTATAGCTCCGCTTTATCTCCGGGGACCATGATTTGAACAAACTTGAATGAACACTATTTAAGGATGCTTCCACTCTAATTTGAGCTTTTCTGGCCTGAAAGATATTATGAAGAAGATTTTTGAACATATATTCCTATGTAAAAATTCATCCCCCCATTGTGGCCCACCCAATCCCCGCGGATTATGATTTAGACAAACTTGAATTTACATTATCTTGGGAAGCTTCCACACAAGTTTAAGCTTTCCTGGCCAAATAGTTTTTGAGAAGAAGATTTTTAAAGATTTTCTCAATACATTATTATGTAAAAATCCATCCCCCATTGTCGTCGTACCTTACACCTGGGGACCATAATTTGAATAAACTGAAATCTACACTACCCGAGGATGCTTCCATACAACTAACAGCTTATCTGGCCGAATAGATTTTTAGAAAAATTATGAAAAATACCAACAAATTATCAATTATTCTAAATTATGCCAAGTTTAGTTGAAATCTTCCAATGATTTTAGAGAAGAAGATGAAAATGTGAAAAGTTTACGACAACGCCAATGCCAACAACGACAGGAAACGGACAGAGTTTGGGCTAAAAAAGTGAAAAGATTTTAAGAATCAACTAAAATACCTAATACGATTGCATCACTTGTACTTGATCCGACAGCGTTGATGGCAGTTAGTCGGTATTCGCCGGCATCATCAGGGCCCACGTTTGTGATAGTCAAATATGGATTGTCAGTCCTCGTTTCTGATAGTCTCCCGTCAGTTTTTTCAAACTCAATCGGTTTGTCATTTCTTGTCCAAAAGAAATCTTGCATTCCAGGCGATTCATCATAGATAATCACATTGCCAATCAATTTTATTGATCTGTTTTTTATGTTCGTTTCGGGAAAAATTTTAATATATGGAGGGTCTAGAAATAAATAAAATATTATTTTTATAGATTGTCATCCATTGCATAATTAAAACATGTACAAGCAAAATATTGAGCTGATTTATAAAGAAGATAAAATGTGTAAAATGTGAATATAACAAGGCCCATGGGCCACATCGCTCACCTAAACAACCGCTCCATTTAACATTCTATTTCGTAGCATATTCTATTTCTATTTTAACCTTTCTAGGACCCCAGTATTGGTTTGTGGTATGTGGTATTGGTATGTGGTTTATGGTTGGCTTAAACAAATAAAAATCTACACTGTCTTAAGAATCTTTGCATAGTAATCTCAAAAACTTTTGCTTTGTAGTTCTCGAACAAAAATGTCTTTTTAACATTTTTCATAACATTTATTTCTCTGTTAATCTTTGAACACCTCTTTGGTCCAAGCACAGGGGCATCGTATCCGCTCTACACTCTATGACATATATATATATATATATATATATATATATATATATATATATATATATATATATATATATATATATATATATATAATACACAAGGGAAGAATCGAAAGTAGGACACGATTTGTAAACAATGTCAAAAAACAAATTACTTGACAAAAGTTACGCAAATCTTCCCACACAATGTTGTAAATGTTGTCAAAAAACACGTTCACACTCAAATATTCCTAATAATTTCGGTAAAAAGCGTTTTTATCCCATTAAAACCGCTGTCTGCTGCAGAAACCTAATCTCTTCGCCCAAGAAAAGATAACTCTGTACTTTCGCCATCCGAAAACTCTCGGGACTCTCTATATGTTCAGTAATGATACATAGTAAAATTCCGCGAAACATCAATAACAAAACAAAAGAAATAAATATTATACATCTTCAGATCTAAACTTGCAGCACTGGCAGGGGTGAATTTTGAATGATGGACAAACTTATTTTAAATAAATAAGTAGAATGCAGTTTAAAATGTCAAAATATATGTATATTTTTTTAAATAATGCATATCTGCTGTCACAATTTAAATTTATGGTGTGTATATTTTTGGTCTTAAAGATACATGTAATGATAGGAAATTAGAGAACAATAAGTATTGTACGACCTGCTACTGCAATTACTTTATACTGACCACTAGAGAAAGACAATTTGATTTAGAAGAAAAAAACTCGTAGTTTAGTTTAAATTTAATTGAGGAATTTATTTTGTAATTTGAAATGAAAATTAATAATGATGAAAAAGTTTTGAAACAGTATTTTAATTTTAGATATTTTTTTCTTCTCTAAAATGTTAATGAAAAACTAGGTTGGTGTTGACATATAATTTTTTTTAGATTATTTCTTTATTCAACAATTAAAATACTCATCATTCATTTGTTGTCGTTGCGACCCATTCCTTCAAAATAAATGTCGTTGCCTAGAATTTCAGCATTGTTTTATTGTCAATATCAAATTACTAGTATATTTAAATTTCTACATTAAATGATATGAAATATATTTGTTTTTAAACAATTGCATATTAAATTACGCTAATTAAAGTACATGCCAAATATATCGGAACGAATGTTATTATGCTTACGGTAGTTACGTATTTTATTAAGACAAAAATTTCCCCAGACATTTTACAATTTACCGCCAAAATTTCTATCATAACTAAACATATATATAGAGAGAAAGTACAGAGTTATCTTTTCTTGGGCGAAGAGATTAGGTTTCTGCAGCAGACAGCGGTTTAAATGGGATAAAAACGTTTTTTACCGAAATTATTAGGAATATTTGAGTGTGAACGTGTTTTTTGACAACATTTGCAACATTGTGTGGGAGGATTTGCGTAACTTTTGTCAAGTAAGTTGTTTTTTGACATTGTTTACAAATCGTGTCGTACTTTTGATTCTTCCCTTGTGTATTATATATATATATATATATATATATATATATATATATATATATATATATATATATATATATATATATATATATATATATATATATATATATATCTCATAGAGTGTAGAGCGGATACGACGCCCCTGTGGTCCAAGTATTAATAGGGTGGTCACAGATTTATTGATTTACAATGTATATTATTCAAGGATGCGTGCATAGTAATCTCACAAGCTGAAACAGTATAGTTCTTGAGAAAAAAAAAATTAAAACATATTTGCTATATATTTAAACTTTGAACCACACCCCGGGCCCCATTTTTGTCCGGGGGCCACCAGTTGTCCATATGTTATATATACTAGCTTTTGTGTAAATATTGTCATTTCTGGAGCAGTGGTTCTCGAGAAGAAAATTAATTTTTAAACATTTTTCCTATGTATTTCTATGTTAAACTTTGAACCCCGTCTGAGGCCCAAGTTTTTGTCTTTTGTTTTGTTTTTTTTTCTTTTACAGTTTTACAATTTTGAATCATCACTAAATATACAATCTTTTTTGTAAATATTGGCATCCCAGTGCAGTAGTTTTTGAGAAAAACATTTTTTAAACATTTTTCCCTGATATTCTTATGCTTAAAATTTAACCCCGCCTGAGGCCCTAGTTTCGATCCAAGGGGTCACAAAATTTAATTTAGAATCTTCATGCACTTTATAAACAAGGTTTCGGTAAATATTAGCATTTCTAGAGCAGTCGTTCTTGAGAAGATTTTTGAAACATTTTTCTTACGTATTTTTGTGTTAAACTCTGAACCCCGCCTGGCTCCCCAGTTTTGGTCCAAGGGTGGATTTGGAATTAGCATTTCTGGTGCAGTGGTTCTAGAGATGAAGATTGTTTAACACTTTTCTTACGAATTTCTATGTTAACACCAGCCTGCGGCAGTTTCGATTTCTCAGTCACGAAATTTAGAATTTAGAATTTTTACTATATGAGACACTAGACATACAAGCCTTGTGTAAATATTGGCATTTCTGGTGTAGTGGTTTTTGAGAAGACGGGTTTTAAACATTTTCCCTACGTATTTATATGGTAAAGGGTACATGCAGCACAACCGATGTGAAACTTATGTCAAAGGGCTTATTTACAGGAATTTAATGCAAAAAACCGCATCGAAACTGATGCAATAATAATGGAGTTAAACCGCTTCAAAGTGCCTATTTTTACCTGCTTTGGGGAATCTAATCAAGAGAAAACAGAATTAGGCGATAACGAGATTTAGCGGCAGTAATGTCATGGGGTCAACAGGAGAGAAATTTCTTTACAAAGCTATACAAAAACAAGTATTCCTTTAAAAGGAATGATCGGCATTAATGATTTATTGATAGCTAGAAGCAATCAACTTGATCAGTTTGATGTAAAATAATTAAAAAAGTACTGTATTTTTACAAAATATAGAATATTTTGAATCTGTACACCATAATTTCATCATTATAAACCTTCAACAAATTTAAATTTTGAAATAAATTTGGGGAAAGCCTTTCGTAAACTCCTTGTCTAGTTTAATATTTTTAACGTAATTATTAAATGTTAATGTATCTTCTTCTTCTGCAGAATACTGAGAGGGCTCTTCAAAGAGCATTAACACGTATACAAATAAAGTGTTGTGTTAAAATAATTTAATGCGACTGAAAAACATTGCCATCATAACTTGCTATTGAGGTCGCATTATAACGTAACATTGTTTATAAATAAAGCTGTCTTCCTAGCTACTATTATGCAACATCACATCAATAGATCGAGGTCAGTTCATGGAGCATCTTATGATTGAGGTCAGTTCATCGAGGTCAACTGCATTACTGAATGAATCTTTTGATCGAAATTCTTACGTGTGAGACAAAATGTGCATCCTTGAATCAACAGGTCGAATTGTATTTTATGTATGTGTGCATCTCTTAAGGTAAATGGATTGAAATAAAACTGAGTAAAATGTTATATAAATACTAAACCAAACTTCAAGTTTTATAAGAACTACTTATGCAAGCGGAATTTGTGCGCACTGGAAGCATTTGCCGGATGCCTCATACGGACACAACAGTGATCGGCCGAAGCCGATCTCAAAAATTCGATGTCTGATGTTTTTACGTACCTAGTTATTTTAATATTGTAGATTTAGAAAAGTGTATCCGTATTTATTTTATTACAGTCACATTTCTTTTTAAAGTATTTTAAATTTGCTATTCTCGTCGCCTATTTACCGATGAATACGATATCTTAAAATGCTTACATGGGCAAAGGACTATATATGGTTTGAGCCTAAAATGGCCCCCTAAAACGAGCGTTGTCATTTTACTGTAATTCTTTGTTTTATTTGTACAAATATACATTTGAAATTTTTGTCATAGTTTTCATTTTGATTTTAGTGCCCACAATTTAAAAATATGAAATCATAAAGTTTATCTTTTCCCGCCATTTTTTTATTTTTAGCATAAAACGGCTTGTTTTGAGGCAGTTTTTCTTTCAGGAAACATTGAGCGACTACTTGAACAAATAAAATATTTTTTCACCAAAAATGTATCTTTCCGATACTTATAAGTGACAAAAAGTTTGGTTTTGTTCAAAGAGTCGCTCTATATTTCCCATTCGAAAAAAAGATAAGAAAAACGTCAATTTTTGGTTGAGTTTGGTTGAATAATAAAAAAAAGTGTCACTTCTGACGTCATACACTGCCAGTGAGTGCATATAAATCAGATAGGTGAAGAACATATTTCATGTAAACTCTTTTATAAAATAACACAACAAATTAATGTACCTGAATCATTTTAAACATAGCGAATTTTGGGGGCCAAATTTGACTTGTATCATATATAGTTCTTTTCACACACGAATGATCCGAGACAATGACACAGGTAAACAGGTAAACTAACGAAGCCACTGCTCCAGACACACGTGTATCTGGGTTGTGTATACACATGGTACACGAGTCTGGTGAAGAAAAAAAGGGTTTCACACCACTAGACTCTAGACTGGTAAATTGATTTATGTATAATTAGCTGCTCAATTGTTAAAAAATAAGACAGACAAATAAATTAGACTGCGTAAAATCAAGCATTCGTACGCTAATACATGTGTATAGTCCGTCAATCAGTGCTTAACGTAAACTAATGTTAATCTCCTCTCTACAATAATGACCAAATTCACAATTCAGCGAGTTAAACCTTTTTTAATTTGTAATCAAGTAATTATTTCGAAAGTAATTACGTTGGTCTTAATTTCTTATTTAATAAAGTGCAATTTCTTTCGAGCGCTATGGTCAGCAATTTAACGCTTTAACTCCATCTAACTTAAATTGTTATACCGACAACGAATCATTATGAAATCTGAAACTTGAACATTTTGACAAAGGATGTAAATAAATATAAAATGAAATTCCATTATCGTATTTTAAAAAAAAAATACAAGACAGACTTAATCATGCAGCCATCTCTGACTCTCGCCTTGATCCGTTTACAATCCCGTGTTGGTTTGTTAAAGAATGCATACTATTTTGATTGTTATTGGTCCGATATCAATACTAATGAATAATCGGGCGACATCACTTGTAATTCGTAATACGAGTAATAGACCCCGCGTTATCTTTAACGAAATATTTATTATCAATATTATTCATCAGTTAATAATGTCATGGAAAAATCATTCGAAGGAATGACAATATTAACAAAATATGTTTCTTATAACAATAGTGCTTTGATTAATTGTCATTTTGCTACATATGCTGTGCATTTATGGGCAAAATGTGTTACACATTTGACTAAATTCATAAAGCAAAAAATTTTCCGAATTCGACATTTTCGTTCGATAAAATACTGGTTTAAACTAAACAACAGTATATTAAGTCATCAAGGGTTGGTAAGGAAATAAAACAAGAGAAAAATGTTCATATTTCGATAAAACAATGCAAGAAAACGAATAGTTGTCATAAGATATTCCTGTTTCTCAAATACCGCGTTGACCCCGTGACGTCACAGTTCATCTCGCGCCAAATTGGCTTGATTCAAAACTCGTTCAGGTGTGAAATCGCGTTATCCCTAAATATCTCTAAAACTACTTATGTGGTCGCTGTAATATTTTCAGGATGGTGTTTTTACACATAGATCTCCATTTAAAAAAAAAAATCATCGGCACTGCAAGTACCCTTTCAAATCATACATATTTTAAAGAAAAATCCTTTGTCAAGTTATATACGTTGAAGTTCTTGCTTGGGAAAGAAAATAGATATTTTGTTTATGGAAGATATTGATGAAACATTCCACAAAATCATCAAAATGCTCATTTTTACCTAATCAAAAGCGATTTACAAAAAATTGGGATGAATCCGTAAGTTTCCCAAACACATTTCACATTGGTACTTATATTCTCTACTAATTTTTCGTAAATTATTTTAAAAAATTACTTCATTCAGTTGTTTACACGTAGCAGGGAGAGTCTCCAAACCACTTTTTTATAAATAGTCTTTTGCTTAAAACTAAGCTTTGAAACTGTCGATTATTTGATACTGGTTTAAAATATGAATGAATTTTGTGCGTCTAGCAATAACGGCAGCATCTATGTAAAGGAAACATACGGTTTTATAGTGGTTTGATAAAATTCACTTTTAACGTTAAGATATATTCCGTGAGAACGATCGACAGGAATGCAGATCGTGACGTTAAAGTTAATTATGACGTCATATCGTATGAAGTACAGACAAGTGACTTTCTATATATCGCTGTAAAATCCATCGGTAAGCCTTAAGGTAAGGTTTGCGGTTACAGGGAGATAACTCACACATTTTCATTGTGACGGAACACCAACTACCCTTTATTTCAGTTATGACATCAACATTTTTATAACGTCATAATTGTTTTCAGGGTTTTTTTTCGCGGGCTTTTTATTTTCAATGAAAAAATAAGAGGACACAAGCATTTTATCAATTTCCACGAAAACGAAATCCGCATCATATGGTTTTGAATAGTGTTTTAGAAACATCAGATTACACATATTCTAAGATACGTTTTTCCTGAAATCGGTGGACTTGGAAAGGTTTCAAATAAGATGTTTTCGTTTACATAATAGTAGTCCAAAATTAGGACTTTTGTTGCATTTTATTCTATTTTAAGATAGTACATCAGAAATTAATAAAAGTGAATCATGATATTAATAGTGATATTATTTTCGAACATTTTAAGCATAAATAACCCCATAGTAGACACATATAAAATGTACATAATTTCACGAAATTATTTACATTTCATCAAAATGAAAATTGGAAATCATGAACTTTGACCTTTTGTAGTATCTGTTATAAAATGGGACGAGTAAAATTCATTTGAATTTCATGAGAAAAAAGACTTTAGTACAGTGAACAAAATGGTAAGTAACTTTGGTACAATCTCTAAAAAATGCAAGCCGCAAACCTTACCTTAACATGCCCGCGCCCCGCCTGGCTCTCCAGTTTTAGCCAAAGGGTCAAGATTTTTCCAATCTAGAATCTGCATTATACATACAAGCTTTTGTGTAAATATTAGCATACATGTACCTTGTAAAATGGTCCTTAATGAGATTTGTGTGTGTTTGTGTGTATGGTTTTTTTTTTAAAACACACACCCTATATTCACTGTTTCGCGAATATAAATTCTTTTAAAATAGGGTTACGCATTTTGTTTTATCAGTTTAAAATTCCCTTTCCATAAGGATGCTTTGTACCAAGTTTGGTTAAATTTGGTCCCTTGGTTTAAAGAAGAAGTTGAACATGTGAAAAGTTTACAGACGGACAGACGTACGACGGACAACAGGTGATCAGAAAAGCTCACTTGAACCTTTGGTTCAGGTTAGCTAAAAATGTCATATGTAAATCTACGACAGCCCAGAAGGCTCATTCGAGATTCGACATTCAAAATACGAGATTCCAATTATGGGATTCAAGATTCAAAATTCGAGATTTAATATCTCTATTAACCAACCATATCGAGGATCTGAAAACCTGTATCCTAGCAACATTAAGCTGTTATAAATAAATATCATCCGTACATGCTCTTATATACAAATAAATGCTATGTTCAGTTCTCCCTAGCTAACTAAATAATTATTTGTATTTATTTTTACAACAAAAAATTCACATATTATTAATTAAGTAGATAAGTGCTAGTAATAATGCAGTATGTTTCGCAGATCTAAGTGATTGTGTTCGCCCTGATTGCATTTCCACCTGGTGCGTTTGAACCCTAGGGTATTTTACCATCAATAGTTTAAACCCTCGGTTTATTCACCCCTGTTGTGCAAAAATGCTGTTAAGGTAGAGAGCTTCAAAAGCGGACTCAATTTTTTTTCGGTAGAGATGGAGGGGTTCCTTGGGCAATTTTCAACAATTTTACTATGTGAATTTAATAAGCTTTAATTTCCAGAGGAGGGGGAACGTGATCCAGACACCCTGGTCCCTCGTTTCTAGGTCCGTGCATGACTATAGTATATAAAATATGTTTAAATCTATATATAAATAATCAGTCTGGTTTCACTAATAAATATAAGCAATACATATTTTT
This sequence comes from Magallana hongkongensis, assembly GCA_015776775.1. Lineage (NCBI taxonomy): Eukaryota > Metazoa > Mollusca > Bivalvia > Ostreida > Ostreidae > Magallana > Magallana hongkongensis. The sequence goes on from CM027466.1 coordinate 49,641,516, forward strand.
TTTATGCATACAGGCATACAATATCATTATAAACTAATCATTTAGATGTTACCACATCATACGGAACTGTTAATTAATACTAAAATTTTCAAAATGGTTTTATCCTGTTTCTAAGTAAAAAGATTATTGTAAGACAATTTTTTTTTAGCATTGTTTTCAATATAGAAGGATACATATTTTATACAATTTTATTTTGCATGAAATTTTCGAAATGAATTGTTGTAGTTTGTCACAATTGAATCATTGTTTTATCAACAAGAAAGAATAGCAGGTATTGACAGGCATGTGTATCAAATCCAAGTTGAATTTCTTTGCAGTTTCCCAACCCCCGCACACCAAAATTAACAATTACATATAATTCATACAAATATTTACTTTGTATGTAAGTAACTCTCTAAAGATGTGAATAACTGCAAATATGTGTATACTTTTTATACTACTGCATCACACTTAGTCAGATAAAATTTAATGAGGGCGAAGCTACAAGGGGCGAGTGGTGCAAAATTACCAATTTGTCGCCATACACAACAAAACACTAAATAAAGAAACAGTGTGATGTGGGGATTGCATAGAAGATGGCGGCAAATTATCTCAAATTATCAGTGCAAAAACCAAAATTAGGCTGAAATTTGATACCTATCATGCAAATACATTGATAAAAAATGTTATTGTCACATAACATAGCTGATTTAATTAATGTGTAGACACATGTATGGTCAACGTACATGTAATTCTAAATTTCAAGGAGCTCGATTCGGATGTATCAGGCGGGGATCCAGAAAAAAAATTCCAAAAATTGTTGAATAACATATAAATGCATTAAAGATTGTTTTTAACTATGCTTAAAACATGTATTATATAAAACAACTGAGGGTAATGCACAAGCAATACATGTCCTTTACCGGCACCCTTCCCCAAACCCGATTAGAAATGAAAAATAAATTGTTTAAAATTAATATCGTCGTTACTTTAAGTTTCGATTGGGTATATTTGGGTCCATTTGGGTAATTAAATAGATGGAACAACGCAGCTCTAATCAGATCATAAATACGAAATATTTTTAAAAATTAATAACTTAAAAACCAGTGGATAAAAATAGTAACGCAAGACAAAACCGATGGGTACTAATTACTGTGTTAAATGAATCGTACATTAGGAGCTGCGCAAAATAGTCCCGTCTTCTCTTTCCTAACCTAAATTTATTGGAACACCTAATCCAATAGTAAAAGTCAGATTTAGATTTAAATATCTAAATAAACATCAAGAGTAAAACTACTCATAATTTATCTGTAGCTTCGTCGTCATGAAGCTTCATAAAGTTTGAAATTAATTTGCCGAATCAAAACGAAAAAAAAAGCCAGGAAAGCAAAGAGAAAACGAATTGGGGAGATATCTGACAAATTAAATGAGGACTATACCCACACCCCCCGAAACTTATATACTGAAAATAAATAAAATATTGAGTACAACCCATGCGCACACAGGTTGAGAAAAAATCTCTCTCTCTCTCTCTCTCTCTCTCTCTCTCTCTCTCTCTCTCTCTCTCTCTTTCTCTCTCTTTTCTCTCTATCTCTGTGTGTAATCTCAACATTGGTATTGATAGTCTACAATACACTGTTCCTCTCTGGATTGTTGTCGGTGAGGTTGTACTACTAAATCATCTTCTATGGTTTAAAACTTATATGTTATGATGAAGGTTGATGATTTCATTGAATTTTGTTTCATAGCTAAAACCACGCTCAAATTAAATTATTTAGATTAAACATATCTTTCTTCGCAGGCCTATTTTTACACAATTGGGGCGAATACGCTACGAGTAAAATCACTTAGATTCCCAAAGAACACAGTGTTATTATTAATTTAATTGCTTATATATAATGTGTGGGGTTAATTCATCAAAGTTAATTTTACCATTTTATAACCACTATACAAGAGTTATTAAGACATTTATTTGTATGAATGATCTATATTTAGGACAGTTTGATGTCGCTATATAGGATACAGGTTTGAGATCCATGATTTGATTCGTTAATTTAGATATTGAATCTCGAATTTCCAATCTCGAATCTCTTATTTAGAGTCTCGTATTCTGAATCTCGAATCTCAAATGAGCCTTCTGGGCTTTCGTATAAATCTGATAATCTTAAGATTCCAATCTTACTTCCTGTGACGTTTAAGTACACCACGTTACTGACATTTTCTCCAATTCCATTCCTAACCAGAAGACGATAATAAAGTTTGTCGACAAAAGTTGCTTTGTGTATCACAAAACAAGGACAGGTAGAACTATTGATATCCTCAAAAACTTTTGCTTCTGTGATGCTGTCAAAAACAACCCCATCTTTGCTTTTCTGCCATTTTACTTTCTCTGGTGTTGGTGTTGATGAAATGACAGATTTTAGAATTGTTTTAGACCCACAACATACTGGTGCAACTTCTAAAAGTTCAACATTGGGAACGTCTGTAATACAATGGAAACAAAATTATGAAATATGATATTTCAGATTATATATTGATTATATACTTTATCTAAAGGCAAATCAAAGTTCGCGCGCGCGTGTGTGTGTGTATGTGTTTGTATGTGAGATGGTATGCGTGCAAACGATATGCAAAATATGAAATAAGGAACAAAATTTAGGAATTAATTAATAACCCCTTTACTATGCAATTTTTAAATACAATAATTAAGTGATAATATTAACACAATTAATATTTACAAAAATTATTGATGCCTAACTCAGTATTATTAAAGTTGTTCAAAAACATTAATGAAAAAATGAAATGATTTTTACATTTAGACAATATGATAGAGTATTTGTAGAATAGTTACTTTGAATAATACAAGTACAGTGGGGCCTCAGTTATCCGGACGCTTTCGTTCCCAAGTCCAATCTTCCGGATAGGTGAAGCATCCGGATATCTGAAATGTGTCTATTGTTGTCATGAATGATGATGTATTTGTGTATAATGGCTCCCAGTGTTGATACTAGGTTTTTTGCCTTTCATACCATATAGCAACACATGTTAGAGTCGTCTGTTGATATGAACGTTTTTAGATATAAAAAACTCTGCTTTATTTTATTATTTTGTCATGAAATATTAACCGGACAATAATGATAACAGAATCTAGCTAAATTCTTTGTGTCCAAGTGTGATATGTGTGTGATACACTGTTGTTCACAATTTTCCAGTTTTTGAAAGTGATTTGGGAAGTCAGTGTGTTTATACAAGCTATTCATGAGGGTCTAGCATGTAAAAAAGGTGTGAAACTTAATTGACAGGGGTAATCTTTTGTACTAAGTAGGGTATCATTAATTTTTACTGTCCGGTTAAATGACGCAAGATTAGGAGTAAATCAGTGTTTTGTGGTAAAAACAGACCGTCTGCATCCGGAATGCGGAATTCTGGATAAATGAGACAAAATAACGTATACAAAATCTGTTCCCAAATAAAATCATCCGTAAACTGAAGCGTCCGGTTATCTGGCGTCCGGATGTCTGAGGGCCCACTGTACTTTCATTTCATTTGTGTTTGTATCAACAAACTGCTATCAACGTTGCCAAATTTGTTTTAATTTAAAATCGAACAATCAAATGCATTTGTATACAATAAAGTGAATACAACAGCTTTATGTACATTTATTTAAAAAATCGTTCCTTGGAGAGAGAAAGAGAAGAGAAAGAGAGAGAGAGAGAGAGAGAGAGAGAGAAAGAGAGAGAGAAGAGTAATTGCTGAACATGAGGAGTCATTGGTTAATCAAAGCACTGAAGAACTGACGGGAGTTGATTTTATCGATTATTATTTATTTTAGAATCAACGATATGAATTATTTTCTGACAAGAATTTCGCAAAAACCCTATATGAATCATATGTGTAATATTTAAAGAATTAATTCAATCAAACTACGTATCAGTAATAGATATTTCAAAGAAATAGTATGGATCCAAGCAATATTGAACTCTAGTCTCGGTCAACCAGACTCTTGGCTGTCTCCGTTAATCTACGATAAGCAAGAGAGACTCTCTGCTTGTCGGAGATTTACGGATATATTGAACGCTGCCGTAGGAATACATACAATGTACGACTACAAAAAATATCTAAATTGTTCATACCATTAAAATTTTGACTATTAACAAGGCATCTATAAATAAGTTTCTATATAAAAACAATGTTTTAGAATACATTACATCGAATTTATCGATTATTTTCAAGGACTAAATGTTATCAGTGGTGTTAGTTTGTGCTTAGGTCCAAACACTTTTTCACTTTCAGTTTACCTGAGTAACTGCATAGAAGAGTTGATTTAAAATCAACTCCCAAAAATTGAGTTTTAAGCTATATACAATCTTAATATAATCCGAGTCTGCAATAATTGTTCAGTCAAGACTATTGAGAAGAAAAAGCAAACTTTCACATCTCTTATAGAAATCATCAAGTCTGCATTTTCGGATAGCTATGTGTGTGTGTGTGTGTGTGTGTGTGTGTGTGTGTGTGTGTGTGTGTGTGTGTGTGTGTGTGTGTGTGTGTGTGTGTGTGTGTGTGTGTGTGTGTGTGCGTGTGTATGTGTGTGTTTTAAACTCCATAAGAAATTCAAACAGATATTTTAGTTTTTTATTGAGACCTTTTTTCCCCTATAGATATAGGATTTCATAACCAAGAAGCTAAAAAAAATGTCCATAGAAATTAGTTCAGGGTGTAGCCCAAATATTGAAATTAAATGATCTCTTGGAATTAGAATTTTCTTTGTTCGGCAAAGTTGAAAAAATAGCTGGATGAGTTCTTGAACATTAGGACAATCCCATAGTTCATGAAAAATATCTCATCGTGTAGTTTACAAAAGTTACATAACTTACAAAATTCCTTTTCTATTTAAAATAGATATTTATTAGTTGTTAAAAAGCGGTGGTTAATTCTAAATTGCAGCCATTGTAATTTGTTACTTTTAGTGTTGACAAAAGGTAACTACATGTAGTATGTAGTTTTCTACTAAAATATGACAACATAAAATATAATCCCCATTTTGATTTATTGAAAGATGTAACATTTTCCATTTTGAATTTTTGCTATTTATTTGGCTCTTATAATCCATGATTATTATAGACGTTGGAGTTGTATGTCTTTTGTTCCACTGATTGATACATTTTTTTTTTAATTTCAACCAACTTTTTATCACAATTAAGTTTCGGAATATTTGATAGATCGACGTCAAATTGAATGCATAGTAACTTAAATTGTACTGTCGATTGATAGTTCATTTCATGATATAATTTTTCAATTGCATGAATTGTTTTGCTGCATGTCGAAACTAAAATGGGTTTTTGATAAATTGATCTTGAGACCAGAGATTGTATTACGATTACTCAATTCATCGAAAGAGGCCCTTAAAGATTTTCTTTCACCACAAATTGATTCCACGTACTGCTTCTATGACATTGAAAGGACGTTTTTATATATTTTAATTATTGATAATGTATGATGTACCTCGTTAACACTTCAAGTGTAAAATTACAACTTCACATGCTTTTTTAGAGGCGTTTGGTAAAACGGTTACCCTTCTTTAAAACCTATATGCCAACATATGATTTCGAGCAAAACTAAGCTTTCGCTATTAAGACATATAGTGCAAGACATTCACAGATGTGAAGAAGAAAATGTAGACACTAAAAACCGTGTTTGTTTATTTGCCTTTAAACGGTGTAATCTCTATACGTTTAATACTTTTTAAAAAGTTGAATTAAAAGCGTAGAAATAATTTATGCAAAAATCATGTAAAATATCCCTCAATTCCAAAATATACGATATAACAAAACATGTAGGAATTTGCGTTGTAATATTTTCGGAATTTGATACAAAACCTGTACTTATTGGTCTAAACTAAAGAAATTGTTAATATAGAAAAATCAATAAAAGAGAAGAGTTTTTAAAAAGACGAAAATAAGTGCAAATCGAAATAAGAGACCCATTAACAGATTGCAAAATCTATTTCTACTCTGGATATTCTCATGTTTATAATCAAGTTCCTTTCCTATCAGAATGATTTTATAGTCATATCACAGGTTGAGCATTGCAGTTTTTTACCCCAGCGTTATGATTTTCACATCTTTGAATCTATCCTACAATGTACTTGATGATGCTTCCACACAAGTTTCAGCTTTCCTGGCTGATAGGTTTCTGAGAGGACATTTTTAAAGATTTACTCAATAAATACCTATGTAAAAGTTTGACCCACCATTGTGGCCCCACCCTACGCCCGAGGGTCATGATTTTCACAAATTTGAATTTACACTACCTGATCATGCTTCAACTTAAGTTTCAGCTTTTCTGACCAAATGGTTCTTGAAGGAAAATTTATGAAAATTTCTCAATTTTTTCCAATAATATTTAATTATCTTCCATTGGAAAAAGACGTGGTCAATTTTCAAAACTTTGAATCAATTTTGCAAAAGGGTGCTTTGTGTCAAGTTTGATTGAAATTGGCCCATTGGTTCCGAAGAAAATTTGAAAAGTTTACGGACAGGCGAACAGACAGACGGACAGACAGACGGACAAAATGTTATCAGGAAAGCTCACTTAGTTTTTAGCTCATGTAAGATAATAAGAGTGATGGCAATGCTCTGGAGTTTTTTTTGAAATTCAGTCTGATAATTTATATTCATAAATTTAAAACTTTTTGCCAATAAACTAAGAAATGCCTGCATCAGTGTTACTGCTTACACCTTTGGTATTTCAACACGTGTTATATGGTGTCCGTAAGCTATAGCTGAATTTTACATGATAGGTAATGATTGTAAATTTATTTAAAAACTTACTTAAATGACGTCTTAAGGTGAAGTAACACAAAATGGCTTATCTCTGTTCAAAACGATATTTCGTTTCTTTAAAAAAAAATTTTTTATGGCAAGATGTAACTTACTCTATAGCCGAGTGGATAAGGACACGGTCTTGTGATCCGTACATCCAGAGTTCGAATCCCGAAGGGGTTTTTTGTTGTTACTTACTGAATTAATTTTCTTAGATAATCATTTTTTATCCTTAAACTGCAAATTGTTCGTTATTTGATATATGTATAGTTTATTTATTAATATATCTTTCATAATAAAAAAAAATATTGTAAATATTAGTGATTTTTCTAGGTGTGTTATTCAACCTTAGATACCCATTCACTGGTTAAAAAAATCATCATTTTCTACTCAGCTGCAACAAAACAAACTAACTAAGGCCAAGTACATGTATATGCAGTTCATCCTTCCAATTCGGTTTAGATTGTTCATCGCTCAGCTAAATATCCAGCTGAGCAGTTTCATTTTTTTTTATTTCAACTTTAAGAAATGAATTAAGAAAACAATTAGGAAACAATTCTCACACAGTACATACGAAAATAAACAAGAAACCCATGGGGCCATATCGCTCACCTGAGCAACAAAGACTTTATTTGGGCTTTCAGGGGATATTGTACAATATGGCCCCTCGGTAGAATAACAAAAGTAAATATTGTAAAGTATTCAAATTTTACAATTATCTTTGCATACACGTATCCTTTGACATTGTACCTTTATGAAATACCATTTATACCAAAAATAAGAAAATCCTTTGCAATATATAAAACTAAACTTTTGGTAGGAAAATGTAATTTCAAATGAATCAGATATATACCTAGTACATATTTCCGTCAATGATATCAAACTCTGTTCAAACTGAATAAACTCGAGAAAATGCTGAGCATCTAAAAAACACATTGCATTAATCCGCCATTACGCTCATACGTACGAATGACCAATGAAATGAATTGTATTTTAGTACTTTGTTAACACATCTGATTTTGCTTAATGCACAGGTAAACAGACAACTGTCTGAATAACAGAGGCCTAAGTTTGATTTGATACGTAAAATTACAAAATACAGGCGATAGTTCCCCAGGTTACAAAGCATAAATAATATGAACATAAGTGAAAATCAAAACAAGCTAACGTAACCCAACCGTCAAATGTGAAAACTGTCAACGCATTGAAATATTTAACCTCAATTTACTTCACAAAATCTTGCACATTCAAAGATTCCCTTTGCTCGCGCACTGTTGCATTAACATTTGTCAGATCGCCCAGTTTATCATTCAACATGGCTGCTTTAAACAAAGAACCTACTTTTACACCGTCCCGTTTTAGAAGTATGGAATACCGAACCCGAAGTTATAATCTGATCGAAACACGCGATTTCTTTATCATTATTTTCGTAATAACTCATTTGAAACAGAATTAGCCCCTAATTTTTGCAATTTATGGGTTCCTTTCCGTAAGGAATATTTATGCTAAATTACGTTGAAATTGACTCTGTAGTTATTAAGAAGAAGATTTTTAAAAAATGCAACCTCTTTTTCTACAGTTTCGGGGTTTTTCTCCGTTTTGAATAAAGATGGGTCTTTCATTTCTGCTATTCATATTTGCCTTCCCATGAGGATGCTTTGTGTCAAGTTTGGTTGAAAATTGGCCAAGCGGTTTTAGAGAAGAATTTCAAAATGTAAAAAGTTTACATACGGGCGACGGACAAAATGTGATCAGAATAGCTCACTTGAGCTTTCAGTTCAGGTGAGCTAATATGACTATGGTTCAACATTTTAGCATTTTGTCATTAATATGTAAGGTTTTTATTTCCGCACTTGCGGAATACCATCTAGTATAACTGAGAATACGAAAATCCGTGATTTGTAACGAATGTTCAATTGTACACTCCAAAATACTACTTATAATTATCCATTAGATATCTGCAACGTCACTAACAAACATTAAATTTCACGCTTGTGGCAGCGGTCCCCAGCAATATTTTAGCTTCGGGACATCTTAACAATGCTGTGATTTTAAAAGTACATGTACATTGTACTATACAATTTTTGAGAGGTTGTTCTGAGAAGGACCCCCTTCCCTTTTCATTAAATATGTTTTTGTTGGTGTATTACTGAAGATTTCTTATTTTACGCGAGTACTTAATACTGCGATTCAACGGTTTTGCATCAGATCGCGAAAATATGACATCGCAAACGCGTATATGGGAGAAAAAACTAAGAGAAAGAGAGAGAGAGAGAGAGAGAGAGAGAGATGTGGATATGAAACTATGCAATAATTCGGTCATCTAAAAGTCTTATCACTGATAGCAAATTGAATTTTAATTTCGATTTTGCAGTTTCTTATCCTCTACTTTTAATTTACTGTTTATGGAATCAGGCACGTAGCATCAGAAAGGCCGGGGATGTGTACCCCCCCCCCCCCAACTTTTACATATTAAAAAGTTAATAAAGACGGAGCAATTTTCTATTTTTTCTTTCTTTGCTTGTCAAGATTTTTGGATCAGTCTGCCTCCTCGCACCCTCCCCCCCCACCCCCCCCCCCCCCCCCCATTTTCAAAAACGATATATTTCCCTAATACGGATTGTTAAAATGTTTAATTTGTTCTGCCCTAGATTTTTGAATAAAATTTTTACACGAATTTCTACCGATATAATTATTATTTTAAGATAAAAAAGTAAATAACACATTTACCACACCGTTTGTTTAAGGGGTCATCACAAAGTTTGTTTATTTTTAACCTAGTACTCTATAGAAGTTTGCTTCAAATGTATCAATTTTGCATATTTTTTTAACATTTTTTAAAACTTCTGCCCTAGGGATTTCTTTTTGTTTTCTACAAATTAAAGTTATTGCTAAAAGTCATAAAATGGTCAAATAAAAAAAAACCTTTCACCTCCTGGTTTGTTCCAGGGGTCTTATCAAAGTTGTTTTTGTATGTCTTATTTCCAAGATTTGTCAGATAATGGCTATTTTTTATTTGACAAAGGCGGAAATGGTGATCTATATAGTATTATTAAAACGTTCAGACATATTCAAGTAATAAATAAATATATAACATCATATATTAAGGGTCATTGATATAAAATACATGGTTACTGTCTTGAAATGAAATGAATTAAGCTATATTTAGGCGGATTCAGAAAACGTAACAGTGGGCTAAGCTTTGTGAACTCTCTTCACGTTTTCGACACGAGACCAAATGTAGCTTATACTTCAAAACATTTATGTTTACTCCACAATATAATATCAATTTCACGCATCAAACGAGCTATTTTCAACGCATTTCGCTCAATATCTGCAGTTGAAACTATTACGCCATGGCGTCAATAAAGCAAAAAGATGACGTCAAAATACAAATAAAATGCTGCGCGAAAGCGTGCGTACTCGATTTATACTCGGCCTCGTTTAAGTTAAGATTGTATTTGTTAGTCAACATAATTTTGCATATTTTCTGTTGATTTTATCTCGCGTTTTCGTTTGGATAATTTTATGACACACACTACAAAAATATTAAATAATGCTTAAAAATGAAAAAAAAGGCACCATATCTCAAAATTTTGATCATTGACCTCATACAAATTTTATGCAAGCAGAGAAAGGTCAAAATACTTAGTTAATACTATAAATGTTTAAGCATTATCATCATTCAGTTTTTTGTTAAATATTTTGAATAAAAAATAAGTAGGGATTTGAAAACTGATAAAGGAATTCGGACTTAAATATCTATAAAAATTATGAATGAAAACGTAATGCTTTGTTTCTATTTAATGTAACTGCCATTTTTAAACACTATTTCCTTTGTTAAAGAGTTTAGCAATTTGAATTATTTTCACAATTAAGAAAATCTCAATCATAATATAAAATTTTAAGGAATTTTTCTTAAATTTTCAAAAAATATTCATTGGCCATTTACTCAAAAAGTAGGTCATTGACCTAATTTTTTCCATCTCTAGTTCAATAAATCTGTTAACTTGAAAACATGTTGAAATCGTGCATATATATATATATATATATATATATATATATATATATATATATATATATATATATATATATATATGAGATTTTTTATACACAGCAGCTAAGCTAACGGTTTAAACGGGTTGCCGACTTTTAAATTTTATGCAATACTATTCGATAACATTTGCATTTTCCAGCACAATCGTCAAACTATTAGAATTCGAGATACAAATGCGATAATTATACCGGGCGAGTAAATTACTTACTTTAGGAGACGCCGATATTTAATTACGCAACCCATTCTCTCAACAGAAGTCGTGTTTCACAACATTCGCAAGCATCCTTTAACGTCGTCTTTGGGAACATTGAATTGACCTTACTTTCTTTATTTTGAGTCTGCCGTTTGTGTCCCTGTGCCCCCACACATGTGTTTTTAGTTAGCCACTAATGAATATATGTTTTATATATGATAACGCGAAGCAGTAATATGTTTACAAATAGTTTATAGGCATTTTATGATTCTAATCTAGACTTCCTTTTTCAAAAAGAAATCATACAAACTGTTGTTCTTAAAGAAAAAAAACAATTTTTTCCTGCGCATCTATACATTATTCATACACATCAACACATATATTGAACTATCTCCTCCTCGTAATTTTAACATTTTGTTTCAGAACCCGTGTTCCCCTTTTGTTCATATCGTTTACCAAAGCAAGAGTTATCGTGCGTTCCACCTCTTAGCTTCCTTTGGAGATAAACGTACATTCATCTAACATTTACTATATACCTTTGTTATTGGGTATATTTTTAATTAACATCAAATTCATTTTCATAAACGGATAAACTATATTGATTTATACCACATAAAGTTTTTTTATTGATCAAAGTACTGAAGTTCTGACGGAAGTTAGTTTTATTGATAATCATTATTATTTATATAAAAATTAACGATATGTAATTTTGCATGGCAAGTAGTTTCTTATCTGTATTTGAAAACTACGCATGTTTCCCCCTAATATCCCGGGCTATGGACAAAAAACCCCTAAAAATCATGTCGTGTAATATTTAAAAATATAATTAACGCCCTTGAGCTCTACGATACATTATATGTTTCAGTAATCAAAATATTTCTAGAAAACTGTATCCAAGCAATTTTGAACTCTAGCGTAGGAATACACAAGACTAAAACAATATCTAAATTGTTCGTACCATTTAAAGTCTGACTATTTTGAAGGTATTTAAAAAGAAGTTGCCTTGAAAAACAATGCTTCTGAATACATTACACCAATTTCTTGATCTTTTAAGTCTTAATTCTTGCTAGCAGTGATGATTTGTGCTAAGGTCTAAACACTGATTCACTTCCGGTTTGCCAGATTAAATTAGAATCAACTCCCAAAAACAAAACAACTAACGAAGGTTGAACAACGGGAAGGGGGAGTGGCGTTTAGCAAGTTCTTTACCTTTAGTTTAAGTAACATCAAGGCAGTTGCAATAACCGATTTCGCCTTAAAAATGAAAATCTTCATAAACATTACCAAGCATAACATTCGCTGATACGGATCCAACAGCGTTGGTAACTTTACAAGAGTAGTTTCCTCTGTCTTCTAATTTTGGTGACAAAATTGAAAAACGACTGTCATGAATACCTCCTCCAACATATTTCTTTACATCATGATTCAGTGACTGGCCGCTTTTAGTCCATTCTATATCAAGAACCTCAGGTGAATGTTTTGAAACTCCACAGTTGAAATGTATAGTTATGTCTTCAGATCCAGATATAGCTTTCGAAATTTTAAGAAAAGGCTTTTCTGAAATTGAGAATACAAAGTATATTACTTGCTACTTGATATGCACTTATCTTTCTTTATAATTCGTATATGATATTATTGCCAAGTTTACCTCCAATAACATGTAGACGAATAGCATTTTTAGATCTATATTCAGGTCCATTTATTTCAAATGAGAGGACAGCTTGGTATTCTCCTTCATCCTCCTTACATACGGACTGAATGACAAGTTTTGACCTTGTACTCTCACTGTACCTCTCCAAATTCGTATCAATACATTTGATGACATCTCCATTGCGTTTCTGCCATGTAACTGACCAGCAAGATGATTCAACATTGTTAACGTCCGCTTTAAATTGAGCTGTGTGTCCATAAATTATTTCATTTTTACCTTCTATGTTAATATCTGGTTTATCTGAAATAAACTATTCTTTTGAAATTACGTTTCACAATTTTCGAAAAAATGTCGACATTGAAAAGTTTTACGATATAACTTTATATCTTTTTTATAACATAATAAATATATAACATTTACCTCTACTGTCTATTTGATTTTGTTTACCTGTAAAGGCGTTTAAAATTTTCATGCACTCCTCCCAATTGGATAGTGTATATTTTGATTGTTCTATCCTGTTCAAATCGTCTTCATAATCTACATTATATACAGACTGGATTCTACTGATTGCTGACGTTAAATTCCCCCAAATATCTTTAAAGATATTGTCTGAAATATTTGCAGAATTTGCGTGAGCATAATAGTTGTTCCTGAACAATCTCATACGCTCAATGTCATCACTTATCTGAGTTTCCCTGGCTTTTGGCCAATTTGAGTTCCCCCAACCTTGTGCTGGACGCGGTAAAGAACATAAATTCCGAATAAGTGTGTATAGCAAAGTAACATCAAATGTTTGGTAATCAGGAACACCAGGTGGTGGAATAAAGCAAATCGCTTGTTGTTCTTTAGAGAGTTTTAAATTTAGGCACGATTTGATTTTTTGGTAAAGGGCCACTGGTTTAATATGAAAATTCAAAATATCTCTAAGAACAGGTAATATCAAGTCAACAATGGCCACTGTAACGCACTGGAAATTACGTCTATCGTTTGATAAACCAGAAGTTGTCATAATATTTCTTTCCTTGTTTCATTTGGCATTTGCTTTCTTATATATCATATGGCATTTTTATTTGGCGCTTTGAAATTGCTTTTTAGATTGTGTTCTATAGACGAAGTAGTTCACATGGTATGCTGGTTTCTTTAGGCTAGCCCTGTCAACAATAAAGTATCAGTTGATAACTTACTTTGCACTGTAGAGGTGAATCAGTTTTGGTACAGATATATCGAATATACATTAATTTCTACTTGACGTCATGGCATTATGGTTTTTACTGCAAATATTCAGCAAAATTTGTCGACATAGCTCGTCCGAGGCGTACAATGGATATTTACTTATACAATAAACATAACCGTCTTGACATATAAGCTATGTGTTGGCTCGGGTTGAAAACGTTAAAAAAGGTGGTTCAGCAAGTCAAGCCCTCTGTCACGTTTTCTTACCTCGCCTAAATATAGCTCAATGCATGTATTTCAAGACAGTAACCATGTATTTTATATTTATGACCCTAAATATATGGTGTTTTATATATTTTAACTACTTACATATGTCTAAATGTTTAAATTATACTATCAAGATTACCATTTACGCCTTTGTCAAAAAAGTAGCCATAATCCGACAAATCTAGAAAATGGAGCATGCAGAAAATCTTTGATAAGACCCAAGGAACAAACCAGGAGGTAAAAGATTTTTTTTTTATCCCTTGATACATTTTAGCAATAATTTTCATATTTAGACCAGAAAAAAAATCCATAGGGCAGATCTTTTTAAAAACATAGGTAATCCCAGATTAAAAAGCTCACCGAGTCGAGACCTCACCTTCATGAAGCATCACCTTTCTGAAACCACCTTTATCTTATTGTATGAATATCATAGTTAATGATCTTGGATATACATGGAAAATGTTTTGAATCAATATGGTATTACTATATCATATGTTAAAAAACTGTATGATAATCATATGTTCACTTTATACGCTATTATAAAATGCAATGTTATTCAATACAATAATATTAATACGATAATACATCCTATAATACTAACAATTTATACCATATAAAACAATAAAATACTGTTGTAAAAATAATGATGCATAATGACATTGTTATATTTAACATATGACAATGTATCGTGTATTTGATGACATCCATCTTCCTAAGTCAAGGATTTCTGATCCGCTCTGCTCTACATAAACCCTTGTCCGAAAAGGCAGAGTTTGACGGGGTTAGAAACCTCGCACACTGGTTGATGTCATATAAGTTTTCATGATCCAATAAAAAACTTTGTTTCAATAATGATGTTAATTGTGAATTGATCAATGTTGAACCATTGTCAAATAAATTTGGGACGGAGTTGTAAGTATTTGACTTACTGTTATCGGTTTTTAGTCCGAATGAATCCATATGTTCTACGATTTTGATTTTGCTCATGGGAGCCATATTGCTATACTGTTTCTGTTTTTTAAGCATTCTCTGATTGGTCAGAACAAGAGGTCACAAAAGTTTAAAAATGAGTACTCTCACTAGATGGCGTAATCGTTAACCTACATATATATTGTCTTTTCGGTCAAGGGTTTATGTAGAGCGGAGCGGATCAGAAACCATTGACTTGGGAGAATGGATGACATCATACAATATCATAATATAGATAAGATACAATATAGCATTATAATATACAATATACATGTATGTATCATATAACATAATGATCAAATATTGTAACATTATATAATATTATTTAATATAGTATGCTATTGTGTTTTATAATAGTATCTTATTATCATATTTGATATATAATTTGATAGTGATTCATATTTGATACATAATATGATAGTGTATCATATGATACAATATAATTTGATAAATATCTGTATCATATCATATGACAAAATATTATGTGATACAATCATATGTTATATAATACAATATCATGTTATACAGTATGATATCATATGATACTGTAACAATATTTTTATTATACTTCCATGTTTAATACTGAAATCTAATTGGTTAAGACGCAGTTGATAATCCGTTCTATTACCCTCAGCGTTAGCAACACACTTAGCGACGGGTAACACAACGAATTGTTAAATGCGCGTAAATTATTCGCGTACGGTTTGCCGTGGAGTTCACGTCATTTCTTTATAAAAGCAGCAAAAAAATCACTTAAAATAAGACATTCAGTATAATAAAATAAATAGTGCCTGGTTGGGAGGATAACAGTTGAAATTGACACCCCGAGGAAACCATTGTCAACCTCCGCTTCGCGTCGGTTGACAATAGTTTCCTCGGGGTGTCAATTTCAACTGTTACACTCCCAACCAGGCACTATATATATAATATTACATCATCATATAATACAATTTCATGTTTTATTGATATCTTATATAAACCAGTATCATTTAATACAATATCGTATCATATGACACAATGTTATTTGTTATACTTTCATGTTAAATACTGAAATCTGATTGGTTAAGACGCAGTTAATAATATTTACTATTACCCTCAGCGTTAGCAACGCACTTGGCAACGGGTAACATTAAAAAATGTTACATGCGCGAAAATTATGCGCGTACGGTTCGCTGTAGAATTCACGTTATTCCTATATAAAAGCAGTAAAATTTTCTTAAAAATTTTAAAAAAGACATTCAGTATAACAAAATAAATAGTGCCTGTTTGGGAGGATAACAGTTGAAATTGACACCCCTCGAAAACCATTGTCAACCTCCGCTTCGCGTCGGTTGACAATGGTTTTCGAGGGGTGTCAATTTCAACTGTTACCCTCCCAAACAGGCACTATTTATATAATATCATACAATATTGTACAGTCCCTGAACCATTCTTCTTTCCCACTTGATAGGTGAGTGAAACGGTGAGCGCACTCTGTGCGTACAGTGAGCGCATTCTGATTGAAAGGTAAGAGCACGCTGAACAGAATTTGGTAAACGCTAATGAACGGTGAACGATGAGCGCAAGCAGAGCGCAAATGGAGCGCAAAATGAACGGTGAACGCATGTTGAACGATATGTGAACGCAAGATCAACGATTTAATCGGAGTGCATCGGGAGTAATCGTTACATTGTATTTCGTCGGTAATCAGTTAAAAAAAGAAATAGCAAATAAACTACATGTACAGTGCTGCTGTCATGAAAGTTGATAAAAAAATCCTATATAAAATCCTATATCCTACATCTTATTTTTCAAATAACATCTATCCTATTCTACTTTTAACCGTACAATTTATTTTTAGGAATAAGTATAAAATTTTAACATAGACACTTATTGCCTCTGCTGGGGTTAAAACCCGGGTCCTCTGTTATGCCAGTCCAGGGGCCCGTTTCACTAAAAGACGTACGCCCTGCGTAACCTTACGCCTGTCGTAAGTCCGGATTTAAGTCAAATATTTGGACTAAGGTCCGTTTCACTAAAAGGCCTAACTTTGCGCCCGCCTTAAGTTAAGACAAAAATCTACGCCTAGCCAAGGGTAGTCGTAACTTATGGAGTAAACAGGAAATGACTGTCACTTCTGTTGCTGAGAATATCGGTGCTGACCAAAATGTTAAATTGTACAATTAATCATGTAAATTTTATTTATTTCACATGAAATTAAGAAAATAGAGAGATTTGATAGGTGGTACCAATTCTCGAATAGAAACTTTCTTACCATGTTTTATGCACATTTTTTTGTATTTGCACTTGCAGTTTACATGCTAAAATGACATACATGTATTTAGACAATCGATATATATAGTTATCATTTGTTTATTTTTATTCAATAATTTGAGTTTACGTTAAACGTTTTTTAGTAAATTGGGCAATGAATAATGCAGAGAATATACATACATGATGCACATGTAGTACAAAGGTATATATGTATAAGAAATGTCTAGCATTTCAAACATTTCACCCCCCCCCCCAAAGGTTCAGGCAAAATATGTGTGAGTTGGATATTTTGGAATTTGAAACTCTCTAAGTGAGTTAATGACTTTTATATTTTCCTCATTTTTAATTTCATTTTTTGTGGGTAAAAGGTGTTAGCTTAGGTAGTTAAACTAAGAATACTCACAAAAGTGTTTTTAGTATTGTTAAAATGTATATACCAAAATATGATGAAAGCTCCAACTATGTTTTGGAGTCGCCAAAAGTCCGTTTTTAAATGTTAGATATTGTATTTATCATACAACCGATGCGAAACACTGATTCCAGATTAAATAGATTCTATTTCGTAGGTTACATACACCTACTTTTTCTTAACTTTAAATATGAAGCCTCGTTCAATATACTATATACACATGTAAGTGTACTTGGGTAGTTTATGTTGCGTTCACCATACGTCTGACACATACATCTGTACCTTTGATCTGATAACTTTGGTGAAACATTTACAAAAAACTTGCATGCACTTATGGTTTGTATGTACCCTTTCACTTAAATAATTCGAAAAAAAAAACTAACGTCAGAAACAAATTGTGTAAAAAAAATCTAGACTTGGAATTAATCCCTAGGTAGTTTTTGCTCCACATTTTACATTGACCCATATTTTACATTGACACAAATCTTAATATGAAAGTAATTAATATATTTATCCGAGCCTATTCGGTTTTCCGGGGGGGGGGGGTTGGCATGAAATATTAAAATTTCGTCATTTTTAGTATCTATTGTATGGTTGTTCGACGCTTGCTTAATATTGTAATATTGTCTAATCCATGGTTAAATAGCTCATCACTGCATTAATTCGCTATATTTTCTATTTTTAAACAAATTCTCTTACTTTCTTTTAATGATATAGCAAAAGAAAACCAGAAAATTTCATAAAAAAAATATTTATTCTCGGGCCATATAATTGACGCATGTTCAAAAGAAAAATTCCAAGGGTGTTCCAAGCATGGTTAAATCACCGTAGATATCGATAAAAAAATAGTTCTGTTGAGTTAATGATTTTGAATGAACATATCCTATATGCTTCATCAAATATATCTTTCAAATAAAACATTTCAGCAGTTTTGCTGTGTGATTTTGTCACTTAACATGATTAATATGCCTGAATTCCTTACGTCTCTCTCTCTCTCTCTCTCTCTCTCTCTCTCTCTCTCTCTCTCTCTCTCTCTCTCAAACACAATCGACAAGTTTTTATTTTTTTATCTATCTAAAGAATATATATATATATATCTATATATCTATCTATTTTCCTTTCTACTGTTTATCATCTGTCTGCGCATGTGCATAAGCTCGTTGTCAAGAACGTAAGTCTGGCCTTAACCTAGTCTGAAACTAGTGTTTACGGCCAAGCGTACGCCTCTTAGGGAAACGCAGTTTATGCCGGACTAAATTTTGGCGTACGCCCTAAGGTATAACTTAAGTTTCGTCGTATCTTACGCCTTGTAGTGAAACAGGCCTTTTATATGAAATTCTATATGAAATTAAGGTCCGTTTCACTTAAAGGCCTAACTTTGCGCCCGCCCAAAGTTAAGCCAAAAACCTACGCCTAACCAAGGGTTGTCGTAACTTATGGCGTTAACATGGAATGTGTAAGCCATCAAACTTTGTTATCCTCTGGAGATGATACTCAAACTACGAAGTCCAGATCTTCTTTAACCAATAGTTTATTAACAATCGTGATCGTACAGTTAGAATTACATCAACTAAAGCAACCCAAATCAAGAGTCTCCTCAACCTCATTTCACACGGGTATATATAAGATTTTACTTATGATGGACAGTTCTGACTAGTTCGGCCCATTTACGACGATCATGAGTGAACATTTGGTGTTAAAAATTTAGATTAATATTTTATTCCTAAGTAAAGTAACAAAACCGTCAAAATTGCCAACCAAATAGTACGGATGCAGGATTTGAGTCTCCGAGTCCTGAGTCTCGGAGTCCCCCACCTATGTATGAGGCATCACTTACTCATAATACGTTCATTCATACATGGCATAAAAGGTTACAAAGGTTAATATATAGAATACACAATACATGACTCAATAAAGAGTACCAGAGCTATTGTTGCAGACACAGAATCGCCAAATACGACACTTGTTTTTAAACTCTCAATTTGGATATTATTATGCCCGTATTATTAACCTGGTTTCATAACATCATTTAGGAATACTACGCAGTGCTACAAGATTCACAGAGTTCATTCTGTTAATTATCATTAACTCTATTCAGTGTGCAGTACCTCGGTACACATAAATATCATAGTGACCATTATATAATACTAGCAATTCAAGGTCATAGCATGGATATCTGTTTACAAATGATTGCTAATTCTGTTGCTGAGAATATCGGTGCTGACCGTAATGTTAAACTGTACAATTTGTCATGTAAATTTTATTAGTTTCATATGAAACTAAGAAAATAGAAAGTTTTGATAGATGGTACCAATTCTCGAATAGAAACTTTCTTACCATGTTTTATGCACATTCTTTGTATATTTTCACTTGCTGTTTACGTGTTAAAATGACATATTTAAACAATCGATATACAGTTTTCATTCGATGATTTTCATTCAATAATTTGATTTACGTTTCATATTTTTTAGTAGATTGGGCAATGAATAATGCAGAAAATATACATACACGATGCACATTTAGTGCAAAGTTGTATTTGTATGAGAAATGTGAAGCATTTTAAGCATTTCATTCCCCCCCCCAACTTCCACACAAAATGTGTGTGAACGGGATAATTTTAAAAAACAGACAAAGTGAATTATTGACTTTTATTTTTTCCTCTTTTAATTGAATTTTTTGCGAGTAAAAGATGCCATGTTTAGGAAGTTAAACTAAGGTTAATCACAAAAGTACCTTCAGTATATTGTTAAAATTTAAATACTAAAATATGATGAAAGCTCCAACTGTATTTTAGAGTCGTCCAAAGTCCTTCATTTTTTTTTAAATATTAGATAATGTGAGGGGTGACAGGGACTTACAGTGGCACACAGAGGTTGTGTACAGGGGCGCGCAGGGGATGACAGGGTATACACGGGCTCTGTACAGTGGCACACAGGGGATGTACAGGGGATGACAGTGAAAACACAGGGGGGTGACAGGGTAAGACAGGGGATTTTCATACGGACAGGGTTTTTAAGAGCCAGTACTCTCTCTTTCTCTCTCTCTCTCTCTCTCTCTCTCTCTCTCTCTCTCTCGCAAAAACAATCGACAAGTTTTTATTTTTTTATCTATCTAAAGAATATATATCTATCTATATTTCTCCAGCATTCTATTTATCTATCTATCCTTTCTACTGTTTATCATCTGTCTGCGCATGTGCAAAGACTCGTTGTCAAGAACGTAAGTCTGGCCTTAACTTGGTCCGATACTAATATTTACGGCCAGGCGTACGCCTCTTTGTAAAACGCAATCTACGCCGGACTAAATTTTGGCGTACGCCCTAAGGTCTAACTTAAGTTTCGTTGTATCTTACGCCTTTGAGTGAAACGGGCCCTTAGAACTTTGCCCCAGATGCATAAGCACTCTGGAAGAGTCGAGGACGACTCTTTTCTAGGAGGGGGACAATGTGGTAGAGTCAGGTTTAGGGTTAACCCTTTAGCTCGATTAGTGCTGAACTGGCGTGCTAGAGGACACGGGTTCAAACCCTAGCAGAGGCAATAAGTGTTTCTGTTATAAAATTAAACGGCATTTAAGATAATAAAAATATATATATTAGTGAATAATCGAATAATGTAATGATAAAAATGTCTAATTGATACATAAAACAGAAACTCTTTAGAACGAGGTAACTTAAGAAACTGTGCAATGGATCAATTCCATTTTTGGAACCATTTTTTCCTTATCATAAAGTTATTAAGTGGGTTTATCGGTAATCGGCTGATTCGTCTGGAGATCAAAGTAAATTTAAGATATTAAACATGTAAATACTTCATAAACCATTAAAAACAATCGCATTTAACCCCTTAAAAAGTTTACAGTCTTTTCCAATCCATGTCCTCTATATCCAATAATTCATTCCAGCCACCTTCTTTTACCTGTTGTCAAAGAGGTATTACATGTACTGTTCAAAATATCATGAAAGAACTTTGACTTTTTACATTTCATACCTTTAATATATATGTTTTCTCTAATAAGCGGGTTTGCTATTTTCATTAAAGTTTGGTTTTTGCCCAATTTTCTAATGACTCTATGTCATTACTGTGTGGATTATACTTGCATATTCTAAAAAGAAGACCTTCACATGTGTATACATATCACAAAATTTATCAAAACTAAAAAAAAAGTACTATCTTCTTCAATGATATCATTGATGTATCTAATATCCTTATCAAATAGTTGTTTATTATGAAACAGTTATCCCTCCAATATGGATTGCGTTCAACCTTTTTTTTTTTTTAGAAAATCTTAAATATTGTTTAGAAGAAAAAATCAATTTTCCGGTTACATTTACCAAAAACACTTTAATCTAGGCATCCTTGGTAAAAGCAAAGATATCCTTAATATCATTTTTTGGTTTAAAGTACTATATTTACACAGCAAGGTGTATTGAGAAACAGTTGAGTGTTTCGTATGCAAAAGGCATTTTTAAAGCTCTTCTATGAAACACAGAAATTTATTTTTTACAAAAATTGTGAAAATGAGATTTTTGATACTCATTGGAACATCTGTAATCCAATTTTGACTTGATTTTTTCTTCCCTCTCTCTCTCTTTTTCTCTCCCCCTCTCCTTGACTCAAAAAAATAAAATTTGCACTTCTGAATTATTATATTTAAAGCATCATAACAATGTATTGTATGTCTGCAGAATGTTTGAAATAAAAAAAAATACATCTATTGATAAATCGTTTGCATTTTTTGTTAATCTAATAATTTACACGCATTTATAGTACGTTTATATTTTTTAATTTGATGTCGGGCATGGATAAATTTTTGATCGGACATCGAGGGAATTGTATGACTCGTGAAAAGTACACAAATACAACGCCCGTTTCTTTTTTTATAATTGTGTCTATTTAAATATGTGTCGAATCGCTCGTTGATTGAATTCTTCTGTTTATAAACGACTGAAGTCTTTAAATGAAGCAATAAATATCACTTAAACAGTAACCGCTGTATTGCGTAACCTAAAATTTTCACAGTAACTGCAAACTTACGCATTTTTGGATTGACAAAAGTTTGGCGTTTATCAATATTCTTCACTGTTTTGTTAATGTATACCAATATAAAAATAATTCCTGGGAGGGTTGCAGGTGAAATTGACGAAAAAACCATTGTCAAGGAATGTCTTTATTTTAAAGAAGAAAAGAAAACCAAACAACAGTATTGATTCTTTTAGTCATAAAAAACCAACAACAAAAACAGAGCTGCTCAAGAATCTGTACTTGAAGTTGTAAAGATTAAAGCTGAAAACCGCTCGTTAATAGGCACCGTCACCCCAGGTACCTGGGGCTCGTAACATAAAGCATGCTAAGAGTTTGACTTAATTAGGGTCATAAGTAGGACTTAGGCGGAATCTTAGGACCTACATAAGTCCTTCTTAAGCATGTCTTATACCGTAACATAAAACAAACTTAGCAATGTCTAAGCTAAGTCATGTTTATATTAAAAAGTAAAAACGTATTTTTCATTTCATTTGTCGAATTTGAATGTATTGGTTTTTATAGATACACGTGCATGACATCTTTGATATTAGATTGGGTAGATGTTAATGTACAGACACAAGATTCAAGGTGGCATGAGTATGTATACATATGTGCCTAAAAATTTTAAAAAGCTCAAAGCGATGGATCTCGGACAATATATTTAGTCTACTGTTGTTGCTTGTTTGTTTTTGACGAATATTCACTATTTTAGTCGTTCTCGAAGACTGCCTGTGGCGTAATATCGTGATGCCGTAAGAACTTGATGTAATTATATGGTGAATTTATTTTTATATTTTGTTCTACATCTTACCTCATCAATAAAGCAATTCACATAATCTGGGTATAATTTCTTCATTAAGTCGATATATTGAAATGGGGCAATCGCCGTCTTTGAAATGGCTAATGGTTTTTCTGTCTTTGAACGTCCTTTTCTAGTTTCTCATGTTTCGCGAGTTTATATATGCAGTTACTTCTTGTAAACCGACCATTACGTGTTTACAACCTATTCAGCAGTCCACTTGCATACTACCGGTTTATGGAAAATGTGACAGATTATTACGACCACTATTAATATTTATATCAATCAAATCAAAAAATTTATATTGGTGAATATTAACATATTCATTCTGTGTAAATATCATAATGTGATTAATACTCTGAAATCATATGCTGAATTTAAATAATTAATAACAATAAAACTTCTAAATGTGTGAAAACAATACTTAAGTAATAATTAAGTCACCTCTACCGGCCGCGGCCGCCTACGTTTTTGGTAAATTGTCTTAGCTAAGCACTCTTCTAGTTACGGACTTAAGTCTAAGAATGTACATAAGTGCTACTTAAGCACTTTCTTATACTTAAGTAACCCCCTGGGGCCTGTTTCACTAAAAGGCGTAAGATACGACGAATAATAAGTTATGCCTGATGGCTTACGCAAAAATTTAGTCCGGCGTAAACTGCGTTTTACTAAGAAGCGTACGCCTGGCGTAAACACTAGTATTGGACAAAGTTAAGGCCAGACTTACGTCCTTGACAGCGAGCTTATGAACATGCGCATACAGAGGATAAACAGTAGAAAGGAAGATCAATAGATATATAGACATATATTCTTTAGATAGATAAAAAGATACAAAATTGTCAAGAGAGAACCGCAATGTAGTCAGGCAAATTAATCCTGTTCAGTGACAAAATCACATAGCAAAACTTGCTGAAATGTTTTATTTGAAAAACATATTGATGAAGCATATAGGGTATGTTCATTCAAAATTATTAAGTCAACAGAACTATTTTGTTATCGATATCTCCAGTGATTTAACCATGCTTTGAACACACTATGGTCCGAGTATGAATATTTTTTTATTAAATTTTCTGGTTTCTTCATGCTACATTATTGAAAGAAAATCAGCTAATTTGTTTTGACATAGAAAATATAGCTAATTATTGCAGTTATAAGCTATTTAACCATTGATTGGAGAATATTAAGCAAGCATCGAACAACCATACAACAGACACTAAAAATAACGATATTTTCATATTTCATGCAAAAAAAAAACCAAACAAACAAAAAAAAAACATAAAAAAACGAAGAGGCTCGGATAAATATATTTATTACTTTCATATTAAGATTTGTGTCAATGTTAAATGCGGAGCAAAAATGACCATGGGAATAATTGATGAATTCCAAGGCTAATTTGTTTTTTTTTACACAATTTGTTTCCGAAGTTTTTTTTTTCGAACTACATGTATTAAAGTGAAAGGGTACATACAAACCATAAGAGCATGCACGCTTATTTGTAAAATTAATGTTTAACAAAAGTTATCAGATTCAATGTACAGATGTATGTGTCAGACTATGGTGAACACAACATAAACTACCCAAGAACACTTACATGTGTATTTAGTATATTGAACGAGGCTTCAAATAATTTTGAAGTTAATGAAGAGTAGGTGTATGTAACCTACGAAATAAAATCGATTCAATTTGGAGTCAGTGTTGTGCATCGGTTGTATGATAACTACATTATCTAATATTTAAAAAAAAAATTGAAACTTTTGACGATTCTAAAACATAGTTAGAGCTTTCATCATATTTTGGTATTTACATTTTAAAAATACTGAAAATACTTTTGTGAATAATCTGAGATTAACTACCTCAGCTAACACCTTTTACTCACCAAAAAGGAAATAAAAAAAGAGGACAATATAAAAATCAATAATTCACTAAGTGAGTTTTAAATTTCAAAATATCCCGCTCATACATATTTTGCGTCGATGTTTGGGGGGGTGGGGGTGAAATGCTTGAAATGCTACACATTTCTTGTACAAAATAAATATTTCTTTGAACTACATGTGCATCATGTATGTATATTTTCTGCATTATTCATTGCCCAATTGCAATTTACTAGAAAATATGAAAAGTAAATTAAATTTTTGAATAAAAATAATCGAATGAAAACTATATATCGATTGTCTAGATATGTCAATTTAACATGTAAATAAAATTTACATGATAAATTGTACAATTTCACTTTACGGTCAGCACTAATATTCTCAGCAACAGGATTGGCAGTCAATTCCTGTTTACGCCATAAGTTACGATTACCCATGGCTAGGCGTAAGTATTTGGCTTAACCGAGGTCGGGCGCAAAGATAGGCCTTTTAGTGAAACGGACCTTAGCCCAAATATTTGACTTAAAGCTTACAAGATTTCATAAAAGCATTTGGTTGCCATATTAGTTTAGATCGCTCCTGTACTGCCACTGGGGTATATATACCGGTTGAGAAAGTCACGACCGGTTGCTTTCCGATCGAGGCACTCAGGTAGCAAGGCCTTCTAAATGCATGAACTAACTTTGTAGTAAAATGTTTGGAATAAAGAATAAAGGAAACAACAATCAATGAAATACAAAATATATTTATTCTTTGAAAGGATTTCCAAGGTATCCATATTATTTTGCGCACACAGTGCTGTCTTACTTCGCATGCACATCGAACACGTGTGTCGTTCATACAGAGTGCATAACGTCTGCATCTTTTTTAAAACCCCGGCGGCACTACATCCAACACAGTAGCTAAATGAAAGTAACTCCAAGAAAGAAACAACATAAGATCGTTTCCATCCGTTCCTACAAAAACGCTCTGTTTCTAAAATCCATGCGATCATTGACATTGCTCGATCTGCCACAATGTGTGGTGTGCGCATGTGCGATGATATAACATACACAGGAACACGGTCCACAACTATTGAGGATTTTTTAGATATCTGCGCCTGGATATCTGTCTGTCTTGTTTCGTTGTTTATTGGATATATCTTGCCAGTGCAGTGGTTGTCATATTATCTTTCTTCCAAACGCGTTCCTACACGTCTTTTCCTCCAAGGTAACGTGTTCGGTGTACGAAATTCCTGAATGCGGTGAAGCGTGAATAGTGCTCTCGGCCTTATATAGGGGGTCTATAGCGATGAGCAGAACAATAGAAATCGACAACTAATATTTCGGTAGTCGGAAATTAAAGGGAAATAATGCGTATTTATGAATTCATGTCAGCTTTAAGTCCAGACTTACGACTGGCGTAAGGTTACGCCGGGCGTACGCCTTTTAGTGAAACAGGCCCCTGGGGCTCGTAACATAAAGAGTACTTAAGTCTAAGACAGTGCTTAAGTAGGACTTATGTACATTCTTAGACTTAAGTCCTTAACTAGAAGAGTGCTTAGCTAGGACAATTTACCCAAAACTTAGGCGGCCGGTAAAGGTGACTTAAGTATGTCTTAAGTATTGTTTCATACATTTAGAAGTTTTATTGTTAATTATCTAAATTCAGCATATAATTACAGAGTATTACTCACATTATGATATTTACACAGAGTCAATATCTTAATATTCCCCAATATAATTTTTTTATTTGATCTATATAGATATTAACAGCGGTCGCAATGATCTGTAACAATTTCCATAAACCGGAGTATGCAAGTGGCCTACTGAATAAGTTGTTAACACGCAATGGTCGGTTTACAAGAAGTAACTGCATATATAAACTCGCGAAACTTAAGAAATTAAAGAAGGACGTTTGAAGACAGAAATTCAATTCAATATATTGACTTAGTGAAGAAAGTATACTCAGAGTATGTGAACTGCCTTATTGGTGAGGTAAAATATAGAACAAAAGATAAAGAGAAATCCACTATATAATTAAATCAAGTTCTAACGGCATCGCAATATATTGAATATTCGTCAAAACAAAGAAGTAACAACAATAGACTGAATACATTACCCGAGGTCCATCGCTTTGAGCTTTTAAATAAAATAAGGTACATATGTATGTAGGTATATTCATGCCACCTTGAATTTTGTGTCTGTACATTTATATCTACCCCCATCTGATATCAAAAATGTCATGCACGTACGCGTGTATCTATAAAAATATGATTTTATTACCAATGCATTCAAATTCGACAAAACAAATGCAAAGTACGTTTTTGCTTTTTATTATAAGCATGACTTAGCTAAGACATTGCTAAGTTTGCTTTATGTTACGGTATAAGACATACGTAAGCAGGACTTATGTAGGTCCTAAGATTCCGCCTAAGTCCTACTTATGACCCTACTTAAGTCAAAATCTTAGCATGCTTTATGTTACGAGCCCCTGGTATATAAGTCATTCCATTTCTTTACACCCGATTGCACACCAGAAATTTGTGGCCGACTAGTGGTATTCCCTTCGTGGTCTTTCGATTTTATGCACTTAATTCTTATTTTTAATGTGCATATTTTGTTTGTAAAACATATTTTGACCAGTGTATTAAACGCTAGTATTGTTCTGGTTTGAAAAAATTCCGTAAATCTTTATAATTTTATCGCGACCGAGAAACACGGTGAGGCAAGATGTACGTCCACACAGGTTAGACTTTACAGCAATATACTTTAAACTGTGAAGAGATCTGCAGCTTTAATAGGGGTTGTAGGGATAACAGTGCTGAAAGAGAATAATAGCCGTCAGTGCCTATTTACGATCCGTGTTCAGGTTTATATTCTGTTAAAATGATTGATGTTTCTGGTGTGTAATACAAGTTTCCTTAAACCTTTACGCACGCTTTCTTTTCTCATTTTGTTGAGACACAAAAGGACCTATCCTTTTAAGTTCAAAATGAAAATGGGCTGTACGATAAGTGAACGCTGAACGAACGGTGAATACACAGTGAACGCTTTGTGAATGAACAGTGAGCGGAACAGAGAGCGGTTTGAGCGGTAAACGCGAAAGGAGCGAAGGAGAGAGTGCAAGTGAACGCACGGTGAACACAGAGTGAACGCACGAAAAAATGGGAAAGTAAAATGTTTCAGGGATGTATCATATAATACAATAATAAATATTGCAATATCACATGAAACAATAGCATGTGATAAAATAGTATATAATACAATATCATATTATACGTTATTTTATTATAATATACAACATTATACCTAACGATACTATGATGCAATATCATATCATTATGTACAAAAAATTGATACAATATCATATCGTATCATATAACAGTTACTTTTCAAAATATAATAAATGACAAAATAGTCTATCATATAAAACAGAAGTGTATCATATCATGCAATACTATATCATAGGAATCATGTTATATCCTTTTACGACAAACACATCTATCAAGCAGGTCTTAGTGAGGTAAGAGACTTTTGTTAGCATCATTGATAATAGAGATCAAGTTTTCCATTTGAAGTTACTTCTGCGATTCATTTATACTAGAGTTAAATGAACTATGCAAGCTATTATCTATATTATGATAAAATCAGCTATGCAAGTTTAAAATAGTACTATTATCTACTAAACATGTGACCTATTCCACAAGCCTGTCAGGTGCATAGGTATCATAAGACGCACCACCCATGCACGTTTGGTGAAATGAGGACCAGTAACAACTAAGATAAGTAAGACTGGCTCACATTTTGCATTCATGCCTTTCAGGTGCATCAGTATAACATGTAAAAGACGCAACATCCATGCAAGTTTTATGAAGTTGGGGTCAGTAAAATCTAAGATATAATCATCAGAGGGCACTATATCGTAAAACTTTAACCTTATCCTGCATCAGAAACATATGGCTTAGGTTCAGCATTCAAGCCTCTGTGATTCATAAATATTATAACGTAAAGACGCGCCATCCATGCAAGTTTGGTGAAATTGGGACCAGTAGTAACTTAAAAATCGCTATCAAAGGGCACCTGCCCCAAGAACTTTAACCTGCTCCAAAAACCTTAACCTCCTCCAGCATCTGAAATTTATGGCCCAGATTCAGCATCCTTGTCTTTCAAGTTCATAAATAGGTCCAGATGCATCATCCATGCACATTTGGTGAAGATAGGACAAGTAATAAGGACTTGCAACAATTGAAAACTTTAACCAGGTCCGGACACCGACGCCGGGGGTATAGCATGAGCCCCTCCCGACTTTGTCTCGGTGAGCTCAAAATGAAAAAAAAATGTGTAAAACTGATACATTTCAAGCATAGTTCAATAGGGTCCTATGCTTAAAATTATCAAACTTTGAGATCACCCCTAAACAAACGATGATGTGGTAAATGTCTGATATTTTTGTTTTAAAATGATAAATATATCAATAGCAATTCATGTAAAAAATTTCTTTAAAAGTCTAGGGCAGAAAAAATAAGACTCTGTCTCGTTAAGCATGTTAAAGAACAGTAAAACATTACATTTTTTGTCAGCAATTGCCTAACAGTCAGTCTGACAATCAATACATGTATATTTGTTTTATCAAAACGAAAGTAAAATGCTCTTAAATTACTTACATTACACTAGATATTCTGATAATATCTTAGAAGATTGGCAAAGAAATGTCATCATTGTTTTCTTCTGCATCTACTCGCTTCCTCTAGACAAAATAAGAGTTACATTTTCGGCGTTTTCCACAAACGCTATTACGGCTCGATGTTTACACAAATCACGTGATCCACAGCTTGACGACGCGACCTCTAAATATAGAATGCATTATAGTTTGGCTAAGAATAAATTGCAGGAAATCCGAACTTTAAATAAAGTATCTCTATATTAATATTTTCATTTCATATTAAACTACAAAATAATACGGCATGTCAAAGATTTATGTCGAATTCTCACTTATTTTCGTACGTGATCACGACAAATATATATAAATGTATATGTGCATCCAGTTAACAACCTATGTTTCTGACATGTCGAAAAAAGGATCTGACAAGTCAACATTATCTTCTTTCAAGTCGACAACATTCCTAGTAGCTTGTCAATTTTATCTAACAATTAAAGTTGACATAACAATAATTAAATCTGTGAGACAAAGCTCACTAGTTATACCCCCGCTCTGATGTGAATATACAAAATAAACAATGTCGTCATTTAACATGAAGTTGAAGTTCAATTGGTACAAAAATCAATTCCACGATATGGCATGCCTTCATAAATACTGTGTTAAAATTTCAAGGATCTGCAATTTATAGTCGCTAAGAAATCTCTGACGAAAGTCTGTTTAAAAATGTAGACTAAACATAAACAAAGTCGTCATTTAACAAGAAGTTGACGTACAAAATTGAATTATATCCTAAGCTATTACATGCCTAATTTAACTTTTGTGAATTTGTGAATGTGTATTTCGTTTTATGGATTTTGAGTTGGTTGACAGTTTGGTATTGTCATTTTTCATTCTATATGAAATCGTTATATTAATTGACTGTTTTGAATCGGACTATAAACTTATTTTTTTAATCACACACGGCCGTTGCGCATCCCTTTTGCAGTTGAGACAAAATGTACATGTTTTGCAGTATAAGACTATAATTTTCGTTTCGAACAAGAAATTAGGGAGAGTAGTTCTAGAGAAAAGCAATATAAAAACCTTGAAGAAAAACGTAAAGTTTATATATATATATATATATGGAAAAAGATTGAACAATAAAATTAATGCTTTCTTCTGGTGTTTCATGCAGATGTCAGGGTAGATGAACAATGCAGAGAAAATCAGCAAAAGGCTTTCTATGTCTTTTTTAACCCTCACCTGAGCTGAAAACATTTCTCCTGCGTCCGTCTGTCCGTAAACTTTACACATTTTTTTACTTCTATTCCAGAACCACAAGGCCGATTTAAATCGAACTTTGCACAAAACACCCTTAGTTGAAGGGGATTCAAGTTGATTAAAATGAAAAGACACGTCCTCTTTCAAAGGGAGATAATTAAGAATTATTGAATTTGCTGATATCTTTCAAACATGTTCTTCTTAAAAACAAATTGCCCAATAAAGCTGTAACTTCTGTGGAAGCATCCTCAAGTAGAGTATGTTTAAATCTATGCAAATAATGAACCCCGGGAGTAGGGTGGGGCTACGAATTTTTACGTAGGAATATTAAGAGAATTTTTTGAAAAATCTTCTGATGAAAGACCAATTAGCCAGACGCGCTGTAATTGTGTGGAGGCATCCTCAAGTACGGTAGATTTAGGTTTGTTTAAATTATGGTTCCCTGGGGTAGGGTATGGCGACAATATTGGAATGGGCAGTTTTGTATAGGAAAAAAAAATCAAATTATTCTTGTAAGCTTGAATGAGATAATACATGGTTTTACTAATATGCGAGCATTTTGACGTATTATTGAATCTCAATTGCTTATACCCAGGACAGTTTTGGGACCCCAATACGGCTTATAGATTTATAGGTTTCTAGATTTTCAAATTATGCTTGAGAACTGTAATACTCATAGTGTGATATGACTTTGAAATCATCGTGTTCAAAAGTGGCTCAATATTTTAACGAGGCTGGGGGGTGGCTGCCATATTAAAGCGTTGTTATCTCCGCACAAAAAAGATTTCCACTTTAAGGTTCACTTTACATTGCACTGAAATTGTCTTTTGAAAAAATGGATATGATGGTGTTGAAGCATTATTTAAAGAGTCAATTGATGGTAACCAAGGAAAACAAGATGCCAAAAAATCATTTTAGCTGTTTTTCAGCACCTTTTTTAACTTTTCAAAGGGAAGTAACTTGTAAAACTCCGAATATTTTGTTCAAATATTTTCTTTCTTTCTTTTTTTATTTAATTTCACCATTGAAAATATTTTTCAATGCTCAATCTTTATTCACATGTATTGTTTATTATCATGCTACTTTTTTTTCTTTGCATATTTGCATTTTTGTGACAAATATATTTTTGGTAAAGCTGTGATATTTTTTTTTACATAATGTGCATTTTTTTCAGATGCAATAAATGATAAAATTAACGATGATTGTAATGTGGTTTTTCATATCAAAATGTAAATTAAGATTATATGAAACATTTCTGCAAAGGACTATATATGATAAGGGCCTAAAAATGAACATCATCATTTTACTATCATTCTTTGCTTTCTTAATACAGATATGTATGTGATGTGTTTACATAATATTCATTTTGGTTCAAGTGCCCACAATTTAGAAATATGGCATTGTAAATATGACATTGTAAATTGTTTTCAAGCAGTTTTTCCTTCCAAAAACATAAAGCGCATTCTTGAACATATAAATATTTTAATCAGAGATGTATCTAGCCAAGACTAATAAGTGACAAAAAAATTTTCCTTGTATAAGCATGCTCTCTATATTTCCCTTTCGTAAATATATAAGAAAAATGTCAATTTTTGGCCGAGTTTGATTTAATTATAGAAATGGCGTCACTTCAGACGTCATATACTGCTAGTGGGTGCAAATAAATCAAATAAATAGATGAAAAATATATTTTACATCAACTCTTCTAAAAAATTAGTTAACATTTTATTGTACCCGTAACACTTAAAAAATGGCGAATTATGGGGGCCAAATTTAACTCTTATCATATATTGTTCTTTGGTGAATTTTGGAGAATTTATTTTGATCCCCCAGCCTCCTTAAGAATGTTCTTTAAAAAACTTTTTATATATGATCTATTATACTACATCGTCCAGACATTTTGTATATGACTCAATAAATCCGATTTCATTATGGTTATTGTAGCTTGCTTAGGTTAGTGACGTGGCCCGTGTGCGTCTTGTTTATAGTAAATTAATTGCAGATTGCATTGTGTGGGGTTTGTAGCCTCGAACTCACGGATGGGATTTTAATGTCTTTCTCTATTTTTTCGAGAACATATTCGTCAATGCAATTTTGGTAGATAATCCTTTATGAACACTTCTAAAGGTATTAAGAGAGTGGCCCCTAGACGGCTTGAGGTAAAGATGAGAATCAGTGGGTTTAATATTCATCGAGACTGAACTTAATATTTGTTATCGTTACATATGTATGTTTTCAGTTTATTTTTTGATATTTGTAAATTTGGCGTGTTTAGATCTTTTTAAAAAAATATTGATCGTCGTTTCAAAAGTTATTCATTTGCCTCACATGCCTCCACTACGCTACGGCCGTGTCACTTGATATCTATAATAGCTTACATACATGTATATTCCTTAATATAAAATGAGATAGAACAACACTACCACGCGGTTTCCACAAAACAAAAAGCATATCAAATAAAGGTAACCCATCTCAGTTTTATTAAAAGAAATGCTACTAGAACCATATATTCTCCTTGATTAAAAATTTATTCGCCAATTTCTCTAAAAACCTTTCCAACTTTTATACAGTATGCATTGAAAACGAAATGCTGCAACACAGCAACACATATCACGGGATTCTAGCAGCAATTTTTAAGTAAAGCATTGATTATGCTATTGATACGTGTTAAATGTGTAATTATAAGATTACCAAAAATATGCCTCAAAACCCCCTGGCAAACTCAAATTACCCCCCTCCCTGGAAAAATTTGCTGGATCCGCGTATGTACAGCGAAATACTTTAAACTAGCTGTTACACCCCTGCAAATGTAACGGTCATTTTTATTTAGACCACGTGGTTTTATTTGACCCTTTCAGTTTCGCAGAAAAAATCGTGCCTTGTGTTAATACTCTATTCCCTAGAATCTAGGTACTTGTAATCAAACATAAAACCTAGACGTTTATTGATTTTAAACTTTATCTCCATTATTCGGTGGATAAAATGAGTTCTAGAAATAAATATGACAAAAGAAAATATCTAAGTTTTTTCTGCTCTTGCAAAAACTAACATGATTAGTAGTGATTCCCCTAAAGATTAATTTTCGATCCGCGCCTGCCTAGTAATAGCATTAATAGTGAAGCAGACTATACTATTTTATGCAGAATGTTCCTTGAAATTGGCTCGATATACTATTAGAAGTTTTAGTTCAAAACAGACATCCATTTTTTTTAAAGCATAGTAATGCAAACCAAAAGCATAAAAACATGGCTATGATTTTATTAAGCAACCTGATGTTTATATTTTCAACAACGTGTAGAGTGGCTGAATACGAATGATAACTCTGTTCTGAATATCATCGTTTAGTTTAAATAACCGCTAGATGATAAAATAATACATATATCCTATTATGCCTTCTTTATGTTTTATTATGTATGAGGGAAGTCTCATGAACTTTCATTCGAGCCCCTCTAGATTTATTACATGCTTATCAATGATAAAGAAAACAATCCGAACACATTCGCAGAGGTGTGTTAGGAGGCTTATAAGAGATTGTAAGAGGTATGCGGCTTATATACATGTACGAGTTGTAGAGATACATGTAATGGGGTTTTAAAAGAGTAATATTTCGGACAGTGTGCGATATTACATAACTTCGGGCAGTTTACGCTTTATAAACCGCAATCGGTTATAAAAAAGGGTAAACTGTCCCAAGTTATGTTATACTCGTAAACATAGGTAGAAAAGATGATGACAATTATTTAGTAAAATGACGTTATTTGGTACAAAATTAAAACATAACATCAAGCGGATTAAGATCAATTTTAATATAAGAATCAATGATTTATAAGAGGGTCAGGCCACGCATAGTCACCAATTTTCCTTATATTTCATACATGGACACACCTAGGTGTAAAACACAAATAACCACTAAAAGTTGGTTGCTAGGGGTTGTTATAATAATCGAGGCTAAAGATTGAAACTTACCTAATTTGAAACTATTTTAGAAGGTTTTGCCCACTAATGTAAACTATCAAAGACATAAAACAGCTTTTGTCCTATTTTCAATTATTTAATTTTATCAGACAATTGATGGAGAAACCAATACTTTTAAAATGTTACCATGGAAACCCTTACAAATTTTTGAAATCAGTTTTTTGCGGTTTTTTAATAAGTCGAAATGGGAAACTGTTAAATTTTTAC
Source organism: Magallana hongkongensis (assembly GCA_015776775.1). Classification (NCBI taxonomy): domain Eukaryota; kingdom Metazoa; phylum Mollusca; class Bivalvia; order Ostreida; family Ostreidae; genus Magallana; species Magallana hongkongensis. The sequence continues at coordinate 49,677,062 of CM027466.1, forward strand.
ATCCATATAAATTTCCATGTTTTATATCTTTTTATGAATATTGACATCCGTTACTATGGCAACAAGGCCAAAAATAGGAAAACCTGAGAAATTGAAGATGATATTGATATGCTTTAATTCCCATATTAAATTTGTTTTGCAATTGTTTTAGTTGGAACTTATAAAAATATATCTAAATTGTCATTATATACCACAAAAAGCTTTGTTATGCATCAGCGAAGTGTTGTTGATATGGAAAATTAAGTTGTATAATAAATAACACAGAAATTGTTATCTTTTGAAAAGTCCATAGCAACGGCAGTTATTTTTAGAAAATTTCAGATTTTTTTCAAGTGTCATTAAAGTTATACATACTTTATTTTTTCTCATCATTTGATTTTGTATATTTATTCATTATAAGTTAATAATATCTATTCAAAGATGCCTAAAATATTATAATTTTCCTTAATTTTAAGCTTGTCACCATAGCAACGGTTCTGAATTTTCATATTTGAATTCTTAATTGCACAATCATAATAGTGTTTACCAAAATATCCAAGATTTGCACTTTTTATTCAAATTAAATGAAGAAAACAGATTTTAAAATTTCTGGTTAGTAACAATGGAAACAATGGGAACGCTCTAAAAATATGCGTTTCTCCATGAGTTTTTTTCTTTCATTTGAAAAATGACAACTATATTTAATAATATATATTACCCTTGAAACCGCAAGCTCTTCACATTACTCACAATATGTTCTCAAATAAACATTAAAATGCTATTTTTACATCTTTACCCTCGGTTACCATGGTAAGGGGACCACATAGCAACAAACAAATGGTGTTAGGCTTTTTTATTCACCAAAGTCTATTAAATGTCAGGTATGAAGAAAATCCGTGACTATGCGTGGCCACCGAATTTTGATTCTTAAATAGAATTGATCTTAATACTTTTCGTACGCACGTTGTATTGTGACGTAGGCAAGTAATGTTATACGATACATATGAATTTGTTTAGCCAATCAAATCAGGCGTTACAACCAGAACTAAATTATATTGTTTATTAGAAAATATTTAAAACTAAAAAGTTATGCATCAGAAATATTAGCAAACGAGCTAAAGCCACGAAGAGCCAATATCTGCCTATTTTTTCATGGAAAATGAAAAAAAGCGGAGAGGAAAATAGTAATGAAAATAAAACTTATAGGTAGTGAGCGTAAGATATGTATTTAAGCGCGCTATCGCTTTTTTCGCTGAAAAATATCAATTTTATAGCATCTATTTCAAATTTTCGAAATGACCACACCCGTGGAACAAAATTAAATATATGTCTTTTAGAAGAGAAAAGAAAAAATTGCAAAACTGAACATTTACATGTATATATTTCATAAATCATTCATTGTTAAGAATGTACTCAATGCGAAACATCGCGGTGTGAACCATTTCAGCGCGAAACAGAATAGGTGCGAACCATCTCAGCGCGAAACAACATCCCGTACCGGTTAAAGGACGAGTAATGACTAAGTTTATTAATCGGTAATAAATGCATAAAAAGAGGCGTTATTACTTCTTGTTTCAATATAATGTGCCTTCTTCGACATCTCCGCCATCATCGAATGATGTAGAGATTCCAAGATCTAAAAAGAAATCTAGCAAAATGTTCGTTCGATGGTGTTAGCTTGGTTTCGATATGCTTGAACTGTTTATTTGTCACAAGGATATTGAGAACTTGAGAATAAAGGTAATGCACGGAAGCGTTGTCACATAAATAGAAACATCGTATATACTAAGCATCTAAAAATGATTGACTGTGTACATACTCGTATGTAAAGTGAAGAGGATTGGTGTCAAGATACAGTACCTGCAACGTTATTTTTACAAGATAAACGATAGGATAGGATTCACGCATGATAGGATAGCATTAACGCACGATAGAACAGTATACACGCACGAAAGGATAGGATTAACGCACGATAGAACAGTATATACACGCACGATATGATAGGATTGATACATGATAGGAAAGGATAAACGATGTTTATGATAAAGGTATGATCGCTTTAAACGATATTTACGAACAAACTGATAATGGCAGAATTTGAGAGAACACGTACAAATAAAGATTTACGTGGAATTTCTTTTTAGTAACAATTGCCCAGTTGTTAATCATCGCTGCATCATTTATAGAGTGTATAAAAATGACCAGTTTTTTTTTTCAACTAAAATTATGAGCTTTAATGATCAATAAATTTTCTGTATTGTTAAAAAAAAATTCATAACCGAACACCCTAGCCAATCGCTGCGAATATTTCAGCCCGAGATTAATTCACTCGGAAAATAGCGGGTTTAATTATTTAAATCCAACTCTTGTATCAAGTAAATATAAAATCTATCATAAGTACATTTCTTTCTGTATAAGAATATGATGCATTAAAAACGAATTATTACAGACAAGTTAAATAAATATTAACGCAGATACACATTCTGCGTACGATTTGTTAATATTGTTTTCATTATCACACACCCTAGCTGATTGTCGAGGACATTTCAGCCTGAAATCAAACATCACACGGAAAATAACGGGTTCAAATACAACTCGGGTTTTAATTGAATATAAATTATATCATAAATAGTTTTGTTTCTGTAAAATATGATGCATCAAAATTAAATTGCATAAAAGTTAATGTTTACGCAGGTATACACTCTACTTACGATTTGATATATTCGATATACAGGTAAATATGTTACCTTGTTCCTTAGAACTTCGTTTTTCATTTTCAATGTTAACAAATATGATTTACATATCATATTGGTTAATTTTGATCTCAAATATTTAAAATTTAGTATCCTGACGGAATGTTGAATAGGATTTTACAATTCTTGTTCTATAAATATTCGTATACGGCGCACCGAACGAGTTGCAACTTAGTAATAAATTGACTTGCTTATGAAAAGGCACGAAACGATTAACACGATAGGATAAACGGAAGAATTCTTGAAATAAAACGATAAACCTGATAGGATAAACGCACGATAGGATAGGATTAACGCACGATAGAACAGTATACACGCACGATACGATAGAATTAACGCACGATAGAACAGTATACACGCACGATACGATAGGATTGATACACGATACGATATGATAGGATTGTAAAAAATATCGTTGCGGGTACCCTATCACGAAAACACTCATATAAACCCAAAATTTAAAAAAGAAATATACACTGTCCAGAATAGGTTGAATCAAATTTGCTGTAAATGTATTGACTTGTATTGCCTATTTCTTCTTCCCTCCTCCCTTAAAAAACTATCCAAATGATATGTAAAAAAAGAATTGGACAGAAGGTTTGGAACTGCCTTTTGATTCTACATGTATATTTCTTGTGAAGGCTAGCATCTTCAAAAAATTGATTTTTGAAGAAAAAATAATGTTATTAGTATTGCCAGACCCCCCTCCATCCCCCCCCCAAAAAAAAATTGTAGTAAGATAAATATAATAGATACGAATTTAAATAATAATTGTTGATGTAGATTTCATAAAATTGCATGAATTATAGTACATATCATGTACTACATTTCAGCAAATGGTTCTATTATTTAAACGCGCTGTGATTTTACGCCAGCCAATTAATATTCAAACTTATTTAATGATACTTCTAATGACTGCTGGCAACAACGAAACACTTTAAAATCCAGCACCCCCCCCCCCCCCAAAAAAAAAAAAAACAAAAAAAAAACAAACAAATATACAGAGATTGATTGACTGGTTCAGCTAGATCAGGTGTTATGGAATATCCAAGTGATATGTTTACTGATTGTTCACAACAAAATAATATCAGTTATATATTATACATATATTACATGGCTTCGAGGGCGACATACCAAAATATTTGCCCAGAGGTGACAGGAAAGCCCTGGAGTGTTATGTCGGCGACATAACTCTCCAGGGCTTTCCTGTCACCGAGGGACAAATATTCTTGTATTGTCGCCCGAGAAGTCATGTAATATATGTTATATAACATTTTTAAACAAATCAAACTCGGGTTATCAACATATTATTTAATTCACAAGCCAGAGGAAAAATTTTTAAAACACTAACGCTTGAGTTTATCACTTTTGTCGTATTTGCCGAATTTTTTTCATCAATTAAACTATCGAGTTCATCTGAATTGAGATGAACAAACCGCAGACGTTGGCCTGACATGTTTAAAATTCGGGGATCTGTTTACGTTAGCTTAGCAATTGGCTCATTGAATTTCGAACCCGACGTAATTAATATGCAGAATTCTTGCACGCGATGGTGATATTACAGTTTCGGGAGGGCAATATAACTATTTCCTGTGAAATATAACTGTTTCCGGGAGGGCAATATAACTGTTTCCGGTGTGATTCAGCAATTTTCAGGGCATAGTAATAAAATTATCTCATTTGTGACATAACGAGAAAACTTATTCAAAAATGGTATATATATATATATATATATATATATATATATATATATATATATATATATATATATATATATATAAAAGAAAAAAAGCAACACTAATTGCAAAACATAAGCGCTTTCATTGTTAAAAATCTTCAGACGTTTTACAGTCGTTAAAACTATGACGTCATAGTTTTAACGACTGTAAAACGTCTGAAGATTTTTAACAATGAAAGCGCTTATGTTTTGCAGTTAGTGTTGCTTTTTTTCATTTATTATATTTTTACCGGACACTGAGAAAATACTTTTGTGATTTGGATATATATATATATATATATATATATATATATATATATATATATATATATATATATATATATATATATATATATATATATATATATATATATATACGAGCTATGGGGATGCTTGTCATATGCTATTAACAACAAAAACGTTAAATATTACCAAAACTTGGTTTAGAATTAAATGTCTGTAGAAGTCATATCTTCAAACTGTATATAAATTTTTATTGATATTGTGTATTTGCATGAATCTTGTAACGGTATGACTAGTATGAAAGACTTTCTAAGCAAAATCTATTTTTTCTTACTGTTCGTGTAAATGCTTAAAGAGGAACCGCATGAAAAAAAACCGTTAAACACTATACACGCTTTCCTCATGTTGTGTAAATGCTTTGCCTGAAACTCCAAGCGATTTACGTAAAACTGTTCTTGCATACCCCCCCCCCCCCCCCAATCGTTAGAAAAAAATGTTCCGTGCATTATCTGATGTACATTGTACTTATCAGCTTTTGGCCATGAGTAAAGTTTAAATTGATTTGAACGTTTAAACACTTGTTTACTGACTTAAAAATGAAATAAGATGGCGGATTACTATAATCATATTTACCTTAAGCAAGATAACAAAACGCTCTATCAAATTCAATTAAAAAACATTTTTGAAGCTCATAAAATCCATGAAATGTATATGTTTTACTCTGGTGGTTGGGTTTATTGAATTTGAAATTGAAATTGTGAACTCATTAAGTTTGAATTTAGTTATGAAAAATTAATGTCATTGTATTTAATATGACGTCATAAAGCATTTGTAAACCAACGTTAAACACAGGCTTTTTCCATGAGTCCTACACCATTGATAGGGACCAACCAAGCCAAGGCTTATATTTTTGTGAAGTACATTGGTCTGAGACTGTGTCCTAGTAATATTGTTAAATTTTGATATTAGGCCGATTTTGACCCTTCGTGGCTTTAGCTCTTTCGCACTTTTTAGCAAGTACATGATTATAAAATTTTCAAGTAATTGGTATAACATATACTTTATTGAACTTAAATATTGCATTTACTCAACAAACAAACAAATATTTGAAAAAAGTAATGTTAGCAACATATTATTTTTCTGCTTTCTGACAATGTTACGCCAAATCTAATGATTTTCCATATTTTAAACAAATGTATGCAATTAATTTAACTTAAAAATCATTTAACAATGAAGTCTGACCTTTGCTGCTTCAATAATTTGACCGAGTAATTTAAAGACTACAGTGGTATATCATGGATTCATCTACAATAACTAGAGGTACTGTGAGCAAGCTCACAATTGATACCCCCAGCTAAGAAAAAACGATAACTCATGTATTTTTTCTATTATAGAAAGTATTGGACGAATCTATTTCACTGTCCATTTTCTATGTAACAACTGCTCTATTTTTTTTAAAACCGTTAATGCTAATATGAGTACAAAAACGATTTCAATTCTTTAAATTCCATTTTATTTCAAGTTAACTGTTAATGCATGAGGATATTTGCATCCTTTTGTTAACAAGCATGACTCGAATCAAACGAAAATCCCCATGTCAAGCAGCCATTTAAGGACTTGGGATCCTGCGATCAAGTCTTAATGTTTTTTTTCTAAAAAAAAAATTAAAAATCTACACACATAGCTTAACCAAAATTCAAAACAAAATGTTGGGCTCTATATGCTTCATTTGGCGCTACGGTTTATTTAATATGACCTTTCTGCACTGGAAGTGCAGATTTCACATAAATCGCTTTTCCCTCTATATTTTATTATCGGAATAAACCATGGCATCAAATACAAATTTATATTATTTAAAATAAATAAGATTAGAATTATCATAAAGAAAAATTACTTCACCTAACTTAAATTTTGACCTTTTTGCAGTGATAAAACGCTATTTTTATCCATTACCAATTCAACATGTAATGAAATTATTTAAAAGTCTCAAACTTTTTCTCAAATTATGATAAACTTGTCAGAAAAATCTTTAAATTTTAGGAAATAAAATTAAAAGAATGGGATTTGAGATATGGCATGAAATAAGCTGATTCTAGGCAAAAGTTGGGATATATTTTCTTGTCTTTTATGAAATATAAGTTAAATTTGCCAATACATGTCGATAAAAAATAATGAAAAACTATAGAATTATGTTTTTCGTAACATAATTAAGATATCCTTAACTACAAACAATCTGGAAATTTTGTTTGCACTGAAAAAAGGAAGCTAGAGTGACGGTACTCTAAAACAACTGAGTTATGAAAGATGTTCATTTTCGTCTTAAAAACCTTCCGCCACAAAATATAGTCCAATACTAAACTCTGTAAATATGTAATTGTTCCTTAACTATTTTATTTGAGATAGTTTATTTGGCATTATAAAATTTGAATTAATAAGTAGAATCAATATATGATGCATCATTTCTAGAATAGAGGTGACCCAAAATGGCTACCCAAAAATAGAGGAACGAACCTTTCTAATATAAGCATTTTGAATTATTGGCACACTGAACCCAATTTTTTTCCGATTTTTTTTTTCACTCATTCCCCCCCCCCAAAAAAAAACCCAGCGGGGCAGGCCATTTTCAGAGAAACGGGGATGAAAATCTAAAAAATAATTTTATGTGGCCTGAGAAAAGCAAGCTTTGTGTCAAATTTTAGTTTTTTCACTTTTCTGCCAGTTACTTTTACCTTGCCCAAATGACCTTGGGTCAAGGTCATGACACACCCTTTGGTCATAAGCAATTTTTGTGTGAAGTAATAATTTTCAATGTTCTCCATAAGAAATGTATGGACTGGACACGTATTTTTCACTTTTTCTGCCAGTGACCTTCACCTTGCCCAAATGACCTTGGATCAATGCCATGACACACCCTAAGACCGTAAGCAATCTTTGTTTGAAGTAAGATCTTCCAATGTTTCTCTATTTGAAAAATATGGACCGGACACAAATTTTGCACTTTTTCTGCCAGTGACCTTGACCTTGCCCAAATGAACCTAGTTCGAGGCCATGACACATCCTTAGGTCATAAGCAACCTTTGTGTGTAGTAAGAACTTCCAATGTTTCTCTATAAGAAAAATATGGACCAGAAACACATTTTGCACAAACAGACGGACGGACAGACGGACGGACTGACGAGGTGATTCCTATGTACATGTACCCCCAAACTTCGATTGCAGGGGGTATAAAAAGGCGACTATATACAAATTAATTTAATATGCACATGTAAAATATTCACAATTTATAACAGTCATGCATTAGCATTTAAATGAAAATTAAAACTTTATCCATATCTTCATATAGTTCTTTGTTCTTACTAAGAAAAAAGTAATTTAATTAAAACTGACAAATTTGTAAAAGCATTCGGTCGCTATATTATTTTCGATCACTCCTCAACTGCTCCTGGGGTGTTTATACCGTTTGAGAGAGTTACGGTCGGTTGCTTTCCGATCGAGGCATTCCGATTTCACGGATACATGTATGAACTAGACTTTGTAGTACATGACGGTGCGTCTTTTTACCTCAAAGAACAACAATGATGCCCCAATGAGAGAGAGAGGTTATCCCATTCAACTTTCCCGTTTTCTGCATTCATCATTATTCGTAAAGACGTAGAACACAATCCGTTCATTGTTTACAAATAAAGTATAAGAATTAACTATCAATTTGTCGTGCATCTGCCCAATTCGAGGGTTTCTGGGAACCGTTGCACAAAAGCATCGTAAATTAGGTACTACTTAGAGTTGCCAAGTAGTAATCCGTCAATTTGCAGGCATATCTCAATAATTCTGCATAATTTATGCAACATTATAATGTAATGTAACATTACGTAAGATGTATATTTTTATTGTATTTGCTTGCAAATATTTACTTTTTTAAAAGTTGTCATTAAACCTCATATAGCTGACATTTTGAGATAATAACTTTAAGACGTAGATTTACGCCACCTCCTAGGTGACGTAGATTTACGACGTTACATACGACGCTATGTAATTTACGTCGCTTTCGTTAAACACCCAAAATTAACTAAGTATTACCTACGTCCCACTTACGTACTACGTACGATGCTTTTGTGAAACAGTTTCCCGATCCGCAACGCTTCTCAAAACTCGTTTTGTGTATAGCGGAGCGGATCAGAAACTCTTGACTTGGGAAGATGTCTGTCATGATATAATCAAAGTACCGAAGAACTGACGGGAGTTGATTTTATCGATTTTTATATATTTTAAAATCAATGATATGTTATTTTGCAAGACAAGCACAGGTAGTTTCTAATCTGTATTTGTGTTATGCACAGTTTTATAATATGAATTTCTGGACTTTTTCGACACAAGAATGTTGATAAAACCCCATATGAATCATGTTAAGTAATATTTAAAGATAGAATAAATTCAATCAAACTATGTATCATTGATAGAAATATTTCTGGAGAATTGTTGGATCTAAGCAATATTGAACTCTCGTCTCGTTCAACGAAACGCTCGGCTGTCGCCGTTAATCTCTGACAAGCAAGAGAGACTCTCTGCTTGTTGGAGATTTACGGAGACAGCCAAGCGTCGAGTTGAACGAGACTATATTGAACTCTGGCGTAAGAATACACACAACTACAAAAAATATCTAAATTGTTTGTACCATATTACACCTGACTATTTTCAAGGTATTTATAAATATGTTTCTTTGAAAAATAATGCTTTAGCATACATTATTTCGGATTTATCAATTATTCTCAAGAACTAATTCTTGTCGGCAGCGATGAATTGTGCTTTGGTCCAAACAATGTTTCACATTCGGTTTGTCAGAGTAACTGCATAGGAGAGTTGATTAAAATCAACTACCAAAAATGAAATTTTAAAACGCTAGCGTATGCGTGTTTATTTGCATCAAATTTGCTTGATCCTAAGTGTCACTCCAATTGCTAACTAGCCTTAAACTTTGATTTTGATTAGTCAATCCGCGTTCATAAAATTTAATACACACCCTACCGACAATCTTCAATTCAAAGTCAAAAATCGGAGTTGAACGTCTGTGGCAAAGCACTTTGAAAAAATTCTGCACTTTGAAATTTTTTTTTCAAAGTGCGTTAAATTTTGGACAAAATCAACGCACTTTGAAATTTTTTTTAAAAGTGCGTTAAATTTTGGGCAAAATCAACGCACTTTGAAAAAATGTCAAAGTGCGTTATGAATGTACATTAACATTTTTTAGTATCGACACTCTTAACGCACTTTGAAAAACTTTTTTTACATCACAAATTCTGGAACTGAATTTAGGTGGGGGTTAACCAAAGATACAGGTCAAATACCGGTGCATCATTTAATTGATTACATAAAGAAGGTCCCCTACGCCTCATTTTTCCTTCCAAAACATATGATATTCAGTAACTTTGGGTAAACATTTAAGATCGGAAAAGAAATATGCTCTGTATAAGTACATGAAGTGTTATTTAAAAAAACGAGCTGGCCGAACAATAATTTCTCCATTGGTATGTTAAGGAATCTAGTATGTGTTTCAACAGTAACCCTCCTTTCGTATTCTGATCAAATAAATCACTTCAATAAAAGACTATTAACATTAACGAACATTAAATTATTATAAACTTAAAAACAAGCATTAGGATGTGGGTTAATTGTTTCGCATTGATCTTCTCGGAGATTATATTGTTTATGATAAACAGAATTAAGGTATCCTTTTTTCACATTTGCAATAAGCCAGTTGAAATATATTATACATTGACCTCCATTTTTCATACATATATAAATCATATTCGTTCGGGCATAGCCCAATACTAGTATACTAGTATACTAGATAAGAGGTAAATCTGCTGCATACTCAAAACAGGAAATGCAGTTGCTAAGCAATGAAGTTTATGTGATATTGGATAATTCAAACCACCCGAATTTTTTGGTGTAAATTGTCGACATTGTCTTAATAGCTTAGGAGAAAAAAAAATTCTCATCTGGAAACTGCTTATCAAGCTAGCTGAGAATGCAATGAGTTCTTTTTTAAATATATCACATTAAGCTGAACAAAGTTAAAACAATCTTTTCTTGTATATAAAACTATCAACTGTTTTCATTAAACCATGAACATTTATTTTCAAAGTGCGTTAATATCGACGATATCAACGCACTTTGAAAAAAAAATAATTCAAAGTGCGTTGACTTGGTCCCAAAATATTTCTTAGTGTCCAGTTTAAATTTTTAGAGAAAATCTAAGTTATGAAAGATAACACAGAGTAGAACCATAGCGCCTTCATCAACGCTTACAAATAGACCTACATAATAATTGCATGGGCACATCATATCAGCTAGTAGATCAAATACATTCATTTGATGATTATTTTTCCTCTCAGTCCAAAAGTTGACAGCATCAAATACAGAATGTGAAGTTTAAGTGAGCTTCATTGTATAGGTGGGAATATTTTTGTTCAAATCAGATCAATTTAGTTTATTTATTCACACAAGGGCATTCAATGGAACACAATTTAATTTAAAAAAAAGATACATATTCCATCATAACAAACATACTGTAGAGTAAACGGGGTTAACTGACTTTTTCCTTAATTTATTTATTGATTTATTAAAACAAACACAATTTTATTTCTTGTCGCCACACAATTTGTTCGTCCTAATAATTAATTTCACAAAACTTAATTGTACTCCATAATATCCATTATAACCAAGCTAATTTAAAAAGCCTTTAAATTACCACTTCTTTTATCTCTGTATACATAAAATGAAATAAAAGTTTATTTCCAATTCTGGGCCTAGAGGGTATACAAGATTATAGATATTAGATAGAAATGCCTAAAAGAGAGATTCTACATATAAAAAAAGTCCATACCCATACATGAACTTGTAATAGCCGGGCAAATGTACATCAGTATGTCATAACATATTCTAACAATGTGCATATAATATGTAGTCATCAAAGTAGTTTATACAAATATAAAAATAGTATCATGAATTGTATATATGCGCGTTGACTTTGTCCCAAATTTAACGCAATTTGATTTTTTTTTCAAATTATGTATTTTTTTTAAAGTGCGTTGATACAATGCATGCACTGTACATATATATATATATATATATATATATATATATATATATATATATATATATATATATATATATATATATATATATATATATATATATATATATATTCCTATCCACACTTTGCAAAAGATGTTCCTCTTTGCGTGGTCAAAGGTCAAAAGCCGAAAAAAACAACTTTTATCTTTTTTATGCAAACCAAAAATTTGGGCGTAAAGAAATGTCTTGGAATATTAATTTTACATATGGGTTTTCCCCAGGTGATAACATAACTAAAACATTACAAACAATGCCTTAGCTATGTTAAAACATATGTTTTATGAGGTTTTTTTTGATTTTTCATCTTAACATGGTTTAATTTTTTTCATATGATAATAAGGTATATGTACACCAATGTGCACCAATATGTACACAACAATTGTTGATGTTCAGCTGTAGCTAAATAACATGTACAAAAAGCACTATGTTTTGGCTGCTTGGAATAGTTTACTTGACTTAACAAAACAGCGATCCATTGAATACAAATTGTTGGGATTATTCCACATCTAACAATATTTTTATTACAGATAAGAGAAATCAACAAAGGCATATGATGCCATTTTTTTTTGATAGGTAGTTGACAATGTAAGTTGTAATGATCATCTGTGAACAATATATTCTTTAAATAAATCTCACAATTTATGGGAACCACCTTGAATTGCAACTTTTAAATACTTCTAAATCATCACAACATTTTAATTCGTTTTAATTTTCTATGATAGATTAGTACCTCTTGAAAGAATTTTCATACACTGCATTATCCATTATTATTATTATATATTTTTTTATTTCGAATTTATATCTCGCTGTATACACTGTTGTTGGGCTCTTCGTAAGCACTGTTGACAGATTCAAAATATATTCTTTTTTCTGTGTTTGAAGGCATGCCCTGATTAAAATTTCTGAAAGTAAAAGGAATTGATAAGAATGCTGAATTATAAATACAGCGTATATAAATTATGAATACACAGAGTAGATCTAAGGAAAAAAAAGTCATGTTAAACCATATCCAAATACTTTATTTTTCAATATTACTGTACATATTTCTAGATCTGATAAATTTTTAAAATGTTAAAACTGTTAAATCTTTATTTTCAACAAGGAAAATGATATTTTCATCTTAACATTCTCATGTCCGATAATTTATACAATGTAAAATAATATCTTAGCGGTTTCATCGTAAAACAAAGTATATCAATTATACCGATCAATGTAAATAATTTTCGATTCTATATCATTCTTTCACTTATATGTTTGATTTATATATCAATGTTTTCCATGAAGTTAATTTCAATGTGTCAGAATTATTTTTTTTACATTTTCCTTCGCGTGACATAGAATGCCAAAGGAACAGTGTTTGCAAAGTTATGCAAATCTTTTATGATACAATATGTTTAAACCTTTCTTAAACATAGATACTTAATCAATATAATTATATAAAAAAAATTCGATAATTTGTACGCAAAACTAGTTCATCGAGATCCTCCATTATACATGTACTTTTATCCACTGACAATAGTGCAGCTTATGCATTGTCCTTTTTATAAAACCCTGGCGGTGAATACAAGAGTACTACAGTGTTTATTGCTATCTTTCAGTTTATGTGTCGGTCCTTTGCTTAAAATTCGTTTTTCAGACATTTTATTTCTCACGACTTGGTAAATTGATTACAAACTTGCTATGTAACTGCATGTTGATAAACTTCATATTTTATTATCTGAAGTATCGTAGCTTCCTACTACTAAAACCTAATTGTGTTGAACTTTTCTCGAAATCAATATGGCACATAACAGCATCCCTTTAAAATGCAGGGGTGTCGATAGGGGACGTAGTGCTGATGCAGTACTCTCAAAATGATTTTATAACATGACCATGTCACTTATAAATTTGTTTGTCCTCTCAGTTCGACTCAAAATAGTTTTGTTCTTGCTTACTAGATTGTTTTGGGTATTGTTTCCCACAAAAAAATAATTGTGGGGAATTGTTTCAAGAAATTCCACACCGTGATTGATTGTAAATAATAAAATTATTGTCCAAACCTGGAAAATTCATTTTACTTTTTGTCATATTTTTTTCCAAACAATAACTATTCACTATTTGTCACTTTGTTTTGTAATTTAGAAATTATCGGTATGACTTATTTAAATAATCCACTCCTGAATAAGCCTGTATCAAGAAGTTCTTAAGAAGTATCTCCTTGAGATCATAAAAAAATAGAATATAAATAAAAAGGTGGGAAAATGTTATCTCTTCTGAGGTAAGTAGTATTTGATTTGACCATAGATATAATGCATTTTTGCTGTATTGATATTTGCTGCCATTATTCATAACTTCGAGACAATAACAACATTATATACTGTGTTAAATTACACACATTATTAGATTGAATTTTGAAGAATAAAAAAAAAGGGTGGGGGGGACTATCAAAGTCGCATTTTTCTATTGCATTGAGTTTTGTTTTAACTAGTTTTTTTGGAAATAAAATCTTTCTGAATATCAAACTTTTTTTATAAACCCAACGCAGTTTATCTAGATAGGCTCCCAGTGTATAATTAACATAACGTAACATGATGGTATCAGTAATAAAAATTTGTAAAAAAAAAAAAAAAAAAAAAAAGGTGCTCTAAAGGGAAAATTCTTGAAATATTTGGCGAAACAAATTTTACTTTTCGTTTATATTTTAACGGTTTAATAATGAAAATCAATCTCATTCTTTATATATATATATATATATATATATATAAATATATATATATATATATATATATATATATATATATATATATATATATATATATATATATATATATATATATTCCACCTGTATCTCAAACGACCGTGCTGTGAGAGACCCGCGCGCTACGTTCCGTTCGTCATCGGAAGCAAGATTTTGTTTTTTCTCGATGGCCGAGGTGATAGCGCGATGGCTGCTCACTGCTAGGAGAATGGCTCCAGACCGTGAAATTCACAAGGAAATTCACTATAATAGAGCTTCGCCGTCGTGTTATTATATCAAATTGTCATTTAACTGTTTACTGCATTTAACCTGTATCTCAAACGACCGTGTAGTGAGCGATCAGCGCGCTAGGTTACGTTCGTCATCGAAAGCAAAATATGTGTCTTGCCCAGATTGAAGAGTGGTTATTAATAAGCGCGGTGGTTGCTCATTCAAGTGGTCGTAGGTTTAAGCAAGCTCGGCCGAGGAGGAGGTTGAGCTCCAATATAGTGAGTTTCCCTGTGCTGTATGTATATCCTTCACTAACTGCTGTATATGTCAATTTGAAAGTTATTGAACTGTTTGTGCTATTTATACTCTTTATCTTCATATATACACTTTTTATCTCTCTCTTATTAGTTTTTTGTGCATTTTAATTATATTATTTTTCTAAACATTTATAATAGGGTTCATATCATAAGGGTAAACCAGGTTATTCTGCGCAGTCAATTATTGTTAATCATTTATTGAGGAAAAGGCAATAACTCTTTGTAGTCGGTTGAATTTTTATTACTAGTACCCCTAGAGGGTCCCCCAGCTAATCATTTCAGAACACCGTGTTAATTGTTGAACATGCGCTATTAACTCTTTCTTTCTTTTCATCAACCGCTGCAAGAAACATAGCAAATTTCATCTCTAATACAAAATTCGCCAAACATCGTTTCCATCGGTGAAAGAAAAAAATGTTCCAACCTTTAAGAAAATTCAAAGCGAAGAGTCCATATGCTCGCCCTAGGGTGCCAGGATCTATTGCTCAAGCAGTCATCAAATTCACCTACAGGTGGCAGATTACGGACAAGGCACTACGTCTATTCCATGTACACTGTACTAAATTGCTTAAAGATTAAAAACAATGAAATTGTTCATTTGAATAAACATCTACATTATGAACCCACGTCTGCACAATCCAATCAAATAGTTTTTGAGAAATGGTACTTTTCAAATCAAGCCAAAGGTCAAAGAACAAAATATTGTTAACATATCTCAGTTGATATATGCATTCTTCATATTTGGGTCAATCTATTTAGTTAAACATCCATCAGAATCTTTGTTTTTGTTCAAGTAAATGGAAACAATAAAAGGAGGGGGCAGATAATATTTACCATTTGGCAAGACTATGACACCCAGATTTGGTTAAATAAGTCTATAAACTCTGCAATTAGTTGGTTGTCGTTAGATGCAGAACTGTGGTTAGTTTATAATTATGCAGCAACCAAGAAGTCAAGTTAGAAATACTCAGTTGTCACAAACTAGCCCGACAAACTCTCGCTTGAAATGTTATGGTTTTAATTTTCAAGAAGTGTGCAATAGAATCAGGTGCACTTATTTACACTCATGTCTCAATTACAACGGCTCACATCCCATCAAAACTTGCTTCAAAGTAAGTTAACTTCACACTTGTTTATCTACAAGACCTCCAGTTAAGTATATAATAATTATTTCAGGAACGGCCCAAACCAGGTCCAACAGGGGCAAAAACGTTAGTTTACATGTACATCACCTTCAGCGTCAACTATGGGACCTGGGCAAATCACCAATCAATGTACCTTGTTTATATCAGTTATTACAAAATTACCTAGATGTTGTTAATGCTAAGTGTTGGTCTAACGGGTTTAGATATGGTTTTGAATTAAACTACAAGGGAGATAGAAAATGAATAGAATATAAAACATGCTTTCAACTGTTCAATTTGGTAATGAAATTCAAACCAAACTCAACAAAGAAATTCAGCTAGGAAGGGTGTTAGGTCCGTTCCCTTTATCCACCTATTTCCTATTTAAGTTGTAACATCATTGGTATTCTTCCTAAGAAACAAAGCGGTTGGCACATGATCTTCGATTTATCCTTTCCTTCAGGAGAAAGTAATAACGACTATATATATTAGAGCTTTGTTCCGTCAATTATTCAACTTTTGATGACGCATTACAAATCATTTTTGCCAAAGGTGGGGGGGAGGGGGGCGTAAATGGCAAAAATGGACATTCAAATGCATTTAGGTTGTTACCTATATGCCCTAAAGATTTGTGGTTATATAGCTTTAAAATATATGGCTTCATACTACATGATTATATGCTTGCACATGGGTTTTCAATTTCTTGCTCATTATTTAAAAAGTTTTCAACTTTCCTTCATTGGGAAGTGCAGCATAGATCGAGTATTCAGAGCATAGTTGATTATTTGGATGATTTGTATTTGATTGAAGTAAGTCCACGGATGAATGTCAGAAATTAATGCATTGCTTTCAACAATTATGTCAAGAACTGGGAGTGCCATTAGCAGTAGAAAAAAGGTCCAAGTACACGTATTTTTTTTTCGGGGGGGGGGGGTATTGACATCTGGTCTCGAATGATGTTTATAGCGGAAGATAAAATAAGGGAATTAACGTTCAAAATGCACAACGTTTTGGAATGTTAAAAACTATTACTCAAACAGTTACAGTTTCTAGCACAAGCATTAGCAGTTGTTGTCAAGGCATTGCCAGCAGGAAGGGCTCTCTCTCGTTGATTATGTGGGACTATTGAAGGTGTCATAAAATCATACCATTTTATTAGGATAAAAAATGAAATAAAAATCGACCTACAAATATTAGTTCAATTTTTCCTTAATTTCATTGGAACTACCCCATTTTCTTGACAGCACTGGCAGAATGATGAATTTTTGGAATATTTAACGAATAGTTCTGGGGCATATGGTTGTGGGGTAAATTTTGGTATACCGGGTCTTGTTTATCCTGGCCCACATACTGGTCTGTCGACATAATTAAGGATATAACACTATTGGAGCTTATCCTTATAGTATTTGGGATTTGCGTTTGTTCATCTGAGCTAAAAAATGTCAAACTCCTCTCCACATAGACAACTTCGCATTGGTTCACATTATCAATCAAAGACATCAAAAATAAAAAGGTAATGGTGTTACTTTGTATTTTAGTCTTGAAAACTCTTCAGATTAATATCCAGATTAAGGCACAACAAATTGAGGGTATGAAAAATAATGTTGCTGGTGCAATTTATCGATTTGAGTGGCCCGGGTTCAGACAGCTAGCCCCTTCGGCAGATTAGTTTCCCTGTAGGATACCAACGCAATCTTGAGAAATAATGCAGAAACTATAAACAAACTAATGCAAGCCTGTATATCTGAAAATACTAGTAAACTATACAAACAAGGTCAAGTTTTTTTTTATAATTTCAGAGTTAAATATGTGTTCAACACACCTGACCCCCCCCCCCCCTTCTTGACCAAATACTCAATTTTATTACATATGTGTTTGAGGGGTGTTCATTTTCAACAACCAAATGCTATATGTCTGAAATAAGTTATGTAATTGATTTGAATGGTTGGAGAAATTTAATCGAGTCCTTTTTTGCAAAAAAAATTGATGGCAGGGTACAAAAAGACCTAAACATCCTTTGATATACGAAGACCAATTTTATTGCTGTTATTACACAAATGAATTTGTGCAATACATCATTTGGCTATCTCAACATATGAATTAGTAATTTTTAAAATCATCGTTTACTTTAGCATTTTTTGCATTGCTGAGAGTGAGTTAAGTGATTGATCTGAGAAAGGAGGATATTAAAATTTTAGATACCGGCAAGTCAGTATTTACCAAATGTTCAAAAACTGAACAATTTGGTGAAGGGGCCTCAGTATGGTTGTCGTATACTTCAGAGAGAGTGGTGCTATTAAATTTGTTGAAGCAGTTTTCATTAATGTCAGGTCAGATTAAAAAGCAAGTTTATTTTTCTCATTTCAATTCAAAGCCTTACGGTTTTTAGACACTCTAACTTCAAAATACAAGACTCATTCATTTTGCATTGGGGGAGCAACTCACTTGTATTTAGGGGAATTGTCAGAGCGAGAAATCCAACGAATGGGAAGATAGCGATCCACACCAAACAAATCTTACATTCGTCTATTAAATGTATAGATACAATTTTAATACATTTTAAGTTCTGTTTATATAATTCTTCAGTGGCCATTCGGATTATATGATTGTCAATTGTACATGTACATTGGGCACACGAATATGCAGTCAAATCTAGTCAATTGGATTTGAGACTACGTTCAGCAAATATTTTGTGGCATAGAATTCGCGGATTGGTGTGGGAGCAATTAATACCTACGTTAGAATTTTATTAAATGGTAACAGAGACCCAAATATAATCAAAATTCATTGTTCAGCAACACAACACCATTAACGGGAAATCAAATGATAATGAAAGCTGTTCTGCCAGAGATTAAGGAGCGATTACCAAACTCCGTGATTATTTGGTCCCATATCTTGCAACGTAAACATTATCTAATTTGGAAGGAGAAAAATGTAAACGTAGAATTAATAATTCAATTGCAACTTTTATTTTGAAGAAATTGGGTTGATGAGCAAAACATTATTGGCTATCCTGATACATTTATATCTGCAAATCAAAGACATTTATACCGTTCAGATGGGGTTCATGTGATTATATTGAAAAAAAAATGATGTATTTATTAGTACAATCAAGGGCGTATTGAAAAATATACTATCTGAGTAGAGGGAAAAGTGTTTGAGAATTGGTTGTGATTGTCATTTAATACATATCTATTTTGTCTTGTGCGCATCTTCCGCAAATTTATGTAGCCAATATCTTAAATTATCACGCTAATTTTATAGCGTTTATCTGATGTTGGATAGGGCCAATAATATTTGGGAAATTTAAACATGTTATTGAGCGCATCTGTCGCAAATTATAGATTTCGAAGCTAATTTGATTGCGTTTATGTTTTGAGATGTTGGTGAATATCAAGTACATATTTATGCGCAGTTTGCGCACATGTAGTTAATTTGTTTTATATGGAATCTTTCAATATTTGATTTACAAAATTGCCGCCTTCACTTCTTGTGACGGACGGTATATTTGACATCGTCATTTTTACCATTTGGCACAATTTTGCTTAGAATGCCGTCTCCTGGGATTGTTGTTCCCAGGCTCCTTGAATCACGATGATGTCTAATGATGTCTATCATATTTTTATTCTGCCAAATAATTGTAATTGATGCATATATACTAGTGATTTGTCAGTTGCATGTTGCACTATAAATTTAATAAAGGGTCATGACAAGAACGCCACCGTTTTTTAATTGGGCTTTTTGTAATTTTGAGGAGGTCAGATTAATATAATAAGGAATATTTAATTTCAATTTTGTTATTAGTCAAGAAAAGGTAAGCTAAATGGTCGCTGAATAATAGGGTGTATCTCATAAGGATAAACCAATTTATTCTGCGCAATCAGATATTGTTAATAATTAATGAGAGAAGGGCCATAACTTTTAGTAGTCGGTCAAATTTAAATGAGCCCCAGCTTCTAATTTCAAAACATTCTTGAACATCGTGTTAATTAACAAGCGTGTGCTATTATTGGCGAGCACACAGTATTAACTCTACCTTTTTCTTCATCAACAGCTGCAAGAAACGTGGTGAATCCCACCCACCCACCCACCTCCTTAAATTAAGTAGCTAAAATTGCCTATATACTATAAAAATAATAATAGTTATATTTTGGGTTGTTTCTACTTTCTTATTCTATATCGCCAGCGTAATGACAAGGGATATGAGTAGCAGCACAAATCAGTCCATGTGAATGTAATTGGTGATAAGAACATTGCATGATATTGCTTAGAATGTTGTCTCCGGGGTAAGGGGGGGGGGGTACTGTTGTTTCCAGGTTCCTTGGATCACGATGTTATTTCTAATGATGTCTATCATATTTTTAATGCTGCCAAATAATTGTTATCGGAGGATACATTTTTCAGTTGCATATTGCACTTTAAATATAGTAAAGGGTCATGACAAGCACGCCAAACGTTATTTGTTTTTTGGGGTTTTTTTTGTAATTTTGAATAGGTCAGGCTAATACAATAAGGTACATCTAAAATGTCAATATCAATTTTGGTATTTGTCAAGAAAAGGTAGGCTTAAGGTTAAATAGATTGATATTGATAATGGTTAAGAAATTAAAAATATTTTAAGAAAACAGCTTAGCTTAATACAAACTTTGTCTGTTTCAAGTTTGTTGTTCTTGCTAAAATTAATTGATCATACCGTTTAATATGTTACTGATGTATTTTTATGTTTTAAGATTCATAATGCACACTGCAGGAGGCATTATTTATTAAAATTGTGCCCGAAATCTTAAAAAATACCAATAAATATTTTAAACAAAAGAAATCAAAGTATGAGCAGGGAACTTGCATGTTATATACAAAATGTTCACGTGTATCTTAGCGTGCAATCATACCTGGATATGTGTACACACAGATCAAGCATAGATATGTTTTGTTGAATCTGTGTTAATTAGGTGTTTTTTTTAGTGGCTAAGGCATTGGTAATTAAAAGCCCGATTACATTATACGAGAGCTTGCAATCAATAGAAATATATCTGTAACCTTGTTGGTAAGGGAGGTGTGTTTATCGATGCGTTTAATGCAATGAATGACAGTTTACAACATCAAAGTACTGATAGTACTGAAAGACGGGGTCTTGAAAGTTTGAATTTATAATTGTCCACATTTTCCTCGAATATGTTCCACAAATTATGAGTCTGAATTAGTTGTTTCAACCTAGTATGTTAAAATTCGGCTTTTTGCAATTGCCTGATACTTTGTCTAAATTTTACTAAATCCCGGCCGGGACTGTTCTTCATAATTGTAGAAAATGGACACAACGGTATTTTATGTAAAATAAGACCCCAAGGAAACATTTTAAAAACTACAACTAAACGGGGAAATCAAAACAATTATATTTAGGTAGATAATTTGAATTATTAGATTTATTTAATTTTGTGATCCAAGGGAAAATCCACAAGTCGGACGGATCTGTTACAAGGTTTATGTAAACTCCCAAAACTCCCAAACTGCCGAAGAAAGTTAACATTTTCATACCGATAGCAAACAAAGGCACCTGACGTTAGAAACATTTCTTTTTACAATACGATTATTCCATGTACTATAACAATAAGAAAGTTCGTCACGGTAGCCATTTTGATTTTTTGACCGACTTATCTGTCACGATTTTCTTGCGGTGCGATTCATATTAAATTAATAGGTAAAAATAAATTTCTTCGCCACTTACTACTTTTTTGTGTAAACTCATGCATCATCTACGCGAATTACGGTACAACTGTTCCTTTCATTAAAAATCATACTCCGAATTCAGTCGACTGCTTTTCAAATCGATAAAACTAGAAAATGGAGACCAAAAGTGATGTATCGCGTCATGTTTTGGGGTAGACCTTTCCTAATTGACTGTTATATATGTCGTTAAAAATAAAGCAACAGAATAATAAAGACATTAATTGATAAATGTACAGAGATAAGTCAGCTAAAGGACTGGTTAGAAAAAAATAAGGAAAATGTCCAGGTCAGTTACTTAGTGTACAGAAGGAGAGTTGGTTTCATGTCTAAGAAAAATATTCATATGTCGGTAATATGTTTTACTGACAATTACTAAAGTAAAATTATTGTATGATAATTGTAAATTGTTAATTTTAGCTATTAATTCAGAATTATTTGATTTTAAAATTTCTAATGTATGCAAAGTTAACGTTATTTACAGCAAAATTAACAAATGTTGTAGGACATTGTCATTTCAGGGATCTACATATGTCCTTTCAATACACCCTCGTCTATTAAGCGCACATTTTCAGGCGTGTCTTGGAAAAAATGAACTTCATTTCGAAAGCGATTTAATTTCAATTTTTTTCGAAGGGCTACAATAAAGGATTTGTAAATCAGATCTTA
The DNA here is from genome assembly GCA_015776775.1 of Magallana hongkongensis. Taxonomy (NCBI): domain Eukaryota; kingdom Metazoa; phylum Mollusca; class Bivalvia; order Ostreida; family Ostreidae; genus Magallana; species Magallana hongkongensis. The sequence goes on from CM027466.1 coordinate 49,699,666, forward strand.
AAACTAAGATAAAAACTTGTAGTTTTTATCTTCTTAAAATTGAGATAAGTACTATTTATTTACATGTACTACCACACGGTAAATAAAAAGTGTTATAAAACATAACAACCATGCATTATCTCTGAATTCATAGGTCTTATATTTGTGCGAGATATTTACCGATTGGAGAAAGATCGGGTTAGTTTCTGATGAGAGACATTAATATATTGATGAAAAAAAATTCTTTTAAATCATGAATATGACTGGTTTTGTCCGTTATAAAGTAAAGAAAAAAGTGTAAACTTCTGTCTCATAACATTAAAAAATACATGATGATATATTCCAACTAAGCCGGACAACATGAACATTAACATTTAACTTGGTTTTTCAATCAATAACATTGTATATATTATTTGATCTATTGGTCACCCAAAATGTATAGTCTATATAGATTTTGCTATCAATGCATTGTTCAAAATTAAAATTCAATTTAGTTAACTTAGGAGTCAATGAACGAGAAGGCATATTCAGACTTGTTTGTATTTTCTATTTACATAAATGAGAGATGAACAGCAGTTTTAACGCAAGTAGACTGGAAGCAAATGAATTTAATATGCAAGACATCTGTGTATAACCCGTCCAGATTTTAACCTCGGCTCTCCATGAAATTTGGCAATTTTCAAGTGACAGATTGTTAAAATAAATTTCACAGCTTTTCAAATATGGCCTATTGCCTTTCGGAACTTTACTTTCGATTCAACCTTCATCCTCTTTCATTGATTAATGAGCTCGTCTACCAACTGATTTGTCGACGGCGTTGTGCATTCAATTGCGTAACTCATTTCACAATTCACTACAACTTTTGAACCGAACAATAATATTTTGATCAATAAAGCTATTTGATTATTTCCTTTACAGAATTTGGTTTATACATACATGTAGAAGAATGAAAACGATTTAATGCGTGCTTTTATGATATATATTTTTACTTAAAAGCATGAAAAGTTTCTGCGCTATTTTCTTGTGCGTATATTCAATTCATGTGTTCTACGCGTGCCTTCCGGTTTGAGACTTCGGCTGACAGTAAACTAATAGACGGGGCACGTGACGCCGTCTAATAAACATAATTACATTAAATATATGCACTTTTTTAAAATTAAGATTCAAAATGTAAAATTCAGATTGTTCACTTAGGGAAATTATCTTAAAAACATATCATTATTTTGTTATCATAAGATTCAATTGGAAAAAGGTTTATTAATTGAATTTTGAGCACTTCTTGAATTATTCACAACGTAAATACTAAATACATTGTAGTTAAAAATAAAAATCGAAGATAATATCTAGAGCGATTTTATTTTATCAAATTAATGGTAGAGTGGCGTAGAGTGGGTTACAGTGCTGATCAATGATATGTGCAATGGCGTTCTGGGGGGGGGGGGGGTACGGTGGAAGTAAGATGTACTGTACAATGGTGTACACTAGTGTACACTGTGCTGGTCTGTAAAAATGTACAGTAGAATACAACGGAAGTCAACAAAAGGCACAGTCAGGTATCGTCAATGTACATTGGATGTCAGACAATGTCGGTCAATTTTCTAAAATATTAATGAATTTCAAATTCATTAGTGTTTAAATCTCCTTTTGTGAATTAGCTTTACTGAATGGTATTTCATTTTTTACGTTCCAAATTGAACCATGAAATCGTAATTGAACACGATCTAATGATGATAAAAAGTTGAAATATACTCATGATACATAACAAACATTTTATAATAAAATTGCAACAAAGGACTATCTGCGGTATGGTCAAATATCAGCACCCGATTTCAACCAATTTTCAAAAAAGTATCATATAAAAATCAAATCTTCACAAATCATTGTATGGAGGATGCCTATAACTTGATTTTAGTCATCATTGCTCATTTGTTGTTTATCTATGACGTCACCTAAATGACATAATTCCCGCAAATTTTCAAACAAATGAAAATATTCTCATTTTTGCTTTATATTTTACATTCGGAAGTATAGAACGCAGGTCTGCCTTGGTGCGATTTTAACATATGTTTTTCTTCAGATAGTTATACACATTATACTAAAAATTAGTACTTGAGCAAGTCTGCGCTCGATGTTTCTGAGTCGAAAACCATCGGAAAACACACATATTTTGCTACAAAACATCAATTTATCAAAATAATGTAATCTTCATGACGTCATTTCTACATTATGACGTCACTGTGGTGATAACCTTTTACACCTTTATTTTTAATATGATTTTAACTATCTTTCACATTATTTTTACAGCTCTTTCAAAAACTTAGATTTTGGGGACAAAAAATGCATAAAACCGCACATAGTCCTTTGGCCATACCTTTTTCTTTTAAATAAGTTTGAATATGAAGCTTATATTCTTTGAAAAAAAGTAATTGTACTTAGTTGTGTTTTCTCGTCTTTTAATCAGGCAGGTGACTCCCACAATGATGAAAACTACAAAGAGTGTTCCTGCTACTGAGGTCCCGGCGTACAGAAACGTCATATTAGGTCTGCTGGCCTCTAGAGAAGAGCTTTCTAAAAAAGATCCCAGTAGCACTAGTGTTAATAAACATGAATAAACCTAATTTAGAACAATAAATCCCGATTGTCTAGGCTAAAATATAGCTTGGTCCATCTAATAAGAAAAATGCATTCTAAAATACATCAGACTACGGTTTGATTGTTAATAATGTTGAAATTCACATTTTTCAGAGTTTCTATCGACGATTTCTTTTCTTCTTGTTACTTATTAAATCGTTAATAGCAGTTATCTACATCCTTCCTCATATTATCTTAGTTGTTATTGCAAATAATGTCACAATGAGCATAATATACAGGCATTCGTGCTTAGAATTGCATCACTACATGTAATCGGACCATTTTTTTTCAAATGTAAAAGTATGTTATGTACTGAAAGTATTTGAAAATAAGTTTTATCCAAAAGATTGGAATTCAAGGTCCTGCCTCATAAATTTCAACTTACATTAAAGAAAGTGCATGAAAATTTGTGAATTGTAAGAGAAATATCAAACAAAGTGCATTAAAATGAACAGAAATATTGTTATATGATCCTGAACATATTCAGAATGTGAGGAATGATATTAAAGTAATGAACAATATTTGTTGGATAATCAGATGTTCCTAACTGAACAGAAGAATTTTCTAAAAAAAAAACTTGAATGCTCAAAAGGTTATACATTATATCAATTACCAGATTCGTTTTTCAAACTACAAATGGCTGTAGTATCCTTATCCCAAGAACCGGAAGATAGACAAACGATTTCAACAGTGTTTATCGAGCTGTCACACATCACGTAACATTTTTCCCCAATAAAACCCCGGCATAAGGACGATATATTACCGTTTATCACGTCGTCCAATGGACATTGTATCACTACAAAGAGAATGAGAATAATGTATTAAATCTCAAACAAAACCCTCTAGTATAAAACAATAACAAAGAAAAAAAATGTAAATAGTATGATGTTAGAAATAAGCTGTCCGTTCTTGTACGTAATATTGAAAACAATAATTGTAGTTTCATCTAAAATGTGTTCACTATTGCTTTTTTAAGTTTTTTTTTCTTTAAAGAGGCAGGGTCATAATTTAAGCTTAAAATATTAAAGCGAACAAATTTACTCAAAATTTATACATTGACATGACAATATTGATATGTTTTAAATCAATTACCAGATTCGTTTTTTAAAGTACAAATGGATGTAGTATCCTTATCCCAAGAACCGGAAGATAGACAAACGATTTCAACAGTGTTAATCGAGCTGTCACACATCACGTAACATTTTTCCCCAATCAAACCCCGGCATGAAGACGATATATTACCATTTATCACGTCGTCCAATGGACAATGTATCACTACAAATAGAATAAGAAGAAATGTATTAACACTCCAACAAAACAGACTAGCAAAACAACAACAAAGAGAACAGTTTAAAATGGTGTAATGTTAGAGACAAGCTGACCGTTGTTGTACTTATTTTGTAAACAATTTAGTCTAAAAGTGTTCACTTGCTTTAGGTTTGTTTTTTATCGTTTTGAGAACCAGAGCCATGATATGAGCTTCAACATTTTAAATTTCGTTAACGTATTTGAAATGCTTACAATGTTCAGGAAAACATATACATGTAATGATCAAGGCGAAGTTACAAAGGCATTCACTGATGTAATCTCAAAGTACCGGACCAAAACATATAATAAAGTTCATTATTATCTCTTCTAATTATTTAGCCAGTTGCTAGTTACTTTAAATTAACAGTCTTGGAGAAAAATATGTACTAAAAGGACTTAAGAAAATCCAATTGTCCAAAATATTATATTTATGTTGGTTCATTAATCTTTATTACATAAATCCTCAAAGTAGACAATTTAATTACACAATAGGGACAGAGATCGTCAATTGGGAAGTTTATAGCACCTGAAATATATATATTTCTTTGTAAGGAAAGAGTTTAATTTCTCGTCCTCAAAATATGCATGAATTTTTAAAAAAAACTTCGTCTAGCAAAGAACCTATTATATTCTTCTTCTTCTTCTTCTTCTTCTTCTTCTTCTTCTTCTTCTTCGTCTTCTTCTTCTTCTTCCTAATATCTGCATACTATCATCTGATGTATTACTGCAAATGGATATTTACACAAACCCATGGGAAACTAGCTCTTCGTCAAGCTATATACAGTTTATAAAATCCTTTGTGGCACTATATACATTAAAAACTGGCATATTAAGGTCATTCTAATGGATTTAATGCTGCTCTTGATTCCCTCCAGCCTAGAGGCAATGTCAGCATTACATGGAAAGTTGTTAAAAAATCGTATTGCCGATGGAAAGAAGGATGATTGGTGACCCTGAATTCTTAAGTAAAAGAGGAACCTAATGTCATGTGAACCACGTTTTGTTAAATTAACTTAGCTGGGTACAAGTTTGCGGTGGTGTCTCAGTAAGAAATTACAAAATACGGTCAATCATGGTGACCTTTTCTTTCGTCTGCGCTCTAATAGGGTTGACCATTGTATATCTTTAAGCATCTTTGTTATACTGCTGGTTGTTATATAATCCCCAGTAACGAGGCGTGCTGCTGTCTTGTGTACCATTTCTAGTTCATAGATACATGTATATTTCTGTGTTACGCAGTCCCATATGATAGAAACATACTCCGCTATTGGTCGTACAAAGATTGTGAAGCACTGCGACTTGATGAAACTAGGATAGGCACTACTGCTACACCCGAGAAAAGCAGTTGTTGTTTTCTTTCTTTGTAACTTCGTAACATGCTAATTCCATGACAAGTTGTTGTTGATATTAGAGACAACGGACCTGATTCGCTTTGCGCAGACATATTTTGGAACTCAAAGGACAAATGTTACATAAATCAAATATCAATTGAACAGCACTATTACGTCACAATCACTAAAACTCAATAGAAAATCGCTTATGACGCAATAAAAATGTCCAACGTTATCAATACAGACTTAATTATCGCATGTATTTGGCCACCTTACTAATATTTAACATGCTAAAATACACTTTTCAATATTATATAACATGCACAAATTATGTTAAGGATGTCAAAGTTCTATAGTGAGTTTTTTTTTTATCAGCTAATGATATCTATAATCATCTACAAAGATTCTATAGCAGAGTTTAAGTCAGTAAAACAAACAATTTGCATACCAATCTGCATCAATACTCGTATTGAAAACAAAATAATGGTAAAACGTCCAAGTTTTGGAGTATCTTATTTCTAAAAAATGTAAAGCAAACTCTAAAAGTTCTTTGCTTTCATAATTAACTTTGAATTGATGTACAAAGCTTTCATTTCGAGTTTGCGAAGTACTTTTCATGAACAATTGAAGAAAATATTTGTCACATCGCACAAAGACATGAACCCCTGTAAAATCAAATTCAATGACATGGTCATTTTTTTTAAAATGATACTAATTTAAAATCATCATATAAGTATCATATTTCAATTTGGATAGAAAATATATTGCATTTTTTTTAAAATTATTTTTTTTTCTTACAAGAACGCTGTTCCCACAATATGTTCCATTGAAAAAGATAAGCAAATTTTAGTAATAGTCACTACAACAAATCTAATTAGATTTTAAAATTATTTTTTTTTGATTGATTTTGATGTATCTATAGTAATTCTAACTCATATAAAATTGTCATTAAAATCACAATTGCAGAAATGAATTGGATCCGGTGTAATGAAGAATAATGACCCCCGTAGAATAATGACCGGGGGTCATTTTTCTACGTAGAATAATGACCCCCCGGTCATTATTCTACGCAGGAGAATGACCCCCCGGTCATTATTCTACGTAGAAAAATGACCCCTTTGCCTGAAGAATAAGTGTCATTTTCATAAAAATAAGCACACTCCACATGAAGAAAAGTGACCCCTGTAGAATAATGACCCCCTTGTAGATTAAAGTTTTTCAGTATATTTTTGTATTATTTGTGAAATGGTCTTTACACTATTATTATATTAATTATATATAATTATATAAATTATAATTCATATTCGTATAAACTTAAAGTGAAAGAAGGGGTATATCTTAGAAAATAAAAATTCTTCCGTTATAACTAGATATTGAGGTATTGCATCGGGGTATGGTTGTCATCTTAACAATTACATTAATTTACATACAAGGGCGATAGTGCGAAGGCGAAGGAGCAAAAGTGCGAAGATGCGACGACGAAGCGCGAAGATGTGATGCCTAAAGTGCGAAAGTGCGAAGGCGAAGAAGCGATACTACTATCGCTCCTCCCCAACTTTGCACTCTGGCCTTCGCATCTTCGCACTTTCGCCTTCGCCTTTTTTGATTTCATTCAGCAAGTCTCGGTCGATTACATAGAACTTAATACAGGCACCGTACTCGCCAAGGTTTTCCGATTAATCCATGTTATTATTGGTACGCATCCACTAGGCCATCGCGCTTACTATGAATGTTAACTTTTAAATATTTTAATGTGTACATGTAACATATATGTTTACCAGTGCTGGCTATGCCTAATCATTATCTACTTCACACAAAATTTAATGTCCGCCATAATGTATGCATATGCACTTCCAGACTCCTGTCACTTACCAGCCGTCTGTTTACCGTGGATCAAACACAGTAACATTCTAATTTCAATATGCGACACTCCTTGCTCATGCATGGATCTAGAGGGGGAGAGGGGGTCTCATAACTGCAACGGTGTGTGCATACAAAATGTATAACGCGCGCTAGCGCGTTATGGAAATTTGTTTGCACTCATCGTTGCATCCTTAAACACGTATTTCCTTCCCGCAAATATGATTTGTTTTTAAAAAAGCTCTGTCTTATTCAACGAGTTATGCGAAATTAACGGAATGGCACTGAAACAGCCGAAATATGCTGACAAAAATAGTGCACAGCGTTTTAAATTCTAATAACACAATTTTATTTTTCTTTCTGTAATTTAATGAATTTGCTCTTGGTAAACTAAGAAATTAATCAATTGAATTCATTGAACTGTCAAAATATATTTACATCAATGAAATATTTATCAACATAAGTATAATAACAGGTCGTTATCCGGTTTGAAGTCTCGAGAAGAGTCAGTTCCTGTTCTTCGAGAAATACTGAAGGAATACTAAATGTATTCATACGCCCCATATTTGGTGATTGGGTCTTCTGTGTTGTGCGTAAATATCATTCAAATCAACCAATGCAATTTAATAGAGGGAAAGAAAGTAAATGTTAATATTATAGTATGATATTGTATTGTATGATACTGTTTCATATTTGATACATGATATTATATTGTATTATATAATACAATATAATTTGATACAACATTGTATCATATAAAATGATACAATATTAGGATAAAGTAAAACATTTTAAAATACAATCATATTATACACATTGTATCATATGATACAATAATATATATTAAAATATCATGAAATACAATTTCATGTGATATGATAATATATCATATAAACCAATATCATATTATACAATGTCGTATGATACGATATTTTATATTATTATGCCTTCTGTCAGTTTGTCACTACTGGCTCTGTACCAGTTATTGGCTATAATTTTACGTTTTCTTTTAGTGTTTCCTTATTTCTTGATATATTGGAAAAAACCTTCCATACTTTAAATTGTGAATTCCTTATTTATCCATCGGTTAGATTATATCATCATTTAGAACCCAAAACATATTTTTTCTGTGCTTTTTAGCAAGCCCTGAATTTGCCTAGGTTTTATAATTTACTGTACCAGTTATCGGCTTCGTGATAATAAATAGTAAAATCCTTGTACATGTTGATTTTATATTCTGCAAAGTGTTAATTGAATTATGTCCCGTGCGGGGTCAGCCTATAGGTCGTAGGGGTTATTTTACATAAATTAAACTCATAAAATTATTCTTTTATCATCATACGGTAATACACACAATCATACGCTAATCAATGCATAATTATACAATCAGGCGTTCAACTGCGCCATGAATTTCTCGGAATTTAATGAGTTCCCTTTCTTTATAAATGTTATATGTATTGATATTATATGTCAAATCAAAGAAGTGATATAATTACGTATCACAAAGAGGTCATATTCTATTTTTAACGTATTACGTCACTTTCCCCACAGGTGAAAGTGCAAAGATGTAAATCAGTGGTAAACAATGATCATTAAAGCTCATGTTTAAAACATATTGAAGAAAGTTTTCAAGCAAACTTACTTTTCTTTATTAGAAACAGATGACTAAATTAAAAAATCTCGGATATTCGCGTGCTATAGACCCAAATCCTAAGTTTAGCCGATAACTGGTCTTAGCCGATAACTGGTACAGTACCAGTATATATTCAATACTCATCTATTTTCGCATAGTATCAAAGGATTTATATAGCGTAAGCATACTATGCCGAAATAGAGCACGGCAAATGTTTTCAACGAAAATCTTTCAAGCGCCGACAGCGGGATTCGAACTCACGACGCTAAAATCATACCAACTTGTACCCCAAAGCGTTACCGCTGCGCTAAATTAGCCGTTATTAAAATTAATGGTATTTAAAGCGAGCGCAGCTCGCCGGCGCGCAGCGCCGGCGAGCGAAGCGAGCTCTAAGAACCAGTGTGCGCGGGAAAAAGAACGAGCTTAACCTACAGTTCATCAAACAAAAAAATTTGTCTACGTCCCATAATGCTCTCTAATATTTTCACCCGTGGTGCTATGCCAAAAATGGCCGACTTTTAACTAGTAATTTACGGTGTCTTAAAGTTTGAAGACACGTTTTGAGTACCGCATATACTTTGGCGAGACTCAAGAGATTTGTTACATGCTTCCATACCTTCGTATTGAGTCGAGATACGTAAACAAAGACGAACAAAGTCATGGATGACGTCACAGTACTCTCGCGCTATATTTCCCGCGATAAATTTAGAGGATCAAACGTCTGTAATGCGTGTACTAGCTATTTCAGTATAGACTGCGATACCTGCCTCATTGACATTGTATGACTTGTTTTTAATTTTTTTTTAATATAGAGATTATATAAATATATACTAGCAAGAGCCATACTTTACTGTCATATCGATCCATTTTTAAGCTAGGCCTAATATTGTGCATGCATGTACAGTAGGCAGGTATTAAAGTAGGGCCTATATGAGTGGGGAGGAAATAAACAATAGGACATTTTGAACTAATAAAAAGGAATAAAGAGAAAAAATAAAGTTTAAAAATTTATATAGATATTGCATATAGTCAAACTATTAAATTTAAAAGTGGGAAAATACACAACTACAAACAGGGACCAGACTCTCTCTCTCTCTCTCTCTCTCTCTCTCTCTCTCTCTCTCTCTCTCTCTCTCTCTCTCTCCGAGTCTCTCTCCCTCTCTCTCTCTCTCTCTTTCTCTCCGAGTCTCTCTCTCTCTCTCTCTCTCTCTCTCTCTCTCTCTCTCTCTCTCTCTCTCTCTCTCTCTCTCTCTCTCTCTCTCTCTCTCTAGGGTTAGGGGATTGCATTATATGTATCATAACCATTAAAATTAGTACCTTTGGCATACTATTGTAGAGCAATACTCTCTCAAAAATTCTTAGACGTTCGTTGATACCTAAATAACACTAGGTTGACAGTGATGCAAGATATGTGTAATTCTTGCTGCGCTCGCTAGAACGGTAGCACCGTAAAACATATTATATATAAAATGTAGATATGTACGATTGACATCAAGCAATTACAATTATTCATTTTTCCAAAAACACTTCATTATTGACGGTAATTTTAAAGTTAAAGTTTCTTATAAACTTTTGAACAAATTGATTGAACATTTTACAAAGAAATTCTACATGAGAATCACAAAAACGCTTTTTTAAATGAAGCTTGATAAAGAATGTACAAGAAAAAAAATTCAATGAGATTTCGTCTGCTAAACATTTCGAATTTCCTCGGTGAAGTAAAACGTCTCTCATTTCTTGAAAAGAACATAAATCTTTGTTGACTTTTCATTGTACAACAACTTGTTGATTAAATAAACAATCAAATCAATTGATTAATTTGAAGAAAAAAACAAACGCTTGCTTTTCCGGTGATTATTTTTAGGGACTTGTCAACACTCGAACGTCACAGCTACTAGCAAAGCACGTCAGTATATTCAACAGTCGGCATGATAATACCAATAGTGTTGTGTTGTGCATGTACTATGCCTAAATAGTAGTCAGGGTTTGATACATAGTGCACTCCGGCTCGTGCACTATGTATCAAACCCTGACTACTATTTAGGCATAGCACATGCACAACACAACACTATTATATAAATATTGTATCATAAAAATCAATACTTTACATAACAATATCACGATACAATATCATAAAATATAAAAAAAAATGATACAATATTTTATCGTATCATATATCATTTTACAATATAACATATGGTATTATATTGTATCCTATTAAACAATAGTGTTTCATATCATACAATACTTTTTCATAGGAATCATGTTATATCATTTAACAACAACCTCATTTTTCTATCAAGCAGGTTTGAGTGAGGTAGGAGATTTCTCTAGCATCCTTGATAATGGAGATCAGGCTCTGCATCTAAAGCAACATTTACGTTTCATTTATAATATAGTTAAATCAACTATGCAAGCTATCATCTATAAAACATGTGACCTGTTCCAAAAAGCTAAACCTTATATAAGAATCATAAACCTATGGCTCTGATTCAGTATTCAAGCCTTTCAGGTGCATCAGTATCATAAGACGCACCATCCATGGAAGTCTGGTGAAGTTAGGACAAGTAGTAACTAAGATATAATCATTAGAGGGCACCTGCAACAAAAACTTTAACCAGCTCCAAAAGCCTTAACCTCCTCCATGATCCGAAACCTATAGCTCAGATTCAGCACTCAAGCCTGTCTGGTGCATCAGTGTCATAAGACACACCATCCATGCAAGTTTGGTGAATTACGGACAAGGAGTAACTTAGATATTGCTATTAAAGGGCACCTGCAACAAAACACTTTAACCTGCTCCAAAAACCTAAACCTCCTCCAGCATCTGAAAGTTAGGAACCAGATTCAGTAGGTCCAGATGCATCATTTATGTAATTTTGGTGAAGAGAGGAATTTAGCTTAGATACAGGAGCTGCAACTAAAACTTTAACCAGCTCCGGACGCCGACGCCGGGGTATAATATGCTCCCATTGACTTCGTCTCGGTGAGCTAAAAAGGCGAAAGCGCGAAGTTTCGAAGGCGAGAGTGCGAAGTTGCAAAGGCGAAGAAGCAATAGTAGTATCACTTCTTCGCCTTCGCAACTTGGCACTTTCGTCTTCGCATCTTCGCCGTCGCATCTTCTATATTTTTCATATTGTTCATGAATTATATTTGCATTGAGGATTTCCACAATACAAACTGCTGGGTATACAAGTTCATCAATGATGAAACCAAAAGTATGAAAAGTTTACTCCACTGTTAGGCATTATAACGAAGCTGAAGGTAGTAGGCACTGACAGCAGCCATTACGCCAGCAGAGGTTAACGGCCAATAAGGAAAATCGTCAAAGTACTGAGAGTACTCGTACAGAAAATATATTCTACTTTATCCTCGGCATACTTTAGTTTAGTTAATATAAAGATGATTAATGCTTCAGTAGTTTGTATGAGCATTGGTAACTTTGGATACAATAAAGATCGTGTGATCAAAATCAAGCGGGATATAAACCCCTAACATGGACCATAACCTCTTTTCAACGCTTTTAAAAACAATTTTTTCGTATTATAATCGATCAGTGTTTATTAACCATTAAGATTTACTATAGTCAGGTACTCTTCACAAATTTGCTCCAAAAGAATAAAGTATATTCATGATCACAAAACAACATCACAACAAATGTTTAGAATATTGACGTTCATGTATCACGTAGAAGAAATCAAAACTAACGCAGAGTGATTTTTAAAAAAATCACTTTGCCCAAGAAATGTAAATAAGAAATATTCATATTCCGACGTTACCTGCCCCTTAGTTTTTTTCCATAAAGATATATACATGTATCATTCTTCGATTGACAATTCATTTACCAATGAATATTGCTTATATCATTACAACAATTATTCTTTCATGATAATTGTTCGTTAATTATCACACAATATCCTCATTGTGTATGATTTTTTCTTTATTTGCGTCATTTCCCGCCGTATGTCGACGAGAGAAGTATCGTAACTGTTAACAATCAATTTGTGGCAATGTCAGAGTGTTTTGCGTGTGCTTGCTACGGATATGAATCAAAGTACTGAAGTACTGACGGGAGTTGACTTTATCGATTATATTATTATTAATTTTAAAGTCAACGATATGTTATTTTGCATGGGAAGTAGTTTCTAATCTGTATTTGAATTACGCACATTTTTATAATATGAATTCTCGAACTTTACCGACAAGAATTTCGAGAAAACCACATATGAATCATGTAAATCTCAGACGAACAGAGAGTCTCTCTTAGTAGTCGGAGATTAAGATTTTAAGATAGAATTAATTCCATCAAACTATGTATCAGTAATCGAAATATTTTTAAAAATTGTACACATGTCTGGATCCAAGCCATACTGAACTCTAGTCTCGTTTAACCAGACGCTCGGCTGTCTCCGTTAATATCCGACTACCAAGAGATCTCTGTTCGTCTGAGATTTACGGATACAGCCGAGCGTCTGGTTGAACGAGACTAAATTGACCTCTGGCGTAGGAATACATACGACTACAAAAAATATCTAAATTATTTGTACTATTTAAAATCTGACTGATTTCAAGGTATTTATAATTACGTTTCCTTAAAAAAAAAAATGGTTCAGCATACAGTACACCGAATTTATATGTTATTTTCAAGATCTAAGTCTTGAGTCTAAGCGGTGATGATTTGTGCTTAGGTCCAAACACTGTTTCACTTTCGGTTTGCCAGAGTAACTGCATAGGAGAGTTGATTAAAATAAATTCCCAAAAACTATATACAGCGATTTATTTACAAGTTTGGTGTTTATAACTTCAAACTCAGTTGAACAGAGTGAAAAATTAAGTAATTTCAAAGTCATTTCTTGGATACGGGGTAACCAATTTCTATTCATGTTTACGGGGGGGGGGGGGTCTTTTTTTATGGGGGTCATTTTTCTTCATGTTTAACATGAAGAAAAATAACCCCTGGGTCTTTTTTCTTCAGAAAAATCCAATTTTTCTTCAGCTAGGGGGGTCATTATTCTACGTAGAAAAATGACCCCCGGTCATTATTCTACGGGGGTCATTATTCTTCATTACACCGGCATAGGTATATTGCAGACTGTACTGGGGCTTAACGAGGCCATGTTTAATTTGTTCTGCCTTATATTTTTGAATGAAATTTTTTACATGAATTTCTGCTGATATAATTTTAATTTAATTATTTTAAGATAAAAAAAATTAGACATTGACCACACCGTTTGTTTAAGGGGTCATCTCAGAGTTTGTTAATTTTTAACATAGGACCCTATGGGATTTTGTTTGAAATGTATCCATTTTTTTTTTTTTTTACATTTTTTACATTTTTTTTAGAAGTTTTGCCCTAGGGATTTTTTCTTCTGTTCTACATATCAAAGTTATTGCTAAAACGCATCAAAAGGTCGAATAAAAAAAATCGTCTGCCTCCTAATTTGTTCCAGGGGTCTTATCAAAGTTGTTTCATTAATGTCTTATTTCCCAAATTTGTCAGATAATGGCTATTTTTATTTGACAAAGACGGAAATGGTGATCTTAATAGTATATTTAAAACATTCAGGCATATTTAAGCAATTCATAAATATATTAAATAACATATTAAGGGTCATTAATATAGCATTGAATAGTGACTTTTTGAAGTATACAGTCTCATACATGTAACTACAGCGGTCTGTGCATACAAATTAAGTAACGCGCGAAGGCATGAAAATTTGTATGCACACATCGCTGCAGTTATGAGACTGTATACTTCAAAAAATCATGATTTAATGGTTATATTTTCATTTTTTTAACTTCATGCCTTGTCCGCAAATGTGATTTATACCTTAAAATTCATATCTTATCCTAAGGGTAAGTTCATATTACAGGAAGAGCCACAGTAACAGCCGCAAGCGTGAACTTTGATTTTCGCTTGTGACGTTGCAGTAAACAGCGTTCAACGTTTGTGACGTCATAATTAAAATCGTCATTTTAACTATTTTAACCTCGTTAATATTTTACATGAATTGTGTAATTTCTGATTATACGTTTCCTGTTGTTTGTCACACTCAGCATTTCACACTTATTTGGGTTGAATGGCATTGTCCATTTATCTCATTATTGTAGTCTGTCAAGGTCTTGTTGCATGTAATTGGTATCTTCTTTACTGATCTTTTTGTAAAATAGACAATCGTCAGCAAAACGTCTAGCTGTAATTGATACCCTCTCTTACGAAAGCCGAGAAGGATCATTCGAGATACGAGATTCAAAATACGAGATTCGAAATACGAGATTCAAGATTCGAAATTCGAAATTCAATATCTAATTAACCAATCAAATCAAGGATCTGAAAACACGTATCCTAGCGACATCAAACTGTTCTAAATAAAGATTATTAGTACATGCTCTTATATACCAATAAATGCTATGTTCACTTCTCCTTAGCTAACTAAATAATTGTTTGTATTTATTTTTACACAAAATATTCAAGTAGACTAGTAATAATGCAGTGTGGTTCGCAGATCTAAGTGATTTTGTTGGCCCTGGTGCATTTCCACCTGATGCGTTTGAACCCTGGGGTATTTCACCACCAATAGTTTAGACCCCGGCTTTATTCACCCTTTTTGTGTAAAAATGGTAGAGAGCTTCATAAGCGGAGCCATATTTTTTTTCGGTAGGGGGGTCCTAGGCCAATTTTCAATAATTTTACTATGTAAATTAAATTAGCTTCAATTTTCCCGAGGAAAGTCCAGACCCCCTGACCCCCTCCTTTATAGACCCCCTCCGCGCATGAAGATTAGTATCTAAAATATGTTTTAATCTAAATATAAATAATCAGTCCAGGTTTCACCAATAAATATAAGCATTACTTATCGTTTTTTATGTTAACTAAACATTGAAATATTATCGCATCATACGGAATCATTAATTAATACAATTTTTTTTACCTTTTCTTGAGTAAACAACTTCTTATGAGTCTTACTTTTGGCATTGTTTTCAATATAGAAGGATACATATTCTGTACAATTAAAGGTAGGGATAATAGGGTGCCAATTTGTTCACATTGCCGATTTCTTGTGCAGAGAACAGTAAAATTTTAAAAATTTGATTGTGCATGAATTTTTCTAAATCTATTTTTGTAGTTTGTTATAATTCATTCATTGATTTATCAACAAGAAAGAATAGAAGGTATAGACAGGCATATGTATCACACCCAAGTTGAGTGTCGCAGTAGTTTCCTACCCCCCCCACCCCACCAACGCATAAAAATTGACAATAATTGCACATAAATCATACAAAAGTTTACTTTGTATGTAAGTAACTCTTTAAAGATGTGAATAAGCACTGCAAAGATGTGTGTACTTAATATAATACTACATTACACTTAGCCAGATAAAATGTAATCAGGGTGAAGCTACAAGGGCCGAGAAGTGCAAATTTACCAATTTGTCGCCATACACACATAACACCAAATAAAGAAACTGTGTGTGGTGTGGGGAATGCATAGAAGATGGCGGCAAATTATCTCAAATAACCAGTTCGGAAACCAACAAATAGGCTGTTATTTGTTACCTATCCTGCAAATACATTGATAGAAAATGTTATCGTCACATAACATAGCCGATTTAAGGTAAAGTATACATATGGTCAACGTACATGTAATTCTAATGTACATGGAGGCGGACGTATCAGGCGGGGATCCAGAAAAATTATTTCCAAAAATGATCGGTTGAATTACATTAAATGCTTTGAAAATTGTTTTAAACTATCGCGCCGGTCAAAATGCATGATAGAAGCTATTTACAGTGTAATTGGAAACTTTCATTTTATATCAATATGTAGTATTACCTATATTATAACAAATGAGAGTATAGCCCAACTGCCACAAACAATACCTGTCTTTTACCGGCACCACCCCTCCCCATAAAAAAATGAAACAATTGTCGTTTTATTTGCTAAACATGTGTGTGGTTCAAGATTTTTTTAAAGGACATACCCGATTAGAATTGAAAAATGAGTCGTTTAAAGCTTAAGCTAATTTTGTCATTTTTTTTTAGATTCATTTAGTTATATTTTGGTCCATTTGGGTAAATAGATGCACCAGCGCAGCTCTAATTTATATATAATCAGGCCATAAATTCGTAATATTTTTTATAAATAAATAGCTTTTAAACCAGTGGATAAAAAAAATGAAAGTCGAACTCGATGAGTGCTAATACCTGTGTTGAATGAATGGTATAGTAGGATATGCGCAAAAAAGTCCCGTCTACTCTTTCCTACCCTATATTTATTGGAACATTAAATCCGATTATGAGTCAATTTTAATCAAATACGGATATATATATATATATATATATATATATATATATATATATATATATATATATATATATATATATATATATATATATACCTGTTTATCAAAAGTAAAACTACTCATAATTTATCTATAGTGCATCGTTATGGAGCTACACAGTAAGTTTGAAATTAATTTGCCGAGCCAAATAAAAAAAAAGCCTGGAAAACGAAGAGAGAACAAAGTGGACACAGAATAACTGACAAATTAAATTAGGACTATATTGCCCGCCCCCCCCCCCCCCTCCGAAATTTATATACTGAAAACAGATTATTGAGTACAACATCCGCACACAATTTAAAGAAAATTTCATGGGTTTTTTTTATTTATCATTTTCGCTAGCTAATGTAAGACATCACAATTACCCCAAACCCCTCCACGGAAAAGGAAATGCTAGGTGATGAGAGAGAGAGAGAGAGAGAGAGAGAGAGAGAGAGAGAGAGAGAGAGAGAGAGAGAGAGAGAGAGAGAAGAGAGAGAGAGCCGATGTAAATCACATGTGCGCTAACACCGTTCAAATTAAAGCTTGCTAGTTGGTCTGCCCTACCCTAGCTACCTCCTCTCTTTTCTCCTTTGAGAGGTTTAATTGTCTGTATATGCTTGTATCAAATCAAACAATTTCAAATTCTAAATCAAAATTGAATATGACACCACAAAACTCTCTCTCTCTCTCTCTCTCTCTCTCTCTCTCTCTCTCTCTCTCTCTCTCTCTCTCTCTCTCTCTCTCTCATATCAACAATGACATTGATACCCTACAATACACTATTCCTATCTGGATTGTTGTCGTTGAGGTTGTAAATCATTATATCTTCTATGGTTTAAAACTTTATCATAACCTATATTTTGACCTGTCGATTATTTCATTGAATTTCGTTTCATAGCTAAAACCACACTCAGTTTTAATTATTTAGATTAAACAGATCTTTTTCGCGAGCCGATTTTTACACAGTTGGGGCGAATACACTACGGGTTAAAATGGTTCGGGGGGAAAATACATACAGGACAAACAAAATCACATAGATTCGCAAAGCCAACAGTGTTATCACTAATTTAATTGTTTATATTGTGTGGGGTTAATTCATCAATGTTAATTTAACCGTTTTATAACAATTACATAAGAGCTATTAAGACATTTATTTGTAGGAAAAAGCATGTACGAATGATCTTTATTTAGAACAGTTTGATGTTGCTAGGATACAGGTTTCAGATCCATGATTTGATTGGTTAATTTAGATATTGAATCTCGAATTTCGAATCTTGCATCTCGTATTTCGAATTTCGTATTTTGAATCTCGAATCTCGAATGATCCTTCCCGGCTTTCGTACTCTCTGGTAGGACATTTATGTATATATAAAAAGAGAAGCTGGTCCGACGCCGTTCTCTGATGTCACATCTGCTGTTCGTGATGTCTTCCCATCTAGGATGACCTACTAAGTGCGACAATTAGCAAAACTTTCTTTCCACTCTAATGTGCTTCTGATTCCATAATAGTGACATTTTCTGAGAATTCATTGATGAAGCATCTTGGCAAACGTCTTTGAAAACTCAATACACAGTCAATTCGGTCTATACTGTTCAACCCATCGGCTATATAGATACTGGAGAGTTATGATAAGCTGGGATGCACAAGATCTTTATTTGCGAACCCGTGTTAGTCCAATAATATTCCATTTGCCGCAAGGTGTGTAATATATGTTCCATTTAGTGGCAAAAATAAATGTTAGAGACTGGTCTGTAATTTTGTTTCTTTTCTGAAATAGTGGTGTTATATGTGCCTCTTTCCAGTGATTAGGTATCCTTCCTTTCTGTATTGATACAATGAATTAGGTAGTAAGTATAGGCAAGATTCTCTTTGCTAGCTCTTTTAGAAAATGTCCCAGTTTGTTATCCTAAACCAGTTGCCTTATGTGGGTTGATGTTGTTAAGAGCTTTAGAACTCAATCTAATTGGACTTTGATGTCTGGAACTGTAAAGCGAGTAAAGACTGCTGGATATCTAAAGTAAGTTTGTGATGTCTTCTTGCGTGAACAATAAGGAAAACTAATCATTAAATATATTATCTTTGGTTTTTGTATCTCTATAAAAGATTCCTTTTTACGTAATGAAGCCACTCCCGATGTTTCCTTTTTCCTGCTTTTAATGAAGGTAAAGAACCTCTTAGAATTACTGATGTTGTCCTCACTAAACATTTTAGAGATATGAGAGTTGTATATTTTTTCTGAGTATCCTTTGTGTTTCTTAGTTTTCTTACGATTGTTTTCCACTTCTCTGACATTTGTTGTAACATATCTTTTTCCTTCTTGATAATTTTCACACTTTCATTCTGATCCATATTTGGTTAAACCTTTCCCTACTCAGTATTAATAGAATGTGTTTTTCCATTGAGGTAGTACACTTTATCTGTGAAAATGTTCCTTAGGATATTGACATTTACGGTTTACGAGTATTTTGTATTAAATTCCTTAACTGGCTTTTACATGTAGCTGTGCGGAGGTTAATAATATCTGCACTCTTCCAGATAAAGATCTTTCATTGACACGTTTATCTAGTATTCCCGCACACTTTGAAACCAAATTAGGACGGTTTGTTAAAATAATTCCTAAGGTTATCTGATCTCTCGTGGGAAAGTTACTAATTTGGTTGAGTCCCGTATTAAATGCTTATTATTATTCTTTGCATATTTATGACCGGTAATAGTGTTACAGTAATACTTTTGGATGATTTGTCGACCCCTTCACTTTGCACCGCAACGATTTTGCTGTGAAAGTCAATATACACTAGACTTCTAATGTAAGTTGACTTGACATTGACAGCAATTAATACTCAAACTGCTATGTTAACACGCTTCTTATACCCAGATGGTACGTTTTTTTGGTGTGTGATAGAGGATTTTAGCCAAATATAGTGTACATTATTCTAAGAAGTTTAAGAAGGTCTTACGTTTATCCCAAATGCTTTACAAATTATGTGTGAGTATTCTGCGTGTACCCAATTAATACTTCAACTATTTTCATTGTTAACATGATATACTTTATTGAAAATAATATGCACACAAACTTGCCCACATATAAATTCATGTATAGCATCATGTTGTTTATGAGCAATGCTCTCTGGTTTTCGATAAAATAGAGAAACAAGAGGTCCATGGGCCACATCGCTCACCTGGACTGCAGTTCCTTTTAACATTCTATTTCGTAGCTTATGATTTTTCTATTTTAAACTTTGAACCCCTTCTGGGAACCCAGTATTAGTCCGAGGTTTATGGTTGGCTTTATCAATTTAGAATTTAAACTATTTGAGGATCCTTGCATGGTAATCTCACAAACTGTAGCATTATAGTTCTCAAGAAAAACTTTAAAATCATTTTCCATATATATTTCTATGTTCAATTTTGAACCCCTCTTGGGGACCCAGTATTAGTCTGGTGTCAAAGCTTTATTAATTTGGAATCTATATTATTTAAGGATGCTTGCTTAATAATTTCACAAGTTGAAGTATTGTAGTTCTGTAGAAAAAGATTTTAAAAAATGTTCCCTCTATATTTCTATGCAATACTTTAAACATCTCATTGGGCCCCAGTATTAGATCGAGGGTCACAGCTTTTATAATTTCGAATCTACACTATTTGAGGATGCTTACGTAGTTATATGACAAATTGAAGCATTTGAGTTCTTGAAAAGAAGATTTTTTAACATGTTACCTATGTATTTCTATATTAAACTTTGACCCCTTCTTGAAGCCCCAGTTTAAGTCCGGGGGTCACGATTTTACTAATTAAGAATCTACATAAGCCAGGGATGCAAGCTTAGTAATTCCATAAACTGTAACATTGTAGTTCTGTAGAGAACAACATTTTTAAACGTTTTTAAAATGTTAATTTTGAACCCCTCTTGGTGCCCCAGTATTTGTCCGGTACTCACATTTTTTACAAAAATGAATCTACATTATTTAAGGACGTATGCATAGTAATATCTCAAATTGTTGCATTATAGTTCTTGAGAAATGGATTTCTAAACATTTTTCTATATATGGTAAACTTTGAACAGCTCCTGGGGCCCCAGTTTTTGTCCGGGGGTCACAATTTTTACAATTTAGAATCTTCACTATATATACAACTTTTTGTATAAATAATGGCATTTTTGGTGCAGTTTTTCTTGAGAAGAGGATTTTTAAACATTTGTCCTACGTATTTTATGTTAAACTTTGAACCCCGCCCGTGGCTCTAGCGTTGGTCCGAGGGTCACGATTTTTACAATTCAGAATCTTCTTTATACATATCAAAGGTCGGAACGGCAACAAAGACGTCAAGCTGACATTTGTTTTAATATAGGTATCATTAATATAAATTTCTGTACCAATATCGTATATCCAATTATATCAGAATAAAAATGTATTGTGTAACTAAAGTCGTACATATGCAACTATATTTTCATATGCAATTTTAACATCAACATGTTATTGTATACACAGTATATTCCCTAATAAAAAACGTAGTGATGCATTTGTAATAACATGAATCTTTACTCTTCATGGTTACAAATATCGAAGAAATGTTCAAAGTTAAAAAATAAATCATTTTCTTTCTGCTTAAACAGTCTTTGAACAAATTTCACGGGCTCATCATTTGTATACGAGGGTAACATATTAACAGTGTTTCCCTAATACTAATAAAACATACTTTTTATTTATTTAAATTCCCGTGTGAAACAAGACTATCTATAATACGCAGGCTGACTAATTAAGTTACGATGAAACTTCAATTGCGCTTGCGGAAATTGGAATTCTGGGAAGAAATTAGACAGTTTGTATTAGAGTAATTCGAAGAAGATATGAAACTGGTCAGTTTTTAGCCAGTAGATTAAACTGCACAATGATGTATTGAAAGACTGCCAATGGGAATCGTTTGCAGCCACCGTCCGGAGTCCGCGAATATCTTACAGACTCTCATACTGAAATTGGAAAATAAATATATTGGTAGTGGTTTGCGACGAGACCATTAAATTCAGAGAGCTATGTTTGCAAAGATTTTGCTATTTTATATTGTTGTACACCGCTACACGCTTATCTCCTCACCTACATGTACAGCCATAAAAATAAGAGTGCAAACTAAACGTGCACCCGCTTATCTATTATCGTTCTGAAAATTAGTTTTCTTGTGGGGTTTTTGAGCTCACCTGAGCTGAAAGCTCAAGTGAGCTATTCTGATCACATTTTGTCCGTCGTCCGTCTGTCCGTCCGTCTGTCCGTCCGTCTGTCTGTACGTCTGTAAACTTTTTACATTTTGAACTTCTTCTCTAAAACCGCTTATCCAATTTCAACCAAATTTGGCACAAAGCATCCTTATGGGAGGGCGAATATAAATTGCAGAAATAAAAGTCCGATCTGTATTCAAAGGGGAGAAAACCTTGAAACTGTAGAAAAAGGGGGTGCATTTTTAAAAATCTTCTTCTCAAGAACTACCGAGTCCAATTCAACGTAGTTTAGCATCTCATTAAAATTTCAGGATATTTGATGGACCTGTATATCTGTATTCGCAGTAAATATTGCTGCAAAATAATTCGTATTTGGAATTGTCGATTGCCGATCTGCCCCGACTTTTATTTTGCCACGGCCCGGGTTTGCATACCCATTTTACCAAGACTCGTATTCCAAACTTCTGAAACGAGGTTCTTTGTTTAAAGCAGCCATGACATTATACGAAAAAGGGTCGATCTTACTATGATAAATTGGCTTGCTATGCAACAGTTCGCGTATGAAGGGAAATTTTTGAAACATGCAAAATATATTGGTGCCGATTTTGTGAAGTAAATTAAGGCTAAATATTTCGATGCGTTGACAGTTTTCACACATGACGTTGGTGTTAGCTTGTTCTGATTTTCGTTTCGTTTTCACTATTTATGCTTTGTAACCTGGGAACTATCGTCTGTATTTCGTGATTTTTACGTATCAAATCAAACAGGGCTTCGGTAAATCAAACAGTTAACTCTGTTTACCTGCGCAAATTAAGCAAAATCTGATGTATCAAAAAAGTACTGAAATACAATTCATTCTATCGGTAATTCGGCATTATCTTTTGCGTAATGGCAGATTAATGCAATAGGGTTTGTTCAGTTGCTCGGCATTTTCTTGAGTTTATTCAGTTTAAATAGGGTTTGATATCGCTGACGGAAATATGTAGGTATATACATGTATATATGATTCATTTCGAAAAAATAAATTGTGTTCTTTATTTATTATATTGCATGTTTCTTGTGTTTTATTGTTTACAATTTCTATTTACTAACCATATTTGAGTGTTAAGCTTCGAATTATAAGCAAGATACAGAGATTTGCTCACAATTTTATGTTTGTACACAGATCTTAAAAACTAAAGATTAAAAAAGTAAGAAAAATGGTCAATATTTATAAAGAAACTTTTCGAAGTCTGTTCTTCCAGAAACCAACTTTAACAACTTATTGTATTGTAAACTTAACCTTTTTTCGTCATTATTACTCCTACTGTACATGTGATCCTTGACTGTTTGTGTTCATTGGTATAAACTGATTTTGAACCTTAAATACCAGTAAAATGGTCGTGAGTGAAAAAAAAAACGAAAATCTTAGGCCATTCTTCTTTCCATTTTAAATGCTGAATAGGAAATACCAAGTTAAAAATCATAAGCTGAATGCAATAAACTCATGTGAACAAAATATGACTCAAACCTAGGCGAACTGTGAGCTCTGTATCTTGCTTATAATTCTACGATTGACGCTGAAATTTTGGTTGAACAATAGAAATTCTATATGAATTAGAGTATGTTAAATACTTGTACAAACAAAATAAAAGAATGATATTCTGTATATACCTACTCTCTGGGGACCCCTCTTTATTTTGATTTTGATAGTTTTTTAGACAAGAGTAAATAAAAACGACATCTTTACAACAGTTTCCATAGTTCTGACACATTTCTGTTGCGGGGATAAAATAACTATCGCTATTCCTAAGAAAATATCACAGCTGAAAATTATCCTGGTTTGTACGCAAAGTAAATAACAGTCATTTAATTATAATGGAGAAGACAAATAAAATTTTTGAATGTTTTTAATTTGAGGAATTGAGCACATTGAGGTACAATTTTCTTCTTCACATCTATACATGTATGATTTTTAAAATAAAAAACAATAACTATTATATTTTTTTTCAAAATACAATAACTATTAAGTAGTTGATGAAAAAAATGTACTTATATGCTCTCATATATTTTGATCGCTTTACAAAGTGTGTGTGTGTGGGGGGGGGGGGGGCAGAACGAAAATATAGGGAATTGGAAGTTAACAACTTAACAGTGTACCCCTACCAACTGTTTAGTTTTATATCTTGCGTAGGGAAGAAAAAAAGTATTTCATGAAGGTTCAATGTCAAAGATTATGTGTTTGCAAAAATAAGTGTAAAATTCGAATACTCTACAATATTTATTTTTTGTTATTCTACCGAAGGACCATATGGCACAATATCTTTTAAACGCCTTTTGTTGCTCAGGTGAGCGATGTGGCCCCATGGGCTTCTTGTTAAGTTACATAATGTATTCACTTCTTACCTAAAATTAAAATTACGCTGGCTTACTTTCTAAGCTTTTTAAAAAGCTAACCTTGTTTTACAAATTAACCCACACTACGTGTGTTGATCTGTCTTATCTATAATCCTCAACCAAACTAGCTGCAATATTGCAACAAACTCGCAAGAAATATTTATCTCTTACATTCATTTTGGAGACCGTGCCCAACAACAAATATATTTACATATTAATTTTTATTCTTATCGGGCACGGTCTCCAAATAAACTGTAAGCGATAAACTAAAATAAAATTTAGTGAATTTTTACACCTCATCATATCCATCCGTCATTTCTAGATTAAACAAACTTATAGACTTATGCAATGAGCTGTTAATAATCAGGGATACAAGTTTTTGGTGCACAATTAAGTTGAATATATGGATCAAAAATCTTGTAAACATTTTTCGAGGATCACGACTTTTACAATTTAGAACCTTCGCTAAATATACAAGCTTTTATGCAATCATTGGCATTTCTGGTGCAGTTGTTCTTGAGAAGAAGATTTTTAAACATTTTTCCTTGGAATTTCTATGTTAAAATCCTGCCTGGGGCCAGTTTGGTCCGAGGGTCACGATTTTTACAATTTAGATTTTACTACATATACAAGTTTTTGTGTAAGTATTGGCATTTCTATGGAGGGTAATCGTGTTCAAAAATCCATTCCTGTAAACTTGTAAATCCGAATTTACAATGGTGTTGGTGTGTGAGCCTGAGTATTAATGTGTGTAATTATGATCGTGTAATCTATAAAACGCGGACATAAACACTCTAAAGTCGACTAAGCAGACCTTCAATGTAATTCTTCCTACATATGCACATCTGCAACTTTAAAATGCTGTTTATTATTTACATGTAACCTGACACTATAATACGCATTTTCCATCGGTAGTCTCTGCATTTATATCTAGCTTCGATTTCTGAAATAGCACAGTTGACATGTTACAAATCAACATATGTAAAGTCTACAAGTTTGTCGAATTTTGACTTGACCATATATGGAAACAGTGACGTCACAGATAGATGCAGAAAAGGCCAGCCGTAATCGCCGGATTAGACACAGAATAAACAAAAGAATATAACATAATATCATTTCATCCCTAGATCACAAATTTTTTTTAGGAAGAACGGTTTTTTCGAACAATGAATTATGAGCTAGGTATCCATTATGTCAAGGGAATCCAGAAAAGACTCTTGTGAGTGTAGAATGCAATAGGCATGAGATACTTTTGATCGGGAAAATTTAACATATCATGCTCTTTATATATGTATACAAGCATTTCTATTATCTTAAAATACATGTAATAATGATTAAAGAAAAATCACCAAAAACATCCTACCACAATGTTGGGACATGACCCACTATCCCTAACCCCCCCCCCCCCCCCCCCCCCCCCCCACCGATGATGATGAAACAATCAATGGGTAGGTCTGCTGATTAATTAAAAACTGAGTTATCGATAGGAAAAGTAAGGTTAAGGTCTGTCGTGGAATTAAAATGTGTATAAAATACAACGAAATATTTCATTTTGTCGGTAATAAATAGAAAAGAAGGTAAAAATTAATTGACAAAAATGTTTTAATATCCAGCAATTATTACTGGATATAAGTATGGCGTCCTGAATGTCGATTCAATCCAGACACACTCAGTGAAGTTGGTTAATCAGAATATTCCGGAAGCTTTACAGCCACCTGTGAAAATGTACTGATTACCGTAAAGCAGCTACTTAGTCTTGTAAAACTACTGTCAATACAGTATATATTTATAAGATTTTATAATTAAAACTCTACCCGATTATGTAGGATAAAATCTGTTTAACCCATCCGTTCCTTATAGTTTCAGAAATTATATTTTCGATAACAAAATATACATGTAGTTATAAAAACATAAACATACTAGTATCCTTTTTTTTCTTCAGACCCTTTCAATTTTGACAACATTTTGTAGTTAAATTAATTATTATAAATCTTCTTTTATGACAGCTTCAGATTGTTTTATTATTTATCATACACTTGCACATCAAGGTCATTTTGATATCTGAAAAATATATATATATGTAGATACATACAATTTTCCGCGAAAAATTAACACATTTTTTGGTAAGTCGTTTAATTCTAATGACACGAGGAACATAAAAATCACTCTAAAAATTCTTAGCAAACAAGCTATATGGGCATCACGGCGGTCTCCAAACACCATGCCGCACAAGATATTTTCACCCCAAGGACATCATTTATCTTGATCCGCTTCATTTCTAAAAAAAGAAGTACGTATTCAACTTTACATTTTTTCAGCCTAAATTACATGTCAAATTAATTTAGCGATATAAGAATAGATATAAGACATTTTATTTTAGTAAAAGTTAACCCTTATTGTATATTACATGTACTAGTGTCCATGGGAATCATCTGACAGAAACTATAAGCTAGCGCATTCGTCACACCGGTTACGATTTTTACAAACATTCACCTCTGTTTTGTTTGGCCAAGTTTCCATCATACCTCAATATCTTTTTCTAAAAATATGATGTTGTACAAAGCAAATATTATTGTTCATTAGAATAGTTTAATTGAATCTAATGTTAATTACGGCAGGCCTTTTCCTGATAAGGTCATGTCAAAAGTCGACAAACTTGTAGACTTAACATTTGTCGATATGTAACATATCAACTATGCTATATCCTAGGATGGAGATACAAATGCAGAAACTATGGATTAAAAATGTGCAGAGTTTAAGGTTGAATTAGCTAACAAAAACAATTAAGCAACAAAATGAGCAAGTTACGAAGGAACTGAGCCAAATCTTAAAGTGTTGATGCCCGAGTTTTTATAGGTTACACAACGAGAATCACACACATTCATACTCAGACTCACACACCAATACGATGGCATATTTAAATCTATAAGTTTACAGGTTTAAATTTTTGAACACGATTACCCTTCATACATATCTGATGCAAAAAAAGATTTTTAAACATTTTCTATGGTATTTTTATGTTCAATTTGGAACCCTGTCTGGGGCCCTTGGTTTGGGCTGATGGTCACGATGTTTACAATTTAGAATCTTTACTATATACACAAGCTTTTGTTTAAATATTAGCATTTCTGGTGCAGTGGTTCTTGAGAAGAAGATTTTAAAGACACACACCCTATACCCACTGTTTCGCAATTATCTCCCTTTAAAAAAAAAGAGGTGTGCCCTTTATTTTTTACAATTTATAATCCCTAACCATAAGGATGCCTTGTATTAAATTTGATTAAATTTGGTCCAGTGGTTTTAGAGAAGAAGTCGAAAAAGTAAAAAGTTTACAGACTGACAGATGGGCGACGGACAACGGGTGATCATAAAAGCTCAATTGAACCTCCGGTTCAGGTGAGCTAAAAAGAGGGTAAGGGGACATGGTTTTGTTTGCGTTTAAGAGGGACATTTGACGATATATATATGTGTATTAAACTAAAAGATTCGTTGTTAACAATCTAACTTATTGCGTACACTGTAACATGACAATTTTTGGTAAAAAAAATATTTATAAAATAACACTTAATTTTATTGGGTTTTTTTTCAAGAAATAGTACGTCACAACATAGTGGTGTCCCATACTAATTTAAAATAAAATATATTGTCTCTCATATTTATTATATTTACGGTCCTTTAGAAGTTGATATATTTTTTTATATATAAAGCATATCCATTATTATATTCTATAGACAACCATCTTTATTCAAAGTCATTTTACATGTATTAAATCCTGAAAAAAGATGTTCAATTGTTTTTGTGTTATTCTTGCAAAATGCACAGTGGCTGATAAATACATATACCACATATACAAAGAACGAAGTAACATGTTAGCCTGTATACCAGCAATCTTCCATCGTAGTGGGGATGTATTTATTTTATGTAAACATTAGGAGTATGCGTTTAAATTATCTGTAAACATGGGTAAATGAAAAATAAAGTTTTCGACAACGTTGTTACTTGAAAAAATCAAGACAAAGGTACTCTAGCGACTCTTTTGCTCATAAAGGTAAAATCATCGTTTCTTTGAATTCATCGTTCTGTAGTTCTGGCCATCTCTCAGAAAAATATGTATTTTTTCACTGAGACCTCTAAAAATATTCAAGTCCCCGGATGTGAAGTTTTCATGATTATATGCGCGCGTATATGGGGATAGGAGGGGGGTCCATTGATCGTTCTCTTACTTTTTGATTACTATTTTAATTGAAAATTAATAATTTCCTGCTGAATATATACATGTTATTTGTCATTATAGTTTTCGGAAATCAATCACTTGTGTAATGTAAAATTTCATCTTCGCTTTCCAAGGTTTTTTGGTCAACTCTGCTCCCCCTAAAAACCTTGGCAGATCTCATTACGATAACTCGGTAATGCGGTGGTTGAGTTGCGCCCCTTGCATATTTACATTTTAATCGGATGAAACAATGGGTCATATACACGTTACGGCATAAACATATCACTTAAAAACATCTTGACTAGGGAGAAAAGGAACATACTTAACGATGCTATTAAATAGGAAAGAAGATAAAACCTAAAGGTAGCAAGTAATGTTTTATTTATATTATTTGTAGGGGCCTTTACCGGAAGTGAAAATGTTGCTTATATAAGAAAGCATTCATGCCATACAACCAGGTGTCGTCGTCGTGAATACTGACAATACGAACAAAAATTAAATAAAATACAGCTCGTTGCATATTTTAAAGCGATAACCATAACAAGGGACGTATATATGACGGGATAGGCAACTTTTATATTAACCATGTTTACATCCAACACTATCCATCTTTGTAAAGTAACCAAGGGTTTTGGGTCCACTTTTCTCCCCATAAACCCTTGGGGGATTTCATTACGAAAACTCGGTGATGTGGTGGCGCTATCTAGCGAGCAATTTGAGTTGCACCCCTTGCATATTTACATTTTAATCAAAATAAAGAACGAGTTATATACACACTACGGCATTAAAACAACTTAAAAACATGTTGTCTACCGAATATCGGAACATAATTAACGATGCAGTTAAATACCAATTAAGTTATAACATTGGGAAAGAATTTTTTATTCATAGTGTTTTGCAGGACCTGTACCGAAAGTGAAAAAGTCGCAGATTTATATGAAAGGTTTCATGACATAAAACCACGTATCGTTGTCGTGAATATTGCAGACCAAATAAATTAAATAAAACAGAGCTCATTGAACCTTTAAAAGCAATAACCACAAGCAAGACCGTATATACTAACGGGATAGGCAACTTCTACATTCGGCATGTTTACTTCCTATGCTATCATGCAAGCTTTTACAAAATTATAGAACTACAGTGTATGTTCAATCCAAGTAAAATATATAAGTTTTTAAAGCGATCTGGTTAAACCATCTTTGGCAAGGCACGGTACTCGAGAACTTGTGTCTCAGCTTGTTAAAAGCACCGATTATTTTTCCAAAGATCACACATGTGTTTTCTTTTAAAGTTTATATTTATAAGCACTGCGATTGGATCAGGTACTCGCAGCTGCAGCCAATCATAAAACAGAGCTTGTCACCGAGATTTCGTAATGAAATCCACCAAGGGTTCATGGATAGAAAAGTGGACCGAAAACCCTTGGCTTGCGAAGATGACACTATCACACGAGTCTTGCATGACAAGTTTGTAGATCCCTGTTTCATCCCTTGTAGTAAAATATATCGTTTATAAGCGATCCAGTTAGACCATCGTTAGTGAGGCACTGTATATGAACACATATTCATTAACTTATTAAAAGCACCGATTGTTTTACTAAAGTACACACTTGAGTTTCTTTTAAAGTTTATTTACCAGTGTTAACAAGCGACTAATTATAATTTAAACGCTGCGATTGGATCATCTACCCGCAGCTGCAGCCAATCATAAAACAGAGCTTGTCACTGAGTGTTCGAAATGAGATCTGCCAAAGGTTATTGGAGAGCAGAGTGGACCGAAAACCTTTGGCTAGCGCTGATGGTAAAATTTTCAATTCAATCATAACGATGGAAAAAAACTACTGTGACATTTATGGAACCAATATTAGTGGATTATCAATTTTACATTGTATGGGTTTGACAAGATGTTATATCATGGACTCAATTTTATGAATGTGAAGTATATTTTTTTGAAATAAAAGAACAAGGTACGGTATATGCCAAAAATGGCCCTTTCTCTAAATCAAATGATATTTTACTAAAAGGTAGACATTAATATGTAACATCATTAAATAGAACAGTTTTGATAATTTCTTCATAATTTTTGTGTGTGCCACTGCTCAAATAGTGTGTCATTTTAGTCACGTTATGAGGACGTCGCATTTAGCATCGTAACGTTATACACGTAAGCAATGAAATTCATATGGATCACATTATAATGGTAACTTTAAATAAGACGGTAAGTTGTATAATGACCATTATTATTTACACATAATTATTAACATATCTATTCACAGTAAATAAAAAGTCCAATATCTCGTGTGTTTCTGGAAAGTTCAAATTATAGTGCACCATTTTTAAATCAGTGTTAACACATCTACCTTTACAATTACGTTACATTATTTATACTGTCTCTTTTGAAAGGGTTGATATTTAAAAAAAAAAAAATAATAAATATTGTAAATTATTAAAGTCTTTGACAATTAAACATAATCTGATTAATTTCCTTATTTCAATTTGCATCCAAACTAGTTTCGTTAGGATTTAGCCTCGCAGTGTAGTTTAAAAATACAAAATCGGGATTTTTTTGAAAAGGTAACAGCTTGTTTTTGTTATTGGGTGTTTGCGTCTTCGCATTCTCTAGCATCAACGATGAGTTTTGTTTGAGATATGCATGCCTAAAATCGTTGAGTATAAATGCATTTATGCCATAAACAATCCGTTTGTCTTTTTTCATCTTGCACTTTTCGCTCATATTCAGATTTTTTGTGTCCCCTGTAATGAGACATGGAAAGAGAAAATAAAAAGCGTCGCCGTAATCGATTTACTTAAACGTTTTATTTATTTATTTATTTTTGTTTTTGTTTTGTTATTTCCGAAAGGCAAACAAAGTTGCGATATGTAATTACCGTTGATATTTCTATATAATTTAAAGGGACTTGGACACGATTTGACTTAAAATTTTCAAATTTTATTTTTCCATTTTCAATGTTTATACTGATAAATATAGAAGTTTTTAATGCTATGTCAAAATTTTAAAGTCAAATATTAAGTTATAAGCAAGATACAGAGTTCATATTTCTTTGTTTTGTAAACAAAGCTCGAATATTGTCATTTTTACATATGTGTTTTATTGGTGTAAGTTTCAATCAAATGTATCTTTCTTTTGTTGATAATAGTGTGTATGAAGATATTTAATTAGTTTGAATTGTTTTTGACATGTCATTTTTTCTAAAAAATGGTAATTCTCTACATTACATTTTTGTAAACAACTATAAGACTCGAGCTTTGTTTACATAACACTCAACTCTTACCTCTGTATCTCGCTTGTAACTTGACTTTAACATTCCATATATTGGTCAATCATTTAAAATGTACCAGTAAGCCATTTTATGCATGAAAAATAAAAATAAAATTTTTGATCTCAAATCGTGTCCAAGTCCCTTTAAATCAACACTTACCTGCGGGAACTTTCTTTTCCATTACACATATTTTAAAAACAATGGGTTTTTGTAAAAAAAAAATTGAAAAATATATTTGCATGCAGATTTACATGTACCTAACCTTTCGGGATATTAACAACCAAACCTCAAATTAAAGTCAGTAGCTAAATACTGTTTATTATATCTTCATGTTAAATACTTAAATCTGTATGGTTTAGACGCAGTTGATAATCCGTTCTATTACCCTCAGCGTTAGCAACACACTTGGCAACGGGTAACACAACGAATTGTTACATGCGTGTAAATTATGTGCGTACGGTTCGCACATTCATGATAAAATTCATGTCATTTCTATTATAAAAGTAGTAAAAGTTTCTCTAAAATTAAGACTATCAGTTTATTAAAATAAAAAGTGCCTGTTTGAAAGTTGAAACTGACACCCCTCGAACACCATTGTAAACCTCGCTTTGCGTTGACAATAGTTTTCTCGGGTGTCAATTTCAACTGTTACTCTCACAAACAGGCACTTTTTGTATAATGGTCCTAATGAAACTCGAGGAATTAATTTTTGCGTAAAATCACAAAAAGCACATATCGCGGGTTTTAAAATCTCGCTTTTAATTTTCGGACAGATGTAAACTAATTGAAACTATGATAAAAGTTTGGTGTTCGCGATTTTATATTCTTGCGATTTGATTCAAAACAGTTGAGTCGCGGAATGAAGTACTCACGTAAAATAAGGAATACATAGTATGTGACATAAGATGTAAGGGAAAATGGTCCAAAACATACTCTTGATTTATAAAAGTAGTATATTCAGTTTATTGATTCAATGAATTAATTGTATCGAGCTTTAATAGCATGCAGATTGGTCGGTTATAACAGCAAGTACATAGCATTTAGAATCATAACGAAAGACATAAATATAGCTTACCCTTTTTATAACATTTACAGTTATCAAAACTATATAAAGACATGATTACAGACATTTGTTCTTTATTCAAGAGAATAATATAAAGTTTCATATATTTAGAATGAATTTAAATATTTTCTTTCTTTATTACTTACATGTGATGTACAATTTTTCCTGCGCGCCGTATAATATTTTAGGTATCATTTGTTCAAAGAAAGAAACAAACTATTGCATTAGTTTTTGATAAATGATAGTCATTTTACTCTCAAATGTGCAATACATTGATATAAAATATGTTTAAATCTTTACAATTAACCATAAATAATGCACACTGTGGTTTAATGATCCATCCAACTAAACAGTTTCACCTGTCAATCAAATTAGTCTGCGAGCTCCACCATGTGCTCAATTGTTTTTCATTTCAAGAAAAATGCGTCTAACAATGACGACGTATTTTGTAGTATTTGTGATGTTTGATGTCATGATTGTACTGCCTCTGTGAAGTTTAATTCTTACTTATACTACAGTGTACGTTGTTTAAAAGAAACTCTCTCTCTCTCTCTCTCTCTCTCTCTCTCTCTCTCTCTCTCTCTCTCTCTCTCTCTCTCTATATATATATATATATAGTTCATGTTTGTATGCTTGTACAACAATACAGAAGTAATAAAGTCTTGTTTGCATGGATTTTATTTATTTTAAATACTAATGGCAAGTATAACGTTTTCAACACATGAGTATACGTTTGTAGACTATCATCGGCTTCATCGGTACAAATATTATTTTTACAGCGCACATATAAGAACATAAAGTAAATGAACCTGTTCTTGCAAAAAAATATATTCACTGATGCAGAAAAATGGTAAAACTGACAAAAAAGAAAATAAATTTAACGCACGACGTGATCGCGGCAAGGTGTGAATGTCAGACCGTAGGCCTATAGGACCTTTATATGATTATCATCAATTACTTGTCAGCTGAATTAATTTAAGCATTGAAGATGTGTCATGTAAACTTATTTTAAATATCTTATTGTATATCACAGTCTACATCAGCAACCTTTTGTTCGATGAAGTCGGGAGTCCACTTACAATGTCGAGTAAAAAAAATCGCTAAGCCTAATTTCTTTCACTTACGACCCGCCTTATTAAAAGAATGTGACGTCATGTAAACAAACGTGTTCTGTAAATGCGTTTGAAATGCTTCAAATGAAATTTACTGATATTTTCGGAGTGAATGGATCATTCACCGAACATTTCTATAAAAATACGGGACTTATTGTTGAAGTAATGATGTTTTTTGTGCTGTGTGAACAAATAGGAATATTATGCGGTGGAAAAAAGTGCTACATTTTTACCGAAGCTAAGGCCTTTCGAGAGCTCGATAGTGCAGAATGGCGAATATATATCTTGTTTTTAATCATTTACCATATCGAAGAATCGTTTCAAGAAGCTTAAAGTATGTCGTGTGAATGAGGAAAATTATACAAAAGTTACAAGTACGGGGAAAACAAAAGGAAAACATCAGTCAACAGTATACGGTAGGCCTAAATACAGTTGACGGTAGACCTATAGTGAAAACAAAAATAATCACGTCCTATATATTCATTATCATGATAATAATTTATCAGAACTTATTAAAGATATCATTTTTTTGTAATGAAAATTACTGAAGATAAATTTATCTTATCTTGTCTGATTGTCGTCATCGATAATCAATTATACGGCGTATATAACCGCCTCTACCCGACTGAAACCACCACTAAAACCCGTCACAAAACGGGAAATTTAACTATCAGCGCAAGCCTTGAGTATAATGTAATTATGTTGAAATCTTTTCTCTTTTTAATTATATTTCAATAAATCATGTTTCGTTTTGCTCGAGGCCTGCGCTCTATATACATTTTCAAATTTTATAGTAAAAATTGACATGAATATTTCCGGAAAACATCGTGCATATAGCAGATGCTGGTGTTGCTTAGCAACGCTTTGAACGATTATTTTTATGGATTTATAGCTTACACTTGACATCATATTCGTAATTATGCATTTGAATTTATTTACTTTCATAAACAACTTGAAAAATTTTGGAATTTTAGGCATTTATACCATTACAACCGTACCTAGTTCTTTAAACATTTTAGTTTATATAAAACTCTTCTTCGAACGGAAATCAATACAGTTTAAAGACACGTCTTGTATCTAACAGCGAATGTTAAATCATCTCTTGATATAAAATTGATACAAACAGCATTTTAGTGTCTCGAGAAACACAATTGATCTGCATATTCATATTGATTTACAAATGCATTTTATAAAGCACTTTATGACATAAAACGAGACAGGCACAAAATCATACGTGAACAAAGCGCATTAGTATCCGCAAAATCAATGTTCCATGATCCTTCAGAGGTGCAAACTACGCTGTCCGATGTTGTGGGGAGGTAACCATGTGTACAGGAATAGGTGCATGATTTTCCAACCATTCTACTGCAGTTTGGTGATAATACAGCATTGCCAACTGACTTCGGACATAAAATTGCTTAAACGAGACATTATATGAATTTATTTTTTCGAAGAAATCAGCTGTCGTAAATGAGATTTACAACAAGAGGCCCAAGGCCCACATCACTCACCAGAGCAGTATTTCTTGTATCTCATCCGAATTTTTTGAATACAAAATACTCTTCTGAAATACTGTACCAGTTACAAATATCCTCATATACCAAGATTAGCCAATCAAAAACAGTCTATTACAATAGAAGCCTATATTCATGTTCACATTCTAAGGTTCAAAATGCTCCAACTGATCAATCTTTTTCTTCTCGGTCGCCATGTATGCACGTTGATAAAATTAGAAAATTATCCGAATAATTATGAAAGTGAAAAAAGGTTCACTCAGGCCTTGATATGAGGATATTAAGATATAAACATGCTTACATAATGTTATTACTAAATATGAAAAAGTATTTTCCACACATATTTTTAGCTTAAAATTTGAACCTCTCTTAAGGTGTTTTTCTATTATTAAATTTTTTTATCATTATAAATTATAAAAAATACGAAAAAAAAGATTTAGATGCATACTAGACACCCTTTTATTTCATGCAGAAAGTTTTAATCCGTTTGATATTTTAGTAATGTTTAAAAAAAATAAACATTATTTCATGAAAACATCTACAAGTTCTTTAAATATCATATCATTAAAATTAATGATGAAATAAAGATGCAAATGTACGTTTTCGTTTTATTTAATTAATCAAATTTGTAATATGTTGGTATTTCTATTATGTATAATCAAATCAATGATGCTTTTAATCAAGAAATCTATTCACTAGCACATGCATCTATAGATTGTGTTCTAGATATTATGTAAGACGAACATCAAATCTTACGTGAGCACAAAGTAGTGGTGTTCAAACTCCACGTTCCGTCAGAGGTGCACACTATATTGTCCAGTGTGGTAGAGTGGTGGCCCTGGTTACAGGAGAAAGAGCACGAGACTCCAATATGTCTACTGCATGTTGCTGACAATACAGCATTGCCAACTGGTACTGGACAGAAAATCGCTAACCAAATATTATTATTAAATAAGATTAGATTAAAAACTGACTTTTCATTCAAATTAACTATCATAAATTAAAATTTATTTACAGTTACAGACTTTTGAAACACGTATTTAATTATTTCTATGACACAAAACGGGTCAAAGAAAACAAAACATCCCCCCCCCTTATAAGAAAATCCAAAAAGGAGGGACGGAGAATGACATTTCTTGAAATAAACTTGAAACATCATCTGTTTACTGCGCTTAAAATTTGGTTGTTTGTCCAAATGTCCAACGACATTTACTATAGGATTAATAAATTTATATAGATGAGAGAGAAAGAGAGAGAGAAAGAGAGAGAGAGATATTTAATAACAGTCTGGTAAAGAGATTGATTTTTAATTTAATGTGATCAAACGTGATTACTAAGTCTGTAATAAATATAATAAAACATAATCTTTTCCACACCACATTTTGTATAAACCTGATATACCAATATTAGCCAGAATGCCGAAGGATGTGACCAAAAAAAAATTGTTTTTCAATCAAATATATTGATTATGATTAAGATGTTCTAATTTTGAAATTGATTTTGATGAAAACCAGTTTAAGGAACTTAGAATGAAGCATCAATGTTTAAGGTAAGAAAACCTTAAGTCAGGAAAATTTAATTTTTATACAGCTATTTCATGTAAATGGTCAAGATTGAATAATTGTTGTTTTTCCAGAAAAGAAGTCGATATACAAGAGATCAAACATGCACGCACACACACACACGCACTCGCTCCTGTTTCATTTATTTTGATATTACAGTACCGATCATACCCAACCTAACACCAGAGTAAACCCCAATTAAACCCCGGGTTTACTTTCTGGGTTGACTTGGGGTTTACTCTGGGTTTACTTTTTCAAAACTTGCGTCTACTCGGGGTTTACTGTGGGTTTACTTTGGGTTTACTTTGAAATCGTTTTAAGGTCAACTGTGTGCACTTGAGTGTGAAGCAGACTAGTATTTTATCTTACCATCCTACTGCCTGTAATTCCTACCCTTCGTATATTCCGAATACACAGTTAGTGTCTGCTTTCAGGGGTATACTTCTGTCTGGGTTTACTCTCTGTGTCCACTCTGGGTTTACTTTGGGTTTACTCAGGGTTTACTCTGGGTCAACTCTGGTAAACCCGAAGTAAACCCAGAGTAAACCCAGAAAGTAAACCCAGGGTTTAGTTGGGGTTTAGTTTCTGTTAGGTTGGGTCTGATCGGTACTGTAGTTCTAATTCATGCGATATTATTCGCTCTTTCCGCCGTTTCTTTGCATACGGATGTTGTCTTTTTGTCATAAATCAGTATGCAAAATGATAATCTACCGGTGTAACGACGAAAAGTGACCCCCGTAGAATATTGACCCGGAGATCAAATTTCTACGGAGAAAACTAACCCTGGGTCAGCATTCCATGACAATTAGGGTCCTTTTTCTACAGTAGAAAACCATTCAAGACCCGTACATCTACGACCCCCATGCGTTAAAAAC
The DNA here is from genome assembly GCA_015776775.1 of Magallana hongkongensis. Lineage (NCBI taxonomy): Eukaryota > Metazoa > Mollusca > Bivalvia > Ostreida > Ostreidae > Magallana > Magallana hongkongensis. The sequence continues at coordinate 49,737,936 of CM027466.1, forward strand.
TGCCCCCCAAAGGATTTTGACCTCACTTAGAAACTTCATAGAAATAATAGAAATTAAAGGCGATAAATTTAGCATTCATGTTTGGTAAGTGTCCGGGGGGGGGGGGGGGGTCAGCGAGAGCATGTGAAAGATTAGACAGAACTACCATTTTACCCTTTTACATAATATAACATCATTTTGAACAAAGCGAGGTCCGTGTTTATCTTGAGGTACTTGTCAGCTTGCCTTGTGGCCATGCCCTTCACTAAGCCTTTTTAGGATTGTGGTCCCCTCCCCGAGGTGTATGCATTATGATGTACTCGCATGCGCTCTCTTTTTGCATTATCCTTGTTTTGTTCAATATGCGCCATTACTATAGAAGATGATTAATAAACAAATCTAAATTTAATGACAACGTATTCCATACTTTTAGAAGAAAAAATCCAGAAGACTGATGTGAAATTTCGACAAATAACGCGGATTTTTCAGTATCTGTTCTATATGGATACACTGAATGTCTAACAACCAAACATAGACTTATCTTACAGGTACACACAAAAAAGCAACCCGCGTGTAAATTCGGAATTTTGGATTTATCACGATTGCGCTAACGTTTACAAAATATTTAAGACAGACTAATCCGAAATCAGGACAAGCGAAGAGAAGAAAAAAGGGAACATTTTTAGTCAGTTTTTAAAATCCTAATGCGTGGGAGGGGGAGGAATTTCACTCTATTATTTTTTATCTGTTTTCAAAGACGGGGGGGGGGGGCTCCTTATAAATTCAATTCTTTACTTGTAAACTCAACAATTTACCATGGGAGGAGAGGTTTGGAATTCGACTGCGTTGTTTTACCCATAAACAAAGTGGCCAGCTCTTGTAATTAAAAGTTGGAAAACAAACAAACAAAAACAAACACTTTTTTGAATGAGGACTTTTGGCCTCAAATTCAGCATGTACAAAAATTGTTGGCCTCTGTTTTATTTTCATATTTTATTTACACATTAAAATCGATGATTTTATTGAATTTTACTGATTTAAGTGCGATATACATGAATCATCACATTAGATGGCTTTTAGAGTCTAATTGTTGTATTGAAACTTATTTACATGTATGACTACAGGTACATGTACGAGTGATTGATTCTAATAGATTTTAATTAAGTCTGCTTTTAAATTCCAATGTAATTTAAAAATGTAATACTGCCAATGTATTAGCATTCCCATTCCATAGTACAACATATAGCTTAGGTATAATAATTTTGTGTATACCTAATTGAGCAGTCTAACAAATCATTAAAAAATATTAAAGTGGAAAGACCTCTTATTGTTTAAAAACAATTAGTCTACAAGTTATATTTACTTCTTTCAGTATACGTAGTTAATGTATTGTTTTTATAAAACACTTCAGAATCTATTAATATTTTCTCTAGACAACTATCTTGATCAAAAGTCCCTTTGTATATATTGAATCATGAAAAAGATGTTCAATTGTTTCAGTGCACTGCCTGATACATACCTAAAACAAATATAATGTGAACGAAGTCACATGTGAGCATGTATACCAGCAATGTTACGTCGTAGTCGTGGTGCCATCATTTAAGTAAACATTAAAAGGTGTGCGTTAAAATTATATGTATGCATTGCTGAATGGAAGTTTTCACCAACATTGTAACTTGAAATAATCAAGACAAACTTTAGGTACTCAAGAAATTCGTCCGCTCATAAAGTTAAAACCAACTTTTTTTCTTTCTTTCAATTATCGTTCAGTAGTTATGGTCATCTCGCAGGAAAACAGGTATTTTATAGAGTGTGGAGACCATCTTAAAATATTCAAGTCCACGAATGTGATTTTCCTAAACTATGACGCGCGCGTGTGTGTGGGTTGGGGGGTTGGAGAAGAGATTGGAGCTTCCTTGATTGTTCCATATTTTTTAGAAATAAAATCTAAAAATTTTCGTGTATACAAAGCTTCTCATGTTTTCAAGATGGATGCAAAAAGCATTTTATTGTCTCGAGAAAACACAATTGATCTGCTTATTCATTTCTATTTACATAATTACATTTATAAAGCACTTTATGACAAATAACGATATAGGCGACGATCTTACGTGAACACAGCGCATTAGTATCCATGAAGCCATTGTTCCATGATCCTTCTGAGGTGCAAACTACGCTGTCCGATGTTGTGGGGAGGTAACCATGTGTACAGGAATAGGTGCATGATTTTCCAACCATTCTACTGCAGTTTGGTGATATTACAGCATTGCCAACTGACTTTGGACATAAAATTGCTTGAAGGAGACATTATATGAATTTATTTTTTCGTAGAAATCAGTAAATGAGATTTACAACAAGAGGCCCAAGGCCCACACCACTCACCAGAGCAGTATTTCTTTTATCTTATCCGAATTTTATGAATAAAAAATACTCTTCTTAAATACTGTACCAGTTAAAAATATCCTCATATACCAAGATTAGCCAATCAAAAACAGTCTATTACAATAGAAGCCTATTTACATGTTCACATTCTAAGGTTCAAAATGCTCCAACTGATCAATCTTTTTCTTCTAGGTCGCCATGTATGCACGTTGATAAAATTAGAAAATGATCCGAATAATTATGAAAGTGAAAAAAGGTTCACTCAGGCCTTGATATGAGGATATTAAGATATAAACATGCTAACATAATGTAATTACTAAATATAAAAAAGTATTTTCCACACATATTTTTATTTTAAAATTTGAACCCCTCTGAAGGTGTTTTTCTATTATCAAATTTTTTTATCATTAACAATTATAAAAAATACGAAAAAAAAGATTTAGATGCATACTAGACACCCTTTTATTTCATGCAGAAAGTTTTAATCCGTTTGATATTTTAGTAATGTATAATAAAAACAAACATTATTTCATGAAGACATCTACAAGTTCTTTAAATATCATATCATTAAAATTAATGATGAAAAAAAGATGCAAATGTACGTTTTCGTTTTATTTAATTAATCAAATTTGTAATATGTTGGTATTTCTATTATGTATAATCAAATCAATGATGCTTTTAATCAAGAAATCTATTCACTAGCACATGCATCTATAGATTGTGTTCTAGATATTATGTAAGACGAACATCAAATCTTACGTGAGCACAAAGTAGTGGTGTTCAAACTCCACGTTCCGTCAGAGGTGCACACTATATTGTCCAGTGTGGTAGAGTGGTGGCCCTGGTTACAGGAGAAAGAGCACGAGACTCCAATGTGTCTACTGCAGGTTGCTGACAATACAGCATTGCCAACTGGTACTGGACAGAAAATCGCTAACAAAAGACATTATTTAATAAGATTAGATTAAAAACTGACTTTTCATTCAAATTAACTATCATAAATTAGTAATTTTTTACAGTAAAAGACTTTAAAAACACGTATTTAATTATTTCTATGACACAAAACGGGTCAAAGAAAACAAAACATCCCCCCCCCCTTTTACGAAAATCCAAAAAGGAGGGACGGAGAGTGACATTTCTTGAAATAAACTTGAAACATCATCTGTTTACTGCGCTTAAAGTTTGGTTGTTTGTCCAAATGTCCAACGACATTTACTATAGGATTATAAATTTATATAGATGAGAGAGAGAGAGAGAGAGAGAGAGAGAGAGAGAGATTTAATAACAGTCTGGAAAAGAGATTGATTTTTAATTTAATGTGATCAAACGTGATTACTAAGTCTGTAATAAATATAATAAAACATAATCTTTTCCACACCACATTTTGTATAAACCTGATATACCAATATTAGCCAGAATGCCGAAGGATGTGACCAAAAAAAATTGTTTTTCAATCAAATATATTGATTATGATTAAGATGTTCTAATTTTGAAATTGATTTTGATGAAAACCAGTTTAAGGAACTTAGAATGAAGCATCAATGTTTTAGGTAAGAAAACCTTAAGTCAGGAAAATTTAATTTTTATACAGCTATTTCATGTAAATGGTCAAGATTGAATAATTGTTGTTTTTCCAGAAAAGAAGTCGATATACAAGAGATCAAACATGCACGCACACACACACACGCACTCGCTCCTGTTTCATTTATTTTGATATTACAGTACCGATCATACCCAACCTAACACCAGAGTAAACCCCAATTAAACCCCGGGTTTACTTTCTGGGTTGACGTGGGGTTTACTCTGGGTTTACTTTTTCAAAACTTGCGTCTACTCGGGGTTTACTGTGGGTTTACTTTGGGTTTACTTTGAAATCGTTTTAAGGTCAACTGTGTGCACTTGAGTGTGAAGCAGACTAGTATTTTATCTTACCATCCTACTGCCTGTAATTCCTACCCTTTGTATATTCCGAATACACAGTTAGTGTCTGCTTTCAGGGGTATACTTCTGTCTGGGTTTACTCTCTGTGTCCACTCTGGGTTTACTTTGGGTTTACTCTGGGTCAACTCTAGTAAACCCGAAGTAAACCCAGAGTAAACCCAGAAAGTAAACCCAGGGTTTAGTTTGGGTTTACTTTCTGTTAGGTTGGGTCTGATCGGTACTGTAGTTCTAATTCATGCGATATTATTCGCTCTTTCCTCCGTTTCTTTGCATACGGATGTTGTCTTTTTGTCATAAATCAGTATGCAAAATGATAATCTACCGGTGTAACGACGAAAAGTGACCCCCGTAGAATATTGACCCGGAGATCAAATTTCTACGGAGAAAACTAACCCTGGGTCAGCATTCCATGACAATTAGGGTCCTTTTTCTACAGTAGAAAACCATTCAAGACCCGTACATCTACGACCCCCATGCGTTAAAAACTGCCCCCCAAAGGATTTTGACCTCACTTAGAAACTTCATAGAAATAATAGAAATTAAAGGCGATAAATTTAGCATTCATGTTTGGTAAGTGTCCGGGGGGGGGGGGGGGGAGGGGGGTCAGCGAGAGCATGTGAAAGATTAGACAGAACTACCATTTTACCCTTTTACATAATATAACATCATTTTGAACAAAGCGAGGTCCGTGTTTATCTTGAGGTACTTGTCAGCTTGCCTTGTGGCCATGCCCTTCACTAAGCCTTTTTAGGATTGTGGTCCCCTCCCCGAGGTGTGTGCATTATGATGTACTCGCATGCGCTCTCTTTTTGCATTATCCTTGTTTTGTTCAATATGCCCCATTACTATAGAAGATGATTAATAAACAAATCTAAATTTAATGACAACGTATTCCATACTTTTAGAAGAAAAAATCCAGAAGACTGATGTGAAATTTCGACAAATAACGCGGATATTTCAGTATCTGTTCTATATGGATACACTGAATGTCTAACAACCAAACATAGACTTATCTTACAGGTACACACAAAAAAGCAACCCGCGTGTAAATTCGGAATTTTGGATTTATCACGATTGCGCTAACGTTTACAAAATATTTAAGACAGACTAATCCGAAATCAGGACAAGCAAAAAGAAGAAAAAAGGGAACATTTTTAGTCAGTTTTTAAAATCCGAATGCGTGGGAGGGGGGAGGAATTTCATTCTAATATTTTTTATCTGCTTTCAAAGACGGGGGGGGGGGCTCCTTATAAATTCAATTCTTTACTTGTAAACTCAACAATTTACCATTGGAGGAGAGGTGTGGAATTCGACTTCGTTGTTTTAACCATATACAAAGTGGCCAGCTCTTGTAATTAAAAGTTGGAAAACAAACAAACAAAAGCAAGCACTTTTTTGAATGAGGACTTTTGGCCTCAAATTCAGCATGTACAAAAATTGTTGGCCTCTGTTTTATTTTCATATTTTATTTACACATTAAAATCGATGATTTTATTGAATTTTACTGATTTAAGTGCGATACAAATGAATCATCACATTAGATGGCTTTTAGAGTCTATTTGTTGTATTGAAACTTATTTACATGTATGACTACAGGTACATGTAAGAGTGATTGATTCTAATAGATTTTGATCAAGTCTGCTTTTAAATTCCAAAGTAATTTAAAAATGTAATACTTCCAATGTATTAGCATTCCCATTCCATAGTACAACATATAACTTAGGTATAATAATTTTGTGTATTCCTAATTGAGCAGTCTAACAAATCATTAAAAAATATTAAAGTGGAAAGACCTCTTATTGTTTAAAAACAATTAGTCTACTAGTTATATTTACTTCTTTCAGTATACGTAGTTAATGTATTGTTTTTATAAAGCACTTCTATTAATATTTTCTCTAGACAACTATCTTGATCAAAAGTCCTTTTGTATGTATTGAATCATGAAAAAGATGTTCAATTGTTTCAGTGCACTGCCTGATACATACCTAAAACAAATATAATGTGAACGAAGTCACATGTGAGCATGTATACCAGCAATGTTACATCGTAGTCGTGGTGCCATCATTTAAGTAAACATTAAAAGGTGTGCGTTAAAATTATATGTATGCATTGCTGAATGGAAGTTTTCACCAACATTGTAACTTGAAATAGTCAAGAGAAAGAAATTCGTCCGCTCAAAGTTAAAACCAACTTTTTTTTTTCTTTCAATTATCGTTCAGTAGTTATGGTCATCTCGCAGGAAAATGGGTATTTTATAGAGTATGGAGACCATATTAAAATATTCAAGTCCCCGAATGTGATTTTCCTAAACTATGACGCGCGCGCGTGTGTGGGTTGGGGGTTGGAGATGGGATTGGAGCTCCCTTGATTGTTCCATATTTTTTAGAAATAAAATCTAAAAATTTTCGTGTATACAAAGCTTCTCGTGTTTTCAAGATGGATGCAAAAAGCATTATTGTCTCGAGAAAACACAATTGATCTGCTTATTCATTTCTATTTACATAAATACATTTTATAAAGCTGTTTATGACAAATAACGATATAGGCGACGATCTTACGTGAACACAGCGCATTAGTATCCATGAAGCCATTGTTCCATGATCCTTCTGAGGTGCAAACTACGCTGTCCGATGTTGTGGGGAGGTAACCATGTGTACAGGAATAGGTGCATGATTTCCAACCATTCTACTGCAGTTTGGTGATATTACAGCATTGCCAACTGACTTCGGACACAAAATTGCTTAAACGAGACATTATAGGTTTTATTTTTTAAAATAAAAATCAGCTGTCGAAGATGAGTATTACAACATGAGTCTCAAGAGCAACATCACTCACCTGAACAACACTTCTAGTATCGTATTTGAAATTTATGAATGTGAAACTCTTCTAAAATTGTAAAACTCACAAAAATCCTAGGATTTCTAAGGTTTTACAATATAAGAAAACAGTATATTTCCAAAGAAGCATTTTTTGGATATCAAATCTTAAGGTTCAAGATGCATCGACTGACCAATCTTTTCATCCTCGGTCTCAATGCATGATCGATAAAAAAGAGGCCAATATACCTTAACGGTCACCTGAGTAGCATATATTAAAGTTATTGTTATGAAGCAGAATTGAAAGAATTTATATCTTAAATTTTGTGAACCTCCAGGCACCTTTCAGTTACAAGATCTTGACCTTAGCTGTTATTTTTTATTTTTATTTTTGATATTTATTACAAGATGTGGCTGTATTTCTAAAAATGAAATATATTTTTTACTTCCCACTCTTTGACCAATATAACACTCAAGTGTAGGAGGATCGTTAGAAAAGTTTGCAGACAAGCTCAATTGTGAGCGGAATATTCACATGATACCAGCGAAACTTTACAGATTGAATCTTGACCCATTTTATTAAGAAATATGTAAAAAAAAAAATTGTTTTTAAATTCATCATAAAAATGTTACAGCTTTGATTTTGATAAGATATGCTTCACGGAGTATACCGTGTTTTTTTTTAATGTGTTATATTTTGTACGAATTTTCCTTATTCAGAAATAATACCGTTTGAGTGCAATAAAATGATTGATATAAGATTATAAGATATTATGAAGGTCATTATGTGACAGTTTAAATTAAATTGAAGAATTTCTAACCGTTTTATCAAGTTTGGACGAACACGCTTGAAAAATCAGTCAAAAACGTTGACGTCAATGAAAATCTTGGAGCATCGAGCTTTTTTATAGGACAAAAGTTTACAATTAGAATCACAGAGGTTTACATTTATCGTAGGAAATCTGGCGCGAGTTCAATGTGACGTCACACGTTATGCTTTATTTTTCTATGTCTACGTATATCGACAGAATTAGAAGGAGAAATGGATGCGTGTAATGTTGCTCCTTAGGATCCCACAAAAGTGGGTGCAATACTCAAAACAAGTCGACAAACCCCACGAGACCGTTAATTCCAAGTGAAAGGTTAGTCATGTTAGCAATAGCATTGATGAAGCTTTGTCCCAGTTTACTACTGTCGTCACTTTCGACGAATTAAAACGAAAATACACATAACGTTACCTGTCAATGAAGAAACATAGAAATAATTGTTAGAGAAAAAAAGCCAAGAGTTCTTGACACTTCACCTATATTTAATCCCTGAGTAATTCCGGATTTTCGTAATAAAAGCTTGTAAGAGTTCTCGTTCATGCGGGACGGTATACCTACTTCCGGTGTAATAGTAAACAATGGGGAAAGACTATTGTTGCATCTTTAATTGTCATAATTATAGTGGTAGAGTCGGCAAATTTGACAAGAAATTGACTTAACATAAACTTCCTAAAGAACAATATATACGAAGAGCATGGATAAGAGCAATCAGCCGAAAAAACTGGAAACCGACCTCCTACACTCGTGTCTGCTCTGATCACTTCAGGGACGGTATAGGACCAAACGCAGTCGATCGAAATAAAATACCCACAGAAAATGTGCCACAAAGAGGAATTATAACCCATCAAAATAAAAGGCAGCCACGGACGAGATTAGAAAACGTAGACAGTCCCATCGATGCATTGCAACACCATTCGTAAGTGACATATGCTATACATGTAGATCATACTTGATAAATACTGTCAAAACTTACTTGATTTTGTTATTTCATAGTACATGTACGGGGTCAAGAATCAAAATAAAATGGCAGCTAATGCATGTTATAAGACTTTCATGAATAATACAATTCCAAACTAATTCTGTATCAATTAAACCAAGGTTATGAATTTATTAAATTATCTCAGTGACCTTTTTATTGACCTTTGAATTCCCACTAGTTAGGTAGTTACACTAGGTAGGTACACACACATATTGAACTTATTAAATGTATTTAGTATAAGTGTGCAATGATGAGATTGAATGTGAGTAAAATGGAATTAATTGATAAAGGGGTTAAGCATGTTGATCATATGTGGCCTGTTCGCAGCTTGTTAGTGATTAACTGGTCTAATAATCAATGTATTGATATGAATATGATGCTATTACTATCAATATTTTTGTTTTATTTAAGGTTTACTGTGTGATATTTGTTTTCTTTGTATTTATACCATTGGATGTTTTCTTTATTTTTGTTATATTTTGTTTTCAATGTAAAGAAACTGAAAATAATCACATGTACAGCTGACTAATAAGTAAGCTTAATATTGATTTCTATATAATTACAGGTATGTTCAAAACAAAGAGAACATCATGCCAGAGTTTTCAGCAGACATTGCCAGTTTTCACAAACCATGCAGACCTGTGATCAGCCTGATGTCTCGGATTCAAGTTTATACCATGTATCAACATCAACTTCTGCATCTAGCTGCAACAAGTCTACACAAATATACAGCCAGTCTGTTTCTGTTGGTGTAGGGGTTGTGATGCCAGAAATAACTATAGAAAACATCAAATGTTCAAATGAAATGATCATGTTCTACACCGGTCTTCCTGATTTTAAAACATTCCAAGCTTTGTTTGACACTTTAATTGAACATGGTGCTGATAAATTGTGCACAGAATCTGTTGGTGAAATGAACATTGCCAGTTTAGGGAGAAAACGCAAGTTACGGCGTGTTGATGAGTTTTTGTTACTTTTGATGAGATTAAGGCTGAGATTATTGGTCAAAGACTTAACATTTCGCTTTAAAATCTCCTCAAGTACAGTATCAACGATTTTTTTATTCATGGATTTTGTTTATGTGCGAGTGTATGCAATCAATCATTACTCTACCAGAATTAAATGTTTTGCAATTACGAGTTCCAAAGTGTTTCGAGAAGTTTTCAGACACCAGGATTGTGCTCGACTGTACTGAGGTTTTCATTCAGTAGAAATTAAACAATACTTATTCAAACTATAAATCTCATGATACATTTAAAGCTCTTGTAGGGGTCAGTATGACTGGTGCAGTAGTTTTTGTTTCAAGACTGTGGCCGGGCTCCACTTCAGATGTGGAAATAACTAGAAAAAGTGGTTTGTTTAAAGCAGCTGAACAATGGAGATGCAGTGATGGTGGATAAAGGTTTCATTCATATCCAATCAGACTTGAAAACCATAGGGGTAAAGCTCTACTGTCCTCCATTCAAGTCCAAAATTCAGTTTAGCAAGGGAAAAGTGGAAACCACAAGAAGGATTGCTTCAGCAAGAATTCATGTTGAAAGAAAACTGTAGCAGATAAAAAATTTCCAAATTTTGCAAGGTGTCATGCCCTTAGCTGTCAGTGATTTTGCAGATCACATTTTTTTTTTTGTACAGCAATGACAAATTTACTTCCTCCACTTGTAACAGAGTAAAAGCAAACTTTTTAAGATATACTAGTAGCCATAATTCTATTTTAAAATCTGCATTTTCTAGTATCACCATAAGGCTAAACTGATTTTTTGGAGAAAAATGATGAATTTTTGGATCTACATTGAAATGACGTAAAGTAATACTTTAATTTACCAGTACTTTAAATTTAATTGAAACACACATTTGTTTCATACCCATGGTTGTCTATTATTCTTTTATTTATTATGTAATGCTCTGTAATTATGTTGAAACTACAGTATGTGTCGAACTAAATAAAGCAAGACTCAGTGTATTCTAAAAGTCAGATTTTTATTATTCCTTGCGGTTAACAATAACAAGAGAATATTAAATCGAGCAGCAGGATATAAAAGAGAACAAAATATTTCCTGACAACAGTGAATATGTTTGAATTCTAAAATTGCAATAATTAAAAAAAAAAACAACTGCTTAAGGTGGCTGATCACTACACCTTGACAAAGGTTTACAAATTAGGATAAAAATTACTTGATTATGATAGATATTATGATGTTTAAGAATTATATACAGTCAGTTCAAACATATCTTTTACAACATACACCATAGCATAGCATTGCAATCTTATAGCATAGCATTGAAATCTCATACCATAGCATTGGAATCTCTTACCATAACATACAATATCATAGAATCTCATTCGTCATAGCATAGCATAACATACCATAGCATAGCATGATTTTAACTCGGTTTTAAATGTTTTTATTTGGAGGAATAAATGCTCACATTGCAGATAAATGATTAACTTTCGCTTTTTATCATTTTACTTCTATATGTGTGGAACTCTTCTGTGTATGGAGGCGTTTTTATTCAAATCTCATAGCATACCATACCATAGCATACTATATCATTAAGCCCTTCATTTCAATTTCTCATAGCATAGCATACAAATCTCATAGCATTGATTTAAAATATCATAGCATATCATAAAAATTGTATACAATAGCATAGCATTAAATTGTAAAAAGATATGCATGAAATGACTGTCTACATGTATGTCAATTTGCCAAAAAAAATTGCAATTTTTGAGAAAATAAAAAGATATGATTCCACACAAATATGATTCAGTCAATACAAACAAAAGCCCATAGAAGATTTGAACTCATGATCTGCGGTTCAAAAGGCCAATACTTTAACCCGTAAGCTATGATCACATTCAACAAATTTAATAGATATAAACAATTTTATAAAAAGATTGAAATCACCATATGCATGAATAAAATGCTAACTAATGCAAATGATTCCAATATCTTATGATGGAATCTGACAATTAGAAAATACATGTATGTATAAATGTAATCTAGCTACATATTTTGGGAACAATTTCACTGACATAGAACTCTGAAAGCTTTTGCAACAGATTTTCCCAAAACACACTGTCAAATTGAACTGTTGTAATAACAAAGTCTCCAACTGTATACAGTACAAAGTCACACTTTTTACTATTATACGCATTTTACAAACCCCCATTTGGCCCTGAATTTGGGTATAATACCTGTGGTTCTTCTTCAGCTGAATTTCATTATTATCATCTAAAAAGCAAAAGAATTCTTTATCTTTACAAGCATCATGCAATGATTGTTTTCTCCATTTGTAGGGGCACTTAATTTCTATTAAATAAAGGTCAGAATTGAAGCGAGCTAGGCCATCTGGGCTTGCACCTATGCAAGGATTTTCAGTACAGAGCATAAGGCCCATTTCAGACACATGTAATATTTTACCTTCTCTCAGTTTTTTATAAGCCTTATATTTTTTCTTAGCTATTGGTTCTTGTTTTCTGCCCCATGCTACAACACTTTTGTCAAATGATTTGCTTTCGCCCAAAACTTTATGAACAATATTATCTGGTTTTGTTGTGTCTTTTTTTGTTTTAATATCATGGAACATGGTAGCAATAACCCGGCCAGTCCGTGCTGCCACCCATAGGGGATTATCATGCTGACCTTTGGTCCTAACTTCAATTTCATCTTTGATGCTTTTGTTGCATGATGATAAAAAACTGTTAAAATCTGACACAGACATATTTTCTGTTTTCACTGTATTTACAATATCAATATACCTATCAGAATTATAGGTACTATGTTTACTTGTTTCTACCTCTTCAAAGTTTGAAATATTTAAATCACTTGCAACATCAACACAATGACATACATCTTGCACTGGATGAATTATGTCAAATAATGCGGCTCTTGAATAATTTCCCAGTTTTGAACACAATGAGTTTCTGAAAGATACAGTTTCTACATGATAGTTTACAGTTTTCTTTTCTTTCACAGTTAAAGTATTTTCATATCTTATTCGTTTGAAACTTATATCTGTGATGGGCCTGGAGTCTTTTTTTTCTTTTACTTGGCTGATTCCACTAGCATGGCTTAGAGGTACATGGCATATCTTCTAAATCATTTATGGATGGCCTCCCCTCGAGTGCAAAAAGAAGGCCGGCGATGTGTGTTCATCCCTCTCCACAACTAAAATATAAACACACACACACACACATATATATATATATATATATATATATATATAAAAATATATATATATATATGAAAATATATATATATATATATATATATATATATATATATATATATATATATATATATATATATATATATATATATAGCGAAAAGTAACAGGAACATTTCCAGTACAACACACTACTGTGGTTTCATCATTATTCGTTGAATACCAATTTTCGTGGATTTCGTTTTTAAGTGGATCCATGAAATTAAATGTTCATTGAAATGCAATTTCTATTAACATTTTGTATTCATGGGGTCATTGGCCACGAATTTACATATCCTTGAAACTGTGATTTTCACTTTATCCACGAAAATTGATACCCTTGAATATTAATGAAACCACAGTATACAGTGACTATTATCCTTAAAATTAATAGTACAATGGATATACATTCGATGATACTTATTGGATTTCATTTTCTTGCTCAATGCTTACCCTGCAGGACAGGTACAGTTGGCTTTCACAACTTGAAAAGGTTCCTCCTCCGATACAAACAGTCATTGCTCATACACCCCTTTATGCATAAATGGATAACATTTTGAACGTATGTAGCACATTTGGCAAGTGTCACTTATTTCGTTGATCATAATTATGTGGATATAGCCTTCCTTATAAAAGTTGAGTCCCCGGATATACTGCCTGTAACACTGCATCTTAGCAGTATCCTCCGTCCTGTGGCTACTCTAAAGGAGGTATTTCTCTATGTCATTGATGGTCACCTTGGGATAACTGCAAGACTTTCCTGACAAACCAGATTTCAAGTCCGATATGTTAGGAATGTTGTCTGCACATAAGAACGGGGGTACACCTACATGTTCTTCAGCAGCAAGTTGCTCAGTAGAGTTATTCTGATCGCATCGCGAGTGTATACTGTCAACAACACGCTGGGCAAGTGTCAGTTTGCTTCCACTAATTTTTAAGTGATTTAACTTTAGATAATTCTGTATTTCTGTTTTTGTGAAATTACGAACATCTTCCACAGTTGTTTTAGGTGATAAGGGCAACGATCCCGTTGACAAAATAATCGAATTCATCACGGGTAGGATAATTTAAAAATTAAGCGGCTTGTTACTTGTTAACCGGATGTAAATAATACCTTCCCACAAGAACGACATCTCTTGCGGAACTAGAATTACGAAAAGACCTTATTAACATGAAAGAAAACAGATTTCGTGCTGAGAAGATTTATAATGGGAAATGTTTTCATCTTTTCTCCATTTGGGAACACTTCGCACAAATTATCAGCGTTATCATCAGGGTACGTTTAATTTGTTTGCAATGCAAAATCCCCGCAGACATTCTCTTTGTGTTGTATATTGAACCCTGAAGCATTAGAAGGGGGAAGCAGATAATCAGGAGTATTTCGTGCCAGTGGATAAACGTACTTTTGACACAAAGATGTTAATGATTATCAAATATGAAGCAAAGGAGGTGGAAGTAAAAACTTGGGACAGAGTATAGAAGGCATGCTTGGATGTTGCGTTTGCTATAATTATATAAATGTTTTCTTCTCCATAATTATTAGCTATAGTATGTTTTTGCCGCATATTTTCTTTAATCATTCAATATTTATAAATACCACTTGGTTCAGACGATGTTCATTTAAAACTATGAAAAAAATCCCAAGATTTCCCATTTGAAACGTCCCATTTAGCTAGTCAGGTTTCAATACACGACTAAAAATAAAAAGTCTACAGGAATTTTCTATTGCTAAATAGATGAAGGTACCCGGAAAAGACCGTTTAAAAATTGTGCAAGGTGTTCTGAGTGACTTCCGAGTGGACAGATGATGTCAACTTTCCCCATTAGAAATCTCCGTAGGAAATATTTTTTCGTTACTGTGAATTTTTAAATGGGTAAAATGATAATGTGTGAATAAAGTTATCTTGGAAATTATCCCTTTCATCAATTTTAATTGCACTTCTTTCACAGGTATTTGTATTTTTATTAATAAAATCGTTAAAATGTGCAGCAAAGATATCTTGGGACAGACTATATAATATAGCGCAATGGTTTAGAGCGTATATTACTAACCTGTAAGTTATGATTTTGAATCTCGCTGGGGCTTTAAAAAATTTGTAATTTAATATGTATATTTATAGTTGTAAATTAAAAAATTCTAAACCGGTAGAGTATTTTGCGTATACTGTACTTTTATCAACGTTAACGAACAAAACGGGGATGAAGTTAAATTTGAATTTCATAATTCGGACAATTATATATTGCAATGCTGTTCAAGTAAAAGTGTGATGATTTTGAGAGAGAGAGAGAGAGAGAGAGAGAATATGAAATGCGCCTAATAATAATGCGTGTATAAAGTATTTTTTTTATGTATGATTAAGTGAAATTGTTCCCACTTGATTTTATGGTTAGATGTTAGATTTAAGAATTTTTTTATATCATATAACATTTTGTAGCTTTCAAGATATTGTTAAAATTGTTTAATTCTTAAACACAAAGCACGTCGCACGATGACAGACCAAGACGGACGGAAACACATTGCAAAGGTTACTTAGGTGACTCAGATGACCTTTAAACGTTCTCGTTTTATGTAATGAATCTATCTGTTTGGTATTTTCATAATACCAGTATAAATAAACATTTATTAAGTTCAATGCGTTTTAAGATGTTAAGATATCCTGTAAAATGAGCATCACATCTTACGTGGACACAAAATGGTGGGTTTCAAATTCCACGTTCCGTCAGAGGTGCACACTATGTTGTCCATTGTGGTAGAGCGGTGGCCTTGGGTACAGGAGAAGGAGCACGAGACCCCGATCTTTCTACTGCAGGTTGATGACAATACAGCATTGCCCACTAGCACTGGACACAATTTTGCTGGAAGGAGACATTATTTTACTACGTTAAAACCGTGTTTTCATAAAAGTCAACTGTCATAAATTAACAGATTTTTTACATAAAAGATTATAATTAAAATATATATTTTTAAAACAATAACAGCGATATACAGGCACGATCCCAATGCATTTAAGTTTGGTGTTATGTTAAATATAAATTCAGGTCATCAATCGACTTTAGTTTTGAATAAAGCTCCTTGGAAAAAGCTGAGCCCCGGCTCCGTTTGGTTTCCAAACAGAAGAACGGTAAGAATTGTGAAGATTCTATTTCAAAGGAAATTACACGGGAACAGCTGCGTTCCGATTTGTTGTAGTTTCCTCAATTATCAACATGACGGAATCATGAATATTTCACTCAAAGAAAACAACACGGTCTGGTTCATGCTCCACCCATTAGGTGCCTTTGATCAAAAGATATGCAGTGACCTTGAATGATGTTTGTAGGTGAAGTGTAAGGGTCATATCAGACCATGCAAAAACCCTTTTCAGAACATAATACTCTTCCCTTAGCCCTATGTGGCTAATATTTTTCTTAAACAAAACTGTTTAAAAAATTGCACAGTGACCTTGAACCAACTCAATAAGAAGGTCATAGCGATCTCTTTATAATCAGTTTTAGACCGTAGATAAATTCCCATTTGCGTAATCTTGCTCAGATTGAACAAAAATGTCTGTATTTAAGAGATAATGGGATCAGATGGAAAGTTTTAGGGTTATGTCAAAGCAAATGTTTCTGAAAATCTTTTCATCTTATTGTCCATTTTTTAAGCAGGGTCCTTTGGGATGGTCACCATCTCAATGTTGTCTAGTTTTGTTCTTATTGGCAGGTTTAAAGACAAAAGAGGAAGACTTGAAACTCTCTGGGATAATGAAACTTTTGTTGTAGATTGGGGAAAGGGGCTTAAATTTTATTGTCCATCAATTCCGATCGTCACCGAAAATGAGATGAAAAAAAAAATTTAACTTTTTTGTTTACATGTGACTGATTTTTTCAGGGTTTTTTTTTAACTTTTTAAAAATCTTATATACATTTTTATAGCTTTGATATAGATATTATGCAGAATAGTTTGCTGGTCTATTTTGTCACTTCCGATCGATATCAAAGTTTAAAATGTATGAATGTAAATGTATTTCAACATTTATCCTATTTTATTTTCTGTAGATTGGATTGAAGAGTGACCTACTTAAAAAATAACAGAACCACGTTTTCGGTATGAAAATGTCGAGATGACAAGATGACGTAAAATATGTTTAAAATCTAAAATATTTGAAAATGTAAAGACTTCTTACATCAGAAAACAAAACTAACAAATGAATATATGATCCGAATTGATTAAAGACAATGGAGAAAATAACGTAGAATGTCAAATTACGAAGTGTTTGCTTTTTAAGTGCTGAAAAAAAACCTGTTTTAACTCAACGTTTATTGTATTAACGTATCGTTCGGTGTTATAATAATAAATGATTTATTGTATGAATATTCGGCATATATATAAATTTATTTCCCGAGAAAAATAATATATTCCGTAAAGCGTACATTTAGCCATACGAAAATATGATCCTAGCTTCTTTGGGGAATGTATTTTCATATCCCATTATTTATGCAATAAATGTATAACATCTGCGGGTTTCAAAACAAAAATCCACTTCTCAAATTCAAGCCAAATAAACAAGTTTGATATATAATGCAAGACTGTTACATGTACCGGCTTCAAAGCAATTGCAGCGTTTATAACGCCGAAAACTTGATGTCGGTTTTTTGAGTATTGTGACGTTAAAAACAGGGACCCATTTCTCGTGACGGCAGTCATAAACTATTTGTATGAATATAATGTATTTATATTTTGTTTGCAGATTTATGGAAAAACTACGGTGTTCAAAACACTACATCTACATATAACGAGTATGAGTCCCTCTATTTCTTACGGAAACTTATTGTTAATTCATAGCTCTATTATAATAGAAACTGACAGTACTGAAATATACCCGCCCCGTTTATTGATTGGTTGAAATATACAGCGACTGAAATTGACAGGACTAAAACATACACGCCCCCTTTATCAATTGTCAAAACCTACAGCGACCTTAGAAAAAATCCGCACTTTCTAAAATAATCATGATGATGTCAGACTCAAATTCCCATACGAGACGATTTGGCTCTTTCTTTCAACTACATGTAATATAACTTACTGATGTACATAATCATTAACAGTAATTAAGTTACTTTAACTTGCTTTTTACAACCAATTAATTAATTTGTTGGAAAAAGATGTAAATATAAACAATAAAATCTATTGCTATTGCAATAATTCTTCAACTATTTTGAACTTACAAAATAGATGAAATAATCGTTAGTGCGTTACGCGTTACTGAAATTGTGTGCATACACGAAAGCAGTTAAAGACTATATCTTTAAAAAATTATGATTCAATCCTTAGACATAATGTATATAGATTATTTGAAAACATGATCAGATAGATACAGGAAAAGGAATACAGCAAGTTGTTATTTAATCATGCACAATAAAAACTAGGTTTTCAAGATATGGTACAATATGTAACTTAAGCACTTAGAAAGTAAACTTACCAATGCAAAGATGTCTCAACAAAATAATAGTTTCAAAGATAAGTATTATCCTTAAATGCTGCATCTTATCTCTAACGCAAATCGAAACTTGAAAAAATTCCATGGTTTAAAAATACCCATACTAAGGTATTCGGTTCAACAAGGAAGTTGGCATTGTTTGAAAACGTTGAATTTTGCGCATAAATACATATATTTACATTCTAATGCGTTTTTTCATAAAATTCAGTGATGTTTAAATGCCTCTATATGCAACACCTAATCACTGCGTATGAATTTACGAGTAATTTCAAAATGTAGTTCTAAAACAGTGATTTCTATGTTGTCGGTTCAAAATGTATTTCATAAATGTTGTCAAAACACCATGTTTTATAATTATTCAACAAAAAAGTTGACTTTATTGTTATCTATAAACAAAATTTCAAGAGCTATTGTTCATGGATTATATTTTCATACTCGTCGATCTCATCTCAACAGTCTATGTGAAAACCAGTTTAAACCGGTTTTAAGAAACAGCTGTTCTTGCTGTTGCTAATTCACTCCCTCCGTGATCTGCATTTTATATCAATTTATTTAAGTAAATAATTAAATTTTTCAGTAATAGAATGTAAATAAAAGCATTAAATGATTTATTTTTGACGTCGTCGTGTCAATAACTGCCGTCAGGTGAGCAGACAAATTATCATAACGCGCGTTCTTCAATTTGTCTGCTCACCTGACGGCGGTTATTGACAAGTCGACGTCAAAAATAAATCATTCAATGCTATAGTTTATTGTAACGAAATTCGTTTCGTTTGTGATGCGTTATAGAAAAACACGTTGTTAGTGATGAATTTGTAAGTAGTCTTTAACAAGAGGCAAACAGACCTTGACGGTCACCTGAGTACCATTGTCATTAGACTGACATCTCAGAGAGTGTCATGTTTGCATATCAAGCTTCATTTTGAAGTTTAAACCCTAATCTGAGACTCCTCTGACTATATAACCTTGCTTTTATTGTTTGATGTTTGAAAAATATATTCATTCATAATTAAAACATGAAATGGGGTGGGAGAGAGGAGGTGAGAAAGTTGGAGGAATCTCGGATTATTTATACCTTAACTCTGAGGGCCAAAAATTGTAAACATTTGGCAATGAGAGACTTGCAGGCCTTTAAAGGCTACAATTTACCATATAGTTTTTAAGATAAAGTTAACATTATTAATGAATGATACATACAGGTAGCAAACATTTATAGTAAAAATACTTGTTTAATATATGGTCATATTTCCCCCCCCCCCCCCCCGAAAAATACCTAGAAAAAATCCTCAGCTTCTGTCCGATCTCCTGGGCAGTGAATTTCGCAATTGATTATCAGGACATGATGAATAAAATAATAATGCATGACTTTATCTCTAACGCCTGCGATAGTATAGAAGAAAATTTATTTAAATCAATATAATTATACGTTTTCACTATGTGGCCATATTAGCTTGGCCATAGGGCTTGAATCCCTGACCCAGGGTCCATGAATTTTACAATGTAGGTAAGGACTTTTTTGATTGACATTATAACTGTTCATTTAGTTTTTCTAAAATGTCAATGGTAGTAGAGAAGAAGATTTTTTTCAAGAGAACTCGATGGTCGTGGCCATTTTTAGACTGTATTTGATCTCCTTTAGAATAAGTGCTTTTAAAAAAAAAAAAAAAAAAAGCCAGGAAAATGTCAAAATTTAAAACCTAAAATATATATTTTTTTTTACTAAATAATTGTTTATAGCTAAACACTCATATCTGAAAATTTTAGGTAGATTTGATGGTTATAACTATTGACTATTCAGCCTCCTTAAGATTGAGATTTATTTAATACATTTTTACTTTACATATATTTTGCTTTATTGGCCTTACCCTAGGGCCTGAACCCCTGTTTCAGGAGCAATGAATATTACTTCGTAGATGGCTTCACGGATACCATAACCATGCATTTAGTTTTTATCAAATGTATGCGGGTGAATTGATCTGATTTGAAAACATCCCGACTATATTGCCACGTACTTAAACACGTGAACTCTGATAGCACGCCATAAAAATAAACACTGTAAAATTCTATCACAATTTATCGTTGATATTACACATTTGACGTTTAGTTTACATAAAACTATGAATGCAAAATGTTTTAAAGAAACTACATGTAATATTTGACCAACGTAACCAGTTATATGTGTGAATCACTGTGTAAACAACATATCCAAAACTTATGAATAATTATACATAATTAATATTCAGAAAAATTCACCGGCGACGCTATACTAATACAATATACATTTAAATATGTTACAATGTATGCATATATAGTATTCAGGTTTATATGTGTTTACGCTACAAGTGTTAGTTTTTGTTTTCATGTGAAAAGTTGAATTATATTGTATGTAATTCGGTAAGAGCTGATTTGTCTACAATATGGTTGCAGAAAGCTCTCTTTACCAGTGCATGGATGTAACATCAATTAAAGGAAGCAACTGTGAGGCTTGTGACCATGCAAAACTTAACAGTTACTACAAATATAATAATATCACAGGTCCTTATCGTTAGATCTGAAGAGAATCTGTGTGTGAACATGTGTGCCTGTTTTATATTACATCAAATGGGTAGATGTATACATTATGGGCCTGTGAATATGGTGCAATAATTTACGTTGCAAATGTTTGTGTGTTGGTAGTTAGGGGGCTCTTGTTCCCTGACAATCCATAAAGGAGGACAATGGAACACCTCTTCGTGACCTTGATAGAAGATGTTGACAATGCGAGTAATATGCGTCTTATGAATAACTTAATGCATCAGTGCATAGCGGGGTAGGGTTCAAATCCTCTGACCTACTTTATGCATCGGAACACAAGTATGTGTATACCACAAGGGTTCCTACATAGGGCCTGTTGTATGACTTTTGTACATCGATTGCAGACACAGTGTATCTACTACACCACAGGGAAACACCGAAAGGGGCTGTAGGTTGGACTACTTTAAAAATCAGTCTACGACGGGTATCCTAATGTGTCTTGGCTGCCTTGAGTGTAGGCAGTACTATCAATACGTTGAGTAAAGATATATCCCCGACCCTTGATTATATCGTTTTCAGTCACCCAAATCCAGAGACGGATCCAGCAATTTGGAAATTTGATTTGGTCCATTTGATGAAAATCAATAGGTTCAAAATTCGTCATTTGTCAATAAACAAGGACTTTTTGAACGTTTTCAGTGCGTATTCAACTGTATTTAATAAACATTTATCTCATCACTATCTATTTCAATATCAGAGTGCACTGCATTATTGAGCGTTTTGCCGTTTTGGTTAAGGTAAGGAAGAGTTGCATAATATCTAGCCTTAAGAAACCTAAGTTTCCAGCAATAAGAAATTGCGTCTATGCTTGATAGAAAAAAAAAACACTAAGAAACAAAAAATAACTCAGACTAATTGCGACAAACTATTATAAAAATGAATATTTTGGTATTTTTTTTTATGTTTTTGATGTTTTTTTATGTTTTTAAATTCTGAACTATTTATCAATTTTGATTTCTATCGATTGCCTTCTTAAATAAAGGTCTAAATGATAGGATATGACTAAAGAATGGGAATAATTTATCTGCTGAAACGTGATGGTACGTGTGTAATACAATGGCATAAGAAATTGTCGTCCCAGGGAACTTGATGTGACCTCTGTAATGAGTGCGCTCACATCATCCGGCACTAGTACTGATGCGATCATATTTAGAAAATTTTTAAAAAGTTGTGCATTTTCATAATGGTTAACTCCTTACACAGAATTTCCGATTCTTGGAAACAAAACATTACGAAATTCTTTAAATAAGCAATTTTAAAGGCATCATTTGAGATAATTACAGTATTTCTATTATAAATGGGAAAAATTGCCCTTAAATAGGCATTGAACGTTTTCAAAAAAAGTCATATGTCCCAGAGAGAGAGGGGGTTCCGATCCCTGGAACCCCCCCCCCCCCCCCCCCCCCCGGATCTGCCAGTACAATCAACTCTGAATATTTCAATGAATTGTGCTAAGATACTTTTTTACAAACAGTATGCATTTTTGATCATTCATATGTACAATATCTTCATCGTGGTGTTTAACGTACTTTTATATATGCTTTATTTAGTTTTCGTTAAGATAACATGCTCACTGTTCGTCTATTTTTTATGCAATAGGCTTAACGAGGCCGGGTCTAATTAGTTCTGCCCTAGATTTTTTCATGAAATTTTTTACCTGAATTTCTACTGATAAAATTATTTTTTTAAGATAAAAAAAAATAAGACATTTACCACACCGTTTGTTTAGGGGGTCATCTCAAAGTTTGTTAATCTTTAACATAGGACCCTATGGGATTTCGCTTGAAATGTATCAATTTTGCGCATTTTTTTTAAACTTCTGCCCTAGGGATTTCTTTTTCTGTTCTACATATTAAAGTTATTGCTAAAAGGCATCAAATGGTCAATTTAAAAAAACCTTTTACCTCCTGGTTTGTTTTAGGGGTCTTTTCAAAGTTGATTTTTGTACGCCCAATTTCCCAGATTTGTCAGATAATGGCTATTTTTTATTTGACAAAGGCGGAAAAGGTGATCTTTATAGTATTATTAAAGCATTCAGACATATTTAAGTAATAAAAAAATATATAACATCACATATTAAGGGTCATTAATATAAAATACATGGTTACTGTCTTGAAATATATGAGTTAAGCTATATTTAGGCGGGTTAAGAAAACGTGACAGAGGGTTAGGCCTGCTGAACCCTCTTCACGTTTTCGACCCGAGCCCTAATATAGTTTATACTTCGAGACAGTTATGTTTATTCCACAATATAACATTAATTTTATGCATTAAACGAGCCATTTTCAACATATTTCGCTGAATATCTGCAGTTGAAACTATCACGCCATGGCGTCAATCAAGCAAAAAGATGACGTCACAATACAAATGAAACGCTGCGCAAAAGCGTGCGTACTCGTTCTGTACTCGGCCTCGTTAAGCTTATCACTCTTAAACATGGAACAGTAAAGTAGGCAATATCATTCAACCTATACACTGCGTATAAACAAGAGGCCACGCATTTTTGAGATGCTTTATGCAATACTGATCCTCATTGAAAGTCTCAGTTTCAACGAAAATAATGTTTTTACGATTTAGGTTTGTGGGTTTGACCTATAAATGGTCCAGGTAACGTTTTAGTTCGGTCTGGACTGGGAGTGTACAATAGGTATACAGTTAAATAGGCCATATATCATTTCAACTGTTTTGCTGAAGGTCAAGATTAAGTAAATGGAATGTGCCTTCATGTTTAGAAAATTCAATATATACATGTACGCGGGTCAATAAAAAAATAAGAAGACTTTTGCCATAGCTATGTTATTTAACTTCAGATTTCTAAATTTATTAGACATAATTTAACAATTCTTTCAATTAATTTGAAATTATAAAAAATCATATATTCTTTTATTTCAAGATTTATTTATAATCTAATTCTGCGAAAATGAGGTAACAGCACAAGATCTTAATTTGAGTTATGTCAACAATAAACCATAATTTATTATTATGTTGAAAGTAATAATCTCCATAAATTGGCCTTAAAATCAAGTAATATAATATTAAACCTAAAATTAAAAACTGTCATAATAATCTATGTACCAAATAATGACGGGATATACAGATTCGTTGGACAGATATCAGTAACGAAAGACACATAGTTCTTTTTTAAAATTGACTATAACATTGACGTCGCCGGACGTCACGGCGCAACGAAAAGTATAAACTGTAAGAATTGAACTCAGTGAAAAGTCGATAAAAACTGTGAAAATGCTCAATGGTGGAAACAATGAGTAAAAAATTATTTGCACATTTGTGTTTAACCCTAACACATTTTGTGGGGGTTGTGGTTAAAGTATTTTGAACATCAGAGTAGAATTTTTGTAAATATTTAATCAAAAAATAAACACCGTAATCTGACATTCAGGTATTTTCTACTGTAAATGACGAGACATGCAGTGAAAAATAAAATAACGTCGAGGAACTAACTTATGATTTCCGAACAAATATGAAACATTTAGAGGTCAAGTGATAAAGTTCCGATTCAAATTGTATGATGGAAAGCAAAAAAGACTCGGGGTGATATAAAGATTAGATATTTCTCTCCATTGTGTGTGCGTCATCTTGTCATTTTTTTCACTATTACCGTGCGCCGTGGTGTCAAAACATATTGATTTTAAAATCGGTTAAAGGTATATGATTACTAGGGGAAATTCTTTTTCCGATTACTAGGTGGAAATTCTTCTTGCCAATGGGATTACTAGGTGGAAATCCTTCTTCCGATCACTAGGTAGAAATTCTTGTTCCGATCACTAGGTGAAAATTTCTCCGATTACTAGGTGGAAATTCGTCTTCCGATCACTAGGTGAAAATTTCTCCGATTACTAGGTGGAAATTCCTTAATTATTACAAATCAGACAGATGTTTCTCCCAAGAACTGCTAATCTCTTGAAACAACATTGCGTAATTATATGCCTTTCATGTCTTGGCCATCAAAGACTCATTGAGTTAATCTAATTACCTAATACTTGTGAATCTTTCACTCAATTCATTTGATGTCATCAAATTGTCCCTTTTACTCATTGTTTAGATTCTTATATATACTGAATGGTATTTGTCAATCTGCAGTTCGGAGGCCTGACGCATTACCGGCCACTTCCGTCTGTGTCGCTTATTTGTTTGTTATTGTTCATCTTTAAAATTCGATTGATAATAAATACGGAATCCTTCATCTCATGGTTTTACTTCTCTGGAATTGCATATTGGTGGACCCTTGGAAATACGGCATACATAACCTTCGTTTTTAACTTACGGCCCACAGCGCGCCTCAACCTTATAACTTGTTCCTTTTACGCCAACATTCCCCCACCCGGTTTGTACTGCACACGACCGATGCAGATCCAGAAGAATTCCCTGGCACAGTAAAATTTATGCGGTCACAATTAGCGGGGGGATATTATCATGATTATATAAAAATGATACCTGTATGCAGCAATTGTCTTCAATGTTCAATTCATCATTTTCAGGTTCTTCAGGCTCTTCCATAACTGATTCTACCTCAGACTTTGTCTCAGTACTTACCGGTACTACGGTCATGACCTTGGGTGTTTCTTCAACACAATGAACTATGATTGGTAGGTTTGAGGTAAATTCAGATACCTGCTCCTCTAACTCGTCAGTCTGTATACCTATTGAGTCAACAGTGAAAGTAGACTGATCAATGGTACAAGTGTTGATACTCACCTCTTGATATCCAGTATTTTCTGCATCAGAATGAGATGTTTGGGTACTTGCATATTTAGACAATTTTGACAAGGGCACCGCAGAAGTACTACCTTGGGTTTCAATAGAATCATTAGCTTGGATAGCTACTGAATTGATTTCAGAGGTACTTATCTCACTTGGATAATCTCTTCTACTGAGGGCATCTGATACTAAATTGCTCTTACCTGGTCTATGAATTATCTGAAAGTTTATTCCTGCAACTTTAGAGCCCAGCGTTCTAAACGACCCGTGTGTTTAGCTGTTTGTAGCCAAACTAAAGCTTTATGATCAGTTGCTACAGTGAACCTACTGTGTACCAAGTAAGGACGGAAAGCAGCAATACCTTCTAGCACTGCCAGACACTATTTTTCAGTAGTAATGAATTTCTTTTGATCAGCCGACAGAGAATTACCTCAGTATGAGATTACATATTCTCTCTTTTCATTATCTATCTGACCTAGTACATAGCCAACAGCATTATCCGAGGCATCGCATGTTAAAATAAATGATTTAGAAGTGTCAGGATAGGCCAAAATGGGGGCAGATACAAGTTTTTCTTTTAAAGTTTCAAAAGCTACCTGACACTGCTCAGACCATTCAAATCGCTTGTCCTTACTCAAAAGAGCGTTTAAGGGAGTTGCAATTTGGCAAAATCTTGTACAAACCTCCGATAATAGTTGGCCATGCCAAGGAAGCTACGAACCTGTTTCTGAGTGCGAGGTGTAGGGAACTCACTTACGGCTGCAGTTTTATCTGAGTCAACTCGTACACCTTGTCGAGATATGATGTGCCCTAAAAACTTAACCTCTTTAACTGCGAAGTGACATTTAGCAGGTTGTAATTTTAAATTGGCTTCTTTTAAAGCTGCTTGGTCCGATTTTATATCAAATTTTATGCACGCTTTTAAACAATGGCTATGCTTAGTATATGTATAATAATAGACATTGCAGTAGTTTTACCCATCAATTATGCCAAATTTCAATGACGGAAAATACGTACAAAATTTGCTAACAAAACAAACGACATTAAAAGGTACCGCGTTATTTCGCCTAATGTTAAATTTCACCCCTGACGACGAGACGTATATGGTTGTATTACGACTTTGACATCGCTTTAAATAAAGGTCGATATGATTAGACAAATTACAAAAAACATGTGTACGTTTTGTTCGCTAATATTTCCAAAGTCTGCTTTCTTTACAATCGATGCATAGTGTGCGGGTTGAATAACCCCAATCATTCGGGGGACGAAACCAAGCGGTTTCCTTTTCTAAACATTCCCGTGATGCATTTTGGTTTGTTTTTTCGTTTGCCCAAAGAGAAATTATTTTTATTTACTTTGAATATTTCTAACTTTGAAAGGAGACTGATTCTGCTGGTGTAAATAGGAGAAAGTCCATAACTTTCTAAGATAAATGATTTGTATGGAAAAAAATTTGATACTGTAATTGCAAAAAAATCGGACCAAGCAGCTTTAAACGGTCAAAAACTTGTGCTAAATGCGTAAGGTGTTCATCAAAAGAGCGCGAAAAGATAAGAATGTCATAAACGTATACGAGCACTGACTTCCAATTTAAACCGCGCAACACGTTAGACATCAAGGTCTGAAATGAGATTGGTGAGTTAGTAAGTCCAAAAGGCATTCGTTTCCATTCATAAACCCCACTTTGGGTTATGAATGCTGCCTTCTGTCTACTATCCTCATCAAGCTCCATTTGCCAGAATCCAGACATAAGATCTAAATTTGTAAAATAATTGGCTTTAGCTTCTCCTATAGCATCAAAAACTGTTTCTAAATGAGGAAGTGGGAAGGACATTGGCACTGTTATTTTGTTAAGAGCACGATAATCACAAGCAAACCGAAAGGTACCATTCTTTTTCTTTACTAAAACACTAAAACACCGAATGCCATTCTGAATTTGACGGCTGAATGATATCATGTTTCAACATTTCAGATACTTGATTTTCAATTTCTTTTGAAGCTTGTGGAGAAGTTCTCTGTAAAATTGAATCCGAACAGGTTTTGAATTTGGTTTAATTTCAATTTTATGTTTGTGTGCACTTGTGCGTCCCAATTCACTCAAGTCAAAAGCAAAATTTTCTCTGTATCTGGATAAAAATTTCAGTAAAATATCTTTTAGATTCTGATCTAAATCTGAATTTCCTAAATCAAATTGAATTTCAACCTTACATTGGTTTTCTGAACTGTCTGGATTCAAAGCACTAACATTTTTTGATCCCCCCTCCAAAGACAAAATGCTTTCATGGTCAACATCAATAGCATTTGCAACAACAAAATGCATGGGTAACTCAATAGTCTCAAACGTAGGGTTAATCACTCTAAGAAAAGCACTACTACAGTCTACCTGCACACAACATCTAGCAGCTGACAGATTTAGTGATTCTAAATCTTTATGGGGTTCTAATAATACAATGTCACCATTCTGATGTCGAGAAATATGTACTTGGATATTCATTTCACACCTGGGGGGAATTAAAACAGGACACCTGGTTCTAGCATAACCATTTTCAGTCGTTATCACACTAACATTGTTCTCACCACATTGGTCAGGTATATGTAAAGTATTGGAGGTTGAAAACCTTAGCACTGTGTCATGAGCACACAAAAAGTCCACACCCAAAATAAATGTATGATGAATGCCATCTTCCACATGAACTTTAAAATTGTATTCTCTGCCATTAATCGAAATTTCTAAATCTATCTGACCTAAACAGGGAGTAATTTTCCACTAGCCCCTTTTACAGACCGAAAGTTGGGAGGAAGTAACCGATTTTGAGCGTATTGGGTTTTCGCTAAAAAGTCTTTGTTAATAATAGTTACTGAAGCACCAGAGTCAATTAGAGCACTAGTGTTACGACCGCCTACCCAAAGAGGAATGGTGTTTTTGGTCATGTGAGCCACAAAATTTACCTGAGGAACAGAATGTATGTTGTGCCTATCTTTAGAATGGCTTCCAAAGACAGGCGCGCACCCCTATTGTTGTGACATGTAGTGTTCATGTGAGTAAGTTGATCGTGGGAGGTGGTGGTGTTGTCTGTTTGTCTGTGTGGGCAATCTTTCTTAAAATGACCAAATTCTCTACAATAAAAACACCTAACTGATGATACATTGTTATAAATAAAATCACAAAACTCACCCTTCTTGTGGTAGGACTGGGCCGGTCGTTGGGGTCCAGGACGTGGGCCAGGGGGTGGTGGTGCTTGCTGACACTTGGGTTGCTGCCAATTACTGGTAGTGGGTGGTTGTTGCCACGGAGTTGGTTGTTGCCATTGGGATGGTGGATTCTGGGACCATGTAGTGGGCTGGTAGCTCTGAGGAGGTGCCGGATGATAGCCTTGATGTGGTGGCCTCTGCCTTCCAGGAGGTCTATGCTGTTGGTGCTGTACTTGCCTGGGATTGGCCCTAAGAGCTTCTCTTATCTCCTGTAAGGCATTAAGTAAAGCTAAGTTAGTATTCTCCTGCAGGGCAGGAGAATTGGTCCGGCGTCTCTCGGCTACTTCAGCTCTGGTGGCCACGTTCCGCAACTCCTCCAAGGATTTGGGGTCGACTTTGATGACATCCACCCCAATGTCCGGCTTCAAACCATTGATTACCACTGTCAGCAGCCAGTCCTGGTCTACCCTTCGGTCTGTTGTCATCAGGGTAACCCGATGGATGAAATCCTCCACTGACTCCGAGGGTTTCTGCTTGACATCCATCAACTACAGGTTATTCCGGGATGATGGCTAAAACCGTTGGTGTATGGCGTCTTTGATGGTTGATAGGGATCTTTTAACCACATCATCCACAGAGTAAAACCATGACTCGGCAGCTCCCGTCAAATAAAAGGGTAAGGTGTCGATGGCCATCTTGTCAGAAAGTTTCTGTAAGTTTATAAAAGTTAAAAATTTAAACCACCATTGTATGATGGAAGTATTCCCATCATACTTTTCCAACTTGACTTTGGGGGTGGCCGTCTGATGAAGTGCTTCTGTTGGTCTTCTCCCCTGGTGTCGCAGCTGTTCTTGCAAGTGTTCGATTTCCTCCTCGGGGCTCCAACTGTCTTCTCTCTCTCCTCCTTGCTTCCATGTCTCTCATCTGCTCCTCCTCATACCTCTCCTGAAGAGTACTGATTTCTCTCTCCTTATCAGCCAGTTCTCTCCGCAGCTGCTCCAGCTCTGTGTTTGATGGCCCTGGAGTGTTGTTCTGCTCACGTTCTCCATTTGCTGGGGTTGGTATCTTGCTGCTTCGTAGGTTGTAGCGCCCTGTCATGCAAATGATACAAACCGGGTTTTTGGATATCTCCACCTGTTGTCGTGTCGTGTTTTTGACAACGATTGTATAGGGGGAATTCTATAACTCGCTTGCAGTGTGAGGACCCGTTTTGCAATGTCCAGTCCAAAAGGTTTGGGTCGATTGCACTGAAATTAGAACAGGGAAGCCTTTAGACAATTAAAAGATGACGTCGTTTATTGTTGCAGGTCTCCGATTAGAAATGTGAACATAATATTAGTCACCGGGCACAATAAAAATTATGACACTATCTGCATTACGCATTACAAAGGTGGGTGCCCTAGCCTACCTAACACTGGTGACTATCAGAGTGATTAAACAATATAAAAACACTCACTCTGTATAAAAAATTTATAAACAATGACATTTTACTTAATAAAAGTTAATGTAAACAATTATCGAGGAAATTCGAACTTACAAAAGTAAATAGAGTTAACAGTTATCTAATGAACGAGGCTTTACACAAACGAAGCGGTGATTCAAACAATGCATAAATTTACCTGAGTATTCCTTTAAATAAGGATCAATTAAGTATTTAAAGTATAAACTTACGATATAAAAGTTAGCTGTTGCATCGCTGTGCAGAAAACAAATTTTAAACTCAAGAACCAACAACGGAATCACTATTTCCGACTTTGTAAGAGGAAATAAAGTGCAAGGGCCGCAGGTGTCAGTTATGAATCAATAAACAAAAATAACTATAATAAACTGATTAAAATAATGAATTCATAGACTAAGACAGAATTGCTACTAAAGTTAACAATTTAAAATAGAACAACAAGGTTTAAATCAAATATAGCTTGACTAAGAAAATTAATGAAGTAAATCATAAGTTTAACTTAGACGAAAGCTCAAATTTCTTAAAAACACATTAAATTTGAAAATGTCATGAAAAACTTTTATGCATTTAAAAATTTAGAAATGATTAAACTTTTAAAATAAACTTTAAATTTAAAAACAAATAACATAAACCATATTTTACCTGAAATTAGAACAGGGAAGCCTTTAGACAATTAAAAGATGACGTTTATTGTTGCAGGTCTCCGATTAGAATGACCAAGGTAGGGTACGCTATCTCATTCGGAGACCTGGGCTTCCCTGATCTATTTCAGCCAATCAAAATTTAGATTCTTTGTTCGGACAAAATTTTGGTAATTAAAAATAAACCCACGTGACCCTGATCTCCGGACATTGGCCATAAAGAAATAATTAAGTTAACGTAGATAATCCCCTAACAAAGAAAAATCTGCTGACATCTGAGCACATCTTGATCTTGACACTAGGTAAAAAAAGATAAAAGGAAACCTTAATAACAATTATAAACATTATAACACCCATATGTAAATTAACTTGGTCGTCGGACTAATAAATTGCATAATACTACATTTTTGTGACATTGTTACTCCGCATACCTAACAGGATAAGTTTTGATAAGTAATTAGACAACCTTTAGGTATTTACTTTGAACAGCGTTGCTTTGTACAAAAAAACTGCAACTGTTGGATATGCCGAAAACGACTTTTAAAGTAAACATTATATTCAACATGTTGTAATGAATTTGGAATTAAAAGAAAAATGCAATAAATGTGAACATTGCTGTAAACCATAAACCTGAACAAAATATTGAGATCAATACAACAAATTTACTACTCTACTTTATCAAACAAACTATGACTAAAAATTCCTCTACTAATATTCTACACAAAACAATTTAACTCATATATTTTTAATTAAACACACATAGACTGTTACATGTAATAAACATATCTGTCTCATGTTGTATATTTTATTTGATAAAATGAAATATATCAGAAAGGACAATTCTCCTCTGTTCTCTAGGTGTATAATTTTTTTTATCCTTCCTCCGATTTCTCGGAATTTAAAACATTCTTAATTAATAGACATGAAATTTAAAGTTCATGGAACGTCTTATTTCATGGATATTGTAAATTCAGTTATAGCATCTGGGATGAAGATTTTGATTTCAGTCATAACATATTGCCGGAAGCACGTGTGTCACGTGTTCTAAATGGGGGTTCAGTTCCATTAACAGAATATGGAAAGGAAAGTGCAAAACCTCACCAGAAACCGAATGTGACCCCGGGATCTTTTGTTTAATATTATTTTCATAAATTAGGCATGATAATTTTCGTAGAAACATTGTCAAGGTAGTCATATTGTTAGAATTTACTTTCATACTAAAACTCCTCAGCAGTTCATATGCATGCGTAGCTTTTTATAGGGCGAATTTATTGATCAAAAACTAGTTCGATTTTAGGTTTATGGTTTGATATAGTATAGTTTCATATCTATTTAAAACCAGTTGGGTGGTTCGAAGGTTTAGCACTAAATGGAAAGTTAGGTTTAGAAAAATGGCTGTCATTGCACTAGCATACCTACTGGATTTGTTCTTGAAATTTAAAGAAGATAATGTTTCAACTCATCTGCATTTCCATAAAAGTCTTTATTAAACAGTGCAGACAATTTTTTTCCTGGCAATGCCCACATATTAGGTTATTTTGCGAACCCATTGCAAAATTGGCGTTTAACACCATATCAATATTTTGGAAAAGTGAATGCTGCTATGAAAAACTATATTAATATTCATTTTTCTACGCGTATATCAATAGAGATCATTTGATTCACTCAAGGCGTTTGAAACAAATTAAAAATGACACTGGTTTTAAGTGCAATATCCACTAATTACGTGGTCTTAGATCAAAAGCCAGACAAATCTTGTTGATTTCAAAGAGCTGTAGCAGAATGGCCAGCAATGAAATAGACCGGCGAACTTATTACATGCATTACAATGTGTACTAAAAAAATGTTATGAGCATATCTTTCAATGAATTCTTTTTTTTTTCATCAACCACTTTGAAAGTTTTTCCTTTGCCTGTTGTAAATTGCAAAGGGTAATTCAATGGAATCGCTCTTTTCCACATTATTATTTTGGTCAGTACTATATGTACTATCATAGATCCTTTGAGACACATATGTTTAACGTTAGAACGATACTCATATGATTCGCTGAGTTCATTCTTTTACACATGTGTCACACCTGAGTATCAACAACTCTCTTTCGAGCACCTCTCCGCCATCTTGAAAGGATTTAAAACCACCGAAACCGCACTCGAAGGTGGTTTTAGGTTTCCTGGAAACTTATTTCAGTTTAAAGCCAATAAATACAAAAACTAGTTTTAGTTTAAAACTAGTTCAAAACCAGTTTTGCAAATAAATAAAAAGTTTGCAAAAGCTAATTAAAACCTAAACTAGTTTTTGATCAATAAATTCGCCCATAAATATATTTCTGGGGGTGCTTATTGTTCAAAAAAGAATCTGCTTTTTAAAAATAAGGGAATTAGAGCAGTTTAGGTCATATCTTCTATAATACTACTATATTAAAATAATAGACCGATAAATCGGAAGAGTACTGTCTTTTGTTTTATATATTTTAAACATCATTGGTATTTGAAGACTACCAATTTGTTTTTATTTTTTCTCAATAAATCTTCACTAATTAATAATCAACGAAAAATCCTCAAAAAATTCAGGAAATCATCTGAATTTTTTGGATTTTAAAATCTTGTGCATGCGCATTACATTCATGCTAAATCACGGGATGCTCTTTATTTTATGTTTTCACAATATCACATTGGCATGGATAAACTCATAAAACGATAAAACAAATGTAAATTTTCCTTGAATTTTTTTTTCTGTTCATCAAAGAAAATACTGGAGATAACTCTAACGCAGTGCATTTACTATGATAGAAACTCCCATTGACGATTTTCATCGGCTCATAAAACCGGAAGTACTTAATACTATTCAATGAAACTTGAAATATATTTTAATTACGTCTATTAAAACAATATCTATCCGTCTTATAACAGTCCTAAGCTTTTCTGAATTTTTTGGTTTTTCATCCCCCCTTTTCTCAAGGCCTTAAATCTCAAAACTGATAAGAGATAGAAACTCGCTGCCACTAACTTTTTAAACATATCTACAAGGTAAATCTAACTTTAAAATTACAACGAATTTCTTTAAGAAAAAAAACAATTTTTTGATTTTTTTAATTTTTACTATTTTGCTTGTGTAGACCAAAAGTACCAGAACCGGAAGTCCAAAAAACCTTACATACGGGTGTCATTTTAAAACGCTATATGACTATTGTATAATTGTTTCTGAAATCCTTTCCGTTTTCAAATAATCGCTGACGGAAATCTGTCAAGAAAAAGAATAATAATAACTAGACACGATCTCGTTGCGAGCAACGAGGAGGTCTTCCGTCTGTTTTAGAACTTGAAATACATGTACGACCTTGCTTTTGCGGGATTTAAAATATAAGAAAAGGGTCTACATACTAAGGGCCAGATACTATTTTGTTTTAGATGTAAGAGCTTTGGTTGAAAACATTTAGTCCTCTAATTCGAGGGGCCAGCCCCTTTTTCTTCGTATCAAATGAAAAGTCATTTACTTTTAAAGATATTTTGTTCAACAAGTGTATAGAAATTTTTAACCATTCTTGAGATATCTCAGAAAGAACGTTTTAGGGGCCGATCCCTTATCTCCTTATAGGGGCCGTTTAACAAAATTTTGAAGGTTGCATATTGTTAAGAACATTAATTTGAACGACTTTTCTTCTGTGTTCATAACAAAATATTTTTCCTTTCTGAGATATCGGTGATCAAAATCTTGGATTTTTTACCCCTAAAAACCCTTAATTACGTAACACGTTATAAAATCATTACACTGCTTGGATACATAACTGTGAGATAAACATATTTGCTTCTGTAATCTTTCACAAAATATCTCTCAGTAAAGGGCTATAGATGAAAGACTTGAGAGCCCTGTTCTCCCCAAAGGGCCAGCCCCTTTGTCTTGATATCAAATGAAAGGTCATGTAAATATAAACAATTTTGTACATTACATGCATTAACAAAATACTTTTCAGAAAAGAGATTAACAATGAAAACTAGAAAAAATTATGATGTTTGTTTTATCTCAATTTTCGGGTCTAGGCGAGCGTCTACCATTACTGAAAATTTCAAGTGTATATCTGCTATAGTTTAAGAGGAGTACTGACGACAAAATACATCTCTGAAAATCGATAAAACGACTATATCTCAAAACCGTAAGTGATTCCATCAATAAAAAAAAATTTGCAATACGGTTCACATCATCATCTATAAGATAGCAAAGATTCATGTAAATCAATTGAGTAGTTTTCGATCTCGCGTGCACAGAATTTGTAAGAAAAGATAATAATAATCATATATAAGAATAGGGAAAAAGAAACAATGCAATAACAATAAGGTTGAAGACGGAAGACATTAATAATAAAAGACTGTTTTGTCCAAATCTTAATGGAAGAGTGTTTTTGAACTTGTACTTTAGTCCAACAACCCTTTTATGTTGATTACTTTAGTTAGAAATCAAAAAAAAAAATGGAGAGAAAATAGAAATAGAGAGAAAGAACAAATCTTGGCTCCGGCGAGATTAGAACACACAGCCTTCGCAGGTGTCATAACAGTATTTCATCGTAGACTGGTACTCTGTCTCTATCGTATGTATCAGACAGGCATTCCCAGTCTATATTTCATCGAGGTTCACGTCAAAACATGGCTGACGCGAAATAATTCCCGATTTTCTCTTTGAATTTGGGGCGTTTCCGCCCGGGACAGGAGCTGAATTTTTGTATGAGATTAAAAACAACGTGTAAGATGTCTGACTACTCAGGTTTGGTAACAGTGCGAGATCATTTGAAATATTGATGCGTGTTTGTGTCTGGAGGGGGGTGAAAAGGACCGAGCTTGATTTTCGTTGTAAATAAATCGAATGTAGAATTTTGAGGTGTGGATCTCGGATTCGGTTAACGACAATTAGGGGAAGTCCTAAAATAATCCCTGATGCATTTTACACATGTATTTCAGTGTTGAGATTTTTGTTTGTGTAGTTTACTATTATGTTTGACTGTTTTATATCAACAGGATTGATAAAATCTTTATAAATGTAGAAATAACGAAATCAGTAACACGTAAATTTATTCAATAAAAATTTAATGACAGTAATTTCCACAGTTCTAACATTCATAAGTAGTTCATACAGACTAAACGGAAAACAAGAAATAGACATGCAACAGAAATATTACGCGGCTGCCTACATCCCTTGCACTGTGTAAATTTTAAGTCCCCGTACAGGCTATACTCACGGCTTGATATCGGAAATTTCTTCTTAATTGTTCAATCCGCTGCATATTTGACAGACAATAGGAATGGGATCCGAGGTTCATTTTCACGAATTTTCATTAGGATTGTGTGAAGGGCTCGGGAGTTAGAATTTTTTTCTACTGTACATGTCAAACACGACAATTAAAACTCAAATGCCAAAAAGTTCATAACACTGTTAAAAATGAACGAATTGGTCTGGTAATTAGTACAGTAATCTAGAATGGTACTAAGTTGAAATTAAAGGTCCGAGATCAAAGATCAAGTAAAATCGGGCCAGAAAAACTAAATGATTTTATGAAGAGGGGGGGGGGGAGCAGTCGGTGGGTGACTTCTATATTAAACGGAAATACTAAATTCCCAATATCACTAGAGTTTGAGATACATGCATGACCTTTATTTTGCTATTTACCAGTTAAACATGATTTGGAAATAGAATGAAAAATCCTTTGATTTTAAACAAACTCTTTTCTTCAATTTCTATATCCTCCTTTTCTTTTACAAATAAATTATAAATGTATTGGACCTCTCGCCCTTGTTTTATTTCTGATATATGTATAAGAGCCTAATTTCAGGGGCTAGACCATTTTTTTTTATATCAAATGAAAGGTCCCTTAATATTAAACACATTTTGTTCGACAAGTGTTTAGAAATTTGTTACTGTTTTTGAGATATTTGGGAAAGATTGTTCTAGGGGCCGACCCTTTATCTCCTTATAAGGACCATTAAACGAAACTTTGGTGGTTAAATATTATTACGAATATTATTCTGAGTATATTCGCTTCTATAATGCATTTCAAAATATTTCTCCTTTTTAAGATAAAAATGATCAAAATATTGGACTTCTAGCCCCTTTAAACCCCAAATTATGTAACATATCACAAAACTTTTAACATATATAGGTAGATAACTGGAAGATTAACATTTTTGCTTCTATAATGCATTACAAAATATTTTTCATTAAAGAGATATAGAAAAAAGACTTTAGACCCCTCTTTGCCCCTAATATGAGGGGTCAGCCCCTTTTGCTTGGTGACAGTTGAAAGATCTTTTATAGATAATTTTTTGATGTTCTACATGTGTTAGCAAAATATTGGTTAGAAGAAAGATATTCGTGATCAAATCGCAAATTTCGTAAAAATTGTCAAAAAAAATTAACATCAACATTTTCAGTTCCGGGCGAGCTTCAAGGATGATGACTTCTGGTCAAATCTAAATCAAGCAAGCAAATCTACCATAACCACTCTATCTTGCATATGAATTTCAAGTCCCTAAGTATAACAGTTTTTGAGGAGATGCGTGGACAATATCATGTTCCAAAATACATGAAAAAGGGAGATAATTCAGAAGCGGAAGTGAATTTTCAGACAGGAAGTAAGATGCAAAGAGACAGTCACCTAAGACATCATTTCTGTAAAAATCATTAAAATCGATTGAGAAATGGCTGAGAAATTAAGGGTGACTACCAAGAAGAAAAATAACTAGACACGATCTCGTTGCGAGCAACGAGCTCGAGGAGGTCTTCTGTCCGATTTTTAGAAGGAAATATGACATCATCGGCTTTGATTTTCGACAACAAAATATGTTATGGAAAAAGGAGTGAAGTACTAAGGCTTTATTGTATCGCTGTATATAAGTTCTCTTTTTAAATATTTGCATTTCTTCCAATTAAGTTAGAAAAGATTAAACTTGTTTACCTCTGGCCCCTAAAAACCTTAATTGGGTAACGCAAGAGAAAATCATTATATTGTTAGGATATATAAACGTATTATACCAAATCTAGCTTTATTAACCTCTCACAAAATGGGTCTCATTAAAGGGCTATAGATAGACAATTTTAGAGCTCTTTGACCCCCTAATTTAAGGGGCCAGTCCCTTTTTCTTGGAATCAAATGAAAGGACATTTAATTCTACACAAATTTTGTCAAAGAGTGTTTAGAAATTCGTTACCGTTCTGGAGATATATGAGAAATAATGTTTTAGGGGCCGATCTCTTATCTCCTTATATGGGGCGTTTGACGAAATTTTGAAGGTTGCATACTGTTAAGAACATCATTTTGAACAACTTTTCCTTTGTACTGCATTTCTTATATTTTTCCTCTCTGAGATATAGGTGATCAAAATTTTGGACTTTTGGCCCCTAAAAACCCTAATTACAAAACACATGATAAAATCATTATATTGCATGAATACATAACTGTAAGATAAACACATTTGCTTCTATAACATTTCACAAAATATCTCTCAGTAAAGGGATAAAGATTAAAGACTTTAGAGCCCTTTAATCACCTTATTTGAGGCACCAGCCCCTTTTTCTTGATATCAAATGAAAGTTCATTTAATTCTACACAAATTTTGTACAACAAGTGTTAGAAATTAGTTACCATTCTGGGGATATATGAGAAAGAATGTTTTAGGGGCCGATCCCTTATCTCTTTATAGGATCCGTTTGACAAAATTTGGAATGTTGCATATTGTTAAGAACATAATTTTAAACAACATTTCTTCTGTACTGCATTTCGAAATAGTTTTCCTTTCTGAGATATAGGTGATTAAAATTTTGGACTTTTGGCCCCCAAGAACCCCTAATTACAAAACACATGATAAAATCATTACATTGCTTGAGTACATAACTGTAAGATAAACACATTTGCTTCTATAACATTTCACAAAATATCCCTCAATAAAGGGTTATAGATAAAATACGTTAGAGCCCTTTAGTCCCCTTATTTTAGGGGCCAACCCCCTTTTTTCTTGATATTAAATGAAAGGTTATTTAAATTCTAAACAAATTTTGTTCAACAAGTGTTTAGACATTCGTTACCGTTCTGGAGATATATGAGATAGAATGTTTTAGGGGCCGATCCCTTATCTCCTTATAGGGGCCGTTTGACGAAATTTTGAAGTTTGCATTTTGTTTAGAACATCATTTTGAACAACTTTACTTCTGTACTGCATTACAAAATATTTTTCCTTTCTGAGATATTGATGATCAAAAGTTTGGAGTTTTGGCCCCTAAAACCCTTAATTACGTACCACATAATAAAATCATTACATTGCTTGAATACATAACTATAAAATAAACATATTTGCTTCAATAACATTTCACAAAATATCTCTCAGTAAAGGGCTACAGATTAAAGACTTTAGAGCCCTTCGGTCCCCTAATTTGAGGCACCAGCCCCTTTTTCTTGATATCAAATAAAAGGTCATTTAATTCTACACAAATTTCGTTCAACAAGTGTTTAGAAATTCGTTACCGTTCTGGAGATATATGAGAAAGAAGGTTTTAGGGGCCGATCCCTTAACTCTTTATAGGGGCCGTTTGACGAAATTTTGAAGGTTGCATATTGTTAAGAACATAATTTTAAACAACTTTTCTTCTGTACTGCATTACAAAATATTTTTCCTTTCTGAGATATTGGTGATCAAAATTTTGGACTTTTGGCCCCTATAAACCCTTAATCACGTAACACATAATAAAATAATTACATTGCTTGGATATATAACTGTGAGATAAACATATTTGCTTCTAAAACATTTCCCAAAATATCCCTCAATTAACGGCTACAGATGAAAGACTTTAGGGCCCTTTCGTCCCCTAATTTGAGAAACCAGCCCCTTTTCCTTGATATCAAATAAAAGGTCTTGTAAATATAAAAAAAAATTACATTACATGTGCTAACAAAATATTTTTCAGAAGAGAGATAAACAAAGAAAAACATGAAAAATTATGACGTTTTTTAGTCTCAATTTTCGGGACCAGGCGAGCTTTAAAGCCTTTTGAGCACGACAAATATAAATGCCAAATGGCACATCTACAATCTATTGTCTACAATCCCTGAAAGTTTGAACTCAATATCTTTTACCGTTTAGGAGGAGGTCCCTGGACAAGCCGACCCTCTAAAAATCGCTAAAACGTCACTATCTTAAGAACGGAAATGACGTCATCAAAATAAAAAAATGTATATTAAGTTAAGATCAATATCTATTAGATCTGAAAGTTTCATGAAAATCGGCAGAGTCGTTTTTTAGAAATCGCGGGCACAAAATTTGTAAGAAAAAAAATGAAAAATAATAATAATAGAGAAAATAGTTGAAAAACGGAAGACCTTAACTAGAACTTTTTTGTCTTCAACAAAAAGTAGGGGCTTTTGGTCAGCCCCATTATCCCTTTTTCATTAAATGTTCCAAATAATTAATCTCTAATTTATTTCCAAGTGTTCTAAACGCCTTGGTATCCCCAGTTGCTTAGATAGGAACTTATTATTATGAGTAGTGCAATGTGAAAAGAAAGATAACTCCAGATCTTAACAGATAGCTACACTTCTAATTTCCGGGAAAATATTTTCAAAAAATCATATTGAAGTAAGTATTCATTCCCCGGACACCAAATTTGCAGCGTTTCGTGTAAACCGTTCAGCGTTTCGTGTGAACCGTTTAGCGAGCGTGTAGCGAGCGTGCAGCGAGCGTGTGGTGTAGTAGTACGTTTCAGGGTCTGTACATCGGAAATAGTGTAATGTTAACTTGAAAACTTTTTGAGAAAACGAACGACGCGTGATTTTAGTTTAACATTGAAACTCCCATAGACAATTTTTCATAGGCTCATAAAACCGGAAGTACTCAATATATTTTATTCAGACTTGGAATATATCTTGAATACTTCTATTTAAGCAATGTCTAGGCGTCCTTTAAAATTCCTAAGGTTTTTTAAGGTCTTCCGTTTCCATCGGAAGACCTTATAGTGATTGTAATGTTTCTTTTTATTATTATTATTAATCTTATTTTTTTCCCCCATTTTCTCAGAGATGACTGGATAGATTTTCTTGAAATTTTCAGGAATGATAGGAAATGATAAAGTCTAGGAAGGATTTTTTTATTTTTTTAAATTCATTTCCGGTCGTCCGTTCCAGTCCACACTGGAAGAGTTAAAAAAATTCGAACTGTTTATCAGTTTTACTATTTTTCTTTGATATTCTTAGTTAGATAAATGAAAAATAATAATAAGTATACGAGAAATGTTTGATATAATTTACATTGAGCACTTCCGTTTGTCCGTTTCCTGTCCCGAGACAAAAAACTTTATATTGACGAGATCTTAAAAACGGTAAGTCTAGGAAGGATTTTTTTATTTTTTTAAATTCATTTCCGGTCGTCCGTTTCCTGTCCCGCGACGAAAAAGCTTGTCACCTTGAGATCTCTAAAATGGTAAAGACTTGAACAACCAAACTGTGTACGTAATAGACCTGTGTAGGTAGATGTGTTTAAACTATTTTGTTTTGTTCGTCGTAACTTCTGGACGTCACCGGAAGCACTTCAAAAATAGTTATATTACACATTAAATTCATTTTCCATAAAATAAATATATAAGTATAAATCTATACATAAGTTATCTATGCAATGTTAAATCAACAACAAAATTTTACTTCCGGTGAGATATCTCAATCATCTCAGGTAGCTTTTTTAAAATACATTTTGTACCCGCGAGATCTCAGAAACTATAGGTGACCAAGACACGAAACTTTCATGGATGATAGACATTTGATTGAAGATGGGTTTAACCGGTTTCATTTTGTCTTCCGTAACTTCCAGTCCACACTGGAAGAGTTAAAAAAATTTGAACTGTTTATAAGTTTTACTATTTTTCTTTGATATTTTTAGTTAAATAAATGAAAAATAATAATAAGTATACGAGAAATGTTTGATATAATTTACATTGAGCACTTCCGTTTGTCCGTTTCCTGTCCCGAGACAAAAAACTTTATATTGACGAGATCTCAAAAACGGTAACGACTTGAACAGCCAAACTTTGTGGGATGATACATATGTACACCTATGTATGTACATGTGTTAACACTATTTTGTTTTATCCGGCGTAACTTCCGGTCGTCACAGGAAGTACACTTAATTTTGATTTTTTAAAAGTATTTTGATTATTTAAACATTGAAGTAACATTTTAGTTTTTAACTTTTAACTTTTTTTAAAAAATTTTACACAATATGATGAACAGTAACGTACCGTAGGTAAATGTACTAAAATATCTTCTTTCCATTTCTTAAAT
Organism: Magallana hongkongensis; assembly: GCA_015776775.1. NCBI lineage: Eukaryota > Metazoa > Mollusca > Bivalvia > Ostreida > Ostreidae > Magallana > Magallana hongkongensis. Next base: position 49,780,439 of record CM027466.1, read on the forward strand.
CACTTCCGTTTGTTCCTTTCCGGTCCCGAGACAAAAACCTTTTTTTCAACGAGATATTATAACTAACAAAAACTTGAACATCCAAACTTTGAGGAAAGACAAAATGTATATATTATATCCATTTTCTGTTTACAAGATAACTGGATTTTTTGTGCAGATTAATACACGAGGAACGGAAGACCTTTTTGTTGCTTTAGCAACAAGAGTCTAGTTTATATTTATTTTTGTTGTTCATTCCCCCTTATGTCAAGTTTGAGCCCTAATATCTCAAAACGGTTAGATATAAAGAAATGGCTACGCTTATGATTTTGTACACCAAGACAAGATGCGTTTAATTCTTAAACTTGAATCCTCTAGCTATAAAAAAAATAAATATATTGTGCTTCAATGAATTTTTAGTATTTTCCTTGTCAAAACCGGAAGTACCGAAACCGGAAGTCCAAAACCTTACATACGCGTGTCATTAACAAATGCTATAAGTCTATTACATGGTTGTTTCAATATGTCTTTCCGTTTTCAAAAAATCGCTGACAAAACTTTGTCGAGAATAATAAAAAATAATAAAACAGAACAAAAACAATAGATTTTTTCGACCGAAAGTCAAAAAGCCCTAATAATAATAAAACAGAACAAAAACAATAAATCTTTTCGACCGAAGTCGAAAAGCCCTAACTAGAACTGTCATCCACTTTTGGAGACTTATGTAAATACCATGTATGTAGTCCTTATTCAATACAGTAGACCGATATCAACCACTGTCCAGCAATGAACCAAGACTTAACCCTTCTCCTGGCAAAACGGATTGCAAAGAATCATGTGATGCTATGTTTTCCACGCATTCTGCATGGGTATGTCGTTTTTGTTGATTGGGTATTGGGATGTTGGTCTCCGATGGTGGTCCATACGAGTCAGGAATGTTAGAAAACGAAAACATTGTACAACAAACTTCTTTAGGACTCGGGCGATTTTCGCATTCGATCGAAGCGCAGCGGCTCCTATTGACGTCACTGTTGCTCGGCTTTTGACTCGCCATGCTGCTGATAGATGGGAGGACTGGAAAAGACGCATCCGTAGGAATTTCTCTTGAAACTGGACTATTGTTACATGTAGGTGAGAACTGTTTCATCTCAATCGAAGCAACGTCATTCAAACTACCCGATAACGGCTTATCATTTAATGTGGTTTCGCGTCTACGAGAAAAGTCTTCAACTTGAGTGCTTAGTCTATTTTGAAAGCTTTGATAGCTGTTATGTTTGCCTTCAAAAGACACCGGCAAGTGCCAAGGCGTTTGACTGCTGCCTCTTGAGTCCCGTGATGGTGGTCCTAATTCATCGACATCCTCCGGACACCCAAGACATTCTCCTTTCTTTAAAGGATTACCATGAAATTCATTCTGGTATTGTTGTGACATAAAGGGCCCCTTCTCGTCACGTATATATTTATTCATTATGATTTTTCCACCGTCTCCAATAATGGTAAACGTAGAGCATAGTATAATAGTTTGTTCATTTGTGGGTGTTATGGGTGTATCAGTCTCTATACTGTCCAGAAAAGCCTGTTCTTTTTTCTTATGTTTCCTCTCCTTTTCTTTTCGGATTTTTGCGTGTTTCTGTAGAAACCCTTTAATAGCGGACGTCTGTTGTTTATAGTACCTCAGAGGACAGGAAACAGTGGCGGACATGGGGAGATCCAAGTCTCCCTCGGGTTCTGTTAACACTGGTATGAATTTTTCCTCGTACAAAAGATCTCTTAGATGACCATGTTTTGTTACCTCGAGATAGTCCTTCACAGATTTCTTCCCTGTGAATAAATACATAAAAGCAGAACATCTTTTATAGTCTGGAAGTCCATCTGCAGGGTTCACCCATACCTGTTTGTCTAAATAACCAGCAACAATGTAATTATGATCCTTGATTTTGTTTCGGGTTTCAGTAAGGAATGATTGTGCAAGTTTTTCATCTTCTTGCGAATAAATAAGTAAGACATCAGGATAGAAATTGTTCTGAAGTTTATTGGGAAGAACGGAACGATTTACAGACGATGGGTATCCATGAGCTAGAATAATACAATAAAATTGTTATTATTAATCTCTACCGATGCATTTGTTGCAAATTATGACACTAACAATGCTCCATACTTTCTCTTTTGTGATGACCTAGAAAGTTGCTTCGATTAAAATGACGTAACAAAAAATAGTGCAACAATGTTGCAAGCATTTGATTATTGTGATAAATGAATATGACACTACTTTTGAGGAGACAACACTTTTTTATCATTAAAAAGGGAAACAGAAAAGAAAATTCACTTGTACAATTGAAAAAACTGATTGAAGCTTGGCGGAATAGTACCACCTGTGTTGAAGTTGCAGAGCGGTTAGAAATTTAAAAACAAGCGATTGAAAGTTGAGTTAGAGTATACTTAGGCATTTTCAGGGGGAAATCTATCGCAGAATCAGATTCAAGAGCATAATGATTTCCTCCAACATTATAGAGGAAAGGGATTCTAACTTCGATGATCTTTGTACGGAACAAATCGGACAGAAAACACAAGGAGTTAAATTTGACCGTGATCCGTGAATGTACTACACACGAAAGGTCTGTAATATTGCGTTTGCAATTTTGACCGAGGCTTGTTATAAAATCAGAAATGAATTTTAACTGAATTAACTCCTTTGACAAATTACGATTGTAATTTTCAAGAACGCCTCGACACGATGTCGAACCATAAACATTCTGTTTACATGCCTATCGTGTTATCTAACATGAATCATATATCCCCACAATTAATGTTATATTTTTTATGAGAATGAATGAATAAAACTTCGTATAACAAAATACAAATACGTTTATTTTTCATGCCTAAATCATGTTTTCATTACGATATCTGATAGGTGTGTTTCAGCACAAGTCGATTAGTTTGTGTACATAGAAAAAGTAGTGACCTATATTATTCATGCGCTACTTTGACCTCTTGACCCATAATGATGTTATGCATAAATAACAGCGGATTGCTCAAACAGTGTTATATAAGGGAAAACATTTGCAAGTGTAAATATTTCGTAATACAAACTATCGTATATGCTTAATACATTGTCTATGACGTCTACGAATATTCGAATACGAATCGAATAGTACTCACGAATATTCGAATACTGATTTATGGTATTCGTTTCAGCACTAAGTCCATTTAGCAGGATGTCCTCTTCTTTACAATCCAGGATAGCAGCGACTGTCTCTAGAACATCTTGAATATAGTCTTTCGTGTAACTAGATAGTTCTCCTTTTACGTGAAATTGGGCGTTTTTGTATCCATTTACTGCAATTTGTATTGAAAAAGAAGGGACAATGAATTAGAGATATTTTTCATAAACATTTTTAAAAAAATTAGAATCATTTGCAAAAACTGATAGAAGTGCCTTACTATACTTTAGCAACTGTAAACCAAAACCACGGTGGTACGAAAACGCTCAATAAGTTTGTTATTATTATATGCAAACAGTATCCTTTTTAAAATTATTTTGAATTTGTTTTTTAACAACATATTTTTTTATAATATCATCACTGAAAGCAACTAGTACCGTCATTTTTTGACATTATATATCTAACAGATGTTAAATATTATACGTAATAGACAGATATTTTTACCTGGAGGCTTTTCAAAATAACACAATGCGTTTTGTTGTTCTGCATATTCAACGCATTTTGCATGCAGATCTAAACATTCTGTCTGTGTGCAGAGAAACTGCATAACAATAACGTCCGTTTGTGTGAAAAGTTCTTCATCTTGAAGAATTCTTATACATTGTAATGCTGATGTTGCTTCCATAACTGATGTCCGATTTTGCACTATGTTTGAATCTACAATATAATAGAATATGAAACAATTTTTTTTAACATCACTGTTTATGTAACATATATCAAATAAGTTCACAAGTACATTTCAAACTTTACATAAATCATTAAAAGCTAAAATTTCATTTCAAACCAATTGAACAGTATAATATAAAATGCAATCAAAACAATAAATCATTACTATAGCTTGTAAAAACCACTTACTGGTTAACGTAAACTTAAGGTTTTCTAATTTTTGAGGAGGAAACTCTCTGGCCAGAATGTTGCTGAGTTTCGTAAACCGTACTCTTGCACCACGGTCTTTATAAAATGTATTTAGTACAATATCTAAATGATAAAATAAAATACTGTTATAAGTATACTTTAGAAACAGCAAATTAAAATGCTATCCGAGATATGAAGTTAGTTTGTCACATGGTCAAATTAGTTGGTCACATGATCAAATTATAAAGCGCCCGAAGGGCTTCTTAGAAGAATAAGTTTATATTTAGTTGAAAAAATTATGAATAATCTTATTATGATTGATAAAGGGCTTTCTAAGGTCATCTGATTCATCCAAGTGACCTATTGCTATTAGTCTGTTGACATGCGTCGTCTGTCGTCCGTCGCGCATCTTGCGTCTTCCGTTAACAATTTCACATTTTTAATTTCTTCTTGGAAACTACGAGGCGATTTCTTATCATTTTTAGTTGGAAGCATCTCTAGGATAAGAGAAATCTATACTGTGAAATTTTCAAATTTATGACCTTACCACTCCCAAGGCTTCATAAGCAAGACCAAATACTAAAGAGATAAAGCGCACTTAGTTTACGATATCGCCTAAAATATAGCACTTTTGAAGATATAAGACAATTTCAATATCATACAATATTTAGTTAAAATATATTTTTCAACACACGCAAATTACACAGTTACCAAATTAAAAGGGTCTTAATTATTTTACACAACATTATTAAAATCTTCAGATTTTGTTAGGGATGTATAGAAAAATAGTAAGTACATATATGCAATAAAGAAAAAGATATTTGACAATTTGAATCACTTTAAACAAAAGAAATTCGATTTTTATGATTTTTATGTTTCACCGGTATTTAAGTACATGCTTACATTGAATTAAGTTTGGTTTAACGTGCCTTTCTACTAAAAATTAGACATATATTTCAATTAGTGACTTTTTTGTACAATCTTGAATATAGCCACAGATATTGAAAGGACATCATATTAAAGTGTTTTGTGCGTGGCCTAATGGTAATGAGTAGGACTTTATAATTTTGCGGTCGCAGGACCGATTCAATCAAGCAATTATTTTTCAATTGAATCATGATAAGATTAGAGTTAATTTAAATTACATCTATCTAATCTTCTTTTTGAAATTCTCTTGTTTAATTTTGAGCATGAGCATATTCAGTATAAATAGATCTCTTCAATAACATTATACTCTATGTAAACTTTTACGAATATTCATTTCAATATGTTATCATGGTTCAGAATATACATTGAGTTCTAAATATATTAATTTCTCGATGCAGAATTCCTGAATTCATCACAAATCAGTGGTTACAAACACCAAATCAGTACCTATTGCGACATGTACCTAATGTCTATTTTTAGTAATTTGTACTATCCGTTCAAACACAGGTAAAGGCGAAAGAATGTAAAAAGTCTCTATACCTAAACAAAAAAGGGGGGATGGGAAATGCTAAATGCATGGTAAAGACGTCCATGAAGTCCTCTACAAAATTTTAGAAATTCATGTCCCCAAGGTTATGGGATCAGGTCCTAGGGTTTGGCCAATACGGACAAAGTAAATATGTATTAAATCTCTGAATATCTCTTCTTCTCCCATAAATATAGATTTCAAAAAACTAAATGCAAGGTTATGATGTCCATAAAGCCTTCTGTCTAAATTGTGATATCCATGGCCCTTGGTACATGTACAGGGTTCAGGGCTTTGGATGGGATGATTATGACATCATAGTAGAAATGTATAAAATCTTAGAAAATCTTCTTCTCTACTCCAATAAATATTCGAGAAAACTGAATATATGGTTATAATATCCATAAAGACCAGTGAAAATGAAATTCATTGCTCAAGGGTAAGAGGTTCCAGCCCTTGGTAAGACCAATATGGCCTTATAGTGAAAATGTATTGTATCTTAGCAAATGTTCTGTACTGGTAGATAATCTGAATGTATGATTATGATGTCCATGAAGCCCTTCTACTATAATTGTAAAATTCATGGCTCCTGGGTCAGTGGTTCAGGCCTTTGGGCGGGTCCAATATGGCGATATAGTGAATCTTTCCCTCTATACACCAACATCATTGAAAATTCAACTGAATGCATGTATAATGCTTATGATGTTCATTAAAAGCTTCATAAATTTTTTGGAAATCATGACCCTCAGACCCTTTGGTAGGGCCAATAAAGCCACTTAGAGAAAATGCTTGAAATCCTATAATTTCCTTCTGTATTTGTACAGTCTTCTTTTAAATTAGGAAATTTACCGTCCATGGGGCACGAGTTAGGGTTTTTTAAAATGATCTTTTCCAATATTTTTTTTTTCGGGGAAAGGATTGACACGTATGGCCATAATGTTTTAGGTCACTTGTTTCACTCGGGTAATCTGTTGCCTTTGGTCGTCCTTAACCTAATTTTGAAAAATACAGGGTAAATTGTCACTAGGCGATATTTAATTAAATATGTGTTCTATTTTAGAAAATCTTCTCTAATTTCCTGTGCATTGTTTGTATAATTTAAAGCAATAAACAGCTTGTATGTTGTGTTAAATAAAATTGTGAACATCATAAAACATAGACAATTTAAGACCTGCTGGTCTAATTTTTAACAAAAGTTTATAATTTTTGGTTTTTCTATCTAGGTTTTAAATAATCCGAGATTCCTCAAACTCTTGACCCCCCCCCCCCCCCCCTTCATGATCAATGGCATTTTTCTTAATTGAATACATGTACTTGTTTTTCTTTTAAATGTACCGTCATTTAAAGGGATTTAGGCACGATTTGAGATCAAAATTTTATTTTTCATGTATAAAATGGTTTACTTCAGCATTTTGAATGATTGACCAAATTTGAATGTTAGAACCTATTAAAGAGGTACAGAAGAACGAATTAATTGTTAAATAAACAAAGCTCGAGCCTTATCTTTGTTTACAAATAATGTAAAGTAAAAGTAAGGAATTACAATTTCTTTGACAAAATGACTCGTGGAAAAGACGAAAAACTGATTCAATGTGTTCTTAAATAATGTTATCAACAGAAGAAAGCAACATATAATTGAAACTTATACCAATAAAACACATTTGTAAATAATAACAAGACTCGAACTTCGTTTACAAAACAAAGAATTTGTTTATAAAACAAAGAATTTCAAACTCTGTAGTTTGCTTGTAACTAAATTTTACCTTCAAATTTTGAGGAACCAATAACATTACCTATATTAACCACTCTGAGCATTAAAAAATGAAAACATAAAATTAAGAATTTTGAGCTCAAATCGTATCTAGGTCCCTTTGAAGACACTGTAGTTCAATACGACATCTTTAAATACTGTGATAATACTCGTTGTACATCATTTTTTAATTAAATTTCTCACAGTTTACTTAATTGTAAGAAATAAACAAATGCTGCACAATCAAGCTACACGGTATATTTTGTTTTTTAAGGTTTGATAGGTGTTTCATTATAGGGTGGAGTGTAGCTTGTTTTTTCAAGGTTGGGTGCAAGATATACGGGACATATTGTAGGATACGATTGGATTGTAATCATAGTATAATTTCAGGGCAATGACACTGTCCCTGTAAACGTAATTTTTTGGCCTTTGTTCTCTTACCTTTTTTTCTTACGGATGGGTTGTTATTACCTATGAATAATGAAAATATCGACATATTACTCAAATTGTAATATGATATTATAAATAAGAAATATATTTGTTTTTTAATAATTTTTTGAGTGACCAAACTATTCTGCTAAATGATAACATGACAATATATCTAAGGCTCCTCAACTCTCAGCCTCAAAGAGTCATCCTAAAGGGGTTATCTTTTCTCCATACGTTGAATTTTGTATAAAATGATTCGCAATGACATCTACCAATTTACAAAGTTATGGCAAAACTATCTTCATTTATATGAGATGTAATGGAGAAAATACATGTATATGGAAAGTAGGAACTTGTGTTAAATCAATGATTGTATATAAACGGTTATGTTACAAGGCACTTTGAAACCTTCAAAATTTAATGCACTTTGAATTTTCGAAAGTGCAATAGTTTGGTCCCTTATTAACGAACATTAAAAAAAATTAAAAGTGCATAATTTTTTCAGAGTGCGTTAAAAACACGTAAGTTTCGCACATCTCATAGTTTTCGTCTCCATCATTTCACTTAAAATTTGTAGTTATAGATAAGCAATAAAAATAATATCAATTCATATTATTCATATGCATCCATATAACTTCCAACCACCTCTGTGATACAAACACGATTTTCGGAGATTTAAGAGTTTTTAAACATTGCAGAGGTTGGTGGATTGTTGACATTTTTGCCGAATTTTTATATAATTATTAGTTGGACATAGTATAGTTTCCTACCGGAAATAGTTTGCACGATTTTCCCGATGAAGTTCGTAACTTCTATTTGGTAGCAATTTTTTTCAAGCTGATCTCTTTGTTTCACAACTAACACTGGATGGGGAAAAGTCACCGTTGTCCCATCGTATTCTTCAGCACTGATATCGATCGGCGTGAAAGTATCATTGTCTTTACTTGTTGCATTCCATTGTATTTGACAAGGTGTTGGAAATGATGTAATCGTCACAGTTATCCGCTGGCCTCCATTTTTCTCATCTTCGACTCTTTCCGAGAATACACTAGGGATACCTTATAATAAATGATAATCACTTTATATCTACGTCCACTGAATATGATTCCCTCCGTCTCTTATGAAAATTGATTATAATTCATATATGGATAACTTAACAGAAATCTACCCAAAGTACGAGCTAGCTGTCAGCGTTAAAAAATACGCATTCTTCCAATTGTTAAAAACTCCTAGATGCATTGTTTCAAGTTTAAAAAGCCAACTTTTTTCAAGTAGCTATAATTAAAACCTTTTACATCGTGCCACTTCCGTTGAAGTCGCAGAGCGGTTGGAAAACAAAGCGATTGAAAGCTGAATTAGAGTTTGCTTAGGCATTTTTTTTTTTAGGAAATTCTATCGCAGAATCAGATTTAACTGCATACTGATTTTCCTCTGACATTATAGAGACAGGTTTTATTAATTTATTTTACGAAACAAAACGGACAGAGAAGCAAACGTTGATTTTGACCGTGAAAGGTCTGTGATATTGGGTTTGCAACCTTGATTAAGACTTGTTATAAAAGTCAAAAATGGACTCTTTCCGATTATAACTACTTTGACAAATTATGGTTGTAATTTTCAAGAACGCTTTGTTACGATGTCGACCCATAAACATTAACATGATATCTTTTATATCAGTCATTTATCCCAGCTATTTACATGTATGTTATATATTGTAAAAAAAAAATGAATTAAACTTCAGATTTTTATTTCTTTATGCCTAAACAATGTTTTTAGTTAAAATTAGGGAGGGGGTTAACCACCCTCACCAATTGTGTGGGATTTTTTTTCTTCAAAAAAATTTGGGACAGTGATAAAAATTATAGTGAAATTTAACAAAAAGAACAAAATTCAGATGTCAAGCGTTCTAAATACCCACTCACTAGTTTTTTTTAAAAGGGTAAATTGTTCTCATTTTTCTCTTAGCTGCAACAAAAAGAATTCAGGCCACGTATATGTAAATATCATTTAATTCAATTTAGATTTTCATCCTTTACCGCTCATCTAAATATCCAGTCATGAAGTCGTTTTTTATTTCAATTTTAAAGAGTAGTTAAAGAAATTAATTTTTTTAAAAAAATTTTAAAAAAAAAACCGTACATGTTGAAAATATGATTCAACATTATAGTATTAATTGTATATCCTGTAGAGTGTTATTCATCTTACAATCATCATGTAAATAACTAAAATACCTAGAACGATGACTTCACTTGTAGTTGATCCTACAGCGTTGACGGCAGTTACTTTGTATTCGCCAGCATCATCAGGGCCAACGTTTGTGATCGTCAGTGATGGATTGTCAGTGATCAATTCTGATAGTTTCCCACCACTTTCTTTTATATTTATTTTCCCGCCATTTTTAGTCCAAAAGGTTTTAAGAATGCCAGGAGAATTTTCAAGGAAATACACTTCCCCCATCAGTTTTACTGATTTGTTTTTGATGTTTGTTACGAAACTTGTCGTGATATTTGGAGGACCTATGAATTTGATAAATGTTATTCTTTGCATATATATGCACAAAACTGAGCTGGTTTAAAATCAGAATCTGGAGTTAATTTTTGCAGTTTAATAAATGTAAAAAATACTGTGAATCATTTGATTTCGTGGTGGCTCAATTTCCGTGGAATTCGTGGGTACCTCTCATCCACGAATTAACATCCTCCACAAATTAACAAATTATGGCAATAAAGTCATATTTCCATTTGTAAGTAAACGAGAATACACGAAATTACGTCCCCACAAACCTGTAAAATTTAAGCAATCCACGAAAATTGGCCCCCACGAATTTTAATGATTCCACAGTATTCAAGATTTAAGCCGTACTTCCTGTGACATTGAGGAAAAATGTGTTACTGGCACTTATTCCAACTCTATTCCAAACCACTAGACGATAGAAAAGCTTGTCGGCAAAAGTTGTTTTTGGTATCACAAGAAAAGGATTTTTAAAATGTTCGTTACTTCCAAAGTAAATATTAGGTTTTCCAATCAAATGGAAATCAGTTCCATCTTTGCTTTTCTGCCATTCTGTTTTCTCAGGTGTCGGTGTTGATGACACTACAGACTTGATTATTGTTTCAGATCCAAAACAAACTGGTGAATCCACAAATATTCTAACACTAGGGACGTCTGTAAAGCAAGCAATCAGCGGAAAAGAAAAAGAAATCACAATTAATTCCTATTTATCAATTTCTAGTCGGTGTGTAAATATGAAATATTTTGTATTAATCACAAACTCTTATGTCAATTTGTGTGTGTGTGTGTGTGTGTGTGTGTGGGTGTGGGTGTGGGTGTGGGTGTGTGTGTGTGTGTGTGTGTGAGCAAACTATATGTGGGTTCATGATATGAGAAACAAATTCTCGTCTCTAGTTAGTCTAGCAGGTAACAGAGAAGAACTCGTCGATGTTAATTTTTGTCAGTTGTTGTCTTGAGCTCCTTAATTTGAACTGTTTTTTTTTTATATATAAAAAAATACCTTCAACCTGTACAGTAATTTGTGTATTTTATATATCTTCCTAAAATTTAAAAATTTGATAATTATTTCATTAACCAGTATACCTCCAATAACATTTAGACGAATGGCATTTCTTGATTTATAATCAATTCCTTTCGACTCAAATGAGAGAAGAGCCTGATATTCTCCTTCATCCTCCTTACATACAGAATTTATGACAAGTTTTCTTTTTGTACTACCGCTGTACTTCTCCACACTTGTGTCTATACATTTGATGTCATCTCCTCTGCGTCTATGCCATGTAATTGACCAACACGAGGATTCAGCTTTTTTCACGTCTGCTTCAAAATGAGCTGTGTCTCCCCACATTATTTCATTTTTACCTCGAATACTAACGGTTCGTTCATCTAATTTTAAAACAAAAATATATTACAAAAAAGAAGTTTACTTTTTAACATTAAAACCATGTTTTACATAAATGTATGATATACCTCGATCATCTGTTTGTTTTTCTAACGTCACAAGAGCTTCTAAAAGGACCCTAAACGAGGTAAAATAGTCATCTGTAAATTGTGTGCGTTCTATATTTATCAACTCTTCCTCGTAATCTACACTGCATCCCTTTTTTGGTTGAATTCTTCTGAAAACTAACTTTAAATCTCTCCAAACATCTTTAAACACAGCGGCAGAAATCACTGCAGACTCGGCATGAGCGTAGTAGTTGTTTCTGAACAATCTAAGACGCTCAATGTCATCACTAATTTTTGTATCCTTGGTTCTTGGTTTATTTCCCCAACCTTGTGCTGGACACGGTAAAGAACATAAATTTCGAATAAGTGTGTATAGCAAAGTGACATCAAATTTGTTGTAATCAGGAACACCAGGTGGTGGAATACAACAGAGTTTTAGTTGGTCTGGCCGAAGTTTAAGAGTTGAACATAACTGAATTTTTTGGAAAAGATCTTTAGACTGAATATGACTGGCTAAAATGTCTCTAAGAGGCAGTTTTATGACATCAACACTGGCTACCGTAACGCACTGGAAGTTACGTTTATCGTTTGATGAACCAGAAGATTCCATTATTACTGCTTTCCAAGTTTTATATGACACTTGCTTTGTTTTTTAAGGTGCTTTAAAATTGCTTTTTTGATTGCGCTCCAATGCATTCAAAAGGTATGTCGGTTTGTTTTCTATTCATTCTTTAGCCCTGTCAAAAATGATGATGAATAAAATACTGTGGTTTCATTAATATTCAAGGGCATCAATTTTCGTGGATAAAGTGAAAATCACAATTTCAAGGATACGGATACGTAAATTCGTGGTCAATGACCCTATCAATACAAAATGTTAATAAAAATTGCACTTCAATGAACATTTCTTTTCGTGGATCAAATAAAACAACGAAATCGACGAAAATTGGTATTCGACGAATATTGATAAAACCACAGTATATCAGTGAAAGGAATTTTTATTGCGCATTTTGCAAGGTAAACGTGATTCAATTTTGGTAGAGATGTACCAAATATACATTTATTCCAAAAGTTTAGTGTTGTAATTTATGAATGTTTTAAAAAAGTAAAATAGCTATACACTAGGCAAAATTGCTAACGCACCACCTACTACTTCTTTGATTGTTTTAGATCTGAACGCAACAAAGATTGATTAGTATATCATTTTAACAGTTTATAATAATACACAAAATGAAACATCATTTCTTGTAATCTTATTGACCAGTTGCTTTGAGCACTGTTTATGAAACATTGATACCCCCCATTATGTGATTCACATATCAATATCAGGTGTGGGCTCCATTTGCTCGTATAAATGGGATCTGTCTGTCTTTTCGCCTAGTATTTACGCGACACTTTAGAATTCTTGCTCGGTCCCTCACACTTCCGGTTTGCGCAAATTTCCGGTACAACCTTGCAATTGACGTGTGGTGCCTATTAAAAACACTGTGGCTACCTTAAACGACATTTTTTTTATTTGATAAGCATGCTGTGTCATGTTTTAGCAAATATCACCGGTAATCGTACAATTATTAAAAAAATTTCTAACCTCACTAAAGGAGCATTCTGCAGAGACCATACCAACTGCCCTGTCACGCTCCTCTGTGGTCAAACGTATCATACCCCGTCGGGTTTTTTGTGAGGTTTTAGTAATGCATGCATCAATAATAAGATCACAAAAAAGAAGGTAATATCTTTAAACAATTCTAGGATGTAACTATTATTTTATTTCAAATGGTGCGTTAACAATTTTGTCCAGTGTATATATTTTTGACAATTTGTGTTCGAATACTGTAATTTTTTTCCAAAACGAAAGTAGAATTCTCTTAAATTACTTACATTAATTACACTAGATATCCCGATGATGTCCTAGAAAACGTGTAAAGAAATACCATTATTTTCTTCTTCTATCTCAAATCGTTTCCCTTTGACAAAATAATTATATTTACGACGTTTTTAGCAACCGCCATTACGGCTTTAATGAAAATAGTTTACCGGATATTACGTTTACACACCTACTGTTAAAATCGGCTATTAAATACAATGTAAGGTATCTACTAGACTTTGACCCGTGCGTGCACGGGTTGACATTGCATATCGGACATTTAAGAAAAAGGTAAATCGATACACCTTATTATTGACATTTATCTAACAAAGCTATAAGCCTACAGTAATGCTATTAATTTCACTACACTTTCCTTAGTTTGAATAATATGTGTCTCGGGAAAGGCCCTCACAACAGTTAGAATGCCTCCCTTATACCCGTTATGTAGCAGAAAATTGCAGAATCGCCCCGGGACGATTTTGGAGAAAGTTAATGAAGTTGCCTTGAAAATGATAGTCAAATTCATCACAACAAACCTTTTTGAGACTGCAAATACCTTTCAACTAAAGATTTTAATCCATAGAATGGAAGAATTCAACACCTTTTCACCAACGTACACATATTTTCTTTGTAAAACTGGGTCCGTTGGACATTATTCATTTTTACGATAAAACACCTTCTATCTTCACTCTCCTAACAAATATATTGCAACTTTTTTGCATGTAATCAAATATGTTTGTCATCACGAAGACAAAAGTAAGTACTTAGTTGAAATGAATATTTGGTATTTTATACTTTCTCTCATAACAAATCATTAATTATTTGAACAGAATATATAGCAAAAGTCCAATGAAAATTTACCCGTATTTGTATTATCATTTCTGAGTTTATTCATGCAGTTGTAATATTGTGCAAACATAAACTAAAGATCCCGTTAGCGTGAATGTATTGCGCAAGCGCAAGAATGTAATATCCAAAAATCCAGGTGATTTCCGGGGTTTTTTTAAAGGAATTTTCGTTGGTTATTAATTAACGAAGCTTAACTGCAGAAAAAATAAAAACAAATTGGTAATTTCCAAGTACCAATGGTGTTTAAAATATATAAAACAAAAGACAGTATTCTTCCGATTTCTCGATATCAAAGACCAAAAATTTGAGTCTATTATTACGGGCCGCCAGGAGGCGGTCCGTTATTTGATACACATTTAAATATTGTAACTACGTTTCTGATGGATAGTTTTTTTTATTGAATTAATATTATGCTTATTTGTATGACTTAAAAGCAATTTTAAATGTAGAAATATGTTTAATGCCTTTTTAAAACATTACATATATTTTTGATTTACTCGTAAATGAAAAGTTGGTCAGACTTAAATATCTGCGGAAAGTTTCGGAGTTTTTCATTCTTTTCAAAACATGTATCGGGAATGGTATGCGGGACATTCTAAAGACCTCAAATACGAAAAACCTGAAAGAAATGAAATTTTATATAAATGATGTATTTGAATTTCTATGTGCTGCGTCTGAACAGAACTTTGTGTGTCTATTTATTATACTTCCATGTGGTATGCGGTAGAAAAATATATATCATAAAATGACATCCATATCAATTATTTACGCAAAAATATGAGAGAACTGAAATTTGAATTGACATGAAAATTTGAGCTAACCTAAATGAGATTTATTTTTAATTCTTTTAAAATAACCATGAGTATCTTCACAAACTGAAGTGTGGATAAGATTTATAATTCCATTAAGGAAAAAAAAATATCCGGCTTATTTTTTACCCTTAAACACAAAATTGTGCAGATTCTACCGGATGAGTATGATATTACATGTACCTTTAAAATAATCCATTTCTATTTTATTATGTGGTCTCTTGAAATCATATAAACTAATGCATTAAGTTTTAATTCAATACAATGCAACAAAAAAATCAAGATGGTTTGAAATACACTACAGGTAACTCTCGATGGCTCGAACTTCGATCGCTCGAACTTCTTGATCGCTCGAAGTGAGCCTAGGGTCCCGATTTTTTTCCCTATATAACTAAGCAAATTTACTCTTGATTTCTCGAACTCTTGATCTCTCGAAACCCTTGATTCCTCGAAGTGAAACTGCAGTCCCGTTGTTCATAATCTATAGTATTTTACTCTCGATACCTCGAGGTCACTGTGTATCTCGAAGCGCTATACCTAATTAACACCTACCTGGTCATTTAAATGGTTAGACGCGGGACCCGTGTCACAGGTTGTTTATTCAGGCGACACTCGTCATGCAAGGTGGTAATTGTTTAATGATTGACCATACCGATACCTGAACCAACCGTTTTACGATAATTGGGAAACGCGATGAAAATGAAAAATTAATTGAGACGAAACGATAATATTTAGCAATAGTCAAATTTTAGAGTTATAAAACTGTAAAAATTATGCTTATCAGCATCATTGTCTTTATAATGATTATTGCCGAACAGGTTCTTACAGCTTGCGAAGGACCCGTACAGTGGGAACAATGGGTGATACTCAGTTATCACATTTATGACATGTCGATCGTCTCGCATGCAGTCCAGTAGTACTGAGCAATCTGGTCTTGATAAAATGCATAAAATAAATAATTATTATGAATTTATTCGATAGTTGTTTGTATTGGGTTTTATTAACATCAAGTTTTGTATATTTTACTGGAAAGAAAACGTTGTATAAGCACGTGCGTAAGGTTAGCACTAAATAAATGGCTAATCATAACATCCGGTAAAAATAATTTTAAAACTCGTCGGTCAACCCGGAAAATTCCGAACTCTTGAAAACTCGAACTCTTGAAACCTCGAAGTTTTTCCTTGGTCCCAGGGACTTCGAGCTATCGAAAGTTACCTGTATTTCCAAGACAATAATGATGAGTTGGACTTTGTATTAGAATAATGTATAAATCAGTGTGTTCTCCATTACTTCATACTATAGCAATTATCATACAATAACCGTTAGAAATGCTTACAGTAACGAACTCTATTCTTGATAATAATAGTAAAATGTGTAAATTCAAAACGTGTGCTGAAAATATAGTAGTTAAAATTTACCATTAAAAATATTACAACGTTAACCAACTCGTTATTTTCTTCTTTGTGGTGTGTTTTTTAATGTAAACAACCAATGATGATTCATAAAACAATTATATTATTGCTGCCCATTTGACGCTTGCGTCAATATGATTTCTTGTTTTAATATAGTAGTATAGATAAGTTTCCATTTTATATCTGGTTCGACTTTTACATAGCGTTTTGGATATCTGGTATTGATTTTGCTCTGAATCGAAGTTGTAAACAATAGCAATAGTAAGCAATTAAAACGGTAATGTATGTTTTGTATGAGATTGAGATAAAAATTATTAATTTTAAGACGCTCAATTTTGTTAAAATAAAATGAAAAACAAAATTTCAGATTAAACAGGAACTCCGGTACACGCTTCTATCTTTGGTACACGCTTTCATCTTCTTTGTTTTGACCCCCCGCCCCCCCCCCCCCCCCCCCGCCCGAATACTAGAAAAAAATTCTTTCACTAAAATCGGCTAAAATTAAGAGACAGTTTAACAGGCAAGTAGCATCGTTTTTGAAAGCGGGGGCACGCCTCATACAATTAAATCTTGACAAGCCAAACAAAAAACAAAAAGAAAATTCCAAAATTTTCAAAATCATAATCCGGGGGGGGGGGGGGGGGTTCCGTAAATCTTCGACAAGCAGATAATCTCTCTTGCTTGTCGGAGATTAACGGAGACAGCCGAACGTCTAGTGTAACGAAACTAGAGTTTAATATTGCTTGGATCCCTACAATTTTCAGAAATATATCATCAGGTCTCATTGACCCTCTGATATTATTTTTATTACCGGGTATATATAATTTTAATGTAATATATCATTTCTCAAACTTATTCAAAAACAGTTCTTTTTGGTTAAATGCTTTTTACTACTTTTAATTACTACAATTCGTGACTAAGTCTCTGTTTAACTTGTGTCAAGCATTAACAATATCTTTTATTCTATAAATTAGACACGATAAGAAGTTAGGTAAATATTAACACCATTCGATGCCACAAGGAATTTTGGATAATTTGCTAACAAACAACTTTTACATAATCACATGACAATCAATTAAGAAAGCCTTTTGATGTCCCCTTTACTCAATTACTGTCAGGATTACGGATTAGCGCTGCTTTTGTTTAGGCCACGCTACATCCCTTCTTTCGGGTATGAGGCCCCCGACAGGGAAATTATTGTGTTTTCTTTTTTAACTTTAATATTGTACAACTATCGTGTACCCTACCTTGACCAAGAGGAATTTTTGTATCAAAGCCCAGCGCGTCACTTTTGCTGGACGCTTCCTCAATAAAAGACGTTTTCTTCACATTTGAACTCTTGGTCATATTTTACAGGTAGGCAATATTTTACTTACTTTTTAATTATTTTTGTATTGTACGTTTTTATGATCTCAGGTTTATGTGTTCAATTTTACTTAATTTCTATAACACATCAATATAAGTTTGTACTTTAATTTATGTGATTTTTCTTTTTTCTTGTTGCATGTAGATTAGTCATTTACATAGATCCCATTGTATGCCGTTGAAATGCGTAAATGTACAAAAGTAATTTAGTATCGATTGAAAAATTATCTTATTTGAAAATCTAAAATTACTTTGGGTAGATTTATCTGAATATTTGAATTACTCTTTTTATTATTTTTATGCAACACTTTTCCGGAAATTTATGTGTCACATGACCAGTTCTAAATTTAGTCTTGGCTTTGTTTACATGAGTTTGCTTCCGCCCGAATTGAAAATGTCTTGACTTAAGGAAAACATTGTTAATCTGCACAATACATCTGATAACTAAATGGCATAAAGATGTAAGTTGATAACTACATATTTTTACTGTTATTCATTTAGGGATTTATTGTCATTGCATACTTTATGATTCTGATTGAGGTTTTTTATGACAATAGACATGTACATGCTGTGTGTGTTTTCATTAAGCATTAACGATTTCAATTATTTATTTGTTTTAACTTCATAAGTGAAAGTCCAGAATCAAAATCTATTTCATCTTTATTCAAACATATCTTTCGATTCAAATCATGAATTTAAATTGAGTACATGTAGTTTGAAATTATGCAAATAAGACCCTATGTTTATGTCTGCTTCTTCATAATTTGTGTACCTTATCATGGCCAAGTGAAGTTCTCTACCATTAAAGTTAATTCTTTCCACTTAAGTTAATCTCCCCATTGGATTGTAAACATTTGTACTTTATGTGGTTTTTTATACTTTTGTTTATTTTATTGATGTTTGCACATGTAAGTCATATGGTTAATTTTACATAATGTGGTCATTGATATTTTATATTATCTGTTGCACTATTTTTATATGTGCAAAGACTCATTGTTTATAATCTTATGATTTATATGTCATGACACTTTTGCTGGACGCTTCCTCAATAAAAGACGTTTTCTTCACATTTGAACTCTTGGTCATATTTTACAGGTCGACGTTAATTATATATTTAAACCCCAAATTCCATGATGACAAATATTTCGAATACCGATACGTACCTTGATGGAATTAATAGTATCTTTAAATATTTCACGAAATGATTCATATAGGGTTTTTTTTTCGGAAAAGTCCGAGTATTCATATCATAAGAAATGTGCGTAATTCAAATACATATAAGAAACTACTTGCCATGCAAAATAACGTATCGCTGGTTCTAAAATAAATAATAATCGATAAAATCAACTCCCGTTAGTACTTCAGTACTTTGATTTATGGATAATATTTTCATGCTCGTTGATCTCAACTCATTTATTTAAACCCCTGTCACACCGGAGCTGAGTCCTCACGGCGATCCCGCTGAGGTAAACGCAGTAGTCTCCTACAGCGCCTAACAACGCAACGGCATCTTTGTCTGTCGCAGTGGGATCGCCTTGAAGATTTAAGAACGTCATGCGACGGCGCGCACTTTGAACATGCACAAAGTACTCTCCGTGGCTCTGCGTTCTGATAAACACGCCGTAGAAGCGTAGTGAGGTCGCCGACAGCGCCGTAAGATCTCCAACAGCGCAACGAGAGTTCCGTCGGCGCGCTCAAGGAACGCAGCTAATCGCAGCGTAGACGCAGTGATAAGTCAATTGCGCTTGCACAGAGACCTCACGGAGTCCTTTGAAATCTCACCGCGTCTCTATCGCGCTCTCACTGCGCATACACAGCGTTTGAACAAGTTGTTTTACATTTGGCTGCATTCACACAGCGACCCCAAAGAGCTGTTGCTGCGTTCATCGCGCTCTCGTGACGTTTCTTCTTTGTTTATACCGCGCTTCACGGCGTTTCTAATGTGTTGTCATCAAGACCACGAAAACTCGAAAAATGGCTGTTGTACAATAGCAAGCGATGTAATAATTATCAAAATGGATGTAGATGACTATGCAAAAAGTAGCATTTGCTAATATTCAAAGACCTATCGATGGACGTAGATGGAATTCATGCCATTTAGTTCTGTTTTCACATCTTTTCTATGTTTTCTAACAACTAATAATCTTTTTTGTAGACCTGACTACTAAAAGTTTTGTCCTAGTCATTTACAAATTGTATAGAAATAACTATGTTTCGTTTACAATGTACCTTTTCATAAAATCAAAAAAAAAATTTAGTCATTTATTTACTAGTTGTGAATTCTTGTTTGTTTCCCATACAAGTGTACAAATTAATATTAACCTACTAAGAAGTAAAAAACGCGCTTTGTGCACGCAGTTAGCGCGCAGAGCACACCGTGGACGCGCGGTAAAAACTCCGAGCACGTCATGTGCGATCGGCGGAGAGCAGTTAATCGCCAAGTAGAACTCTGTGGAAACGCAGTTACACGCAGTGGGAGCTCCGTAAGAACGCCTCGGTCGCCATCAGGACGCCGTGACATCTCCACTTGTATAATTTTCAAAAAAAAAACTGTACTTTTTTTTCTGAATTTTCCTTGCGATCCTACGGCGATTCCATGAATTTTACAACGCCATGAACACGCCGTGGGGACGCAGCTTGGTGTGACAGGGCCTAAAACAACTTGTGTTGCTGTTACTTATTTATTCCCTCCGTTAACTACAATTCATATCGATTTATTTATTCAATTTGTCTGCTCACCTGACGGCAGTCACTCTAAAAAAAGTTTTACTATACATTTTTAAAATAAGAATTTGAATTAAGAAAAACTATAAATATTAAGTAATACAATTAGTCAGAATAGCAAGTAAAAGGCAATCTCGTTTAGTAATTGGAATCGTAATTAGTAAATACCACCAATACAATTACTTATGATTTATTTTACTCATCAGTTCTGCAATTACTTAAATGCATATACAGATTGGTTATTTATTTACTCAATTTAATACTTATTTTAAGTAATCAAAATCATTTGTTATAAGTAATTTAATTACTTGTAGTAGACTATTTACTTTTTTGCAATTACTAAAATGTATATAAATATGTTTTTTATTTACTCAATATAATTCTCATTTCAAGTAATCAAATCTAATATGGTTTGTTATAGGTAATTTAATTACTTGTAGTAGACAAATTTATTACTCACTATTTCCTTTTTTTTGCAATTACTAAAATGTATATAAATACTTGTTATTTATTTACTCAATATAATTCTCATTTCAAGTAATCAAATTCATTTATTTTAAAATAATCTCTAATTGAGTAATAGCAATACTTATTTTATCTAAATAATTTACTTAATTCACACCAATATGGTTTACCCATTTGTTTTTTACTTGTTGTAGACATATTATTCTCCAAATATTATATCACATTGTTTTTAAAAATTGAACGTCTAAAATTATGTTTCCATGCACTCGCTGATAACTGTGAACTAAGAAAATTTTAGGTAAAAAAAACACCAGACAACTGTGTAAATCAATAATTCTGTAATACCATAACACATATATAAGTTAATTTCGACAAACAGTTACCGCAAGCTTACAGATAAACATAGCAACTTTAAGATATTACAACATAAAAACAATTAATAAACACTTATAATTATTTAATATTTATTAATAATGAGTTACTTATACATGTACTATATTGCTTTTTAATCAATTTACAAATAACCTCAACTGGTGATTAACAAAGATGTTTAACTTAAACAGTTGCAGCAAAATTTGAGATAAAGGACACAAGTAAAAATTATTAACTTTGAATTTTGCACATTTTATAAATTTCAAAAATAAACACAAAATTGATGAACAAACCATAATGAAATTTGAATAATAGTACTCAACCAATCGGTGATGATTTGTTGCTGCAGATTGATAACCTTGAATGCAGTTTGATCACAACATGCATGCACAGATGGACTTGGACAAAAGTTCACAATGAGCAAAGTTCAAACCATATAGTTCTCAATTAAGCCTTGCAAGGTCACTGGTCATATTACAATTAATCACGGCAATCTTTAAGGCATTCTTGATGTCTTTTTTATGACAGTCTCCTGTATGTGCTCTCCGATTTAATTTCACACATAAACAATATCACACAAATAGCCGAATATCACAATAATGTCCACAATGGAATGGTCAGACTTCAGCTCTGTTCTTTATATGCTTTTCTACGTAGCCTTACACAAATTCTGTTTTCACTCTTATTTGTTTGCATAATTTGATCATAAAATCAGTGAGTTAGTTCATGCAAGGTTTTCTTTAGGTCTGTGTAACCCGGTCACCAGGGCAGACACCTATTGGGAAGATAAATGGATTTCATATAAGCACATTTTTTTTTCAAATTTAAAGCAGTTTCTAAGAAAAACAAGTTAGCCTATCATATATCATACTTACTCCATCTATTAATCTATATCAGTATATACTATATAGCTACAAATTTGCAATACTAACTCTGACTATGTGAGTAGAACATGAATTCTTTTATTTAAGTAATAAAAATGTAAGTCATATAAAATTTACTTATACACTATGTAATGATAATTATCTAAATTTGGCGTTGTTTAAATAAATTTTGAATTCAAATTATTTTTTCATGCATCACAACGATGTCAATAACGAGATTTTTGCTTGATTCGACACCCAGCATAGTCCAATCCACACTTTGCAAAAGTTGTTCCCCTTTGCGGGGTCAACCCAAAGGTCAAAAGGGAAAAAACAACTTTTCCCTTCTTTATGCAACCAAATATTTGGGCGTCCTGTGAAGGGGTTTCCTGTGAAGAAATCTCTTAGGATTTAATTTATTCCTTTGATGTGTGGTTTGCCCCAACTTGGGGCAATCTAAATTCACAACAGAAACCGATTTCTAATGTCAAATGACGAAGTTACAATCCTCTAAACTACAAAGGCTACTGTGAGAAATATATGGGTTTTTCCCCAAAGATGGCGGCCAAGGGAGATAACTTTTGTAAAGTGTGGATTGGTCTATTGTCATAGGGACGGCCTTAAACTGTTAAACTCATTATAAAAGATCACCGTCTTTCGTTTTATATTCCAAAAACTGTTTAAACTGCCATTCAACGAATATATTTTCATTACTTCACTTACTTTTTCAAAAACGTGCTCATGATCATGCATGAGATGGTGCATGTAGTGGCCTTGGGTGTTGAGACTCGATTCATTCACTTATATTCGTTCCTGTTTAGCCGTGGATATTCCAAAAGTAAACACTCCATTGACAATCATTCTTTTATCTTGTGCACAGCCGTATTCCCTTATTTTCATTCATTTTACCATCTCGGTGATGGCAGACAACATGGCAGCATCGAATGTGAAAATTGGCGGCTAGCTATTGATCGACCAATCAGCGCGCGCGTAGCGTAACATTGAAACAAAAGTAAAAGTACAAACAAACACTGAACAGCATACGAAAAATTCTTCAATCTTCATGATTCAACATCAAGCAGTTTAGACACTATTATACCTTTTTGAAAGCAAAGGAGATATATGCCATTTCTGAAAAGCTAGTCACTTTCAAATTTCCTATTGTATTGCCCAACCTGTCTGTGTGCAAACTCTCTCTCTCTCTCTCTCTCTCTCTCTCTCTCTCTCTCTCTCTCTCTCTCTCTCTCTCTCTCTCTCTCTCTCTCTCTCTCTCATAATATACTTACATAGTAAGTCTTTTTTTGCTTTCAGTATATGATAGTTCTTTATCATAACAAATATCAGTAAAGGAATTATTATAACTTAGTAAATCATGTTAAGTATATGATAGTTCCTTATCCAGCTGTTATCATAACAAGTATCAGTAAAGGAATTACTTAGTAAATCATGTTTTGTTTTTAGTAAATGATTGTCCCTTTTTTCTTAACAATAATCAGTAAAAAGGAATTACTTAGTAAAACATTTCTACACATTAAGTAAATGTAAGTAAAATATTTTTATTTAGTAATTGACATGAAGTTCAGTAATTGTTTTAAATTTGTAAGTAAATGTTAAGTAATTACCTATTACTTATTAATATGATTTTAAGTAAAAAATGATTACTAAGTAAAACTTTTTTTAGAGTGGTTATTGACACGACAACGTCAAAAATAAAATCATTCAATGTTTTAATATTTTCTTATATGTATTGTTAGAATGTATATCTTTCATTTCAAGCTAAGCTTTTAATGATTGAGCCCATTAAGTGCCGAGTAAAGGACTACCTTAAATACATTATGAACTCAGTGTAAAAAAAAAACTAACGATAATTTTTAGCTCACCGAGACGAAGTCAAGGAGAGCTTATGCTATACCCTCGGCGTCGGCGGTGGCGTCGGCGTCGGCGTCGGCGTCCGGACCTGGTTAAAGTTTTTGTTGCAGGTCCTGTATCCAAGCTATTACTTGTCCTATCTTCACCAAACTTGCATGGATGATGCATCTGGACCTACTTATGGAATTGAAAGACTTGGATGCTGAATCTGGGTCCTAAATTTTAGATGCTGGAGGAGTTTAAGGTTGTTGGACCAGGTTAAAGTTTTTGTTGCAGGTGCCCTTTGATAGCAATATCTAAGTTACTGCTGGTCCGTACTTCACCAAACTTGCATGGATGGTGTGCCTTATGATACTGATGCACCAGACAGGCTTGAGTGCTGAATCTAAGCTATAGGTTTCGGATGCTGGAGGAGGTTAAGGTTTTTGGAGCAGGTTAAAGTTTTTGTTGCGGGTGCCCATTGATAGCAATATCTAAGTTACTACTGGTCCTTACTTCACCAAACTTGCATGGATGATGCGTCTTATGATACTGATGCACCTGACAAGCTTGAATGCTGAATCTGAGCAATAGGTTTCGGATGCTGGAAGAGGTTAAGGTTTTTAGAGCTGGTTAAAGTTTTTGTTGCAGGTGCCCTCTGATGATTATATCTTAGTTACTACTGGTCCTAACTTCACCAAACTTGTATGGATGGTGCGTCTTATGATACTGATGCACCTGACAAGCTTGAATGCTGAATCTGAGCAATAGGTTTCGGATGCTGGAGGAGGTTAAGGTTTTAAGAGCTGGTTAAATAAAGTTTTTGAAACAGGTGCCCTCTGATGATGATATCTTAGTTATTACTTGTCCTTACTTCACCAGATTTCCATGGATGGTGTGTCTTATGATACTGATGCACCTGACAGGCTTGAATGCTGAGTCTGGTTTCGGATGCTGGATAAAGTTAAGTTTTTAGGAACAGGTCACATGTTTAATAGATGATAGTACTATTTCAAACTTGCATAGTTGATTTAACTGTAATATGAATGAATTGCAGAGGTAGCTTCAGATGCAGAGCTTGATCTCCATTATCAAGGATGCTAAAAAATAAATCTTAGTTATTACAGGTCCTAACTTCACCAAACTTGAATGGATGGTGTGTCTTATGATACAGATGCACCTGACAGGCATGGATGCTGAATCTGAGCCATAGGTTGCGGATGCTGGAGGAAGTTAAGGTTTTAATTGCTAGTGCCCTCTGATGATGATATCTTAGTTATTACTGGTCCAAACTTCACCAAACTTGCATGGATGATGCGTCTTATGATACCAATGCACCTGATGGGCTTGAATGCTGAATCTGAGCCATAGGTTTCGGATGCTGGATGAGGTTTAGTTTTTTGGAACAGGTCACATGTTTTATAGATGATAGCTTGCATAGTTGATTTAACTTTATCATAAATTAAATGCAGAGGTTGCTTCAGATGCAGAGCCTTATCTCCATTATCAAGGATGCTAAAGAAATCTCCTAGCTCACTCAAACCAGCTCGATAGATAGATGTGTTTGTTGATAAATGATATAACATGATTTCTATGATATAGTTTTGTATGATATGAAACAATATTGTTTGATATGATACAATATGATATCATATGTTATATTATAAAAGTTATACGATACGATATGATATTGTATCATTTTTTTTTTATTTTATGATATTGTATCATGATATTGTTATGTATAGTATTGTATATTATGATACAATATTGTAACATATTATATTGTATTTTTAATTAATTATTTTATCACATGAGACAATTACATAAGATATTGCAAAATATTATATTGTATCCTATGATACAATATTGTATATTCTATAATATTGTATCATACAATATTGTATAATATGATATTGGTTTCAGTAATATAGAATTATATCACATGAAATTATATTATATGATATTGTAATATAATATAATATTGTATCATACGATATTGTATGATATGATATTGGTTTTTATGATATATTATCATTTCACATGAAATTGTATTATATGATATTGTAATATATATTATTGTGTCATATGATACAATATGTATTATTACTTATTAGGTTAGTTACTGACTCACTACGGAAATATATTGGGTTGATCAATCTCATAGATGGCGAGGCGAAGTGTCATTCAATACAATATCATACTATATTATACAATATAATATCATGTTTCAATGTTATGGTGTATTATGTAATATGATATTGTAATATAATACTATATTGTATAATATTTTATGATATTGAATTATGTGATCAAATACAATAAGGTATAAAACAATACAATGTCATATTATACGTTACAATATCATATCTCATTATTGTTTATTACGGTATTTTATTGTATTATATGATATATATTATAAATATGACATGATGCAATATTTAATTTTATATCATTGTATTGATTAACATATGAACATATGATTATCATTAAAAAAAATTATCAGATGATATACGATATTTTGTCAAAACAGAATCCATGAATATCCAAGATCATAAAGTATGATTTTCATATAAAATGATAAAGGTGGTCTTATGTAGGTGATGTCTCATAAGGGTGATGCTCCGTCTCGGTGAGCTTAGTAATCTATGATTACCTATGTTTCATTTATCCTATATTCCGTAAATTGTTGTAAGTGATAAGCACGTATTGTATAATAATACTTATCGGTGTTTTCTTAGTATTTATTGTGTGGTTCGATGATATTTAAGAAAATCGTATAATGTGTAGTGTTACTGCAAATTGACGGAAATATTAAATCTGAACAAGAGCTTCAAAAGGATTAGCACTTTCCTCAAATGTACCTGTTTTTCCTCTCTAATAGTCTTAAAAAATGGGAGACATCTAGCTCCATTCTTAATAGTTGTTCAATTGATTTTTTTTAATAAATAGTTGTTTTATAGATCTTTTTACATCGGGACCCACATGCCCAAGACAAATTTTTGTTGCTAGATGCATGTGTATATGTAGCTCCCTAACTAGAGTGAAAGCTAAAAATGCAATCATTACTACTAGTATTAAATTGTGAGTTGATCGTAGAACATTGAAGAACGAATTGGAAGTCAGCTTTTGATGTTTATATGGAAAAAAAATCAAAAATATTAGAGCAAAAAAGTCTTTACCTGCATGCATAATACTTCAAAAATAAATTGAATTTTTTTCCTGGAGTTTGTTTATAACAAATACAATTTATTGTTAAAAATGTTCATACAATGCAGTCGCTGTTCAATAGTTCTTAAATTTTAAAGCCCGGAGCTAAAGTCATATAAGCAACATACTTTTACTACTTATTTATGATTTCTTTGCTTGTAAGACTTTTAAATAAATCAAAGTACTGAAGAACTGACGGGAGTTGATTTTGTCGATGTTTATTTATTTTAAAATCAATGATATGTTATTTTGCATGACAAGTACATGTATACGTAGTTTCTAATTTGAATTACGGATATTTTTAAAATATGAATTTTTAAACTTTTTCGACTAGAATGTCGAGAAACCTCCATATGAATCATGTTAAATAATATTTAAAGATAAAATTAATTCAATCAAACTATGTATCAGTGGTAGAAATATTTCTCGAAAATTGTATGGATCCAAGCAATATTGAACTCTAGTCTCGTTCAACCAAACGCTCGGCTGACACCGTAAATCTCCGACAAGGGTTTACGGAGACAGCCGAGCGTCGAGTTGAACGAGACTATATTGAACTCTGGCGTAGGAATACATACGACTACAAAAAATATTTAAATTGTTCGTACCATTTAAAATCTGACTATTTTTAAGGTATTTGCAAATAAGTTTCCTTGAAAAACAATGCTTTAGCATACATCACATCGAATTCATAAATTATTTTCAAGAACTAAGTCTTGTCAGGAGCAATGATTTGTGCTGAGGTCCAAACACTGTTTCACTTTCGGTTTGTCCGCGTGACTGCATAGGAGAGTTGATTAAAAATCAACTCCCAAAAATGTTTCAATACCCAATTGAAATCGGATGGAAACAAAGCGAATGCTGTGTCGATTATATCTAAATGTTTCAATACCCAATTGAAATCGGATGGAAACAAAGCGAATGCTGTGTCGATTATATCTAAATGTACCTGTATTTATGAAAGACTTCCTATCTTTTATTTATGCCGGTAAGGAAATAATCAGGATTATGCGTGCATGGATTCTTTTCTCATTGTACGCCAGGAAGGTAGGAGGCTACCATTTTTAAGTATCAACCCAGCTTCCCTGAAAGTGTGTACCATAACGAAACATAACGAATATTTAATTAACTGGGAAATGTTCAAAAAAGGGGGAAAGCTTAGATTTTAAACTTTAGATGAAAACGCTGACATTTTTTGTTGAAAATATATGAAAAAGGGAATCTACTGTTAAAAGAGAGTGGACCCAGTTAGGTTGTATGTTTTCAGAACAACCTTTATGTTAGAAAGTGGAACGTTAGACAAGAAGTACAAATATACGTAAAGAGTAAATGAAGAAATAACAATTAAACGACAGACGAAAACCATCAACACATGGACAGTGTAAGTAAGTGGAACTTTAATGAAATGCAATAAAAACCATATATAGTTAACAGGGAAAAAAGTTTAGTTTACACATCACTAACACATATCTTCGAGCAACATTTATTTATTGTTTTATAAAGATCATTTCTCGCATCATGGATTTTTACGTAACATAATATAAATGCAGATGAGATAACTTTGATTAGTGTAAAAACATGGAATGCAGATACAAAGGTTATGTATACCATTTGTATTTAATTACACTTTAAGTATTGTGTGAACGTTCATCCCTTGGAACATTTACCCTTTTTTTTAAATTTTACATTTATAAAGTGAAAATACCCTCAAATAAATTAATTATTTTAAATCGTTAACGTAATCCAATTATAAATATTCATGAGATTCACCAATAAATAATCTTATAAATATTATTCCTAACAAGTGTACAAGAGTTGTCTTTTCTTGGAAACATCGCACTTTACAGAAAAAAAAGAATTGAAATTAACAATAATGGCTACTTCCGGAATGTTATCAGTCTTTAAGCAAAT
The DNA here is from genome assembly GCA_015776775.1 of Magallana hongkongensis. Classification (NCBI taxonomy): domain Eukaryota; kingdom Metazoa; phylum Mollusca; class Bivalvia; order Ostreida; family Ostreidae; genus Magallana; species Magallana hongkongensis. Next base: position 49,809,775 of record CM027466.1, read on the forward strand.
GCCACTGCGCCACCTGTTGGCGAGGTTTGGTGATCATGTCATTCCAGTGTCTTGTTTCTAGCGGCCCACTCTTGCTGCTTAGAATGATTTTGCCGATCATTTCGTTTCTGCCCACTTTATCGAAGTCCATTACTATCACTTCTATTGCAGCCTCCCGAATTTTGTCCCACGGAATCTCGAAAAAGAACGACTCGTTATACACAGGGTTCAGAGTTCGCATTTTTATCGACGTCTTCTTCTTCTCCATTCTAGTAGCGCCAAACTTTAGCCACATTTTAACGTAGGGATCTGGAAATAAGACAAGACGCCTTTCAAGGAATGATACAATATGAAGATACATGTAAGTACCCATGCAAAAATTGATATGGCAAACGAATTATATTTTAAATCGCAAGAATGACAAACGTTGTAAAACAGTTCAAGATCTATTCTTAAAATAACAATGTCTTCACCAAAATTGAATATAATTTGAGATAAAATTTAAGTTTCAAAGGAATCTAAAAAGGCTCGTCAACAATTAGGATACATGACAAGAATAAACGAAAAAAATATATATTAAGCAGGAAATGGAGTGGAAAAAGTGTGTACATGAATAAAATTGGGATGAATTGTATTTCAATTTTCTATTTCTCAGAGAAAAAAATTAATGTTCTTATAATACACCTATTTTAACACACCTACAATCAACTTAATGTAATCATTGTGGGATATATCTGCTCAGGTAAAATTAAGTTTACATCTACATGTATATAGGTTTGTTGTTACATTGGATAGGCAATAGCTTGTTTAACTTAAGAAAAGTGTGAGCCAGTAAATTAACAGAAATCCCAAAACAGAATGTTCCCCGCATGAAAACGTAAAAGACCTGCTTCGAAAACTTAACAAAGCAAAAAATTAATATTTTCGATTTCACTAATTGCATTTCCGCTCTGACAGAAACTACCTGATGTCGAGTGTTTGTATGGATCTCTTAGCAAATGTAAGACTGGAATTCAGAACCAAACATTTCTCATCATTAATGCAGTGAGTAGTATACATGTATAGGCAGCAAAGTGTTGAAAAACTATACGTCATGGGACAAGAGGAATGTATGTTACACATTTGTCGAATCATTATCACCGTGTTTCTGAATTATGTATATATATACGTTAAGGCTCCAGGATAAAGAGCAAACTTGGATTAAAGTCAAAATGTACACCGTCTTGACTCTGATGAAATACACGGAAAAAAGAAATGTTATTCACTGATGGAAACACATTATCTATGTAACATTTGATAAATATTCATTTTATGAATGATTAAAATTGGAATTAAATCTATAATTCTTAATGAGTCAAGGTATATCAGTTTATCCTTCACAGAGTCTAAAAAATGTACAAAGATGACCTTTGTATATAAAAAAAGAGCGATTTGCACAGTAAATTACATCAATACCGTCATTAACAAAGCCGTGCGTTCAATGAACTTCCTAATATAAGGTCAGACAGTCAAAACGATGCACCAAGGATCGCACCGTTTGTACATGGGTCCTGTAGTGTGCACTAAAAGGGTTTATAAGGTAGTCCTTCGGAGAAGGACCATAAATTATAGATGAACTTTTACAGAATGACTAGAGCGATGAACCCCCGCAATCCAAAGATCTTGTCCACAGGTATCTTTATGGAGACTGTGTGCGTTTAGAGGGAGTAAGGAATGGTGTCGAGATTATCTAAACTGTTGTCTTAAATTATTCAAATATATCAACTGTTGCACAGCAGATTAAATATACAAGATATTTTACTACTGACTTCAAGTTTTGGGTTTTGCTCGTAGATTGTTAATTAGAAACGTTTTATACCATGATATAAAGAATGCTTAAGTTTCAAATTGTTTGAGCATTACTGCAATATTCCTCTCAACAAAAATTTTTTAAAATAAATTTCTGGATTTGAGCCTCTGTTTGAATATGACCGGAAGTGCTGATTACCTGAGGCTCCGGTGATGTCTTTGGCTTTGAGATCTTTGCATTTCATGACGATGATGTTCAGTCTCCCCACGGCGGGCTGGTAGCTTAATGACAGTAGAATCTCCCCCAGTTTACCCTGTACATGTTCAAACAATCCATCAGATTATATAGCATTTAATTACCGGTATATAAGAGATCCAAATAATCAGAAAAATGAAGAAGAAAACACTGCCCATGAATAGAAAAATCTCCTTTGAAATAAAGATTCACATTATTTTGAAAAACACATCGAGTTAAAATTACAAAAATGACTGAAACCGTTTTATCTTAACATAAAGACTTCTAATTGTTTTAATGGCAACATATTCTAGTCATATGAACGTTTTCATTTGTCTTGTCTTATATTCGAAGAAAAGTTACATCAGTAAGAGTTATTATAAAGAGCCAGCTTAACAAGACCTTGGACTTTCTGTAGGATGTAACTATTCATTTCTTGTGTCAAAACAAGTTCAAAATGACGCTGGTTTCAAGCTAAATATACATCGATTGAGTAATCTTAACTTAAAAGCCAGACGAATCGTGTTTATTATAAAGAGCCATGGCTGAATGGCCAGCAATGAAATAGACAGATTTACGTCATATTGATGTTTGACAAATCTACCCAAAGTCCAAGCTCTTGTTAAAATAGTTCTAAATCTATTAAATACACAAAGAGCATGATAAACTCCAGATCACCAATTCACTTAAGACCTCCTAGAGACCTCACCCTGCTGTCTTTGCACGGTTGTAAGTAGCGCCACATGATTGGCGACTGGGACAGGTCCACCTCGTTCAGTGGTATGTAGGTCTCCCCGATCGGGTCGTCCCGACTGAACCGATCGTAATCAATCACTTGTAAGTATATCGTCTTCTCTAATAACTTATTGTGAGGCCAACCTGTCAAGATAGGGTTGAAATTGTCATTGCATATGTCATTGTTGTACTAGCTATTTTGAATGGTTGTACATTGATTACTGGTACATACATTTCATATGAACATTCGTCGTTCAGTTAAATTTTTGGGCTTGAGATACATTCTGTATGATGTTAAAATATAAACTCATTATGATAGCAACATGTGATATTTTTCAAAAGTTTACAGTCATGTCAAAGATAGATGGAGAGAACAAGAAAACGAATAGTAAGTTTATTCTAAAAACCCGGATGTTTCGACCTCGCTGTGATAAAATAAATTATTTTTTCGTTCTAATACAAACCTTCGAACAAAAAGCTTTCATTCCACCGCGGATTGAGGTTTTTCTTTTTCACTTTAGTCACAAGTTTGTGTCTCTTATCAGGCAAAAGTAGAATTTTCACATATGGGTCACTTGTACCCGTGAAGTCTTTGGCCACCAGACCAGTGGCCTGTATCACTTTTAAAGTCAAGGTCAAAGACTGAAAGTCATAGCTTAATCCTATTTGTAGGCGTCCCAGTTTACAATCGACGCCCTCTGTGACGTCAATTGATGACGACGCTTCCATTGTCTCTGCGTCTTGAGACGCATTTTCCATTAACGTGAACGCAATGTTCCTCATTCCTTTCCATAAGGAATTGTTGACGTCATCGGCACTTTGGGATTTTGAAGAATCATTCTTCATGAGGGGCTGAAATTAGAAAAAAACACTAATTTATTATTTCTTGAATTTTAAAATTACAATTTAATACAAGATAAAGTTCAGAACATATGCACCAGTACACATCTGTTTCATAAATACAGAAGCTTGCTCAAATGTTCGACAATTAACCGTTGAAAATATACAGCTGACTTATTGATTTTAACCATATGTTCAGTTATTGCTGTATGAAAACAACAAACTACTTTTAAAAATCCAAATAGAAGTAGTCATCGTGTGTAAACATAATGTTTTTGCCTAGGAGATTTATCTTTTCATATAGATGGGGATATTGTTTCTTAATGTCCGTGATAATTCATCCACGACATTATAAACAAAAATCCGCCCAAAACAATAGCGCGGTTTAACAAATACCCGTTGCTATGACAATGGTTACAATGATCACTCACATCTTGAGTTTTAAATCAAAATACGATATTGCATTATCCATCATGATTGAAAGGGCTGCATATAAAATAAAAAACCAGAGTGCAGAGAATCAAATTAGAAACCTGCAATAAATCCACAAAAGATCGACTGCGCGTGATCTCGATACCATTATGATTATAATGGGAATGAAACAAAAATCCGAATAACGATTGCATAACAAAGTACATTATGGTTTTAGACCAATGTGCCGTTTGCACAATATCTCAAGGGGAATAACTGTGAGCAGGCAGATTGGTAGTGCTCTTAAAAAAAGAAGCAATTGATGCTATAGATTAAAATCTAATATAGAACTGCAACCCATGTTTTGTTTGGTCTATAAAAAAGGGAGTACACGTCATGAATGTAGTTGTATGTAGTTGTATACACGTGCGTTAAGTTTTTGAATAGTTTTTTGGTACATTTATTGCGTAAATGTGTTAAATTTAAGTGAAAAAAAAACGCCTTTAAGATTAAGTACCGATAAAGCACGAAATTAAAAGGCAAATCAAAATCAAAATTGATAATAATAATACTTCAATTTAATCGATACATGTATATTCAGAAGTTGTTGTTTTTACGAAGTCGCTCAACGGGAATGCAGATATAAACACACTGATGGAGGGAACTGATCGCGTTTATTCAAATTTACGTACTACTTAGAGTAAGAGAACAATTACTTCTTTCAAGAGGTAATCGTACATCTTAAAAGTTCTTTTACATCGGATAATACGGTTTACGCCGACTTACTCCTACACGGAAAATGTATTCTGTTCAGAAACCTACAGAAATCGGTAAACACAATGTATTTTTCATCTTCAATCGAAGTGATGTTTTCTGATGACTTTGTAAATATCACAAGCAGAGCTATAATAATTGAATATTGATCGTGAACTTTTCAGAAGTCGGGAGAAAATAATGTAAAATTTAATTACGGCGTGCCCGACATGTTTACACGGCACGCAAATTGACAGCTTTTGTTAAAGCATATCGACGAGAGTACAACACACAAAACATGTTGATTGCCAAAAATCTAGATTTTTATCTTATCTAACCTTCAAATGTCGCTCGATACCTTTTTTGATAATCAAAATATTTCTCAAGGAAATAATCCTTGATATAGAAACATTATAATGAAGTAAAAACAAACTTTAATATCGCCCAGCATGCAATGTTATGGTTTATTACGAGTTAACGATGTTAAGTTGGTTTTTTTGTTGTTTTGTTTTTTTTTTTTTTTGTTTTTTTTTTTGTGTTTTTTTTCCCCTACTTTAGTTTACGCCATGATAGTTAACCGAATTGCTCGCATATTTCAGAATGGCATCCAGCTAACACTGATAATGACTAAAAGAGCTAACGCCTACTTTTCCATTGTTTAATATGTTTTCGATAGATGGTAATCTCCGATAAAATGAATTTATTAATATAAACATTAATATTGTAATTTTTTTTATCAAAAACAAATCAAGGGTATTGATTTTCTCGCCTTTTCGACGTTTCACCGTAAGTTTGTAAATACAAAAGTACTAACTCTAGTAAAACAAAGCAAAGTCTACCGGATTCCGAAGTCCGCCAATAAACACACAATACTTAATTGGCGGTACAATATAAATGTATTGTTTGCTAGCCTTCCGAGTGTTAAACAAAACAAAAACCAATAACAAAACATCGAACAGTAATCTTGTGTTTGCGACGGGGTTGTCCCAATATTTACACATATTTGAATATTTAATACATCTTGCCAATAAATCTAATGAACGAGTTTTGTACCGATTTTCATTATCGTCTGCCGACAAGTAATCCATCTAAATTTCAGTTATACAACTTATGAATGTTTGCCTGTAGTAATTAACGAGGCATTAAATGATTTTTTTTCATCGTTTAGAAGTCCCGCCGCTTAAAAATTCCCCGAATTTTGTCGATTAATGGAATAATGTGAGTTATGGCGGTTATAACACATCGGCAAGCTATACGGCGAGCGGAGCTGTAACAGGCCTTGAACGTCATATAATTGGATGACTCCAATAAACTTAGGCTTAGATGACTAGGTTAGTGCGTCAAGAATCGAATTCGATTCGCGAATCTCTACCTCCAAAAAAACTCTTTCATGCAATTTCCAATAAATTGATCTGCAAGTCTGTAGGATTAAACTCTTTCATACGCAAAGTAGATTACCAAAAACAGAACGTGGGATAAATTAATTTTCTTATGCTTAAAGGGATCATACTTCTTGCAGCCTTGCAACTTTTGATCCGTCATTTAGCAGATGAATGGCTGCGCTACATGTATATTGAGAAACGGCCGAAAAGGACGGGATAGCTTTTTTTTTAACTAATATGTAATATCTTCCTTATAATGGTCTACTCGGCCGGTTGAGTCACTGTTCCAAATTTTAGATATTAATAAAAAATATGTATACAATATCATGTAGTTAATACATGTTTTTAAAAATCGATGCAGTATTGTTTGTTTATTGATATTTATATAATCAATTCATAGACAAATATACTGTAAACAACTAATAAACATGGGACAATCTTTTTTTCCAATTCTAATCACAAAATGTGGGGAAATATGTTATAAGACCAGGAAGAAGTCGTCCCTATTTTTTTAAAATTTAATTCTTTTAAAACTAATCAAAAAATAATCGATAACTGCTTTCTTTATTTGATAGTTTTATTTTGTTCTTGATTGAATATAAGGAAAACAATAATATTACGATGAAATATATAACCAAAGTTTTTATGTACGTTATCAACACAACAATTTCAGCTGTCCCCTCTCCCCCCTTTCCCTCTAAGCGTTAATGAAAAACAAACGGCTTGCTGAACAAACTAATTCCCCACAAATCATATCTCCGGCACTAGCGGGGGGTGAGCTCCATTGATCGAGGACCCTAGTCGCAATATTCCCGCCAATCTCATCAGTTCAGAACAAACAAAAGGCATTTCACGGCGTATACTACAGTAGAACAATTCATTTCCATTCCCCTTTCCCAGCTAAAGTATTGACTAGATTGTTAAGCAAACACTTAAACCTTTCCTGCTAGCGAAAAAACTATCGTTTTTTTCTTCATTTTTTAAGAACAAAAGGGGCTTTTGAGTGTTAGTACACATTGCTTGATTCTGTAGTAGAGATAAATCACAAACGGTCGGGGTACTGGTGTATACGTTACATTTTGTTTTTTGTTTTTGTTTTTTTTTTTTTGGAGGGGGGGGGGCAGGCGATATAATCCTACATGTTAATGTATCTATAAAATGCAGCATGAATACATGTAACATGGGCCTTTTAATTATTGACTCCATATCAAAACAATAGAAAACATAAAAATTTCAAAACAATAGACAAATATATTGATCATATCGTTAAACGATATGTACCCCGTTAAAAAACTGGTTTACTACATAAAGTGTGATTTTTCTACAATATCTTGTGCGTGTTGTTTCCTTATCACGAGAACTGAATGTGTTGCACCAAATGTGTTACCACCCTCACCCAGGAATCACAAATTATCCCACTTTTTTAACCTTTGTTTCACCAATATAATTCATACTGATTTGATCTAAAATATAATAGCATCGATAATATGCCACGAATGTTTACAACTGACTAACTTAAACAAAAATTGTATAAATATTGCCTTATACCTAGTTTGGCATATAAATATACATGCATTAAAGTTTTCCAATATGACATTCGTATAGTCAATATTCTAGTTCCGGTAAAGGTTAAATTAAATGTAGAAAAAATCGACGAGCAACATTGCAAAATTCATCTCATGCATATACCACATGAATATACATAAGGAATAAGGAATCATTCTTTGAGTATTATGAGGTGATAATTTTGGTCGGGGCTTGATCAAATCCAATAAAGCCCGAAGGGCTTTATGATAGATTTGATCACGCCCCGACCGAAAATATCACCTCATAATATTCAAAGAATGATTCCTTATTACTTATATTTATATAATTTTAAGCCATCGTACAATATGAATAAGCAAACCCCGCCTGCGCCTCAATTTGGCGTCATTTGTATTATGGGTTATATAGTACAAAATCGATACGTAGTGTTATCACAGGCAAAGACACTGGAAAATGTAAATATATGTATATCTAGTACCTTAACGCCTAAAAATACAGTCCTAAGATAAATTAAAGAAGTTTGTGCTTATAATTATATCTTAAAGCTTGACTTGAAGAAAATTGTTTTAATTATACAAACATATCGGTTTGCCAGACAAGAGGCTACTTGACCTTTATCTCAAGGAAAGTTCCCCCCCCTCCCTTTTCGGCGAGGATCTAGGCTGTAGCAATTGCAAAACAATTCCCCAAACGCAAGCTCAATAACCTACGCCAATGTAAAGCTTTATTGAAAACCCTAGCTGTCACCATACAATGTTGGCTAAGAGAAGAAAGCTGGCTCTCCGTCTATTATGATATTCAGCTGTGGCAGAAAAGCAGTGACAACAATTGCTGTATCGCTCGCCTTGTATGTGAATAGATCATTTTCTTCTTTTTTCATTAGAAACCCTCCCCATTGACTATTTAATTTAAGAGAACACACTAAGAGGCTTCCATTAACGTCCCAAATCGGTCCGATCAGCTCTTGCTATGATGTATTGAAATGCGTATCTTAGACTCCATGCAAGATCATTGCGAAAGTCACGAAGAAATAGCGCATCCAGAAAACCAATGCCGTCAACAATAATAGCTAATTTGGAGCAACACGCTATCCATTAGCCACCCTGAAATGGGGGAACATATTGATTCCTTCAGCTGCGTAGCCAGCGATTGTAAGAAAGTAACTCCATTCATTGTACTTTAATTACCCAAAGTCGGGGGTTTTCATGACATACGAGCAAGACAATAGAATTTCAGGTTCTTCTAGGTCATCTAAACGTTCTAAGCTATTTGCCAGCCAGAATTTTTTGACTGGCGAAACTCCAGGACTGCGTTTTACAAAAGAACTTACGACAAAGTTGTAAATATTTTCATTCTCATTGAACGGTCTTTAACGAGCAAAATTTATATCAAACCATTTATTTACAACTATTTTGATTTCAATAATTATATTTTATAGATATTACAATAAAACATTGATTAGTTTGTGATTAATAAACATTCATTAATATAGTCGTAAGCCGTAAGTTCTTTTGTAAAACGCAGCCCAGGCTTTAACAGCTCAAGAAATAGACAATATTTTGGTATATCTAATACGCTTTGAAGACATGTGCCAGTATACATTTATTAATTACCAAAAATAGGTTCTTAACTTTGATAGCTGCATGTAACAAGAAATACAATAATGTTCGAGTACATCAAGGTTCTCTGAACGCTTGGAGCCAATTGTCTTCCAAATACTCTCTGTAACCTAATGCATACTAAACAGTCTTTACGAAGTATCTACAGAAATGAATATGGTTTTACTTGCAGCTGAATGATGGGGTAAAAACGGAATATACGGTCTCTATATGCAGACAGCAGTCAGTCTATTTTTTTGATGGCGGATTTGACGAGATGAATATGTAAGTTGACTCGTCCTAGACTGGAATTTCTTCGGTGAAATACATCAATTACGTAAAATGCCTGTCCCGTGAGAACCATAAAGTGCAATCTTGTTTCGATTCAATACATGCTGCATGAATCGTAAATATCCAGAACAAGCCTTTACTTTGAAAAAAGGCCTTACTATTACCCAAAAGATTTACTGAGCCATTCACTATCTAACTGTAAAACAAACTGTGCCAAACATTGCACTGTTTTGACGTGATGATTCATTTAGCATATCAACTTAGTCTCTGGATGGAAAATCAAGCAGTAAGAATGGCAGATATATCTATATACATGTATCTAATTCTACCGAGTATCATCCCCTCTATTTCTCAAGAAAACTGATTGTATTCACAACACTGTTGATACTGACAGGACTAAAATCTACACGATCCAGCTCAAACCAGTTTATAGATCGGTCGAAATCTTCAACAGTGAAAAATCAAGAACCCCACGAAATAGTCATGATGATGTCAGACTCAAATTCCAAAATAAGACAACTTGGTTGATTCCATTATCCAACATACTGATGAACATTCACATAAATTTAATTACTTTTAGTTATTCTTTACAATCAATTCAATAATCTGTTTCTAAAAATATATGTAAATTAAACAGTCGATAAGAAAGCATTTTATTGTTTAAATAAAGACATATACATTTTAGCATTGCATGAATACCAACATGTAGATAGTTAACCCTCTATCGAGCAAAATTCATTTCGTCATCGGGTCTACCAACATGTATGCATGTTTAAAATCTATAAAACGGACCTTTCTCATTTTAGCTATATTATTACTAGCACATCCTGTCAATAACACGGGCACTTGTTGGGGGTGACAGCTCATTGAACATCAATAAGCACAACAGTTGGGCAACCACAGTTATGTAACATTGAACGTATGACGAAAGCTAAAAACACACCGTCTCATTGCATCAGTATAGACCTATATAAAATACAGAAACAATTCAAGGATTCTTATTTCAATGTCTCTTATTTTTAAGCCACATTTTTCTTTTTTGACAATCTTGAATGCAGAAAAAAAAGAGTTTCGGACGTGGTCGAAAATCACAGTCCTAATATGATCCGAGGATGAGGTGGCCAAAAATTACACACACACAATTATATGTGTCATGACATTGGTATTTTTCAAAAGTATACAAAATACTGCCAGGGAAAATCTTAATTTATTCTTCTACACAACACAACAAAGATAAATATTGTCCACAGGGAGAACGATGTTTGGTACACTTGTACCTATAAGCATTCGAGGCAGCCACTGAGGGTGCACGTCTGTCCGATACAGAGCCAAACTGTCGCATTGGATTTTAATATACCAGTACAATTATTCACTCAGGCTGTTTCGGTGTACTTTATTTCATCTGAATACACAATGAAACAGCTGTTGTTGAACGCATAAAACAAAACTCCCCCGATTTATTTTGAGCGAACAATATCCTTGTATGACCTGATCAACGCTGTTCTCTCTGACCTAGTATTATTTATGTCCAAAACGATACAGATCTCTATCTCTCTCATCTTATTAATTTATTCTCTCTCTCTCTCTCTCTCTCTCTCTCTCTCTCTCTCTCTCTCTCTCTCTCTCTCTCTCTCTCTCTCTCTCCACATACCCCTACCCCTCTGATCTCGTTTGTGACCTTTTAAATAATTAACTTATAACGCTTAGCTGTGTCCTTTTTATCTCTGTGACCTTTTGACCTTACCTTTGACCTTGTCCTTAAGGTAACTCTAAGACATCTCAATGACCTTACCTTTGGCGTATTCATTGCTTCAGTTTTATTCACGATCACTTTCTCTTCGTCCTCCTCCTCAACACAAAATCCAAAACAACACGACCCCATTTTCAAAATTGTCTGCAATCCGATGCAACACTAGCTATCGTCAAATACTGTAGACCTGCATTGGCCGTAATTACCTCCACAGAAATACATGTTTCGGCCTTCAGTTTATATTGATAATATAGACAGGATTTCGCTATCCGATTCTTAGTAAAACTACATTTAAACTTCCAAGGATTTCATTTTTAAGCCTCTAGTTTATTTTTACATCCCGTAGAACTCTGGCACAATGATGCAGTCACAGTAATATGGTCGCCAGGCCTGTTTGTGTTAAGGGATAATACGATTATAATTTTCTCTCCAGGCACGGGTGACTGTTCCTTTTTTTACATCCAATTTTTTGAAAATTGAATGAACAATTTACATTCGGCTAGCGCTACTTTTCTTATTCAAATTCACAATCTGTCGTTGGAGATATATATTGAACAGTATCTAATTAAAATCAAAATCTAAACCCCAGATGGTAAATAGATATTGCATAATTTATCAGAAATTCACAAGTTCTTGGCAAGTTGCGGCACCGGTCTCGAATATCCCGTTCAATAATTAACATATCCGTACACTTTTATCTCTACATCGGCATATCGAAATCTCCCGCAACAGGTGTTCGGATCTGTCAAGAAACACCGATAGTCCAAAATGGTCAAAGGTCCACGTATCCAAAAAGACTGGGGACGATAGCCTACGGCCATGTATCGACACTTAACACCATTAACAATCAGATTTAAACATGTCCCCTGGTGACTCGGGGCGGCGACGGATAAAACTGCTGATCGGGCTGCTGTAGACCCTACCGAGTGGTAATAACTTCGCATTTACATATCTCATGTAGGTAACATGTGGGGACGTCCCATCTCTGTCGGAGATAGGCTTGAGACGACGTCACTCGGGAGAGTTTGCCCCTTAATGTATCAGCGCACGTCAAAAAGAGCAGTCACGCAGGACTTGCTTCAGTTAAGCTCTCTTTACTTTATAAATTTTTTTTAATATAGGGGGCCTATTGTACAGATCCACTTTGATAATCAAATGTCGCCATCTAGCGTGCCTTACATTATTAACAAAATACGTGAATTTAATTCCAGATAATTGCTGAAAATACAGAGGGACCTATGCATGTATTAAATCAGCGCTGATTGCTATGACGTCATGCACGAAAGTACATTCAACTTCCATAAGCAATGTTAAAGAGCGAAACAGCTTGTCGCGAGAGGGTGCTATATAGGGAAAAAAATGATCATTACACGAATAAATATAAAGGTTGTTTCTTGTTATAAAATATTTGACATCAATAATTCGTCCAACTGTTAGAGGTGTACAATGTTGTCTTTTCCCCTCACTGTGATATGAACTATATACGACTTGAATATATCGATCCGGGGGCTATTTACAGAGAGAACATTTGAAGGGACCGAATAGGGCGAATAGATTAGTTTTGTGCATATTGTCAGAGGTACATGTAACATCTGAGGGTCTTGTTTAGACGAGATCGTTACAAATCTGTTTTATTTCACGACAATAGACTTATTTTCCTCATGAATAGGGCGCAAAAGAGATAACTGCGCTTCATATTATGTATACTTACGTAGGATTCAAAATAAATCTATAAACCTTATATATATCTCTCTCCTCTCTCTCTCTCTCTCTCTCTCTCTCTCTCTCTCTCTCTCTCTCTGGGACCGCTTTCCTTAGACACTATCGGCACCACCAAACAGAACCACATAGACACCACTGAACCACTGAAGAAACTAGTCTGTCTATCTGATTATTGCCCTCCCTCTCTCTCTCTGTCTCTCTATCTGTCTCTCTCTCGTTCTCTCTATCTCTCTCTCAGACCGCTTACCTTAGACATGATGATTACAAACAGCTTAACCACCACTTTCGGCAACACCAAACAGAACCACTTAGAAACCACCGAACCACTGAAGAAACTAGTGATAGCCGTGCATGCACCAATAGTGGTAAAAACACCAGCTCCGAAAAAAATATTCAACGGTCTGTCTGAGAGAACCAACACGGCCACAGAAAACAACAGAGGCCTGAGTGATGAAACAGGGACCATAAAACTCTGTAGAGATATCCTGTTGAACGTCTAGGCAAAATGATCTGCCCACACCGAAAATAAATAAGCAGATAGTGCGATCCGGGCCGTAAATATTGACACCAGCAACTCATCTCCTGCCAGTTTTTCCGCTCCATCCCTACCCGTTCTATCCTTGTTCTGTCTAATAGCATGATACCCACAAATTGGACAGATAATTCGACGAGCAAATGATAAACGCTAAAAAATGTGGCGGACGGAGATCAAATCTACCGGTAGTTACGACATTTTATCCCTTTATCTGCATTTAATGCCAGTTTTTTTTACTAACCTGCCCGCTGACATTCTGCGACTCCATTGTCAGATAATACTTCTGCAGGATTTATCGTAGGTTTCATTCAGGAAAACGGTCGGAAATTAGAAAGTTCACATTTATTGCTAGACTTTGCGGAGTTTTTTACGACAAGGTGCAAGCTGAAGATTAACGATTAATGTACAAACCTAGTAAGTACGGGGGTGAATCTCCTTTTATACATGTATGCTATCAAAAGCTTTGTAGAACTAGAAAAGGTCCATGCATTCAAATCTCGACTTTTGATGGATATTTGAACTCTAAAGGAAACCACTTCCCGTGATTTCTACTATTTTTCAAATAAATAAATTTAATACAGAATCCCCTTTGGTATTCTCTGCCTTTCCAAAGCTACTTAAATGCTCACTCCGAATGCTTTAATTAAATCGTTTTAGATTCTGGCGCCCAAAGAGTCTTTCCAGGTGTGTCTAACTCTACAATGATGGAAGCCCCCCAAACAGTGGTGAAGTTAATCTCGGTTAACACAATTGATTTCAGTTTTAGAGGAAATGTTATTTGACCAAATGTGTTTGATAGAATGCATGTCCTATGCAAATGATACATTAGCAATTCATCAAGGTTCTGAATCAATATCCAGCGGGTCTAGGGAAAAGAACGTCATATAGGATTTCAGCCACAAAGTAGTTGCATAATAGCATGAGAGAGAGAGAGAGAGAGAGAGAGAGAGAGAGAGAGAGAGAGAGAGAGAGAGCTAGCTTTTAATCTGAGGTAATCTTTTTAAAACTAAACAATGCTGGAGATGTAAAATGCATGCAATTACACGAATACATTCTTTGAGACAGCTTCTAATCAAAATACATATGGCGTGAATTTAGAAGATTTTCCGTGTAACTAATGTAACCAGCTGGTCCTGGTCCACAAATCAAACAAAAGCCATCGTCACAGCAACATCAAAGACCCAGAAGTCCCCAAACGCAACAGGGAAATGGGAAGCTTTAATCTCTGTCAACGAGGAGTTTGGAATAACATCCGTATAAACGCGGAAATGTTCACCTTGAAATATCAAGTGAGAGATAGGGACCAATTACACCTGAGTTCAAATCCTAATGTATGTTTTAAGTACGTGTGTAACCTACATATCGGCACAGACATCTAAAATTATCACGACTCAAGTAACGTGGGTTATAAAAAATTGAAAGGGATTATAAATAGAATATTCAGCGCAGTAAAAATCGCAGGATTTGCGTAAAAGTGATTCTAATATTTATAGATAAATAATATTCATAAACTAAATGCTTAGTCTCCTAATGTATTATATGCAGATACTGAAGTACTGTGTCATTAAATAACCATCAACTTGTACATGTAATTGTTGGAGGCATATTTGTCATTTATACCATTTAAGAGTTACAATTCGAATATTTCACAACAATAGATTCAAATATTTAACCAAGTTAACTTTAAACTGTCAAAAATCATCAATCTACTTACAAGGGAATATCAGAAAAAATAAACTAACTTTGCTATAAGCGTCATCTAACGTACATTTATATCTCTTCGTGGTACATAACAGTATGACCAATTTCACTTCCAACTGAATGGTTTGGATGACCGTGGTCATTTTTGTAGACTATATAGATCATAAATATACAGAGTGTATGGTATCCTGTATTCTGAGACGCACTGTACTTGTGTTCTGTATAAGGATATATAAAAATGCTCAAATCTTTAAAAAAAAATTAAAAAAAAAAAAAGATATGTATGACATTTTTACTTTCTGTACAATAGTTAATAGCTTTAAAATCAAATATGGAAATAAAAGGAAAGTTAAGAACAAAGCTACCCTGCAGTTTTTGTAGCAAAGGAGTCACGTTTTTAGATAGATTAACTCACACATATAATCACAGTTCTCAGTTTGTCGTAGAAATGATATACAGTCATGTAAAAAAGAAAAGGGCTGATCATGATCAAGAATTAAAAAACTTCGTGAAGATAGCATTGATTACAAATTGGATAAATGTTAACAGATCTCGATTCTTCTCATTCGATGTCCTGTAAATCGTGACAAGTCGAAGGAATCTGACATGTTTTCTAATGAATTCTTAGACGTCATACGATCCCAGGACACGCATATTGTGTCCTACGTCACACTAATGCTGTAATTATAATATACGCAAAGATGAGGGGTGAAATGTAAGAGGGGGCATGATCTTTTTTCCCTGCCCTGGTTTAGATCACAATACAATGTCCTTTAAAAAATTTAGATTACTGAGAATAAAATTTGTCATGTACAAATTTTGATTCTCAATAATCTAAGTTTTTGTAAAGGACAATAATATACCTGTAACAAACTGCATCGTCCGTTGGTCTGACGCAGTCTCAGGTACATTTTGTACAAACGCTGTATACTATACTTTATTTATATTAAACTGCTATCATTGTTTCACATTTTTGATTCGATGTTTGTCCCCGATTCATTCAGCATGCATGTTACTTTGACATTTGACGATCTCTAGACATCAATCCGGGATATTTTTCGCGAAGATTAGCGGAATAATAATATTTAAGCTATTGATTTCAAGCACCTATCATCTCAGATAACTTTTAAATGAATATAAAGAAACCAACGCAATTAAACGAGAAATTTCAAACGATATAAATCTAACATACCAAAACCAGTTGTTTTAAGACATGTATGTGTTAAGATATTTTGCAGCCCTGATACTTAAGCCAAACTTTATAGACAAGTTATAGACGATGCCTTGTCCGTCCTACATGATAAAAATAATAGACAAAGCTAAAGAAGACAGAATCAATTCGATAATTTTTTTTTTCTTTTGTTTGTTTTATCGAAAACAATTCGATAAAATTGTAGAATTTTAACATTCAACAATATTAACTGTGTCAACTTACCCTGTGTGTGGGGGTGCCGCCCATCGCTTGGTAGTTCCCGTGGCCCCCCGCACCCGCTCCATTCCTGACCCCAAGGCTCTCGTGGAGCGAGGTGTGTGCGTTAGGGGACGGTTGGACTTGCTCAGTGACCACTGGACTGCGGCTGGCCGGACGTTCGAACCTAAAAAACGACAGAAGAATTCCAAAACATGAGGAGCACACTGGACAGTTTTCATTCTCCATCAGCCGTATACTAGCCATCCTGAACGGTCTCGATTTAAACAAATAAGCTCCTTTGAATACAGTTTTTTAATTCGAGTATATTCCAACACAATTCATACATTGTTTAAAGTACAGACGTAAGATTGTTATTTTCATTTATAACAAGTGACGTTACTTTCAATAATCCAACTTTACTTTTTTGAAATTACAAAACTTCCTTTTCAGGTTACACAAACAAGTTGAAGAACACTTAGTCTATAAATCCCTTGTAGAACAAAATAAATCTCAAGGTTACTGGAAAAACTTCATCGACTTATTTTATACGCACAAAGCCTCTATAGCCCATACATGTACAAGCTTCATACACATCCCGGGCCTATTACATCTAAAGCATCTATCCTATCGCCGATTAACGATTGTATTCGGCAAAACCATCCCCAAGTCGCACGCTTCAAGACATCAATATGATTATTTAAGCACAATTAAAACAAAAATTGTCCATTTCCCCCTCAGGAGCAGCAAAAAATAAAAATTATTCTCCAAGTAATCTTTTCCGATGAATTACAATAGCACAGGCATCGGATAGCAATGATAATCCATTATCGGAAGCTCAAATCTTGCTCTTCATCAGAATGATTTTTTTATATATATGTAAGCAGGCTTTATGTAAAATCACCTGTCGTTCCCCTCTCGGCAAAAACTCTATAAATATTGATACAGAGAGATCGAGTACTAGGGACTACCGTGTGTTCCACACAATGCCCCATTAGTGCGCGCCTTCAAATCAATCTTTTGTACGAACTACTTTGGAATCGGCCGCAGACCAGATTGAAGAAATCTCACCATTAAAAAAACTTCAACCTTGGCAATACCCCGTGTGTCTGTAAAGTTTCAACCGTCTCGTTGTTTTATTATATAAATCACCTGGAAATTAATTAAAATCATTCCAATTGACCGTCGTTTTATAATATCACATACATATAAAAATTGTTCCATCTAGCTGTCTAAAGAGGCTGGGTATATAGAGAAAAAAACTGTATAATTAACTAAACGCATCTCGGAGAAACGTGGCCCGAACCTGATCTACATCAGCTGATCAACAAATGCGATATTCGGGTTCAGATTTTATAGTGACATTATCTCCTCCATTTATCTATAAAATCTTGTCTATTACACTATAGTCAATAATCAGCGACTATTTTCACTACCACAATATCCGTATGCGTTGTATCAAGAGGATAGACTTGGTTTGTAAATCTTCAGTACCTGATACCGTTATATTATAAAGGCGACGGAGGAAGACCTTGCATTGACAGAGTATTCCATCATGCGTCGTGTCTTTAAAACAACGCAGAGTAATGAAAGAGACCGAAGTACGCAGTTTAACGCAATTGGTTATCGTAATTTATGTCTTCAATAATAAGATCCGTAATGTCTACCGGAAAAGTGGAAATGAGGCACGAATATATAAAGTAATTGAAACAAGTCTTAGGCGGCCACACTGTTCAAGCGTATGTCGTTTAAAATTCACGTTAGAATGTTTTATGACTCCAAACCAGCGCAAAAAGTGTTTTGTCCAAGTCTCGCGAGAGTTCTTTAAAAGTCTCGTGGATTCTCACGACCCGGACCGGAAGGTCTCGTGTCTGTTGCTGGGGTAAGATTTTATGAAATGATATGATAAATCTTTGTCGTCACAGGGCTTTTTACTGCCCCACTTGTCAATATTTGCCCGTGATTTCACCGCCAGAGAGTTGTATATATGTTCGTCTCTACAGAAACCAATTACAATGCTAAATCTTTGCGCGCGTCGACAATTCGACGGTGATGTACATAGAACTTGTTCATTAGCCGGATATTATTCGGCTGGTGGTGGCACGACCTGATTAACTTCGGTCCGCCATTTTGTCGTCTGTGTATGATTAACTAAATTGATTGATTAATAGATTGAATTCATTAGGGATACATGAAAAATAGAAAGAAGAAATGAGATTTTTAGATTTGAAACGTGAAATCAAACTGCTGACATTTAATAAGAGTTAATGAAAACAAACATGAAGGAATAACAGAACCTACTGGGTATGTCAAAGTATACAGCGTATGCAAGAAAAAAAAATCCCATACAATTCTGATATTTACAAATGCCAAAAAAACACATCCTACTTATTTCCAAATAATCTGGTTATGAAATCTCACTAATGAGAAATCGAAAGAAAAAAATCCTATGCATAAGTCTTTCCCATTGTAAAACCATGCCAGATGAACACACCTCTTGTGATAAAACTGATAAGAAAAGCACGTGTTACACGTGGTGCACAAGCGTGCAGACAAAAGACATCAAGGAGACTAGAGCAATCGGGTAAAATCAACGCAAAACCATTCTGCATGTATCATTACCTTCCAAGCTTTGGATCAAATACTGTTGAAACTACATGTATTTATCACAAAACCCGTGCAATGCAACTGCTTCTGCATTTTGATCTACAACATTAGCTCAATATCAAATAATGAAGACCTTGATCTGTTTTCTTTGACAAACAGGATACCAGTATCTATAAATGATATTCAGTGTCTTGAGATTGTTTTTCTGCTGAATAGTGAACCGTCGATTTTTACGAGTAAGTAATCATGGATGACAAAAACAATACATGATTTCCCGCAACACAAGGGACCTAATTTATAAGGAGAATAAACATTTTTAAGACATTCCGCTTCATAAAAAACATGTTATTCTCATCTATATAAATCGCCATTAATCATCTTTGCTTACAGCAACCAATTATTATCCCAACTAACAGCAACCAATCAGTTTTACCAAAAGTAACCTATCATCATTTTTTTTATCATCAAAACCACCAATCAATAACAGCCTCTTATTCAAAAGCAACCAATCACAGACTAAATTAAAAGTAACCCATTATATTCATTTTTTCTTGACTTGGTTTCGAACCTGGACCGACGGATCAGAGAGCGCAGGGGTTTCATTGATCGAACAACAGACGCGGTGCTCCCATTGATTTGGCAAATTGCTCTTTATGTATGTAATAAATGAAAATTACAATAAATTGCTAACGCATGGGACAAATTCGTGCTGTAATTGGACCACAACATCAAGGTTTCTACTGTTGTTTTATGGATCTTACTACACCATCACCATGTCAGAGCTCTCTCCTGATGTCACACAGTTAGTCTTATTTTACTACACTATGTCAGAGCTCCCTACTGAAGTCACACAGTTAGTCTTATTTTTACTACACCATGTCAGAACACTCTGCTGATGTCAGGAAGTTAGTCTTATTTTAACTACACCATGTCAGAGCTCTCTCCTGATGTCACACAGTCTTATTTCTACTACACCATGTCAGAGCTCTCTCCTGATGTCACACAGTCTTATTTCTACTACACCATGTCAGAGCTCTCTCCTGATGTCACAAAGTTAGTCTTATTTCTACTACACCCTGTCAGAGCTCTCTCCTGATGTCACACAGTCTTATTTCTACTACACCATGTCAGAGCTCTCTCCTGATGTCACAAAGTTAGTCTTATTTCTACTACACCATGTCAGAGCTCTCTCCTGATGTCACACAGTTAGTCTTATTTATAGTAATTCATTCCAGATATTTCTGGACCTAGGAAAGATGGGGCTAAAGTTGTATATAGGTGTGTAGACTTACACAAAACGTTATATATATAATATATTCTTATGAGAGAGAGAGAGAGAGAGAGAGAGAGAGAGAGAGAGAGAGAGAGAGAGAGAGAGAGAGAGAGAGAGAGAGAGAGAGACGTATATTTCCAAATCAAGGGTTTCTGATCTCTCTACTCTACAAAAATGACAAATGTATCTAGAGCGGAGCGGATCAGGAACCCTTGACTTAAGAAGAAGATGAGAGAGGCGTTGAATTAAATATATCGGGGTTCACGAACACAATGCAATACCCTATTTATAGCCGTGAATTACATGTAACTTAATAAATATTATTATAAAAGAGGGACGCTATTCACTAGTACAATTTCAAATAGCATTATTTAATTTAACCCAAATTGAAAGCTAGAAAGCCAAATACATGCATGATCCTTAAACAAACTAGAAAATCAACGTGTACGTTATCTTTTGACTTCGTTAGAAAAGTGCGTTTAAGGTAGTACAAAACAGATAATCAAAAATTTTCCTATCGATCAGTTTTTCTGAAATTTTGATATTTTGTATTTGAATGAAATCTATAAATACAAATGTAAGTTAAAATTTTTAAAAATCCGATCTGACAATTTTTGCCCACATCGCCTCAATCCTAACCTTTCAATCTGCGATGCGAATAAGTTGCTTTTTAATATATACTGCTATTTGCACAGGAGACCTTTTCGTTACTTACAGACATTGAATTAATTTTAATTGGTAACTTAAGGTCATTTCTGGTGTAAAATAATGTAAAATAGCACTTTTAAATCGCCTTTTTAGACGATGTACCTTAACTTTTTTCTGCTTTGAGTAATTCATGGGTATGATTTATATCATTTTCATAAGATGATGGATTAAAATTACCTTTTACATAATAATAAGCCATCATTTTGTGCTTTTGAGAAAATATTTGAAATAACTAAATTTTGCAGGTGTCTACTACATGTACCTTTAAGTGTAAACCTTGACCTTTCAAGTGAAAGACTATGAAGTGCTTTAACACTTATTTTCCACATGTAACGAGAGCGCATGCGCGGATAGTAAATTAATATATTAAAATCTATGACGCGCATTGAGTGGGAAAGACACGAAAAACATTACAAATTAACAAACATATATATTAAGTAATACATGCATCATATTCGATGGTTAGGGCAAATCTAAAGACAACAATTATTAATAAACAATTTATCACGTAACTTGAACCCTATATCTGGAATCGTGGAAAAAAATCAGTGACAACTTTGAGGCATGCAGAGGTGATGCTTGTTCAATATGCCTAAAACCTGACGCGTTCGCACGAGTCGGTGCTGTAACGGCGGCTAATTTATCGCGTTGATTACTCGCGAGACGAGAGACCCGGGCGCGACCTTTAGCAGACCGACGCGGGGACTTATCGTACAATGAAGTGATTGACGATTGGATGTAAATATGCACACAACAAGACAGCACTGATTTCCTGAACTGATTATTTTTGCCCGTTGATATTTCGGACAATTGTCTTGGAAAGATCATTTTTCCATTGATTTTGGACAATTGCTCCCTATCCAAATGGACAAATATTATTTTTATTGTGCAGTAATTTAAGGAATACTCCACACGTAAAAAGGTTAAAAGTATCCTAATATTATACCAATGTTTTGTGTTCGTTTTATTGATTGAATAAAAGGATACTGTAATACTGTAACGTGAAAAGTATCCGAATTGACCAATATACTGGGTTCATTTTTCCATGAATTAAACGGGAACTCTAAATGTAACTTTATAGAGGGAAAAGTATTTCGGTGGACCTATATTATGATGTATTTTTTCCGGGAAGTAAAAGAACACTTAAAACGTGATTTGTGGTACTATCTGATATGATGTACAACTTCCAGTTTTTAATTTTCTTTTCAGTTATATAATCGACGTCAAAAATATCGAAAAGCAAAATAATTCATAATGGCATTAATGTAACGGGAAATACGTCACTGATAAAACTATAAACCTTAGAATAATGCTTCACTGTTTCAATATGAAATCAAATATTGCTTTCAATATCCTAATGTCGATGTAACCTTCTCATCCTGACATGTGTGAAACCTTAAACCACCACGTTATATTTCAGAACCCGCGAAACAACTAGTGAAATGGCCCGCTGCATAAACAATCAACTATCTGCAATTTCTTAGACTTCCCAAACTTAATTGGCAAAAAACAACCGTAATCTCTGAAAATGGTATTAAATCATTTCCTAGAGATAGGCAATTCCAGCTTTAGATTACTAGATAATTTAACGTTTTATAGAAAATTTCGTCTTCGAGACAATGTGGTATTTTCTTCTCTATCTTAGCTTACAAATAGAACCATTTTAACAAGACCTTGGACTTTCGGTTGGATGTAGCTATCTATTACTTGCGTTAAAACAAGTTACAAATGACGCAGTTTCAAGCGAAATATGCACCAATTGCGTAGTCTTAGCTCAAAAGCCAGACAAATCTTGTTGATTTAAAAGAGCCATCATGATGGCTGAGTGGCCAGTAATGAAATAAACAGGCCTACATCACATTGCTGTTTGACACATCTACCGAAAGTCCAAGCTCTTGTTAAATGATTCTATAGCTTGGGTGAACACCAAGATGCAATAGAACAGAGACTAGACAAAGGAAAGAACAACATTTGTGATCATTCCAATTAAGACCGCTTACCAGCATTAATAGAACAAAGAACCATACACTAAACCATTCATGATATCCTAAAATAAAATCATCCTTAAAACGTATTGTTGTTATAACAAGTAAGCGCAAAAAACAGTATGACTTCGGATCATTATGATAACAGAAATAGTAATCTAAGACAGTTTATCAACGACGCTATTAGTATAACCACAATGAAAGGTTCATTATGTTTAGAAAAGAGTAAAGAACTTGACATCAAACAACACTAGAAAGAGAGTGAGGTAAATTAAAAGTAATGGCGGTAGCAATTGACGTAATAGTGCATCACGGTCATCGGGCGAGTGCAATTAAAGGCGGGAAATCTCGGGAGAAATCAGATGTTTTATTTATATAGCCCTCAATGAATCCCTGGTCCTGTAATATAGACTCAGCATATTTAAGGTGAATGTGACGAAATAGTTTGCGTGTATTTCTACTGATCCTTTAGTACTAAACTTCATTTTCTACAAAAATGTCAGAGTTTAATGAGAATGATATTATTGCGTCCTTTTGTTCGTATGTTTTCTGTGAATGTAACTTGTAATTTATTTCTATACAATGGCCTTTCAAGACTAATGATACCTCTACATAGAGACCATTACATAAATAGTGCCTGTTTGGGAGGGTAACAGTTGAAATAGACATCCCGAGGAATCCAGTCAACCTCCGCTTCGCGTCGGTTGACAATGGTTTTCGAAGGGTGTCAATTTCAACTGTTATCCTCTCAAACAGGCACTATTTATTTTATTATACTGAAGGTCTTAATATTAGATAATTTTTACTGCTTTTATAGAAATGACGTGAATTCTACGCCGAACCGTACGCTCATAATTTACGCGCATGTAACAAGTCGTTTAATTATACTTTCATGTAAAATACTGATATCTGATTGGTTTAGACGCAGTTGGTAATCCGTTCTATTACCCTCAGCGTTAGCAACACGCTTGACATCGGGTAACACAACGAATTGTTACATGCGCGTAAAGTATGCGCGTATGGTTAGCCGTAAAATTCACTTCACTTCTATATAAAAGCTGTAAATTTTCTTTAAAAATAAAACATTTAGTATCATAAAATAAATAGTGCCTGTTTGGGAGGGTAAGTGTTGAAATTGACCCCCCTCGAAAACCATTGTCAATCTCCGCTTCGCGTCGGTTGACAATGGTTTTATCGGGGTGTCAATTTCAACTGTTACCCTCCCAAACAGGCAATATTTATATATTATCATACTTTCATGCTAAATACTGAAATCTGATTGGTTTAGACGCAGTTAATAATCCGTTCTATTACCCTCAGCGTTAGCAACACACTTAGCAACGGGTAATACAACAAATTGCTACATGCGCGTAAATCATGCGCGTACAGTTCGCCGTAGAATTCACGTCATTTCTATTTAAAAGCAGTAAAAAATTCTCTAAGATTAAGACATTCAGTATAATAAAATAAATAGTGCCTGTTTGGGAGGATAACAGTTGAAATTGACACCCTTCGATAACCATTGTCAACCTCCGCTTCGCGTCGGTTGACAATGGTTTCCTCGGGTGTCAATTTCAACTGTTACCCTCCCAAACAGGCACTATTTATATAGTGTTGCCCGTTGCTAAGAGTGTTGCTTACACTGAGGGTAATAGAACGGATTGTCAACTGTGTCTAAACCATTTAGATTTCAGTATTTAACATGAAAGTAAAATAAAACCAATTGATACCAGTTACACTGTATCTAATGTATTGAAAATAGTAATTATATCAATATGTTGGATAAGTATTGTTAGTTTGTTAAATGTTGTTGTTTCTTCCATGTATGGTACATTTGTACATAACCTGAGACTGTTTTCCCTTTCTTTCTAACGCATATCATACTTTTAGGTATTGCTGTACCGGCGAGTTATATATGTACTACAAAAAACTTTAGCAACTGAAACTACTGTACTAAATAAATATATGCCAATACTATTATTTTTACTTTCTCTGTGTAAGAAAAGACTTTCTAATACACCCCTATGATTGTAATTAGGGTACTAAATGAGAAAGTAACTCAATTGAATATTAATATGATTAAAAATGTAATATAAGAAGTAATGTATTTATATTCGCTCTAAAAATTGTTTTACTACTGATTTACATTTAGAGGACGTACTTTATAAAGTCATGTAATAAAAGTAATTGTTCAATTACAGTAACTTTTAAACCTAGTACAACTACATGTATGTACTACTTGAAAACATCCGTAAAATAGTAACAGGACTGTTTAGGTTTTGAATTTTCCAAATATATCGTTATTGCTGGAAGATCTCACCAGGACAAGATTCACTGTAAGTCTGGCAAGTACATTATCGAACTTCCATGAATCTCTTGAATTATGTTTTCGAAAAGAATAAAACAAAAATGTGCAAAAGCTACAGTATCTTAGAGACAAGAAGATAGAAAATCGGTCACAATCTCTAACAGTACAATAGGAAATTACAACAAAAACTAACAACAGTCTGGTTACACTCTACAGAAATCCAGACCTTAATCCAATCAGAAAGTAAACACATAGGCATCCATATTCTCCTTTTTAATAATATAAAAAAAACTCAATCATATTGCATTAAGTGGAGAAGAGAGATTTCACAACAAGGAAAACAATAGTTCCTCCCGGCAGCGATAGGCGATTCATCAAACGATTTACCGTCAGTGTTTATTTACATCCGCCAGCCTTCCTACGTGAACAAGAGAACAAATAGGGACCAATATATCGGAAATTAAAACTGTGTGCTCCTGGTTGAAAATGCTAATGGTTGTATCGCCCACCGCGTGGAGATGGGAATATCACCTAAAGGTCTTACACCAATATAGATTCGGGTTCGGGCGTATGAATATTTATTGCATAAGGTTGTTAACAAGTATACTCGCTCTCTTTCCCCAACAACCAAGAACAAGAACGTATTAACCATTTCTTCACGTAAACTTCAGCAGAATGCAATATTACTTTCAGATTAAGGACAGAGAGAGGGAACACAGTCAATCATACTGACTGAGTGAAAGGTTACGAATTAACTGAAGGTAGACAAAATGGTGGAAAAATAAACAAAATTAGTGTTTGAGAGCCATAGTTAACAGTACGAGGTACGGAAACCAACTTTGGCTTTTTGTTGTTGTTGGTTTTTTGTTTTTTTTTTTGGGGGGGGGGTGTTTTTTCTTTTCTTTTTTTTTTTGGTGCAACCTTTTACACATCTATTTACATTTTATGATTCACTTGTTGTATGACCATAGGCGGCCAGTTTATTGGTCAAGTTATGGAGAGTACTCTACCTTTGAAATTGGTTGTTTCATTCTGTTAAACACGATATTCCACCGCCAGGCTTGTGCAATAAATACCTACCCACTAGTGCGTCGGGTGATCATGAAAACTCGGTTTTTAAGGTTGAGTTCAAATTTTGCTTTGTAATGGTTAAGCATTTACTGACATAGAATACAGTTATGCAAATATTCTACTTTTAACAAAATAGATTATCATCTGAAAAGCAACACTGAATGGGAGGAATTTTTCATGAAATACAATGCTTATTATACAATAAACTCCTGTTTATATACTACTAAGGGGATATTAGGTTTCGACAAATTGCCAATAAACTATTCTAACTTATAAAATTGTTCTATTTTCAAATTAAATAAGCCAGAATTATGTTACAGATAATATAATAATTTTGTTGTTAAACTAATTTTAGCCAAAGTCAGAACAATAAATACCTTTTTTTTGGGGGGGGGGGGGGGGGGTGTCATGCGTATAAAATAATATTTACAAAACGAAATAGCAGCTGAATTATGTTGATCGGGAATCCAAATGAAAATGATGTAAAAAGATCCTGGCAACAAAATACATGTATGTCGGGTATATATTAAAATTCCAACAAAAACAACGTAACAAAATTTACATGCACAAACATGATTTAATATTCTAAACAACCCATTTAGGCCAACACAACAAGAGGAATACGGGGTGTACGGGGGAGAGGGCGGGTTCATTACAAACACAGGCAGACATGCATACAACAGGGACTTTGGTACATTAACTTTACCTGTCTAGTAATCCATTCAGAATACTGTAATAGAAGAATATATGAGTATGTCAGTTTCAGTTTACTATATGTATATGTCAGAAACAACTGAGTGCCACAGCTGTAAGATTAACTTTTAATAATTATCACGAATTTCTCGATTAATCAATCAGACTTAAAAGAGAACGTCGGCCATGGTGTTAATTTTATGTGAATTATCGTCGAGAGTTATCTTTCTTATCGTACGGTGATTTGTCGCGAACAATCATTGGAATTGGTCACCTTCAATACTTCACTACAAACAATCTTATCTTTCCACTTGACAAGTTCATACCTTGGAAACAATATTACAATTACGTGAGAAACAAGAACATGAAGTCATACTTTGATAGCTGACACTACTGTACATATGAGCAGACATTTCTTTGAATCTCTAGTCTGATTGACTGAACTCTCTGCTAATGTGAGTATTGTCTTCAAAGCTAAACAAGCAGTTGGAAAGAAATCTCACCGTGATGTAAAATACACTGTTTAAGATAATTTTTGTTAAAAAATCCTGCCTTTACGATTATTATACAATATAACAAAAGAAATCACCTTCATGTTATATGCCCTTACTGACAACATATACACACCGTAATACACGTCAGTTAGAACCATTTCAACAGGACCTTGGGCTTTCGGTAGGACGTTCTTATCTATTTCTTGCATCAAAACAAGTTAAAATGTCGCTGGTTTCAAGTGAAATATGCACAGATTGCGTAGTGTTAGCTCTAAAGCCAGACAAATCTTGTGATTTCAAAGAGCCATGGCTGAGTTGCCTGAACTGAAATAGACAGGCCTACGTCACTTTGCAGTTTGATACAACTACCAAAGGTCCAAGCTCTTGTTAGAATGGTTCTAATATTCGGTAGACTTTGTCTTTATCCACATTTAACAAAAGGCCATTTACTGTATGACACTCTCCAAGCAGAAAACAAATGAACACAAAGCTTATCTTCTGAGTAAGCACCAGGAATCACTGCACAATCGATCTTTGCTTGCTCGGTGAGCAGTGCAAGGGGCGGAAGTGAAGCTACAGCACAAAATGGGCCTCCGATCTTATAGGAGTTGTCGCTCCTTGGTCTAGATTGCTATCAAAATCGATTCCGATTCAGTGGTTGATGCTCGACATGAAAGTCTAATTACTTTTTATCATAATCTGAATTGTATGTTTCTTTAACATTAATAGCTGCAAGACATTCATAACACTTCATAAGAATATACAGCAAATCCTCATTATCACGAACTGTGTGGATCAGAATAATAAATGGCTGATTTAGTGAGACATTTCAGTGGTAAAAGTTACCAACTAGTTTTGCCATAATGATCTAATTTTGAAGCAGATAGCACATTTTAAATGCATTTAAAAGACATTGTTATGGATAAGAACATTTTTAAGGACCTAGTAATTGCTTTGGTCATGTCATGATATAAGACAAAATGTCGCGTTTTAATCAAATAAACAGTGAAGAAGATTGTGGAATCAATATACTGTAGTGTCAATACGTTTTTGTAAGACTCAACAGCTCCAATAAAAAGGTCATTTTGACTGAACTTGAAACATTATCTCGCAATTTACTCAGGATTTTCCATTGATAAAGTCGTCTAATAATATGACTTGCATATTTGTATCTTTTGAAGTTTCAAAATAATTGGATAAAGTAGACATGTCTAATAAACTCGCCGATATCTACAGCGAAAATAAGTCTAAAAGCAAAGCTTCTTCGATTTCAAACTTTGTAATCATAACAATATTATCTACTATTAAGGCTCTAATCCATCGAATAAAACAAGTGAAAACTAATTAAAAGATAACAAACCAATCGGAATATCAATAGCAGGTGCTTCTGTTACAAAAACCTCTCTTAGTACCGATTTTTGTCTAAATGGTCTCATTTGCCTTCCCCAATAACAGTAATGATAGTTTGCAAGGGTTCTCAAACAACAATAATCAAAGAAGTTCCTTCTTTCCTTTTAGGTTCGAACTATTAAAGGAACCAAAAGAGTCGGCATACATTTCTCCGGAGCCTAGAGACAGGCATGACTGAGACAAATTGATTTCGCTTCTGTTGTATTTTGATTACAGATTACGGTAGTTAGGAGCCTTTAAACGAGACAGACATTATTAGATTCAGTAGGTGCTTAATTCTACGTTTACACGATATATGATGGAGCTTGTACTCACGACAGCGACGATGTAGGCCTATGAGAGAGAGAGAGAGAGAGAGAGAGAGAGAGAGAGAGAGAGAGAGATTACAAACAAGCATTTGCATAGGGCTACATTGGATTTCATAGTATCTATATAGGCATAAGAATATTTCTTAGTTAAAAAGCAAAGTCTACTATGAAATAACTTATTCACGTATTCATGATTGGTGAGATGTTCACCACAATATTCTGAGGATATATTGCCAACGCGATACGCCATTGCAGATATCAAGCATTTCTAGCTGTGGAATTTTTTTTTTGCCTATAATGCAACGAACATTAAGAATTGAGCATTGACTTTAGCAATCAATCCCTTTTGCAATGGTTTAATATGTTCATACTCAAAAGAAGACAGACGTAGATTTTATGCTCAAATATTGTAGACTTTCTCATTAAGAGAAAGCTTCATCTCAGATCCAATTCGTGCAACAAAGGAAAGGTTGGGAAATAGATCTAGGCCATTAGGCTCTCCTTCTGTGTAAATGCAATTTCAAGTATTTACAAGATGCATATATACTTTTGTCTTGCATAATGTCTTGTAATCTTAGATCAAATATTGTTCCACATGCAAAGAAAGCCTCCCACGAGAAAAGCAAACATGGCCCAAGATGTCTGTAGAGCGACTGTTTGATAGTCTTATCAATCAGCAATCATAATTTACATTCATACAATATGGGTTTTTTGTGTATCTCATTATTTTTAGAATCACATATATGAAAGACCAAAAGTAGACATGATAGTTCTAGGCAATCACCCAAAATCAACCCAGCAAAACAGAAGAAACAAATGTCCAAAAATTTTCACCGTCTCTTACTTTTTTATTACTTCGAAGTCAACATTGTTTTGTGGAAAGAAAAAGTGTATCAAATTAGGAGTCCTTTTATGCAATTATACAGTGTATGTCAAGATACTTGCATGTATAAAAACTTTTGCAAAAGCAACCACAAGTAATACATCGAAATTAAGGGCGGTTTTTTGTATGGGACAATATAAAAAATCTAGGAAATATTTTATTGCTCTCGAATGCAAAAATTAGAAATTCAGCATTTATAGAAATATACGATTGATATCAAACTAAATTAGCAAGTCTTTTGTATCCTTGGGTATTAATTATGACTGGAAACATTACGCTAGTCTCGTGTATTATCACTCCAACTCTATATTCTTAATAAAATCAATTCGCCCCGTCTCCATTACAGTATATAACACCAAAAACCGTCAACCAAGTATAAAATCCGGAGATATTTTATTTCAAATCAAGTGAAAGTAATTACCAAAAAGCCATAAAGTGGCACGACTTCTAGTGACAGCGTCTAACCTTGGGCGCTTATTGTCGGCGGTGTCTGCTCGAATAAACCGAAACTGTCCGTCTAATGAAGGAAGGTGTCAATTAACAAGAAACCAAGCAGAGAGCTGGAGATAACACATACGATGTAGAGGCAGACTCGTGTTGTGTTTCGGCTAATGTTCTATCAAGGTAGAGGTTTTGTCACCAAACTGCCGACATTGGTGGTTAAAACCATTGATTGATCGATTGATAACATGTTATTTGACGTGTCATCAAGAATATTTTTAATGATGGCACAAAAAGGCTCCTATACATGTTTCTTTCAAAAGGTGAGCACCCTCGTAAATTGATCAGTGGTGGGTTGTACATGAATCGTTCTACTTCCGTATAATTATTCATTTGCTATTGAAACCTTGAGAGCTCACAAAATGCCGAAAAATTGTAAACAGCATTCATATATTTTTATTCATTTTGTAATTGAAGAACAGGTGACATTTTAAGGACGACAATACCTCGAGTCTGAGGCCTTAGGTAACCTTAACAAATCAAATGTCAAACATTACCAATTGACATTCATTGGTTATAAACTGTCGGCCAAATGATTTCTTAGTCTAATATTTCAAGAAATAATAAAAAAAATTAATGTTATGTGTATCACAAAAGAAAATATTTTTGTAGATGAAGGAACATCGTAACGAGCTAACCATTAACAAAAAGAGCAATGATATCATCCGAGTTATTTTAGATCTCAGACAGGAAACAGCTGTTAATGATGCTGGATGATCATCAAATTGCCCACCAGATGTACCTTACATTTTGGGGTGTGTTATGCTATGAACTATTTATATTTAGTTGAGAAAAAATCCAAATATTTTACGCTGCATGACCTTTTGTTTTATGTAATACTGTATCAACTCATTTTCCATTTAAACCAATTATCTCAGACAGTTGGAGACTTTCACCGATTTACACCAGCGGAACTGGTCACCTTTCAAAGTTAGAAATAAACAAAGTAACGATGGCAACGAATATTGATGAAACCACAGTATTTATATTTAGTTGAGAAAAAATCCAAATATTTCACCCTACATGATCTTTTGTTTTATGTAATACTGTATACTGTAACTCATTTTCCATTTAAACCAATTATCTCAGACAGTTGGAGACTTTCACCGATTTACACCAGCGGAACTGGTCACCTTTCAAAGTTAGAAATAAACAAAGTAACGATGGCAAGAGGGTACATTTTGGGGTGTGTTATGCTATGAACTACTGTGGTTTCATTAATATTCAACGGTATCAATTTCCGAGGATAAAGTGAAAATCACAGTTTCAAGGATACGCAAATTCGTGGCCAATGACCCTTTCAATACAAAATGTTAATAGAAATTGCATTTCAATGAACATTTAATTTCATGGTTAAACTCAACAACGAAATCCACGAAAATTGGTATTCAACGAATATTGATGAAACCACAGTATTTATATTTAGTTGAGAAAAAATCCAAATATTTCACCCTACATGATCTTTTGTTTTATGTAATACTGTATCAACTCATTTTCCATTTAAACCAATTATCTCAGACAGTTGGAGACTTTCACCGATTTACACCAGCGGAACTGGTCACCTTTCAAAGTTAGAAATAAACAAAGTAATGATGGCAAGAGGGTGCAATTTTAAGGATAATAAAATGTCAAAATTCGTCCGTCTTTTGGTATAATGGAATAAAGGTTTTTTTATTTACTTCAAAGAATCACGTGCTGATATATTGCTTTTCTTATCGATTGCAAAAAAATATATTTGTAAGCTGCAGTATTTATTTATTCATTCACATATATCAACTGATGAAAGAAACCAACTTAGGACAAAATGTCAAAGAAAAGATCTTGTAAGATCTTGAGTTTGTAGACTAATTTCCTCTACGAGAATATAATGAACTCCTTTCCCCTACTCTTTCTCTCTTCATTCACAAAAGCAGATAAAACCCTCTAAATGAATAAATAATGCTTCCGCTTAAAAATTAAGCTAACCGCGTTCCTTATAAGGTCTCTTTCATTAACACAAGATATTGGTTTATCAGCTCATAAGAAAAACTGGCCTCATTTACAGGAAACATGAAAGGTTTAGGTCTGAGGATGCGATTTCTCATCTGATTTTCATTCACCTTGACCAATTTGACCTACTGTAGATTGGAAATAGTCAATATACAATCAAACATTCGACTTACAATTGATTTTTGGTTTAACTGCTACTATTATTGTGCTTGAAACAGTTGAGGCCACCAGTTGGAAATCATCCGTCCGCGATCGTAGCGACTTCGATTTTGGTTATTTGATAGACTAAGCGCGATTTCACTCGAACAATACGATGATAAAAAATTAACAATGACACCATAGCCAGGTGATCAGACTTATTTGTAACACCTTAATACAGTACCTGCTCAATTAAGTAAACTATGTTAGAGCACAGCAATTTACATCCATAAAATAAAATGAGACTAAGCTACAACACGTAAGTCAGAAACAGGAAGTAAAATCAGACGAAAGTCAAACCAAATAAAGCTATTGCACAGTAGTACACAATATTACAGTCGTTAAAAGAATTTCAATCAGAAAAAACTATTGCACAGTAGTTCACAGTCGTAAAGTAAAACTATACTAGGATATTGCACAGTAGTTCACTGTCGTAAAGTCAAACCAACTAAGATACCGGTATTGCACTGTAGTTCAAAGTCGTAGAGTCAAACAATACTAGGATATTGCACAGAAGTTAAAAGTCATAAAGACAAATAATACTAATAGTCTAAGATATTGCACTGTAGTTCAAGGTCATACCATACATGAAATACCAGACTAAAATATTGCAGTGTATACCCAAAATGTAAAACCTGACATAGTAATGCCTAAATAGTACGCACTCAAAAAGTCAAACCTGACATAGTAATGCCTAAATAGTACGCACTCAAAAAGTCAAACCTGACATAGTAATGCCTAAAAAGTACATACTCAAAAAGTCAAACCTGACATAGTAATGACTAAATAGTACGCACTCAAAAAGTCAAACCTGACATAG
This sequence comes from Magallana hongkongensis, assembly GCA_015776775.1. Taxonomy (NCBI): domain Eukaryota; kingdom Metazoa; phylum Mollusca; class Bivalvia; order Ostreida; family Ostreidae; genus Magallana; species Magallana hongkongensis. Next base: position 49,843,696 of record CM027466.1, read on the forward strand.
TAATGCCTAAATAGTACGCACTCAAAAAGTCAAACCTGACATAGTAATGCCTAAAAAGTACATACTCAAAAAGTCAAACCTGACATAGTAATGACTAAATAGTACGCACTCAAAAAGTCAAACCTGATAAAGTCATGCCTAAATAGTACACACTCAAATAATAAAACCTGACATAGTAATGCCTAAATAGTACAAACTCAAAAAGTCAAACCTGACATAGTAATGCCTAAATAGTACGCACTCAAAAAGTCAAACCTGACATAGTAATGCCTAAATAGTACGCACTCAAAAAGTCAAACCTGACATAGTAATGCCTAAAAAGTACATACTCAAAAAGTCAAACCTGACATAGTAATGACTAAATAGTACGCACTCAAAAAGTCAAACCTGATAAAGTCATGCCTAAATAGTACACACTCAAATAATAAAACCTGACATAGTAATGCCTAAATAGTACAAACTCAAAAAGTCAAACCTGACATAGTAATGCCTAAATAGTACGCACTCAAAAAGTCAAACCTGACATAGTAATGCCTAAATAGTACAAACTCAAAAAGTCAAACCTGACATAGTAATGCCTAAATAGTACGCACTCAAAAAGTCAAACCTGACATAGTAATGCCTAAATAGTACAAACTCAAAAAGTCAAACCTGACATAGTAATGACTAAATAGTGCGCACTCAAAAAGTCAAACCTGATAAAGTCATGCCTAAATAGTACACACTCAAATAGTAAAACCTGATAAAGTCTTTCCAAAATATTACACACTCAAAAAGTCAATCTGACATATTCACGCGATGGTTTTAATTTCACACTGCAAGAAAATCAAAACTTAAACATTCAATTAATTTGAAATTGAATCAATTTATTTTAAATTGTGTATTCGAAATTGGTTTAAGTTCGAGGATAAATGATACATATGTTAATCACACATAGAGTGAAATTTAAACAATAGTGATTATTTGTCAATTTTTTTTTTTGTCGATTTACAATATAAGGGGAAAATAGTTCATCGGAAATAAATTAAGGTACCTCACTACACCTAGACTTATCATTTTTAAGACACTACGTCACAAGATGGCGATTTTAATATTTTGTTAAACTGTTTGTAACAATCGATTCAGATGTACATCATCATAGCTCAGTGGTTAAAGTATCAGGCTTGTGAACCGCAGATCATGAGTTCGAATCCGCCTCGGATTTTGTTTACGTTTATTGAATGACGTTTTTGAAAATATCATCTTTTATCCAAAATTGCACATTTTTTCGCTTATTTGACATACATACTTCTTATCCATCATGCTTTCTATCATAATCAAGTAATTCTTTGCTGACTTGAGAAAATATTCCAAGGTGTAGTGAGGCACCTTAATTAATGACTTTTTTTTTCAAAATAGGTGGCAAGTAAGGAAAAGTACGTCTCTATCTTTATCTAAAAGCAAAGAAATATATTTCTGTCTCAAACCATTGCGGCAGGAATTCATTGTAAAGTCATCAAATATTTAAAAAGTCTTTGGAGCAAAGAGTATGCGTTATTTCCTGCTTTCTTAAAACCAAATAATAAGTAAACGTACAGAGACAGCTTGTCGTAAGGTGAATCTAAAGTAATAAAGGTCTTTTTTCAATTAGAAAGACCTTACGATCATGGCTTCCAGGAGCCTGGGGACAGACAAGGAGCGCAATATTTTACACTGCTTTTCTTCTACTGATTACCGTTAGCACTCAAATCTTTTCTTTCTAGATCGGTTCCAGTGATTGCTTTTGTTATGATTTCCTGCGGGAGCAAAAAGAGTACCGTCGCACCCATTCTGCCGCTTAAGTATACATGTTCTGTACCTGTTTCTGAGTTGGTATAGCAAAGATTCGAATCCAGTCAACCAAAAAACTATTGCATCCGATAGAAAAATAATTTATTTGGATTAAAATTATTTTGTCTTGGCTATACATGAGTTATTTCCTCATACTCAATTTGAAAAACATGTACAAGTTATATCAATGATCACTTTTTTTGCTGATTGACTAATGTATAGCACACATGAAATCATGGGATCTGAGGCAACTTGGTTATAAAATCAGACTTATTTTTTAGAAATTGATAAAACAACAAAAACACGCAATAAATATGCTGTATAATTTTATAATCTGCGTGTATTTGTATTGAACTAATGTCCCATTAAGGAAAATTTATTCTTGTCTATTACTGCATGCATCTACCCCCGGGAAAAGCTTAGCCCAGCAACTATTTCGACCGTGATTGAAATGAGATATCCTTTTTCAGATTTTCCGAATGCACTTGTTGCTAGCATAAAGTGGAGCTTTAAGGATTCACCGGAAAAAATACATATCAGGAAAACTCCGGAAATCGAATCTGCAACTCCATGATAACTAGTTTCAACCCCCTCATGTTCGAAAAAATCACAACTTTTTCACTGTTTTATATTTTTCTACAGCAGAAAATTTGTATTGAAGGTCACTGTAAGCGGAACTGCCTTTTGAAGATAACAGGGAGAATAGAATGTCCTTGGATAGAATGAGACATAATTGAGTTTCTGCTTTCCAAATCCTTGCAGTTGGTTGCAAAATGCGTAGGTGAGACAGACCAAGTAGGCAATTTATAATTCAATAATTGCTCTGCATTCATTTATCATTTCAAAAGCAATTGAACGAAGCAGTCAATCTAAGGAGGGATATGTCTGATACGAAACATAATTCCTTTGAATTAGCCAGACTTTTGTTTTACTGATAAAGGATAATGGTAATATGAATATCATGACAAATGGACTCCAAGCCGATCAATGGAAATCCAGCAAGGACAGTGCCCGAGTCTTAATAAATCATGATCGATTGTGAACTGCTCGTAAATTACTTCATTTGATCCTTTATCAACTGCATGTAGTGAGAGGTCGGGATTCCAACTATTATCCTCATCCAGCTAGCGTTATGGCTTTGATACGACTACACGAAGATTAAAAGCACCTTTGTCTTGAAAGGAATATCACCCGTAAAGATTAACATTACATAATGCGAAACGGAAACATTGCACAGGTTTGCAAAAAATCAAAGTACTGGCAGTATTTATAGAATGATTCACGCAGCACATTACTTATATTCCATGTAAAATGTTGACATGAAATATATCATTACTATTAAACTTGTTAATGGACAAATGTATCATGAAACACAGTTTGGCACTATTTCATTATTTTGGTATCACGTTGCAACTTGTATAAAGTTGCCACTGAACCGTTTGCATGCTGATTAGCGTTCGGTCAAAGTATTTTCTTAAACCGCTTTGTGTGACAGTCGATTTCTTGAGCGCCAGTTTACAGTCAACAAATAGAATCCAGTTGTTTTTCAAAACTTTCAAGATGAAGAGGCAGGTGGATTTAATTTTAAAAAATGCAAATATGAAATGGTGTATAGTATACGATGACTCAACAAAAATAAAGGAACATCTGACCTTTTGTACGATTAGATGCATATTCATCTCAATATGTTTGAAATATACTCGTAGTGAGTATAAACAACATGTAATCAAATACGAAAAAACCAAGTGTACAGCTTATAATAGCAACGATTCAACATTATGCATGCGATCTTTCATAAAATCAGAATTAACACTTTAAAAAAACAGTAGAAGTACTCACAATAACCCATTGTAATAAATTTTTTACACTATATTTAATAGGGAAAAAAAAGATAAATGGACATGTTTCTTTGCTTGCTTTCTATTTGTCGAGATATCTGATTAAATGCAGAATGTCACATTATGAAGACTTCAAGCAAGTTTAACACCGTTCGGTCACTGACAATGATTTACCAAGAGCGAACACGTATGTTAATGAAATATGTTCAGTTGACATCGAGAAAGCTATATTAATAAGAAGTAAAGTACTTTACTATATACGATAATATGTATGGTTCACTCGTCGTTTTGCAATAAACATATCTAAAACATTATCACTACATATCTTTATCAAGCAAAATATTAGAAACACGTTATTAAAAGGGTTCGTCGACCTCACCAAAAGGATTGAAGGTTGTTAACGGTCTTATACCAACAGCTATCAGATTTATACATTAATTCACAAGCTGGCACAAACATCATGCAGACATAGCTCCTCTGTTATTAGGGCTCGAAAATTTGTGCAACTTGAAAATATTGTAGTGTGTCCCTCTTTTAACTCTCATTACATTGCCCCCAACCAATTACTGTGGAATCATCTAAATTCAAGGGGGCCAATTTTCGTGGATTGAAGGGTTTTTTGATTATTCGTGGGGAGGTAATTTCTTGGACGAGTTGGTTTTTAGTTTCAGTAGGAAAGATAATTAGGGTCTTCCGTGTCCAACGGAAGACCCTTTTGTTTTTCTTCGGTTTCTTTTTATCATTATTTTATTTTTTATTTTTTTTCTGACTCCTTCTCGGCTTTATATCTCAAAAAGTTTTCATCCGATTTCAATGAAATTTTCAGAGCTTTTGTAAAGTTACCGTGCCTCAAAGATCTTAAAGTTTCAGCATTAACGTCACTTCCGTTCAAATTTGGCGGCCATTTTTAAATTTAAAAAAAGTGATTTTGTCCGGAAGAAATTTCCGTAAACTTTAAAGATATCGCTTTGAAATTTTTACTGATGATAGATGTATCAATTCTATAATGTACTGGGGAGTTTAAAATTTTGTTCATTAATTTTGCTCAAAACCGGAAGCAGTTCCAATTTTTGGAAATTTTCATTTTTTTAACAAAATAAGACAATACTACAGTCTTATAGAACTGGCCAAGGTGAATTCAAATCTGAAGTCCGTTTGAAAATCGGACGATGCATTACAGAGATAACGGGGTTTAAAAATTGATTTTTCCGGAAATTTTGTTTCCACGTCCTCGGCTTAAAAAATAGCGTAATGTTCAAAGTAAAATTATTTCGTACCAAAAATAATTGTTAAGTCGTGCTTGAACACATTCGGATTTTTTTTGTCAAGTCGTTCTTGAAATTAGAAAGGTTTTTGTTAATTCGTACTTAAAATCATTCGGATTTTGTTAAGTCGTACCAGGAATAATTCGATTTTTTCATCTTTTTATTTAAGTTTCTCTTGTTGTTGGTTAAAGAGCTCTGCTTCTTCCAGGAACTTCCGGCTTTTCTTCCGACATTAACGGAAGACCCACTCGTTGCTTTGCAACGAGCTTTGCTCTAGTTCTTTCTAAATTTGTTTTCGTCGAGGATGTAAATTCGGGGGTGGGGGGGTGGGGGGGGGAGGACTACCAACGAACACCACGAATATTGAGCCACCTTGAATTCTAACGATTCCACAGTAAGTGAAAAACAATTGGCATCTATTTGAATAATGCATCATTAAATTTACTTCACTATGCAATTCATTATAACGGCAAAAATAAAATACCAATAAATCAAACCCAACGAACATCCTGGAATGCACACAAGAGAAAAACCGTCACTGAGACTTTGAATTATTGATACATTGCTTTTTTTTTACAATAGTTAAAGTTCATCAACAATTTTTCGCGCTAATATCCATTAAATACCAACACCAATCATAAAACGTCAATGTCTGCTTCAAATATTTATCAACAGCGATCGATTGATTTACCGTAGTATACATTTTGTCTTGATTTGTTTTGTATTAACATCTCTCTCTCCTCTGTCTGTCTGTCTGTCTGTCTTTCTCTCTCTCTCTCTCTTTCTCTCGTTAAACACATGTTTCTAGAAAAAATTACGTCGAATAAAACACTTTCTAAAATAAAAGAACCAAAAAAATACTCACCTATGGTAATAATGGTTATACATGCTACGCACACAGTCTAACGATCCCGCTATATGTGATGTGGGTATCTACAGGTTGCTGAGATATAAGTTGACTATCAATTATTTATAGCTGAATAAAATGACGTGTCCAGAGAAAAAGTTCGGTTCAAGCATTCCACCCTACAACGCTTGTGAGATCAACTGATACAGTGTCCGTACTTACGTTCAAGCTTTAAAAAAGAATCAGATATATACGTGCTAATTATATGTTCGTATGATTTAGAAGGACCATATGATTTTAGGGTACTTTTTGGTAAGAAGAGAAATCTGTGATTTGATGCAAAGCTAAAACAAATGCAATCTACAGTGTATGTCGTAATTTTATATCATTAAAAGTATTCTAGAAGTCGTTTTTTATGTATTTTCGCAACGTTTAAAGCCCTTATTTTTATCTTCGAACAATAACTTATTCTGGTAATGCTACAATATTTCAAAATGCGTACATTTATGCAATACATGTATCATTTTCCCAAAATGTAAAAAAAAAAGGGCTTTTGAGCTGAGACTACCCAATCGATTTCGCTTGAAACCACGTCATTTTAAATATTATGTTTTGATGCAAGCAATAGATATCTACGTCCAACCGAAAGTCCAAGGTCTTATTAAATGGTTCTACTATAATACACAGTCAACAGATAACAACAGTTTTGTTTTCTTTTTTGTTGAAAAATAATAATAATTAAAACACTTACTAGAAACCAATATACAGGTACGACGAAAAGGCGACAATTTGAAGCATTCAAAAGTGAAGAGTCCTCTAATTTCTTCGCCATTCCTTCTATCTCATAGATAACCCTTTATTGTTCTTTCTATCTTTTGCTGATCTGCTTTTTGCAAATTGCGAACTGCACTTCAAAAGTACAAAATTAAAAACCCTTTCAGTTTGAATGTGCAAACCGAACTCATTGTTTATTTCTTAAAAATCCTAGCGTTTAATATTTCTGACTGATGTCGGAATAAAGTTCCAAAGTGCAACGATACAATCCATCTCTGATGTCGTATCCACTGAGTATTGCATCTGCTGTTACAAAGAATACAAAAGTCCCCTGGACGGGTTAACCCTTTGCCGTGACGAGCTATTTCATAGAACATTTTTATAATTTTGCTTCATGTTGCTGTATTAGTATAATGTAATGATATAAGCGATAACAAAAACGTGTTGGTTCCTTTATAAAACCACAATGTTCCAAATCTCCAAGGTTAAAGGGTTTTATGTTTCATGTTAAAATCAGTGTTTTATTAACATATCGGTTTTCTTTCAGAACACTTCAATTACATGATTAATAAAAGTAATTATCATCCCTACGTCATGTTAAAAACATCAAAATGACATTAATTTTGTTAAATCTACAAATATGGACAATGTACATTTGTACATACATGCTTTCTACAAAGTCACAGTATAACATTTTTCTATGTTCCAATCCGATTGCTGTGATATGTTTCTCAGTTTGAAAAATTCTTAGTTTTAAAAACTAAATTGAATGCAAATTAAGTAAATTGAAATAGATGTTCTAGAGAAAGTAAAATTCAAGAAATTATAAAATGTAGAGTTGCTTTCATCCGTACACGAAAGTTCATTACTTAATTCAAGGTCAGAAAATTTGTGACATAGCTTAAACCCATGTTTACACCTATCTTCGTTTGAGCTAAGACTATGCAATACATGCATATTTCATTCGAATTAAAATAGCGTCATTTTTTACTTGTTATTGGAAGAAATGGATAATTACTTTCTCCCGAAAGTCCAAGGTTTTGGTAAAGTGGTTCTATATGGAATCATCAGAAGCTCGTCTCATGCATTGACATTCCACAGAAAATGTCACCAGTGAATTCAAAGGATTTTGGGTTGTTTTTTATTTCAACATTTTGAAAGTACTCTATGTTTAATCGAGGTTAGTCCATAAGCAGTATTACATGCATAAGTCACGAGTAATATTTTTGTAATATGAAGTCTATCGAGAGAATTGCTTAAAATACATTTCGCTAAATCCACATTTGTCCGCTGTGGAGGCGAAGCAGTGTAAATACACGGTACACATATAAGCGGATCCAAAATGCATATAATCTATACTTCTTAGTAGAACCGAGTAAGGTTGCAAAAGGCATGATTGTACGTTTATTTCTGATAGTCTTCAATGCTCTTACAAGCTTAAAAATAGTGTAACACTGGAAAAGTGGTAGGTCGTCAACTTGAAAGGATTCACGAATTTCTGCCCCCACCCTCATCCTCCTTTCTCCTTAATTCTACAAATAGGAAGATCCTTCTATTTTTTTTTGATAAGCTTATTTACAAAACTATTTCTCCATGGAAAACTTTAAATAAATAAGAATAAAAATTAAAGAATCAACGAATTAGAAAAAACTTCACATTAGGTTCTTTCTTGCTTGGCTTGCAGTATCGCACTCGACTCTTTCAAAACAAAGCAGAAAAGCTAGCATTGCTATACTTATTTGAATATGTCAATCTAAGGATCTAGAGACGTTGTCTACATATGCATAATGAATATTCAAAGTCTTCGTTAGATTCAAGACAAGTATTTCTATACAACAGGCGTTAAATTCGCAGCAGATACCAATGGTATTTTACCACACTTTCAAAGATGAACTCGAAAGAAGTATCGCTGCCTGTTGTTGTAGGTTCTATTCTGTTTCGAGAAAATCATTAATATTGGTTATCTCTTTTATATTTGCCGCAATCAATCAGATCACTTTGTCAGATATTTCAAGCAACCACGGACAACCACAATGGCCCAGGAAAGCCAATTTGTAGCGTTTTTCTTCTCATAAATTGTGAGGCTTGCGCTACTAGGATGTGCGAGAAATGGACGAATATATAAAAGACCTAAATGACATCATCTATCATGCACATAATAGAACTACTCAGCACAAAGCTTGGTGGGGATTGCTTCTAAACGATTCCAAAGAGGATATATTGGCAAGAATGCATAAAAAATTCTTTAGACGTAAGTACAGCGATCTATCACCCACTGTTATGGATGGTTTGCTTGCCTTTCGCAGAAACATGACAAACATCTGTGAAATACTTCTAGACTCCATCACAAGCTCTTTTGCATAGAAGGAAATTTCCCTAAACGTTTCCTCTGAGTTCTAATCATAAACCAATCTAAGGATGTAAGCCCTGTGCACAACAGCTATGAATACATACAGTGGCTACATCGATTCTGGTCACACATTATCCACACTAACGGTCGTCCCCCCAAGGAGGACAAGGCGGTCAGTGACACGAAAGACATGATGCTCAGATTACGCCATTTGCATTTAAGTTACTTATGATAGAAAAAGGAGCCTGTTAATTTGATCAAGTCTGATTTATTCTCTCTCTCTCTCTCTCTCTCTCTCTCTCTCTCTCTCTCTCTCTCTCTCTGAGGTAAACTAGGAATCTAAATTCATTTGATTGTTATTCTCTCTCAATTTCTCTCATGAAAGCTTGAAATGAACCCAAGAATGGGACATTCTACGAATAAACTTCAAAAAACTTTCGAATCTTAAAATTGTCAAATCATTGTTCAGTTACACAATCAGTGTAGGCAAAACCAAAATAAGTGCTTTTAAAGATCTTCAATTTTCAGATGTGCATATTTTAAAAATAAAAACGTTCCTAACAAAATATTCAGTAAATTGACAACAGATTTTTCATGAATATGTCTGGGATTTTTGCCAGTATCCTCTCCCAAAAGAAGCTGAAACTATATATAATAACAAAACAATGTATTTATCGTTGCTGGATCATATCAGATTCTAAACATCGTCTAAATTCAGAGAGCTTACACTTGTACAAGACGATAAAGCAAGTGTAATTACACGAATTGCAAAAAGATTCTAATTGCATCGTCTCTGCTTCACTACATATAGTTGTAAAATAACGCTTCTAAACACGACAAATCCCTTTGGGAAAAGTCCAAATTTGATTTTAATAACTTATTATGAATTGCAGCTATTATATGCACCCTGTTGCATCTAGCCTATGACAAATGAATTCAAAAGAGAGAAACTAAAATCGATAGCAGTTTGCAACTTTGTTTTCCGGACGAAAACCGATAGCACTCAGTTTATTGTTGTGAGAACTGGTTAGAATTCCAGAAAAATATTTAGATTAAATCACAGTTCTCAATTAGTTTAAAAATCCCCAACGAGTTGGTATTGATTGTCTGGCTTACATGCAATAGCGATTGAGATCAATAATTGATCCTGATTTTTACCTGGAGGTTCCCGTATTGATGCAGGACCAAGCCATCTCTAGATCTAAATCCTTCAGTAATCCAACATGATCACCTTCAGAATATAAAAAAAATGAAACCAGATAACAGAGATAAACTCAGAAACACTTCACTGTCCCCAGCTTGTCAGTGATCAGTGCAGACAATAACACTAATATCTGGTCCATGTCGTGTGTTCCCATGGATGTCAACGTAACACATTGAGGAATTTAATGCTTCCACATTGCCAGGAGAATCAAAGCAATAAATTATGCATCAGTGATTGCCAAGTACATACAACACATCAAGATATTCTCATCATCATCACCATCATCATCTGATGTCACCTAGGTTATCCCAGGGAGTTAAATCAGAATTCGAGGCAGAATAACAAATATACATCATTGGTATCTCACTCCAAATCGAAACAAAAAGCAGCAGTCGCGATGCTTTGAATACAAATCCCTGTTGATACGTTTTATTCTTTGTCTTCTTCCGTAATCCAAGTCGTGACAAACTGGAAGACAATGGTATTATATCTTATCTTTTTATTGTTTAAATTCTCGATTTCCGTAAAAATGCTGAAGGAAACTACGGAAATAAATCCGAGGTGCTTTATTGTCTAGAGATTTTCACTTTTGAAATTTTACAGTAATATTTGAAGACATGGCTAGGTTGGTGACACTATGAACAGCTGCAATTTCAGAACATTTAGCCACTGTCTCTTATAAGCAGACAATTCGAAGTCCGTAACACGCAATTCATGTCAAAAATTTCACATTCACCAGCTGGCTTTTAATTTGTCTGCAAATCACCATATCAAAACAAAAACAACCGAATCCGCAACAGATTAATCCCAGAACAAACAGAAACTAATGGAAAAGTCAATGACATTAAATAAAAAAATTCCACTGAAACTTCCTTCTGTACGCAATTATAAAACTAGCTGCCTAAAATGTAAAAGCCGGATCGCTCCAATCAGTTTTTGAGGAGTCATCGGGGCTTATTCGTTCGACTAATTGCCACGATGTAAAACTAAAACGAAAATCTCTATTCCATCAACTCTTCTACAAGTTCCCAAACACGTCTTATTGATTAGAGCTTTCCTTCCTGAATCTTTATATAGATCTGCAGCATTCGACAAGGAACAGGCCCAGCGGACAGACGAGACAGCGAAACAACGCCATTATCAAAAAGGAAATTTAAACTGGCAACAAAATGCAACGTTCGTGCGGCAATGATTTATCATCGTAAGCGCATCTTTTGCCAGCTAATCGTATAAAAGTCTTACATTTCCATATGATCTAATATATCGTCATTATCGTCCAACATGTGTTATTATGAGGCGGCGAACACCAAATTGATTTGACAACTTTGTTGGTTTATGTGTGTCTCTCATTTAATAGTTACATTTGCAAGAGTCTACAAATATTAGTCACTAATTTTCAAAAGAACATTCAGACTTTCGCTGTGAAATTGAGAATAACAATTTCTACGTCACACGACCGTTACATATTGTTACATATTCCACAACGTGATTCGAACCACTTCTGGAATGCAACTTTAGATTAGGAAAGAATCCTCAAGTCTGTAACATTTCATTAAGTGACAAAGTTCGCTGTTTACTGTAATTAAAAAGTCTTATGATAAATAAGAAACTGTAATGAAAGCTACAGAATACACATCGCCAAATTAATATTAGCATTCATTCGTCCATATATTGCCATTGACGTGATTTCAGTCTTTCAAAATAAAAACAGTAATCAAAGCAATACATTTTTCCAATCTCATTCCTTGGCTTCGTCGAGATTACATGTATATTTCAATAAAACGTTATATAACTTCCTGAATGTAAGAAATAACGTGTAAGGATAGAGATGTTTCTTCTGTGTTTTACTTCTTGACTCCGTTCAACATACGGCAATAAAACCAAATAAACATCCTAAAGATTACATAATCGTCTCATTGTCGATATATCAAGCAGAAAATGCAAAATTGACACAATTTGACAGACAATATAGGGAAGAAACCTTACTTTTTCTGGATCTTTAAACAGAATAGGTGTGAGAAGGTTATTGGTTAAACTTGACAATTAATTAGCTCGAACGCCATTTCATTGATTTGCTTCCTTGCATAATACAACTTTCTTTCATATTTAATCGGAAAAAGAAATTTTGTCGGTGAGTTATATCTAAAGATATACGAAAATGTAGCCACCACCATTAGTTATATCCCAAAGCCTTCACTTCTAAGTGTGACAGTGTGTTTTATCTTTTAAGCTCCCAAATTGTCTTATTTTTTCTGACAACTGCTCAATGTTAGTGTATCATCGAAGGAATCAATTCTCACCACACAGAATCCCTCGATGGTTACCCATCTTCATCACGAAGACAACAAATATGCAAAGATGGAATTATCTTTCCAAACCACTGCCAGCAAGCAACTTAGAAGAAAATGATTTAAACCTACCGCCTTCACATCAATATTTGAAAGATTCATCTAGTGAACACGTTAAATTGATTGTTTAATTCATTTTCATATTAATACGTGTCACTGTAGTAAAGACGTTAAGCATAGTAGATGTATTACTCATACATGTAATATAGTAATATAGTATATCGTATAACTGAAGTCATTCAAGTTGCAAATTTTTTAAATCAGACAAAAAAAGGTACACGTACATGTATTTATAGTAGTAGTAGTAAAAATAGTAATTGATGTTCTTGTGGTTTTTTTAACTCTTTTGTCGTTTTCGTGTCGGTATTTTGCAGTGAAGGTGCATTTATGTATTTACATTACACTAGAGACACGGTATCATTTTTAAAATCTTATATACTAGCAACGATACATGTACATGAAGTTATGACCTTAAGATAATGAGCGATTGTAATATAAACTTGTACCACTGTCTGTACCGTCATTCGTTTCAGAGATACATTGCTCTCAATACTCTCTCTCTCTTCTCTCTCTCTCTCTCTCTCTCTCTCTCTCTCTCTCTCTCTCTCTCTCTCTCATAAATTGCACATAGAAATTCAAATATATCACAAATTTGATTATCTTTACATCATTATTAACGTATGGAAAACCAACGGTCTCTAGAAGTTAAATTCCAATAATACGCGGCTCTGATCACGGTATCCCATGCTGACATCGTTGACAGAAATTTTCGGTTAATTCAATTAGTTCTCGGCTGTATAGAACAACACACTCAGGTTTGGTGACACTAATTTGTCGTTAAGGGACAATTTCTTCCTAAGTTTGAACAAATGGCCTTGGCTGAAATGTTAATCTATTTAAATCTGATTTAAGAAATTCGAATTCTCTCAAGATGAAAACAGTTGCACAAAACAAAGAAAATCTAACAAATATATACCATGAAAATGGAATTCGAATAAGTGAATATTCCATATTAATCAAACAAAATCAAAAGAAAATAATAGGAATGTATCAATAAGACATGTACTCTCCACCAAATCAAATGATTTATTTTTAATGCAATTAAACGAGTCATTGTATCTTTCTCAGTGCGAGACCGTGTAAAGAAAAAAGTCAAGGTCAAAAAGAAGGTCAAGGTTTAAAAATATTACAAAAAAAAATAACCGATAAATATTACCTGGACAAATGTAAGTTACTGCTACTGTGACACGGTATAAAAGGACGCTACATTACGACTTTTTAAACCAGTTTCTGGATACCATTTGTGGCACATCCATTTTGTTACTCTGTTTATCGATTTCTTATTAATTGCAATCATTAAAATTCATTATGCGTCCGTAAGATCAAAGCCAAATGAATTTCCCTTTGAACAATGCAAACGACTTTGCCAATTTGTATTGCAGCTCAAGTTAATGGCTTTTTAATGAGGTCTGTTCGACTAAGAGAAAAGTTAACGAGATTGACCAAGAAAAGGTCAGGCTTTCCCTGAGATAGTAGCTACATATGTAGTACATATCTGAATAAGTACTCAAGCTACCTACTGGTACTAGTTTGTACAAATGCACCAATCAGACACAAATATCCGGGTCCTTTGTGAAACAATGTGTTTTGCAGACATACAACGTTCGTATTTTCATTCATTATTATACGAATAACAACGTAAATTAGATGTATATTATTACGTTGAAGTAACGTTACAGCCCAAATATTGAGTATTTGCACTTGTAGATCAGTTATGTTTTTTGTCCAAAGTTACTTAAAATAAACTGAACGGTTAATCTCTGGTTGTATTTTGATGTCAGTCATATAGTCTGATATTTGAACATGCCATTAAACTGTCTCCAAAGATGCTTTATATATCTTTACCGAATACTTTAAGTTCTATATCGAATACTGTTAAGCAAAGTTTATCCAGAAGAAACCTGTATCCGTTTACGTACGCAGTGTTCGGCCTCTTGTAACAATTTAAAGTTAATGTTCATGAGATAAAAAATTAAGACTTGTTGGATTTCCATGCACAAGTCCACTGTTGGGTCCTATTGGTGCTCTTCCCAAAACACAAAAGTCTCTGATATCGATTTGGAGTAATAGTGTAGTTAAAATATAATTATCATGGCATAGGAGATAAATATGAAGTTTCTAGATTTTTTTTGACGGACGTTTATATATGTGATGAATATCGATATGATAACTACCTACCATCCATCAGGATAATACTCATGGAGAGGACACATACAGACTTCTCTATCGACCAGTGGATGATGAAAACATTGAGTCCTCATCTGCTACTGAACACAGAGTACATTTACTAGGTAGATCGCCTTAGTCTCAATTTTTGTGATTGGTCTACGAAATGATTTGGAAAATGTCACACATATGCCTAGAATTAGGAGAGAGACTTGGTAACCATATAACTAATGTCTGTCATTTTGCTTTGGCATAAGCATAAGAAATGAAGACCTTATATCTATTTCCTGACATTCATCCGCTTTTGTAACAGTTCAGAAAGCGTTCAACAAACTTATTTCTTCAAGAATTCATAAACATGACAGTGTTGTCTTTACGTAATTATTATATGCATATTATCTGCAATCAATCCAGATGCTTTTAAGTGTTTTAGTGCCCAAACACCAGCTAATACTACGATAGATCAATATTAACCAAACTTTGCTTGGACGTCGTCTTCAGTTCCGCTTATTTCATCAACAGTTGTATATTTCATGGAATCATTGATTTAGTGTGGAAAGTATGAAATTAATACAAATCAAAGTACTGAAGTACTGAGGGGAGTTGATTTTATCGATTATCATTTATTTTAAAATCAACTTATCTTGCATGGCAATTAGTTTTCTAGTCTGTATTTGAATTACGCACTTTTTATTATATGAATTTTTAGACTTTCGAGAAACCCCATATGAATCATGTTGTGTAATATTTAAAGATAGATTTCAAACTATGTATTAGAAATCGAAACAACTTCTAAAAATCGTATGGATCCAAGCACTATTGATATCGAGCTCTAGTCTCGTTCAACCAGACGCTCGGCTGTCTCCGTTAATATCCGACTAGCAAGAAGCCTCTCTGCTTGTCGGAGATTTACGGAGACAGCCGAGCGTCTGGTTGAACGAGACTTTATTAAACTCTGGCGTAGGAACACATGAGACTACAAAATATCTAAATTGTTCGTATTAAGTTTCGTATTCAAGTTTCCTTGAAAAACAATGCTTCAGCATACGTTACATCGAATTTTTCTATTATTTTCAAGAACTAAGTCTTGTTAGCGGCGATGATTTGTGCTTAGGTCCCAACACTGTTTCACTTTCGGTTTGCCAGTAGTAACTGCATAGGAGAGTTGACTCAAACTCTCAACTCCCAAAAATGAGATGAAACCAAATCATTTCCAATCAACATAGATTTTTTTCCGAAGTCCGCCAGTCAATGAAATGACAAATAAGTGGTCTTTGTTTGATTTATTTTAACGATTCCTCTTACAACACGTTATTCAAAGCAACCATGGACATCATACAGAACCTTCTGATACGGATCAACATATGATTATATTAAATGTAAATTGCCCATAAAAAATGTTCTCAGTTGTTTATAAAGCAAAGAGAAATGGTAATAAAAAGACCGTGATCTGCGATATTTTACCAAATTGCTAAGTCAAAAATGAATCTCGGTCTCATTATAAAAGAAACATTATATTTAAGAGGCATATATTGGAGACACGCGGACGTGGACGACAGGCGCTTTCGTTATGAGGGTTTTATTTTCCCTTTTCCTCATTGATTTAATAAAGAGAGAAAAAGTCGTTTTAGCTGATGAGAAGAGACAAAGTCACTTTCGACCTAAATAGATAAGTTAACATAAATGACCTGTTTCTAAATTGCCCTAACACAAAAATAGCCTTTTCTTGCAAAAAACATTTGCAAAGATCTTTATCAAACGCACGGCTTCTTATCTTACTCCCTTATAAACCCCGTTATTACTAGGAACTACTCTAGTAGAGACGTAAACGTCGATATCATGTTCGCAATGAATATTTTCTCCTCGTCTTGTCGTGAATTATTGGGAGCTGGTAGACACAATACCAATAAATTCAGACTCCGTGGTACAGTGTTTAGTACAGAGTTCCCAAGCTGACATTGACAATCAGAAGAACTTAATACCCCCCTCATATACAGTCAGATTCTGCACGTCTGGCCTAATGACCAAACAACGGCATTATCGGAGAAAAAACCACTTATCGGTGCGAGTCAGATGCTAAACACTGTAAGGGCGTGTCGTTTGGAATGCTAAACAATACATGCTTGAAAGGAATGGACATTTGGGTCAAGAATGATATCTACGATTGAAGTGAATAAAAACGCTATTTGATGATTTCAAAGAAGGGATAAAGAAGATGGGTGGATAAGGCGTGTAAAATGCCCATACGCGGTCGGACAGGCTACTGAAAAAATAAAGTATCAGTAAATATGCTGGGATTTTTTAAATCATTTAAAACAATATATATTTAACGAATCATTGATTTTTAATCTATAGGTATGTTCAATACTTGGAATATGTTGACTCAAACAGGCGTATACGTATCAAAACCTGCAAATATTGTCATTTTTTAGAACTTCAAGGCATTTTCTTTTATAGAGTGGGTCTGTGCTCCATATTTTTCTCATAGTCTAATTAAGGTCTAATGTAAAACAAACCGATTTCAATCAACAAAAACGTGGAGAAATGACCCACTATACATTAAAAATATCATTTTGTATCCCAACAACTGAACGTATTGAAAAAATAATACAAGTCCGGTAATTCGTGACCTTAATCACACGCAATATTTAAAAAGCCGCCTTTGTTGTGTCTGAAATGGCTCAGTGGTTAGTGTACCTGGCATAAGCTAACCGTATATATCTAGGTTTTTTATGTTACGGGTTCGATACCACCAAAATCTCCGAAAATATTTTTTTCTCTTATTTTTTGTTAAATATATTAAAAATTGACTATAGTTAGAAATTTTGCTTTTGCAAAGTTGTATTATAATATATTTGAATAGATTTAATTGGGGAGAAATAAATTTAAAATTGTATTTACTGCTAAACCGAATGGGCATTTGCGCCATCTTATTCCCCCATCTTCTTAATAAATGCTATTACTATAGCTGCATGATTTGGATGTACTGTCCAGAATTGGATTTTCTTAAGTTTCCAAAGTAATTGTTTTAAAAAAAAATCCTTTTATTTTTTATCAAGAGATAGAATTATCACTTTAATGAAGCTTTAAAAGAAAAGTCAGCCAATTCAGTGTATATTCACAAACTATTTAAATAAATATAAAACGATTTCTGATTGAAAAAAGGACATGTATCAAGAGAAAACAAAAACATCAGCACAGAAGGTAAGGGAATGGACAGTGAACATTCACAGCAATTATTCATTACTTTTATTGATGCGCTGTGTTTTACTTTATCTAATTAGATACATGTAAATGAGATTGGAATTTGCCATGATTAGGTTTCATACAGGACCATCTTGTCACAAAAAGATTGATATAATTGTGATTAAAAATTATCGATATTTTAGAGCCAGGGAATTGTACGATCTCCCATGTTTGTGATGCATGTGTATGATGAACAAAATGGGGGGGGGGGGCACAAAGTTACGTTTTCAATCCGTGGGTCTAGGAAAAAGGACATAAATAAAATGAATTGGAAAAATTATTGATTATATCAATGCAATCACAAATAGAGACATACATTACTATAAACATATTACATGTACATATTGCATTTGGCTGCTTATTTGGCGCATAGCAGCGTTTGCTTAATCGAGTTCATTACCCATCGCTACATGTATGTATGTTTATTTTGTTTGTGTATAAATATACTTTTTTTATTTAGAATGGCTCTACATCAAATCTATGCTACGAAATCCAAATGCTGGCGGAATTTTGATGTTCGTAAAATGCTAATTCCGTAAAATACTGATTAAAATATATAACGTCTATAGCATATTGCCAGCATCATCAATAACCAGGATGCTTAAGAGTATAATCATCATGATATTCCGCGCCATTTATATAAAAATCATATACATCTGTAAACAAAAAAAAAACACGTCAACAACAAAAGTAAATGCTCAAAAGTTTGCTAGTCAAAATATGCCTAGTCTAATTTAGTGCGAGACCAAAAGACGACCAACGCCGTAACAAATTAGATATTCCTAATTGAAGTCAATTAATATAATATTAATATGAGAACTTAACGAGTGATTTTTATCAATAATTGCTGTAAGGAAATAGCACTGTATGTCCCTACTGCAATTACATGAACATACATCCACAAACATCTCATATTTCTGATCAATTGTTCACACGCGTTGCACTGATCTACAGGAAAATAATTTGTCAAGCTTTGACATCAGCTAACAAGTAACAAGCTACGCTGCTTCAAGGCATCGATTTACATCATAGTGAAGGATAGACAACTCTTGAATTGTATTTCTTTATTTCTTCCACAATACCATGTATGTACCATGTACAGTTAAGTACATATAGATGCAGCTTGGTAAGAAACATATCGAGTTCCGAGTTTTTACTTCGATAATACAAAATCAATACAAAATCCATTTAGCAACAGATCAGATGTTCTAAGTCAAACACAGCAAAGTCTGCAGACGATACAGATTTACACACGATACAGGTTTAAAAATTAGAACAGAATCGCAAAGGTTTGAAATAGTTATCGTGCATTTTCTGCAAATTATCACAAACTTTCCGGTATACACACACTCTGACTATAGCAATCATTATGGTATCATAAACATTACCAAACCTACTCATAACCTCAGCAAACGTACTCAAAACAGTATACATCTTTAACATTTCACACCCTCAGCGCAATGGCAGACTTTTAACATTAAAAGGGTCTATATGTATATCGTACGACTCCGAGAAGTGTTCGAACCTCGGCTAAACATGTCTAGCTTTAGGTTACTAGTGCATCACGTCAAAAGGACCCAGTCGCCAATAAGCTTTCGAGCTTTCATGGGTTATCCTAACATCGTATTTATTATGTCTTCCGAACACCGTGTCTTTCAAATTATAACCATTTTAATAACAATGAAGCATACTTATCTATGTATGATGACATGTTACCAAATAAATCTATCCTTTTGGCAGTCATTGTGTACTAGCAAGTAAAGCAATTGCCCAGTGCAATCCAAGTACAAATATCAATAGTTTCTCTGTCGGAGTTATCTACCTTAAAGGATATTTTACGCATAAATCATTTCGCCGCGCATATAAATCCATGAATATAAATACTGTGAAAAGTTTAACAAAGAAATACCCTAAAAAGTGTGATCAACCTATGCATGCGTACATGTATTTTCTTCCTGGACAAGCTTTAAATTTTATCCAAAAAAAAAACATTTAACACGCACTAAACTCATACATCAACCTTTTTATACATTATTAATTGCATGTCTCAATTATAAAGAAAAATAAAGTCGTTTAGACCTTTTATATCAAATAAATTACTATCTTAAAATTCCCTTCTTCCAGAAAATTGATATTCTATTGCAGTAGATGCAATTACATCGTGCGTGCAAGGTCCAAGTTTTCCTCCCTTCTTCCGATTGAGATCACACGAACTTCAAACAATGCAGTATAAATCGCCTAGTGGCACACAAGAAATAGATAAAGCAAAGCATTTCAAAATCCCCCACACTACTTACAAAAGAAACGAAAGCCTAACAGTAGGTGTGAATTGGTGAACGAAGTGAAAATTTTTGTTTCCCATTGAAATTGTCTCTTTGCATGACGTGAAACTCTTTTTTAGCAGTTTTCAGTAAAAAAAATCTCAGATAAATGTAATTATTCAATGGTTCCGATAAAAAAAAAATCATTTTCTAGATTATTTATTCTAGTCTAAGAGTCACACTTTTTAAATAAGTCACAAGTTCTTCCTCAAAGTCGAAATAAACAATTACACGCTATGAGAGATTGGACAAGTGATTTACATTGAGGAAGTCAGTTCGATTTATGAACTGTTTCAACTCAAACAGCAACATGAGACTTGCCATTATGAAATAATTCCAAAATTACAAGCGCGACTTTTATACAAGGGGCAAATTAAAAGAGTCAGCGGATTGAAAATAAAATAAAATGAAAAAAAGTCAATGAAATTTCTGGTGAAAGATTACTGCAGAGTAGAAATCTGCAATATTCACTTTCTACGTATTTTTTTTCACTTTCAGTGGTTAATGGCACAGGTCTATCCTGTAATATATCAATTGCAATGCACTTGTAAAAGCCGGGAATCTAACATTTCAACTTTCAACCACGCTCAATTACTTCATGAAAGTCTGAATCCGAACCTTAACAAATCTTAACTTTCATTAAAATAATACGTGCATGTGTGTAACAACAAACATCGCCATGTTCAATGTACTTAGGTCGCTAGATTGGTTTCTTCAACCTTTGACTACTTGCATCAGTACGTCATCTATATATTCTGTAAAACTATCTTCAACGCTAAAGCCTTAAAACGCATAAATTCTTAAACATGCATGCAATTTGACTTATAGATTGCCATGATTTCTAACCACAGTGGGAACCCAATGGTCCCTACATATGAGACAATACATAACTAAATGATTTATCTCTGACGGCCGTGCATCAGTAACCGCCGCCACGTCATGTCAGTAAACAACTCAATTAATGTGTTGTTGAAGATGTATCGCTCAGAGTTTTTGTTCCATCGTCATCATTATTTTGTTAATGCAAATTTTTAACAGAATACTAAGTTTGTGATTTTGATTTTAAATTTGAAATCAAATCTCGGATGCAAGAATTTATTTGATGTGAACAATTACCCTAACCTATATAAATATACATATACTGAGTTCTTTTCATGAAGAGGCACATTTCTAGATGAAATTTAGTTTTAAATTAAGAAAAATTCAGATTGTTTACAAATATGTATGAAAATAATTCAGGGCCGCCCCTCACCTGAAATCAAAACATTAAGTGAGCTCCTGAATAAGATCGTACCTGTTTATTAAAATTCAGCGTAATTACCCAAAACATGCATCAGTAACTTCCTTCAATTCCATCTTTTTATTCTAGATTTACAAAAATCATTTTATGTTTCTTTTATATTTTTTAAATACCAAACACTTAAAAAATATCCTTCTCTTTCTCCTTTCATGCATATCCAAAGTCTACCACACAGATATGCTGGCAACTCTATTCTTTTTCTTCTTTTTTATTTCATGTTAAACACAAACACTGAACCATTCAATACAAATAAAAATCACAGCATTGAATGTTAGAGTAACTTGAGTGAAACCTTATACCTGAATATTAAAATTAAGAAACCCAGCATGCATATGATGGTACAACAAAACAGACCTACAGGTGAGATGTCAGGGTTAATGATCTACCAGTAACACCATTGAGTGTGGCTAAGCCATTTGCCATGGATTCTCATATGCTGGGGGGTTTTTGGGGGGGTGGTGGGGCATTGAAATCATGTAGTTTTCACTATAATTACAATTTAACTGAAAGTTAACAGTACATGTGCACTGCAATGACTGCATAATTATATCATTCACCAATTTGACACATGGTCTGCTATTTCAACTCCTAAGAACACAGAAGGTAATTATCAATAAATAATACAATAGGAAAACTACCACGTGCTCTTATAATTAACACTTCCAGTTCAATTTAAGTTTGATCAATGTTACCTGAGCCCTGTTATATTGTCTGCCTTAAACATATGTTAAGTGTAACAGACTCGTGAGTACTTATATAATTACTGAAAATCCAGAGCCGAGATCGAGGAGAAAGAACATCCTGAAACTCTGCCACTTAATGGATGTGCGTCCATCATTATTGTTCTTTTATGGCATTATCTCCTTAGAGGAATATATTGATGGTACAGCAGGTGCCTGTACATATACCTAATATGATGCCTCCCTGAAAAATCCTCAGCTTTGGCCATTATAGCTCCAACAGTAAAAATACAAATCTTGTTACCACTTATTAGGCCTACAATGGTAACACAATAAATGCACACTTCTGGTTCCTCTTTCAATACTTTTTCCATTGTTTCTACATGTTTTGGTACATTTCCTCACTCTACCATAAACTTACCAATGCAGTTTAGCATAAGTATTGATAATAAGTAAATGGCCTTAACATAACCAATTCTGCTTTTCACAAAATATTAATTAGAAATTAGGATCTTGACATATTATGCTTTTTTAAAGAATAGCCCTTCACTCACAAAGACAAAACAGTCTTCTTTTCACTGAAAAATTGGAACAAGTGAAGAACCTCAACTTACTTGACACTTTCTCTTCGTAGTATGGGCGTGTTATGCATGGATGATCTCGCCTCCCATGACCGCTTGTTCAGCACGCGAACGCCGTCATTTTCGTCAGAGTCCTGGGGGGCCACGGCGGTGTACTTTTGTGCCAACAGGTCGGGGCTGTCCATTTCATCCCCGTCATCGTCCGTCTTATTGAAGCACCACCCACACAGTAGGACCGCCACCACCAGCACCACCAATGACCCTATTGCACTGATGACAGCCAGAAAGACCTGGCCAGATTCTTCCATGTCTGTGAAAACAATTATAGTTATCATACATAAGTAATTTAAGCATACATATTGTATGAAAATAATTTATCATTCAAATTGTTTATCTCATAATATCATAACTTTACATAATATAAATAAAAGACTTTAACAAGGGCATTGAACTAAAACATAAACATCCCAATGGACACTATCTAAGCAAGGAAACTGCAATTTACATTCTCATATTATAATAATAACATCTTACATCAATGGGGTTCATGATCATAACAACAGCATTGAACAATATGCCCTAGTTAACAATAATTATGTACTTTGCAATATAGGCTGGAATGTCAAGTTGGTAACACACATAGTGATCATAAATAGGCTCATGTGAGTTTGGTAACGTTTCATTTATAGCATATAAATTTGGAGAAAGAAATATTTGGTATGGTTGCTGAGAGTTATATATGTTCTCCTGAAGTTGCTTTGAAACAAATGAATCAGTTGGTGGATTGACTGGATCTCCCTTTTCAATCGGCCAGGGTCAGAGGTCACAAATATTGGTAATTATATGTGCAATAAGTTTAGTTTGTTTTTGTAGTTAAGTTTTGGAGAAAAAAAAATGAAAATAGGAATATTATGTGGATGCATGATGTCAATTGCACGATATTTTAACCTTCAGCTCAAGTAAGCTAAATTTGGTTTTTGCATGACAATGGACAGAGTGAAGGAAAATGGATAAACAGAGCAATGTGGTCATGCCAAATGCTTCTGACACCCTATATATATCCCTCCCCTCCAAACAATTGACAAATTTTGGTGAGAAATTGAGAATAAAGGGTACTAAAACAATATTAATTGTGTAATTTAAAACTTAAGATATTTATAGCGACACTGTGTTGTTTTTATAAGAATTCATAATTACAAAAATTGTGGCAGATTTAAAAACACGATGATCACTAAACATTCATTAACCAGATTATTTCTGTAACAAAAAATGAGGGTTTTTTTTTCTATCATAAAGACTCTTACAATTTTGTATTTTAACATTCTCATAATGAACCTTGCTTAATTAAGTGACAATAATCAAAGAGTGAAGGGGAAAAACATTCTGCGATCAAGCCGTTTTAATGAATCCCCAAATGGAGCGGACTATTACGATGGTTCCTTAGAGTCTACATCTAGGACCATCCATCAATGAACGCGCCTGTCACAGACTCATCACAACTTCAAACCCAAAAACACCCTAGGCTGCAAAACTGCCACATACTCAAACAAAACTGAAATCACATTTCTGTTCTTCTGTGACTTGGATGCACTTAGCATTCAAAGCTATATATATTTACAATTTATGAGTAAAAGTAAATTGTTTCTATGTTAGATTTGTAGCATTAAATGTAAATATTTTATTCCATTTGTATTAAAATAAATTAAATGGTGTTGATAAAAATGACCAGGAAAAAAATTAAGCTGATCAATTTTGATCATGTATTGATCACGTCCCAATAGCGAAGAACTATTATAATTAATACATATGATTCAAATCAAATTCGCCTCCCATGCATGTAATAGTTCACAATTTTTTATAAAGTGTTTCAGGACATTATAAAATTGTTATGTTATTTTTTGGAATAGTTGGTAAATATATCATTGTTTTTCACCTATTTATTTGATTTATTTGCACTCACTGGCGATACATGTATATGATGTCAGAATGGTGACAGTTTTTTATAATTCAATCAAAAAGGGGCAAAATTTTGTGTTTTTCATATCTCTTTTTATTGAAATGGAAAAATACAGAGGGGCTTTTAACAAAAATAAACTTTTGGTCACTTATTTAGTCTTGGAAAAACACATCTTTGATAAAAATATTTATGCTCAATATTTTTGAAAGAAAACTTGAAAAAAGTTGTTTTATGCTCAAAACAAGAAAATGGTGGGCAAAGGTTTACTTTTTGATGTCATATTTCAAAATTTGGATCCATAAAAAAAAATTATGAAAAAGCTCCCTTATTTTGACGTATATTTGTACAAAGGAATCAAAGAATTACAGTAAATTGATGATGTTCATTTAAGGGAGCCATTATTCTATTAAGCTGATATCATATACCGGTATATATATATATAGTCCTTTGCTCAACTTCTATCCCGTTTAATGGTACCGTACGTATATCCTACTGTGAATTTATAAACCCCTTCTTCTCTGTAAGTGTAATTCAGTACAAGGCCATCCTTAAAAAATGTTTGTTTGGAATTGCAGCCTTGAAGTTTCTAGACCAAGGATCGAGGGAGGGAGGGAATTTCTGTTTTATTTTTCAAACTGAGAGTTCAATAATTCAAAATAGGTAAAAAAAAATAAAAATCTCCCCATAATAAAATTTTTTTATTTTTGCTAATAAAATTATTTTAGCGAGGGTATTTCAATGATTAGAAGCGAGAAGTAATTCCAAATAAACAATTTTATTTTAGCCTCGATCAGCATGATAAAGTAAAAAGTACATGATTGTATCTCCTATTTGAATTTTTAACATAAAACTGATTTTTGTTTCCATGAAAAATATTATTTGATATTAAAAACCATTTACATTTAAATAAACAATTATATATATATATATAGGTATATATACACATTGATGTATAAGTTCAAACTGATAACATTCAGTAGACCATATTATCAAAAACACAGAGTTGAACATTTCCGTAAGAAAAATACAGATGAACTTTGATATCTCCAACACTGATACCTCGAATACAATGGATATATGTCAAAGTGATTTGTAAGTCCCAACCACTTATTATAGTCCCCTACCGGTTTCACCCATTTTTTATTTAATTTCTATATCAACTAATAGTATGTACTTTGAATTTCCTTTGTTCTTTTATCTCTGATTATTTTTTAAAAGCATAACATCTCGTTTAAAACAGTTTTGAAATAGATGTATGCTTCGAAGCTTTCAAAGAATAATACAAACCGGTAGGGGACGTGTGTTGCTTATACAATTCTCTCGGAATGCTTGTTTTTTAAGTATTTTACCCTTGATATATCGAACACTCAGATATCTTGAACTTTTTAAAACAGTCCCATCTACTTCAAGATAACAAAGTTTGACTGTATATGTTCTTCCAAATGAAATATTATTTTTCTGTAATTCATCCATACAAATGCCCTCTCATATGGCAGAATATCCAGGTCAATTACTACAGCTCTCAATTTTATACAACTTATCAACACTTCACTGACATGATGAGGAAAGGGAGCATTTTCAAATTAAGTTATATTAAGTCATGCAGATATTGTATAAGACAGTCAAACCAAACTATTATAGAATTCAATTTCAATACACAGATATCTTGAACTTTTTTAAACAGTCCCATCTAGCTACTTCAAGATAATGAAGTTTGACTGTACATGCTCTTCATTAGACAAAATGAAATATTATTTTTTTCTGTAATTCACCTATGCAAATGCCGCTTTATATTGGCAGAATATCCATCATATCAAATACTTTAAAAGCTCTCAATTTTATAACACTTTCCATCATGTCACTAAAATGATGAGGAAAGTGAATATTGTGGAATCAATTAAAGTCATGCAGGTATTACATGTATAAGACAGTCAAACCAAACTATCTAAGAATTCAATTTTTTTAAACATGTCTGCACAATAAAATGAACTGCGCATTAAAGTTAAGTTAAAAGCATTCAATTTAAGCTAAAATTTACCTTCTTTAAATCACACCAGACTCCACAATGTCAATACACAACTGTGTTAATTGTTGATGGTATTTGGTTGTTTTAATTCTGCGCCAGACGGATTACTAATTAACGCCTTATCACATGATATTTACCATCCTTGAAAACTCACATTTGTAAATCCAATAAGACCTTTACTGTTAAATTTAATCTTCAAGACGACTACATGACTTTTTTTTTTAAGTAAACATATTAATATGTCCTGCTTGTATATATTTTTGAAATCAGAATATTATATTTGATCCTTAAAATACTTTAAATCTTTGATATTGGAAAAATCTCCTGCACAAATATAATTTCAAACTAGCTTCCCTGACTTACTAAAGTTCTCAAAGAAAACTGGCCCCTACATTTGTATTTCATATTATGATATATGTTGAGAATCCCCTCAAGAAAATTCAACAGACAAAAAATTAATCAAGGCAAATATCTTATGTCAATTATGATGTGAGAATTTACCATCAATTAGAAATTTCATTAATAAGCAGTCTTTAATATACATATGGGCAAGGAAGGAGAAACGCAGTCTCTGAGAAAAGTACAAAAAATTCTCTAGAGGAAATCAATGTTCTTTGCAAAGACCTTTGGGGTACAGTAACTATATACTAACCTGAGAATTCCCTGTGTAATCAGGGAGGGATAGTCTAAAGCAATCTAACATCAGTGGAGGCAGTCTTTATTAAAGTTATCCTTCTGGGATTAATTAAGATGTACATCATCAACAAACAGATTCAGACTCTGAACCATATATTACTTAACCTGAAGCCACTGTCGGTCTATCGCAAACAATTATTACATAGGTCATGCATGGTAATGATGTTGATTCAAAAGGAATCACCTGGCAATTAGTACACAATTTTAATGAAGCCTAAATTAATCATAAACAAGACATGTACCATTAATTAGCATGATTAGTATTATCAAAAACTCATAATTTTGTAATACATGTATGTAAAGTTGCAATTCCCTGATTTATTGATCAATGCCATAAATATGAAAAAATAATTCAATTTGCACTGTGTCGAATGGCGTAATTAGGTGTTACTCAGTTATGAAAAAAATGTTAGCACTCTATTTATGGCCACGGTCAAGTTCAAGGTCAATGTGATTATAGAATGTCTTTAATACTACGGGACTAGCCCATAAAACATGAAAATTTCATCTCATGATCATGAAATGATACAATTGAAAACATTTGATATTTTAAAGAATTTTTACTTTTTAAGTTGATATTTAATTTCTACATTCACATTCATTATTATACATTTAGCAGCTGCTATGATAATGCAGTAACTGTAAATGCACAAACTGATAAAATATCACTGAGTGTATTACCGGTAATTGTGACAGATTACAATAGATACAGGTTGAGATACTTAGAGTCTTTAAATGATACCTTTGAAAAAATTCTTCAAATTTTTTAAATTTGATTTCTCTGATAAACATAAAGACATAATTTTAAAATTCATCAATTAACCAAATGCAAATAATTGTAACAAATGTTTCAAAATACTGAATATTAGGCTGGACTTGAATCTTAATTGTCATCTGAGTATCTGAAAATGTCATATACAATTTGAAGTTGGCTCCGACAAAACATTCAAATAATCTTACAATGACTAAACAAAAGATGTTTGTGAAACACTTATGCACCTGAGTCCCCTGCAGAATTCTGAGATGAAAATGATCAAGGGGCATAACTCTGTCAAAAATTGATCAATCATACCCAAAATCAAACTTGACCTAGATTAATTCAATGATAAATATGTATACTAAATTTTATTTCAATAGGTGCAACCATTCTATGAAAAAAATGAACAGAAACTGCAAATAATGTATTTTTCAAAGTTTAAATTAATATTAAAATTATTAATAATTTTGTCAACAATTTTTTGATCGTACTCGAAATCAAACTTCACCTAAATACCTATATGATAAATCTGTATACCAAATTTCATTTCTGGTAGGTGCATTGCCTCTGCGAAGAAAATGAACGGGAACTAATGATCAACTGACAGACACTGACAGCAGCAAAGCAATATGCCCTACCCTCTTCAAAGGGGGGGGGGGGGGGGGGGGGCATGAACAACAGAATAAATAATCATCATCAAAAACACCAATGATGGTGTCAATCATTACAGATACAGTGATGGTTTAAAACCTTAATAAAATCTCATAGTAGATCAATACAGTTGTATCATTTGTTACATGTATAATGTATAACACACTCAGGCTGATATACACCTGACACAAGACAATGAAGGAAATGATGCCTTAGATTTAAATTTCAACTTACTCAAGAATTTCAGAAAACAATCTGTCAACAATGGACTCGACCTTTCAGCAGATGCATGGTGGGTTATATAAGAATAATTCACACACTTGGGAAGTATTTATATATTATTCACCCAACCAATTCATCATTCGCAATTTAAAGGATTTTAAAAATCCAGAAGTGACATGTATATTATTTAGATACATTTATATGATTTACTTGTCAGTGAGACTTGGTGCATGCACTATCACATAACATGCAGAATGTAAATAAATATTCTCTGAATACAATAATGAAAGGAAAAAATTTCATACCTTTTTTCTGTCAAGAACCTATCCTGGTGAAATATAATATGGGTGTCAGAAATCATGTCGGATAATTTGAATTGTAAAATGTCAGTCACTCAAGTCTGCTGTAGCTTAATAATCTATTAACAGTTAATATTCCATGAGGGTTGAATTGTTTTTGTAATTTCAGAATCATCAGGGCTTAAATAAGGACTAATACTCCTATGAAAATACAATTAATTATTAAATGATGTAAGCTAGTGAGATTCAGCATTTAGAGATTCTAACTATTATATATATATACTCTCTAGCTGAACAATTTGAAACATCAAGCAGAGGGTCCTTATTGTTGCCATTAATTCTTATCCTCAAATCTTTTGGTCACATTTTGTAATGACTATAATCCAATGTACATGTTGGATCAAAACAACAAATTGAGATGTAATTATGATTCAAAAATAAGTGTTACTTTCTTTCTTCAATATGAGATTTTACAAAAAATAAACAACTTCACACTAGACATCATTGAGATGATGACCATTAAACAAGAGGCCCATGGGCCACATTGCTCACCTAAGGAACAATAGGTATGATAAAATCAGCTTCCTGGAGTCATAATACAAACAATCTGGACAATGTACAATAATACATGTAGATCCTGTATAAATAAAATCCATTTTTCCCCCTGGATATTCTTATTTTTGTAATCATTAGTCCCTTTTCTAACAGGATGATTTTATAGTCATATCACATTTTGAGTATTGCAGTTCTCAAAAAGATCCTTAACAATTGTTTATATATGGGATATAAACCTACATCAAACTCTGAACCTTCTTGTGAGGCCGTAGAATTGTCCTGGGGCCAAAGTTTTAACAATTATAAAGAATCATCTGGCTGATTAGTTTCTGAAAAGAAGATTTTTAAAGATTTACAATACATACATGTATTCCTATGTAAAACTTCAACCCCCCCCCCTCCCCATTGTGGCCCCACCCTACTCCCAGGGGTGCCATTATTTTCACAACTTTGAATCTACACTACCTGAGTATGCTTCCACACAAGTTTCAGCTCTCCTGGCTGATTAGCTTCTGAGAAGAAGATTTTTAAAGATTTACTCTATATATTCCTTTGATAAACTTTGAAGTATGTAAAACTTTGACCCCCCCTCCCCATTGTGGCCCCACCTTACCCCCAGGGGTCACGATTTTCTATACTTTAAATCTACACTACCCGAGGATGCTTCCACACAAGTTTCAGCTTTCCTGGCTGATTAGTTTCCGAGAAGAAGATTTTTAAAGATTTACTCTATATATTCCTTTGTTAAACTTTGACCCCCCCATTGTGACCCCACCCTACCCCTGGGGATCATGATTTTTACAACTTTGATTCAACACTACCTGAGGATACTTCCACACAAGTTTCAGCTTTCCTGGCTTAATGGTTCTTGAGAAAAGATTTTTGAAAATTTCTCAAAATTTTTCATTAATTTTTAATTATCTCCCCTTGAAAAAGGGTGTGGCCCTTTATTTTCACAACTTTGAATCCCCATTGCCTAAGGATGATTTGTGCCAAGTTCGATTGAAATTGGCCCAATAGTTCTTGAGAAGATGTTGAAAATGTGAAAAGTTTATGGACAGATGGATGGACAGACAGACAGACAGATGACAGACAAAATGTGATCAGAAACGCTCAAGTGAGCTAAAAACTCAAGTGAGCTAAAAACTCAATTTAGCAAAAAAGGACAATACAGGATGAAAAGCCTTTAAAAGGACTTAATAGCTTTGACCTTAACGTCTGAATTAGAAAGTTTGAATTTCACACAGAACTTTAATTCAAGGTCACTGCAAACTCCTTACTTTCCAAAGACTTTATTTTAGTTTAATGTATATGCAAGAGAAAGATTAATTGGTCCACAACTGCATTTCAAAAGAGTTCTGCTATGACCTTTACATCTGACCTAGAAACATGGTTCAAGGTCACGGCATACTTTTAACCCAAAAGCACTCTAAATTTTTTGGTTAAATAAATGAGCAGGAGGTAACAGGAAAAATCATGGGTCCAGATAAGGATTTTATAATGATATTAAAGTCTGATAAAACCTTAACGATTGACCTAAAAATATTGTTCAATTACACACCCTTTAACAAAAATGCAATTTCTGGGTGAAGGACAAGCAATACAAGGAGAGAAAGGGGAGAATATATGATCAGAGCATGGATTTTTCACATAATCCTGCTTTGACTTTGACCTTGGCCTTATATCCATAAAATTACTTCAAGTTTATACTTTTAAGGTCAGACGACACATTCCTCAAGAATCTTTTTTGTATCTCCTCATAATAAAGAGTTCCAATAAAAAATATTAATTTTATAATTACTTTAAAAATGATCAAAATTTACTTGAATTTGGTTATAATGTGTACATGGTCAAGTGGTTAGAACCGTGGAAGCTCACTGCCAGAAGCGTATAGGTTCTAGAGGTCGTGAGTTCAAATCCCCGCCCCGGCGGAGATATAGGTCTAATTTAGTGAATTTCGCTGTGCTGTAGATGTATTTATTTTATATCAGCAGTTCAAGTGTATTTTCAAGAAGATTATAAAGGAAATTGCATACTATAGTATTTTGCAGAAATGCCTGGTAAGGTTTTTTTTTTTGCAAGAAAGCTTGTCAAAGTAGTAGTAAACCATTAACAAATTCCTGGAAAAAGTTATCTAAAATTGAGGAACGTGTCGTCTGACCTTAAAACGTCCTTAAGCCAAATGTAATCAGTGAATGAAGTAAAAATTGAACCAGATTGAGCCAAAGGAAGAGAAAATATGCCCCGGACAAGTGATGTGATCTGAATACTATAATCAAGGGGCTTCCCCGGAGACGGACCATAGTTCTACCGAATCTTGCAGGGAAAATGTTTAAAAAAAGGTCCAGATATTGCTAAAATTTACATGGGGCTTCCCAAACATTCACTTAGAAACAATAGAATTTGCATAATATAACACTAGCTATAAGTATTTGTGATTTATTTCATTACTTTGAAATGCATGCAGGTTTTCATTGTTTTTTACTCCACGCAAAACAATTTTTAAGGATTAACACTGAAATCTTAAACTGTCCTATACCACTATAAAACACCAATGATCTTAATATAAAATACTTACTGTGGTTTCATCAATATTCGTTTTAATACCAATTTTTGTGGATTTCGTTGTTTAGTTGATCCACGAAATTCAAATGTTCATTGAAGTGCAATTTTTATTACCATTTCGTATTGATAGGGTCATTGGCCACGAATTTACATATCCTTGAAATTGTGATTTTCACTTTATCCACGAAAATTGATGCCCTTGAATATTAATGAAACCACAGTAATAAGTTTCATAATTCTGTTAAGTAATATATTTATAAGGATTAAATAAACTGTGGGGGATGAGTCAGTTAAATTTTTTACATTAAAATTTCATGCAGAATGAAATACTTGGGAAATCATGCAACGCGATATCAACATTACATGGCATGAACTCTAACAATATTGCTGTCAATCATTGATTATCAGGTCTGCGACATACAATGGGACCTTCTGTGAGCATGCAATGTATTGCAGTAATATAATTTTTTTAAATGTTTTCCATATATATAAAGAAATCAAAAACACAATATATTACGGAAATTTAGTACATGTGTATAAGGTGCACTAATTGACATGTCAAATGGAAACTATAATCCTTACAAATGACCCATCAGTTTTTTGCTAATTTCTAACACCCCCAACTATTTTATGCCTCTTCAGACCCATTTATAGAACAAATTACCTAATAATGCTGTCTTCTGGTAAATGTAATACTTCTGCCTGTAACCACAAAATCACACAATGTAAAAGCAACAAGAAATATATAGCAGCTTGGTCATTAGAGACATCTTTTGGCACCTGCAGCCTCTAAATTATTCATCAGACATTGATATTTTCCTGAAAAATGGATATATTGCAAAACTGTATATCAAGTACTTGGCTATGCTTATGCAGAGTGTCTCAGAGATATCCATCACATACCTGTTAACCTTTCAAAGCTGCTATGTGGGAGAATCTCCCCCTTACCAACTTGGCTAAGGGGGAGATTTTGCGTAAACGACGTTTTTTCATGTGAAATACAAATATATATTAAAAATACTGTTAGATACCTTATTTTTCAATTGTAATTAATGCATTTGCAATCATTTCAAATTTTCTTATTTCTATGACTACCAGTGTGCAATTACAACTTGTGTTGCTCTACATGTTCAGAAAACTATTATTTTGTTTGCATGGTACAATACAAGAAGTCAATGGTGCCACTTTTTATATTAAGTCTTCTTATTGTTCAGTATTGGACCATCACTGCATGCTGATCTCTGTTGTAATATCTATAGCATCCCTGTAATTCATAGTACCAGGTACTATAAACTTTCAAAACTCTTGTGATATGCTTTTTTTATCGGTAGCTTGTATAAACACTTAGTGTTCCAAACTCACTTTGATTTTTACCGACCGTGCTGGCGAGACAGAATTAGTCACGACTCACTGCACGTGGCTTGGGTGCTTTACCTGTGCACCAGTTAAGTGACACCACTCGCTGTGTATTGTTTTCTTTGGTTACAGATGTTTTAAGCTTTCAATTATTTTTTTATAAGGCCTATGCATAACTAAATACGTAACTGATTTAAAACCGGAAGTAATCATAAAAAGTAAACTGGACTATAACATGTCATACTATGATCACGGTAGACAGTACTTGGATGGATTTTGATATATTCAAGCTACACAGCAGCTTTTTGAGCTCAAAATCAGAGAAAAACCTGCAGTTGTTGTTGAAATTTGCATGTAAAGATTCAGAAGTGGGGGGGGGGGGGGTATGGGGAAGAAAAATACGATTGCGGGAGAAATTTGTCTCCCGTGCGGGAGATAGGTTGGATGCGGGAGATCTTAGATTTTTAGGCCGTTTTGCGGGAGTCTCCCGCGCAATGCGGGAGGGTTAACAGTTATGCCATCATTTACTAGTAGCTGTACGTATATATTAAGTAAAATTTACAGGTGCTCTGAGGCGACCCCATACAGGATGTTATTAGATCTTGTATTAACGTATCAACTAAAGGGGCGATTTTACCAGTCTAATTTCAATTAGATTGGTTTAAAATAATTGTCCATTAATTCGTAGAAATGAAAAAAAATGAATTCCAGATCAAATGTCAACTTAAGTTCCCTTTCGTTTATGTATCAAAGATGGGATCTTTTTGACTATAGAAAATTGGGTAAAAGTTTGATTGTTTTCCAATATCGAGGGTCCCTTTATCAGACCCAAATCAGGTATATAAAATGTCAGCGCGCAGCTCATGGATGCAAACCTGCAATCATAACAACATTGGCTCTATTACCATTATACACCAACCATCAACATCAAAGATCAATTACATAATGAATTTAAATGTTGTATGTTTTATTTTTCCTACGTCTAGTTAATACATATAAAGATTGGTTTTGATACTGTTGAGGCACAGTTAATGATCAGCCCTCCACAATGATTTCTATAGGGACATGCAGTTAGCTTTCCTCTGAACCTTAGCTTACTGTGAATCATTGAATTTCATGAGTTTGTCCAACATAATGCTCCCTTTTATGTGGTTGAGATTATATCAAATAGATACATATCAGTATGAATCATGACATACAGTAAAACTGGGTTATTATATAAGCAAACAAGCTAATGATGAAGTCAAGCTTACAGCAGCTAGACTCGGTTTCATTACGTACCCTTTGTCTCTCTAAATTGCATGAGAAACTTATTGCATGCATGTATACATATATATATATGTACTATTTGGCTTATGAATTTTGGGAATAGCTTTGCAATCTCACATGATCTCGATGCTGACACATAGTGATGGAGAAATACATACATATATGCACTATCTGGCTTTTACAATGGCCTTATTTGGACACCATAATTTACTATCCTCATATAAAACTATTTTTAACTACAATAGATATGGAATTTTACGGAGCACACAAATAGGAAATTAATGAACTTTTGCTAGAGACAAATCCTTACTTTAAGGACCCATCAGACTGTACTCTAATTTCTCTCACCCCCAACCACTTTATGCCTCTCCAGACCCATATATAGAACAGACTACCTAATAATGCCGCCTTGTAGTAATGTAATACTTCTCCTCAAAAACCACAAAATCACATAATTTGAAAGCTATAACAAGAAACAATTCAGCGAGCTGGTCATTAGAGAGGTTTATTAGCACCTGCGTCTTCTAAATCATTCATAGATTTGACATTTTCTTTACAAACTGCACACATGATAACATCATAAAACAAAAGCATGTTCCTAAAAGTGCATCCATTATATACTGTAATGTGCATATCCAATATCAAAGCTGCATGGTCTGATATTTTGGCTGTTACACAGTACTGAATAATTTTCCATACAAACTTATTGCATGTCTTAGAAAGTTATGGACTTTCACCTATTTACACCAGCAGAATCGGTCTCCTTTCGAAATTAGAAATATTCAAAGTAATTATGAAAATAATTTCTTTATGGGAACACAAAAAATGCATCATAGGAATGTTTAGAAAAGGAAACCATTTGGTTTCATCCCCCCCCCCCCCTCCCCTTTGATCCCCGCATATAAGGCATCAATTTTAAACAAAAAAAGCTTAAAAAATTTTGCGAAAAAATGTACACTCAGTCTCATTCATTTTTGATTTGCCAAAACATTATGACCTTTTCTTCATAGCCATGCAATGACAGTCATAATACATGATGCACCACAATCTTACTGTTAGTCCCTGAAACGTTCTACTTTCCCACTTGAACCGTGAGTGCACAGCAAACTCAAGCGTGCACTGTGCAAACCATGAAACAGGTAGAATATACTGGTTTTACAGTAAAGATGCAGATCCAGCATTATGTTTGGAATATACATGTATATGTTTGATTCTTCTTGCAGAAAAATGCTTAATATGACATTTTTGTTTCTTTTGACATTAACATGTACCTAATATATCATTTATGCATGGTTATACTTATTTTTGTGGTCATGCAAATATTGCCCAAATTGTCAAATTATAATGCATTAAAAAATGAATTTCAAACGAATTCTTTATTCTGGCAAAGAGATTTAAGATGGCCACAATTATTGCAGTTACTAATACTAGTACATAATTAATACCAGTTGAAACCAAAATCGGACAGTGATCTCCAATTCTGTTGTTTTTTGTGTACTGCATGGAACTAAAAAGTATACACAGTGGAAACTTTAAATTTCTACAAAACATGAGCATGCAGAATGAAATCTTTTAATTTCACAATATTATCCCAGTCTAGAATCTCAGGGGAAAGATAACTTGGCAATAGTTATGTTTCACATAACTGCTTCCATCAATTCATCTATCACTGTTTCAAACAAAACAAAAAAACCTCTAATCTTTACAGTTTACACATGCATGATTACCCAGAATTCCAGTGTGATTTACTTGCATTAATTGCGGTCACAATAAAAAGTTAATATGTAGCCATCAATAACTAAAGTGAGTTGTGATTCTCCATAAACATTCAACGTGCCTCATAATTTTTAAAACTACCTAAATGCTTTCCTCCTACACAGGTATGAAGCATGTTCAACTCTGCGCTATTTATTGGATTTAATTACAAATCAATGTAAACTGAAGGCAAGAAAGGCCTTCGTACATGTATAAAGCCTATGTGTAACCCTGCAAGATCTAATGGCTAATTTAGGCTTCATGGGTATACGACTCAACAAAGAAACTTATAGATCGATGCAAGAAACAAAAAAACTACTGTTAATTAATATCAATTATTAATACAGTTTGTCTCACCCAGTTTGGAATCAATTTCAATTTTAATTCAATTTCTGAGTATACCTGTGCATGCAATAAAAAAAATTGTCACAGAGGTCAATAAATAATTATACTGTTTCATAAATACTTACATGATTGGTGGTTGAATTTTTTTACTTCAATCGGCATTTGAGTTCTGGAGAGAGCATCAGCACTGGCCCCCGCCTCACTGAAGGGGGTCGAATTTAACATCATATTTTGTATTTTACTTCCGAAGCCTTTGGCGCTATATTTTTATTCAGTTATAAATGATAGATGTTGTTGACCTTTAGTCACTATAAGGTCACTGATCCCGATAAAATCTTCACAGTTTAATGGATCACATAGAAAAATATGAGTGCTGGCCTTATCAAAACTCGCATTGTGATCTTTATCACCGAGTACTGTTAATGCTGTGTTGATCTCAGTGATAAATAATTCATTTTTCACAAAGTTTTGGCCTCCGTAGTCACGCCTGATCCGATTTTAGCAGACGACGCAGAGTTTAAGCAATAATCAACTATTAACCTTATCTCCAACTTCCAACAGTCAGACCAAAAAAGGGGAGAAAAAAAACTATATACTTAACAATAATCAATTTCCCAACCTTTTTAGAATATTATATCCGATCACTGATCCACTTTGAAACTATAGATCTTTAGAATGGAAATTAATTTTTGCCAGACTGATCCAATACCTTGATTACTATGATAGTTCTGTTATCACATAAGTCCAAAACCTTTAGAGAAATCAGAATCTAAATAAAATTTTAATCCAGATTAGTAAATCGATCCTTTTTCTTTTAGTTTCATCATTAGCCTGAGTGATTCAGAGCTTAAAAACAAACAAGGATTACGATTTTGTATTCCGTCCTAGTCCATCAATTTCCACAACACGTCCTCCCAACAATCAGAACTCAAAAAATCATAATTAGTGCTGTATAAATTTTTTTCCCATAATGCACTTATAACCTGAGAAGCCTGCGGATGAGCCCAATCACCGAGAGCCCAAATCGTCAATTAATCCATTAGAGGGTTTTAGTGCTGGAGGTCTGGCTGCTATTCAATAATGTCCGCTTGTTTCCAACATGTACAAGGTGAGGCAATCAACAAGCTATAAATGTTTCACAGGTATCAGAATCTGCCTGCTCCAATAAGGAGAAATCAACATGAATCCATATATCATGTTTTTTTCTGGGTCGAAATGAGTCGCAATTTCATATTCCCAAGGGGTGTTTTATTACTTGCAGATAGTTCCTTGTTCGTATTGCAAAAAAAAATTACCTACTCAATTGGAGATAACAATATTACAGTTGTAAAACTGTTTAACTTAATTTAGAGCACCATTAACTTTATTATTACAAAGAACTTTCCCAATGACTACGTGTTCTTTTCTTTCTGCATTGAAACATCTTTCGTTTTAAACTTCAATTAAAAAAAAAATCATTTCCAAGACAGAAAGCCTAGTGATAATTGTAAAATTACATCAATTCTGTAAACTTGAATGAACAAAAAATTGAAATCATAATAAAAAGATGAAGTTAGTTTAAAAATTAATAAAATTATAAGCATTAGATTCAACAGTTTCAGAAAAGCACTCTTCATGCAGGTTAACTTTTCAATTATCTAGTAATGTTCTAGGATGGTGATCTGTCTGTCTTCTGAGACCTTTGATCTTAGACAAATAATTCATCCATAATTGAATTGTATGCCAGTGCAATACTTTTCAACTCATTTCTCTTCCTGAAGAAAGAACAAAATTAACCCTCTACTCCAGAACTAAAGAATAAATTGCAGAAGACCAATTTTCACTCCCACTTCAGCAAATATTACTGTCCAAGGCAAATATTAAGAGTTATGTCCCTTAATCCTCAAGAAATTGAGATTAATCTCCCTTTTCTTCGACTTTAATTTTTCTATATAATCACAGTAACCATGGTAACTGCTTCATAATGGTCAATGCTAGTCCTTAATGTTCGTCAAATGTAGATTACTTCTTGACACTTCCCAGCATCTATGGACTAAAGCGTCACACTAAAATCATCCTTGCTCGTATTCATTCTCAGCTACCAGTATTTCCCTGAGTAAGACTGCTCTCAGTATCTTGCTACAGTGTATATATTACCTTTAGTATAAGTTTGCCTGCTACCTCTTTGATATATTTTCCATCCTTTTGTGTAACTCTGGGGATCGTTTCATCAAATATTCATTCAGCAATGAAGGAGCTGTTTGTACATGATTCCAAACAACAGGCTATTGAACTCCCTGTCTGCTAACTATGGCGGCATACCCTTTTTTTTTTAATTATTAAAAAACTGAACCAATGAACTATAAGGTTCCAGTCGATTCATATCCTGACTGATTACAGTATAAATTTTGAAGGTGAGTCTCGATACCATTGAAGATTGTGTAATTAATCATATTTGCTTGGTTTAGGTATTATTACATGGACATCATCAGCACATCCCCCTAATCTGATTAACCCCCCCCCTCCAAAAATGATGGTCAATTGATGTTTTTTTTCAATAATGACTGCACGTGAGAATACCATTTGCCATACCTAAAGTTAACTTTAACACAATATAAACCTGTACTTATAATTATGAAGTAGATTTATTTAAATTTATTAATACTTCTGATACATGTTTTGTATCATAATTATAGTACAATGTTCATGCAATCAACACAAAATCACAAATGAATAATTTTTAAATCTTAATTGATAAAAAAGCATTAGGGATTGAATTGTAAATCAAGATAGTTGCTTGCAACAGTTTGCTGCAAACAATTTAATGTTCTGATATATAGCCTACAACATATATAGAAAACTTCAAGCTGGTTTAGGAAAATACCATTGCGAAGAGTAATCGTTACAAATTTAATTGTTGACATAACACAGAATACTTCTGGGGTTTTCCAAAATACGAATATATATATACAGATTGTGGTTTCCTAAGCTAGAGGGCACTCTGTTTTTTACCATAACGAAAACAGAATTCCCCCTGCAATTCAACTCTTCTGTGTGGTGAAATAATTCATTTAAAACCAATTTATAGCCAGACATATGTAAAAGTATCCTATCAGAATTTCCAAATAATAACTTTTGTAAACTGCACACAAAAACAATTTAAGATATATGAAAATGAAATCAATAAAGATCGTACATAAAATATTGATGTGCTCTGGTTTCCAGATCACAGGACATCACACAGAATATCTGTTTACGCTCTCTGAGAATCATCTATATGATCTATGTGAAACAATTTCTATACTGTCATCATGACCCGTGTAAATATAATCAGGGTCGCAGGGACTATCACCAACATCTTGGGTCCTTATTCCCCATCAAACTCCAAAATGGAGGTCATAAAATACATTTACTTCCATACTAGGGGTGAGATCAAAAGTTCAGGCAATTTTCACTAAAACTGAATTCACATAGCATTCCCTCCAAATTATTTACACAATAGCTGTGTATATCTTACAATTCACTTGGTTATTTCATTATTTCATTTAATATGAAAAGCTTCAAAAAATAATACACCGTAATTTATAACGTAATTAATTCCAACTTTAAATTGGCATTTTGATAACCCCCCCCCCCATGTTCAACATTTTTAAATCTAGATTATAGTTCAAATCTACTAGCCATATTGTTCTAGTTCCTTATAAAAACTTAAAAGAATTCATGACTATATATGGCCTACAATCATGACAATACATGTAATCATTTCATCTGTTTTTGGCCAACAAATTACCACAGGCTGTTTGACTATTTCATTTTTGCATACATTACAAGCTGGGTCCATGGGCATTAAATGAGGTCTAGTTCCCTTTCAGTAATGTTCTATTATACTTTATATTCCGGTAAATGTATTATTAAGCTAAATTAGGCAGTATTCCACCTTTACATAATCAGGAAGTAATTATTCTGACAGATCTAGAAGAGTATCTCAAGCATCAAACTTCAAGGCATTGACAGGTATTGAAACTAAAATGTGCATGCATGTATGCAGGACCTACATAGTTAAATTATGTGTGACAAAATATGTGCATGAACTGTAAATTAATTATAATAGTTAACACTAAAGGGTTTTTATTTTTTTTTTTGGAGGGGGGGGGGGGGTGCAGGTGCAATTGATCAAGTGTTTTGATTTCCTAAAATTCAGACTATTTTTGTGATTTTACCTTTAAATTTGCAATGTTTGATATTGTTATGATTAGAAATCAATTTGCAGATAAAGATGATATCAAACAACATTTTCTTCTTTTCAAGACATTCCATAATCTAAAAAACACATGTAAATTAAACAGATTAATGTATAATTGCATCATCATACACAACACAGATTGATTTCAAATCACAAACAAATGAATTCATTATTAACTTGTTTAAGGAATTATATTAAGAATCATAATTCTTTAAGCATCATGAGGTGATCAAATTTAATAAAGCCCAAAGAATTCTGATGAATTTGATCACATCCGATCGTATTTGATCACCTCATAATACACAAAGAATGATTCCTTTACGTTATTACTTTTATTAACAAAATTTTCATTTCTTTAATTATGTTTACTGAATTTTAATTCAGTGATGAAATTTATTAGACTATATATATGTTATTAAAAATTCTTTGTAGTTTTATCTCAGACAAATTAAGACACTGGAAAAAGAAAATATATTGAAGTATAATAATTAGAAACTTTATCCATCAGTTTAAATCCACAACAAAAGCACATCAGATGTATACAATGATGCACTCAATTCAATGAAAAACTTGCCAGCTACACAAACACTATCAGAATTCTGTAGAATTGCACTGAATGCCCCCTCGCTGGATAAAGCTTTGGCTTTCACTGGTGTGCAATATGAATGCTATTTGTGCCCCTGGGAATTTCTCCTGTTGGTCTACATATACAGCACTCTACCGTACCGATTAATTGGGTATAAATCAATAGCATCCCATACCAGGCACCAAGCCGGGACCACAGCTAATAGAGCCATAGAGAATGGGAATAGTATATTATACAGATATATGTGTATTCCTCAGCTCACACATTACTGACATAAAATACCAAATGTACTATTGGGTCAAGTAAAACACGGTGAGACGGTGAGAACCCTGTAA
The DNA here is from genome assembly GCA_015776775.1 of Magallana hongkongensis. Classification (NCBI taxonomy): domain Eukaryota; kingdom Metazoa; phylum Mollusca; class Bivalvia; order Ostreida; family Ostreidae; genus Magallana; species Magallana hongkongensis. Next base: position 49,886,081 of record CM027466.1, read on the forward strand.
GTGTCTGGAGCACTGCATCCATTGCAAAGGTCAAAACAAGGTTTCTGCCATCTGGTCTCTTTGATATATCACAGTATCCTTAGATATCACAATATTACTTAATATAGATAGTCATATCATCATCATCATAGAATCTGTAACATGGCTGGGTGGGGTTACCCCTGGACCCCTGAAAAATTCAAACTTTTTAATAGTTTGGACCCATCCGGGCAATCAAAATTATCGATCACACCTGGCCCTCCCTGAAAAATCTTCTGGATCTGAGCAAAATTTAACATACATGTACATGTAATACTATGTTACATGACTTGTATAATAATAAAAATGTCATGTGTATCCAGGAACGTGTAACGTTATATACATCCCTGGTGTATCTCAACTAGTCAATTACATACATGTATGATAAACTTTAATATTTAGTACGTACGTATCACCAAAGATGGCCTATCATATAGATCTAAGTAATACTAAAAATACACAGTTTTTTGTAATGATTTGTATATAGGCCTATATATCATATACACGTGTCTTGAACGGGAGGGGGGGGGGGGGCATTGCGAGAGTCAATCATGCATCTAACAAATTCTACTTTAGCGCTTGAAGCATAGTGCATTTGAAAAAAGTACACAATAATGCACTAATCCTTGGATACTTTAGATAAAAGCCTTACCATAATAAACCGTGGAGTAAATGCACGAACCGTCGAACGTCAACCAACGTTTGGGCCTACCAGTTTACCCAGAGAGAAAATTCGGGATATAGCCTTTTCGGCCTCTTAAACATTCGAGATAAAACTTCAATTAATCAACTTACCATCTATAACAGCCATGGTTTCATTCAAACGCAGTGCAATTAGGACGGCAAATAACTGCAATCTTAAGTTTCCCTATTTTGTTTACATCGTGTCGAAATCCTCAGTTGACGGGTTGGTGCGATTTTTTTTACACCCTTGTGCTTTTCGGGTGACGTCACACCGCCCCCGCGGGTGTGAAGCAAGAAGCAAAGATATGTAATTGTAATGGGATTTAAATATAAATCCGGGACGTGTACCTGTGTACAAAAGTCGCAGTCTGATTGTCACAATTTTATCTGTAATTTAAAACCTCTGCAGGAAACATCGAAAACCAACGTGCAAATTATAGACTGGGTGCATTCTGAGCCAATCCATGCAGTGCCGTGGTTTAAATTACTTAGAAACGGAACATGACACAATATGTTTATTGCCCAGAAATAAACATTTTTTTTTTTATTTCTTATAATTCTTAGATTAAAATTATTGGTTTTATTTGTCGTTTCTGGCCGCTCTAACTCGTATGCATCCTTGATTGAAATACATGGTTAAAAAGGTTGTATTTGTCGTTCAATCTTTATGTTACACATGATTTTATCTAATCGCGAGTGTATTGTTAATATCAGTACCTGTTGTAAATTTTCATTTCACGCATATCATTTATAAGTAATGGTAAAATGAGTATTTAAAATTCGATTTATCAAGTTCCAGTTCTGTTTTGCATTAAAAACCAATTTTCACATGAGAATATATCGGTCTACCTGAATTAAACTTAATTTATTAAAGATGAATCCTGATTTACAAGTACTACATTGGTGAGGGAAATTTTAACGCGAAATACGTTATTGGGAAATGCTCTCTTAAATTGCACATTTAAAATATAAAAACAAAGGGAACAATATAAATAATATTGATATTTTAAATGACATACACTAAAATACTCCACATAAGGGACAATAAAGCTCCAAGGTCTTGTCATCACTTTGATTGATAGAGAGCAAGACCATTTTGAATAAAAAAATTTTACAGATTTTGTTGTTTGTGTGGTGCATCAGTGTTAGGATCGGAATGCAATGCCTGACACCAGACCCAATTCCCATTTTTGGAAGATAAATAGATCGAAGTTCTCTCTAGCTGCTAATTGATATATGTTCAATTGTTCCAATTATTTACGTACATGTACTTTTACGCATTCCAAATTTCTTAATAATGCAAGAAGGATTTTAACAGATTATGAGGGAGAGACCCAATCTAATTAGAATTAGACTCTCAATGCATTACGCTGTATAATGAGAGAGAGAGAGAGAGAGAGAGAGAGAGAGAGAGAGAGAGAGAGAGAGAGAGAGAGAGAGGGTGAGAGAGAGAGAGATTATTGTCAATGTACGAGGGCTATTCATAAAATAATGGGACTTTTTCTATAATTGGCAAAATTGTTTACTTTCCACTTTTATTTTATTCAAATTCTCTTAAGATTATCAAAATTAACTTCAGCCGACTTATAAAGTCTTAAATTATTATATTTCAAACTTTGGAATGCGCCTCGGAAAGAGCAATAATCCCCAGGCACTGAACACGACTGAAAACGTAGTCCAGAAAAAAAAATCACGTGTTGATTTATTAAATGATAGTTCAATTGTTGTACATGCATGTATTCCATTTTCGAGCAAATAGTCATGTGTGTAGTTCCCAGAACTATAATTCACAGGATCAGTGTTATGTCAAAGTTTGATCCCTCTCATTTCTGACTTTGGTCTTTTCATCTCGTTTTATTTTTGTATAACAGATAATATGTTTATGAATATACACACATTTTGCAACACATTCCGCTTTTTTTGTCGAGAATCTGAGCATGCAACTGCAACATTACAATTAAAGAACATTTCGTACAGAACTTTCATTGTTGCTTTCCCGCGTTTAGCAGTTATACATGCAAAGGTCGTTTGTTGAGCCATATGGTTTTTTTCAAAGTTTTCTTTCAGTTTCATACCCTTGGGTTCATACAAAATGGAAGCAAGTTTCATCCCCTGTAATAATTTTAGGTAGACCTTTTTTTGGTCACACTTTTCCTAAACTTGCAGGGTTTTTTTTTTTAAATGTGCAATTATATTAATCGTTTTCGATTAATTTTGTTCATAATTAAAATAGGGGGGGGGTCACCTCGCAGGTACCTTCCCGACACCTAAATACATTTATTCCTCTTAAAATAAAAATTTAATCTTAAAAACGCTGGCTACACGAGTAAATAATTAGTATTTTGCAATCTGAATTGCAGGTATTTTTCCATATCTGTCAATATGTTGATTTTCACAGCTGCGATTGATTTTTCATTGATAAATATTTACATCTACCAAGTTTATTCCCTCTTTTTCTTACGAAAACTTATAGTTAATTCATAGCTCTATAGAAACAGCCAGACTGAAATCTACACGCCCCCTTTATCGATTGGTCGAAATCTACAGCGGCTGAAACCGAGAAGAAATTGACAGGTCTGAAATTGACACGCCCTGTTTATCGATTGGTCTAAACCTTATGCGACCTACAAAATATCGCGGACTGCACGAAATAATCATGGTGGTGTCAGACTCAAAGTCTCACAGGAGATGATTTGGCTGTTCCTTCATATCCCGCACGAATCACCAAAAAAAGCATTTTATTCTTTAAGTAATCTGAGCTTTCAGATGTTGTGTGATGTTTTTGTCTTGGTCTCTACTTAATTTGAATTGCTGAAACCATCGGTAAATTAATGAATAGTTTTTGTTCAGTCTTCATGTTCTCAGTGTCTTAAAAAAATGGGGGGGGGGGTGCAGAAATGGTGGTTCCTTTGAACATGTACATATATCTCCTTGTTAAAATTCTGTTATTTCGTTAAAATTTCAATAATATGGATTACAATTAACGTTTCGACAAATGGTTACCTCAACCAGGCGAAAAATAATAACGGAGTACATGTAGTGTTTTTAGTGAACAGGGGCCCGTTTCACAAAGATTTCCTAAGATGTTTCCTAAGATAGAACTTAATATATGCCTAAGTTATAACTTAGGAAGTTCCTAAGATTTGTCATAGCTGTTTCACAAAACGTTCTTAACGTAAAGCAATTGACTAAGTCTTATCTTAAGATACATTGTAAATAATATAAGCCAATTTTAAATCAATTTGTTATAATTCTTAACTTAATATATTGATCATGTAAATTATTTTCAATATGGCACGAGTGTAAACTTTCAAAGTAAAATTAATGTATAAATTATTCCCTTATTTACCTAAAAACAAATTTAAAAAAAAAATTAAAATATGTAAATAGAGAGTAAATAGTGTAGTGCCTATGTGCATGTACTGAGATTTTGTATACAGTAATATTTTACCTTCACATGCATACACAAGTAGATAAAAATAACGTAATAATCCCGTATATTCTTTGAAAAAGGTATTTTTTGAATTTGAGAGATCGCAGTATCTTTCTTGTTTTGTGCTATATTTACATATAGTTCTTGACAGCATGAATCAATTGAAAACATTGGTCACTGCTACAGAATTTGTAATTGTTTATAAATGATCGAGTGCATTTTTTGTCTAGTTGGTCCATTATAAATAGTCTGTGTAAACACATACAGATATGCTTAATACTAAATTTAAAATACTTGTTGAGATTTGCAAATTTTATGACCTAATTATATCTAATGGTATATTCCACATGAAATACAATACTAGTAATCACACGCAGTGACAAGTAGGGTTTAGAATGGAAAGATGTGGAACTTTTAAACTAAGTTTGATGTAAGGCGTGTTTTCTTGTAATGGTTGATAAAAGAATGGGATTTTTTTTACAAAAGGAAACATCGCAAATAAATGCATCTTGGCTGAAAGAGGAAGCGAGGATAAAAGGCAACAATTTCTGAATGAAACGGCATTTCCATGGATGATGTAGCATCAACATACCTAAACCATTTCCATTCACTCCTACCCCTCCCAACAAAAACTGAAATAAACAACCCTTCTCCCCACCGCAAAGAAAACCTAAAATTTCTTTCGTAAAAGGAAAGCTTATTTTGTGGAAGGATAGGACAAATCATCCAGTCATTCTGTAATTGAGTTTTAATTTTGTATTTATAATTCCTTTTTTATCAAACTACTTAAGGTCAAGATCTTGTAAATGGTTCCAGAGTGTCTTTTTGGTGATAGAACCATTATGACGTCCATTAAATTTCCCGTAATTTACGGCTTTAAAGGAATTATGTAGAAAATTAAACAATATTTTGACATTCAATGTTAAATCAAGGGAAAGTAATCCCGATACCTATTTTCAATTTGATATCATTTTAAAAAGGAGGTAATGAGGTTGTTTAATACCGTTTTGGGGGAGACTGTAGGCATTCTAGATATATTGTATTTGTCAAAAATGGATAAAACTCCGAAATTTGTTCATCAATGCCTTCATATTTCATTGAAAATGACAGTTTAAAACATGATTTTTCATTGTGTTAACCAAAAATTTTAGCCCCGGTACACCCCATCAAAAAAGCTATTGTTATAAAGCATCAATAAAAGAATTAATATCTTAAATTTGATGAACCTGTAGGCACCTTTCATTTACTAGATCTTGACCTTAAGATATGAGTGATTCTCGGGCATGGAAAATCTAATTATCATCAGTGAGTTAGCTATAACAATACCCGCTACCTAACTGCGCGTGTGCATGACCAGATAATCAAAATAAAAATGTTAAAATTAAAAGTATACACCAAAGAAATTAATTGAAGAAATATATGTATATTTGATAGTTCTAAAATTTTCAGTTAAGAAGTAAAGGGAATAAGTCTTAATGATACTTATAATCTAGTATTTTTTGTTCAACTTTGTTCGCCATGTTAAGTTTGTTCCTAAGACATCGATTAACCTGTCTTAAAGTTAAGACATAACTTAGGAATTTCATAAGATAAGACTGGAATGGTGAAACGGATAAGCAATGAACTTAGGAAAAAGTTCTTTCCTAAGATATAACTTAGTCCTAAGTATGCTTTGTGAAACGGGACCCAGGTCTCGTACATCAGTATGTTATATAAAAGAAATAGCCAAGTCGTTTTCTATGGGAATTTGAGTCTAACATCTCCATGATTATGTCGTGCAGCCCGTGATTTTTCTTAGGTTGCTGAAGGTTTCGACCAATCGATGAACTGGCCATGGTTAGAACTGGATCGTGTAGATTTCAGTCCTGCATGTCAGTTTCTAGATAGAGCTGTGAATTACAATTAATTTCCGTAAGAAATAGAGTCATATTTAGTGGATACAAATATCATATACTGAACAGCTTTCAAAATTTTGATTTTAATTTCTTTATCATTTTAAAGGTCACTTCGATGACATCCAATATAATAGAAAACACACAAGTTGTAGTATATTTTATATGCGCGGATCCAGGACTTTTTTTTCTAGAGGAGGGTCCAAATAATGATTGTGTTTGCCAGGGGAGGGGGTCTGATGCCTATTTCGGTAATTTTACCATATGAATCCTCCCGACCCAATTCCCTCCTAGATCCATGCATATACATGCTGCTTTAATTATGAATTGAAATGACACATATGCATTAATTACAGAATTTGAAAACAGAATATGATTTTGCTCGCGGATAGAAGATTATTTTTCTTTATAAACAAAACCCACACCAATCTACGTCCATGTAAAAAAATATGTTTCCAAAGAAATACGACAGCACTGACACAAACTTTGGTTAACTTTAGGATAGATTTGATCTCTCCCGACCGTATATTTGATCACGTCTTGATATCCAAAGAATGATTTCTTTTTACTAATATTTGTATAATTTTCAGCGATTGTACGATTAAATATTAAAATAGTCATTGATAAAATATATTAGACTGTATATTACAAATTCGATTCATTGTGTTATCACAGACAAAGACGCTGCATGAAAAATGTAAATATTTTTTAATTAATATTTCTTCAAAATAATTGAGTATATTATTTTGGGACATGTACACTTTGAAACAATTTTTACGGTTTTCTTCAAATTTTAAAATATATTTTTAATATTCAGAGGAAATCAACCCTTTGTCGTGCATGTTGGCGAATTTAACCATACATGTATATAAATTGAATTGTTTTTAAGGATAAAATTAAAGATGTAGCAATATGACCCTCGATCTGGCCTGGGCAGATAAATGAGTAACAAATCATTTTATTTTTCCGATCCCCTGCTTTTTTGGAAAGTACTAGTAGAAAATATCGCAATCAGGGAAAGTAAACAGTGGCAAAGGACAGGGGCGTACAAGGCTATATATTATATCTCCCATTTGGGGCAATAAAAAAGAATTTGGTCAAATTTTATAATAAAATATGTATTCTTGGCTTAAAATTTGTATACATTGTTACATATCGTAAATTTTACGCGATGCATTCAATAGCGTGTTTTCGTTCTATAAACACAAAAGATATAGGTTTCCAAATTGAGCCACACGACATTTTGTGCCTAAATTTTGATTATTTTCTGTGCTAGATTGCAGTTTTTTGGTATGAATAGGTCTAGACATCTTCGCTAGTGCCAAGGGTGACGATCCACTCTTGGCTAGCGAGATGAGGTCTATAGTATAGACTCCATGCATCCTAAAAGTACTTCTATTAAAAGGATAAGTTTTCATTCTCTTTTATTTAAGTGGAGTCTAGACCCATTATGGACCAATATTCGTGGTTTTCACAAAAACTTCAAAAATTGATTTATAATTGTTAAACTGTAAAAGTTATTCACAGTGGTTGTTATGAGTCAACGTAGCCTCGTGTGATCAGTGGTGATAGGCGGAGGACTGTGGACAGTACATGTACCGCTCGGCTGAGAGGGTGTCCAAATCATAGTGGACTTCTCTTTTAAAATTCTGTGCCTTTGCTTCCTTTTAGGTTTAAAACTTTTTATGTAATGGATCTAGAATTATTTTGGAAAAAAATTCGAACTCTTCAGATAAACGACAAAAATTGATGATGATTTTGCCCAAGATTGTATTTGCATTAAAAAAACAAAAACAAACGGCTTTGTATTTATCAAAATATTTTAACAAGACTGTTTTAAATTTTATTTATGCTCAGTGGTAGTTTGTTTAAGTGTATTAGCCTAGAGCGGGACTTGGAATAAATGTTTGTAAAAGTCAGTTTTCGAGACAAAGTCAAAGTTTTTAGGTTGGGGCAAGTCCACGGGTTTCATTTAACAATGATGAGAGATGTTTAGTTCCTTCTGCGCTTGCCCCAACGTTCTCACCGTAAAACACATTGATATCAGATCAATTGGGGTATCTGTAACAAATATCACCTATTATGACGAAATTTGAGACTCCCCCCCCCCCCCCCCCCCTTTGATTGAGAATGATTCGGGTTCGAAATACAAAATATTAGACCGGAAGTTTCTTTAGTTTAACAAGGGAAGCTTCGAGACTAATATATTTCTGGTTTATTTGGGATTATTTAGAAAGAAGGACACCTCATTCAACAGAAATATGGTTTGTCTTATTTGTATAGATGTTATGATTGTATGAAAAAAACAAATAGAAGTAGAAATTCGGAATTTATTCATTCAAACCAACGATAAACTAATAAGCATGGTAACCATGTGCTTTTCATGAATTAAAAACATGATGTCACACGTTCAATTGGTTTATTGACAGGAGTCTCTAAATCGTGCTTTACTATTAAAATTTGGTTATTTTTTTGTCTTTGGTTTGTGAAATGGGATAGAATCTCAATTTCAAATGTTTTATTTTAGGAATTCTTACAAGTCATGTCTGAATTGTTGCCCCCCCCCCTCCCCAATGCTTAGAGTGTCAGACAGGCTCCCCTCTCAAGTTTTTTTCTCTAGACGTTTTCTCATAAAGTTAAAACATATTTGGAGAAAACAAGTCTTAAAAAGCAAATGTTTATTTGAAAACACAAATTACTCTTAAGTGTAAAGCGTGAGAACAATTGTGGGACATGAAAATTTAAGAGAATGTTATCTTTTTTAAGGTGTCGCTAAATCCAGTACAGATCTTTAATGCAGGAGCAGAGGAGGAAAAGGCAGAAACTGCTCGATTGGTGAGTGATAACTATTTAACTGAAGCTTTCTATATATCAGTTTCATTCAGCGATTGTGTCATTCATTAATGCTACATGTATTCTTAAAGAACAGGTTTATGACCTTAGATCAATGATGTAGTAGACCTTTTTCCTTGTACATGTGTATGGATTTGATTTTAACCACATACAAGTATAACTCAATTACTTTAATGATATTTATTGTCATTTTGTACTGGACTTCGTACATCCACAGCCCATTTTACATATCCTTATTGACTAGGCAAATCCACTGAAATTTTCAATATTCAGTTTTATTAATCCACAGTTGGCAGAGGAAGAACAATTTATTTGTTTTATTAATAGGATTGATGATGAAACTTCATTGAGTTTGCCCATGGTCAGATGTGTGAGATTGGTTGTCTATTGCCGTCATTGTTTTAGTTCATAACTTTGATAGTTGCTTTACAAACCTTCTTATTAACCTTTACTGCCACTTCATCTTGTAGTCCTCCTTTGTTGGAGCCATTGCTATTGGAGATCTGGTTAAAAGCACACTTGGCCCAAAAGGGATGGTAAGTTAGATTTTCTTTTATTTGGGGTGTTTGAAAATTTTTGCTATTCGTATAATCTAAGTAAAACCATATTTTTCTAAAAAAGATGAGATCAAAAATATCTCTGTTACTTAAAAAAGAAAATTGTTTTCTGATGAAACCAAAGCCACAATTTGTATTTATAATTTTTATCAACTACATATAAATTTTTGGTCGTAAATGCTCTTTAGTAAGTCATTTTTTAACGATATAAAAAATGCTTTTCATGAAAAAAATATTTACTAGATGTATTTTTGTTTGACACCAGGACAAAATTTTACAAAGCTCTGGTGGAATTCAAGTAACTAATGATGGAGCTACTATCCTGAAATCCATTGGAATTGACAACCCAGCAGCAAAAATCTTAGTTGGTATGTATAGAAGCAAAGAGAGAGAGAGAGAGAGAGATTTATTTACTTACCATATTTATGAGCAACTTGATTGAATATGAAATGATTATTTTTACGATCACATTTTATAATCATGCAGTCTGTGCATTGAGAGAGGATATACAATGTACCGAGTTTGATTTTTCAGACATCTCAAAAGTCCAAGACGATGAGGTAGGGGATGGGACCACATCAGTCGTAGTGCTGGCCAGTGAACTGCTGAGAGTAAGTCCCTGGAATAGATACACCCATCTACAAATACAAAATAGAAAGATGTTCACATGAAAGGGCAACTGAGATTCTTGAAGTCTTAGCAATACACATATAAATGTACAGGAGTTTTCCTACTTTTTTAAACTGGGTCCAGGGTCTGTTGAATTGGATAAATTGACACGTAAACTGTTCAAATTGGGAAAATAACAAAAAAGTACTAGTTTCATTTGAGAACTAACCTTTGGCAATATTTTATACTTTTTTACTTCTCCCCCACAGAAATTAGTGAGAAGTGTGTAAGACATAATTTATTTTATGATGTTACAATGATATATAAAGATTTTAAACCTAATTTTTAAATAATAAGTGTTACTGAAATAAAATTGAAGCAAACACACATTTACATTCAAAGATTAAAAGAAAATACTTCTTTTTTCTAAAAGTTTTCCGATTTGTAAAAGTTAATTGAATTCATGCATCTCTACCTTTTATAGATGAAATGTTTCTTAATTATACAAGCCAATTGACAAACATGCAAAAAAAATAACTCTTTGCAAAATGGCAATGATATTTGCATTTTGGGGTATAAGTCCTACCCTTTGACACAATTACAACCATTATACATAGAGACTGTTTAATTTTGAAGATAACTGTAGGCTTATGATTTTATGGTAGTTTTAGCATTTAATCAACACATATATTAACTAATTATAAGTTACGAATTTTAAAAACCATCACTATAAAAGCAATTAACATCGGTTGAAATCAATGCACAGTATGAGGAAATTCTGGCGAAGTTACGGTAACCGAATGTGTCATTGAATACACCCCCTAGTCCATTATTTATAATCAGTAATAAACAAAAGTGAAGAAAAAAAGCTGTTTTCGTTGCATTTTAAATACCAGCAGAACATGTTCTGATATTTTAATAAAATTGTTGACACTTGATTGGGAAAAATGGATCTTGATTTGGGAAAATATTGGCAATTTTTTTATTGGTAATGGGTCTAGTAAACGGACCCAAAACTAAGCAAGGAAAACCCCTGATGTAACAAAATTTAAATGATCAAAGTCAGCAGTTATTGGAAGAATAGTGATAATAAGATGAACTTGATGTTCCAGGAGTCCGAGGCGTTGATTTCCCAAAAGATCCATCCCCAGACAATCATCACAGGCTGGAGGAAGGCCACAGACGAGGCCCGGCGGGCCCTACAGAGCTTTGCCCGGGACAATGGGTAGGTGAAACATGTAATCATGTAGGCTGTATATGCAATGATCTTTTAGACAGTTGGTATGCAACATACCTATCAAATGTATGTGGACTGGAGGTGTGCCACAGTCCACAGACAATATTTAGAATTGTCAAATTTTCCACTGGTATCGGACAAGAGTGAATGTAAAATGTAAAGCCCTGTACTGTGATTTTTGAAAGTTTGTGAAAACTGTCTAAAGACAGTTAAATAGTTTCTAGAAAAACCAAAAATGATTATAATAATACTTTTCCAAAGTTCAAAGTGTCAGCTTCCTTGACAATATACCCACTATGAACAAATTCTGGCAGATGTTAACAGATCCAACTAAATTACTTGCATTGAAAATAAGCTAGCCATCTTGATGGAAATTTATAAGATTTTTGAATGTTTTACTTATGGACATTTTTAAGGCTAAGGGGATTACGTAGTGTATCATTTGGTTCTTATGTGATGAAGGTGATTATATTCACTATAAAATGTCCTTGTTTTACAGAAACAACGAGGTCAAATTTCGAGAAGATCTGATGAACATCGCCCGCACCACCCTCAGCTCCAAGATCCTCACCCAGTACAAGGATTACTTCTCCAAGCTAGCCGTAGATGCAGTTCTCAGGTTAAAGGTGAGGCAGGGTTCAAATTGTTGATCTTTTTATCATAGTTGATTCTGTAAGTGTTTTTGAGTGGGCCAGCTCGAAGGATGCTGTCACTGTCATAAATTTTCATGTAATTTTCTTGTAAAAATGCCTCATCATTGTAGAAATTTGGAATTGTTTTAAGAATTGTGCAAATGAATTATAGGAAATAAGCTAAAGCTATTATCTGTTATCCCTCCCACCGGTCTCATTTCTGTATTGTGTACTGTTACAAAATGAGCAAAGTGTAGAGTTTCCCATTAGATCTCTTATTTCCCCATTAAAACAGTTTCTTCAAGTTTTACTTGAATGCTTGAAATGTTTTCAAATTTAATTTCCAATTTGATTAATTATGTACTCACTGCAGATTATATGACATTTGGACGTTTATTTGTTGTTTGTTAATAGGGCAGTGGCAATCTAGATGCAATTCACTTAATCAAGAAATCTGGTGGAGGATTACAAGACTCCTACTTAGATGAAGGTAAGTGTGGGAGTTACAGTACATATTCAGGATTATAATTTAAATGTAATTATGCCCCCCCTTCGAAGAAGGGAGGGCATATTGCTTTGCTGCTGTCTGTCGGTCGGTCCACCCACAGTTTCCGTTCATTTTCTTCGCTGAGGATGAACATATTGAAATGAAATTTGGTATACAGCTTTATCATGATAATATCTAGGTCAAGTTTGATATTCGACAGAGTTATGGCCCTTGGACGTAGAAAAATTCTAGTTTTTTGCAGTTTCCGCTCATTTTCTTCGCAGAGGATGAACATATTGAAATGAAATTTGGTATACAGCTTTATCATGATAATGTCTAGGTCAAGTTCGATATTGGGTATGATCGAGCAATTTTAGACAGAGTTATGGCCCTTGGACTTAGAAAAATTCCAGTTATTTAAGTGTATGTTCATTTTCTTTGTGGATGTTTCCAAGGGAGGGGGGCATAAGTGTTTCACAAACATCTCTTGTTACTTAAACCAGACAAAGTAGTAACTTATCTTGTTAATTTTCTGTTATTTCATACTGTTCATGTTGTTGAGCAAACTTTTCTTTATCAAAAGCAAGTTCTGGTACAGTGGTAACTATAAAGTTCTCCTGACTAGCTATTTATTTTGAAACAAACTGCTTAAACTTTAAATAGATTTTACAAAATTATGAATAATACTGTATTCAATTATTATTTTTTAAGTACCCATAAACAGTATATGATTGATAGTTGTTATAAGAGATAACTATGATCTCATTTGGAACAGTGTAATGCGATTCATCCCAGTCTAGTTCTTGTGAATTCGTGGATTAATGAAAACAAATAAGGCTATTGCCTGGTTCTGCTTTATTAATGGACTGCTTTGATGACAGGTTTCTTGTTGGATAAGAAAATTGGAGTAAACCAACCAAAGAGAATTGAAAATGCCAAGATCTTAGTGGCCAATACACCTATGGACACAGACAAAATTAAGGTATTGTAGTTTTTATATAAAGTTAACACACTGCAGGCTGGGTCATTCAGCCTGTACAATATTTAGCCTTAAAGGTAATCTAGATAGACTTGGTGTAAAGATGTGAAGGGTATGCCTTCTTAATAAATCTTAGTCCTTGAAATTTGAAAAGTATTATTAATTACCTGAGTTTGTGTTAAAGGTATTTGGAAGCAAAGTGAAAGTAGATGCTGTCTCAAAAGTAGCTGAACTAGAATTAGCAGAAAAGGAAAAGATGAGAGACAAAGTCAACAAAATCATCAAGCATGGCTGTAATGTGTTCATCAATAGGTAAGTGTAAACGAAGTTAAAAGACATTTAGTAATAGATGATGATGATAGCTCATGGAAAATTATCCAGGCCTCTAAGGTAATGAGTTGGAGTTGGTAATTTTGTTCCTATGATGGATGGAGACTCCCCACTATTTAATGTTTTTGATGGAAAACTAAAATTAAGACTTTATTTATTTTTTGTTCACCCAAGACCAGTTCACTGGTTTATGAGGCTTTTAAAAACAATATAAACATATACAAATGAATACGAAAACGGGCAAGGATCACTAGTGCATGCATATGTAAAAAAGAGCAAAAGAAGTAGAAATACAGTAGGTTGTATGTTTTGTTTTTTTTTAGGAAGGGCAGACTTTGAAAATTTTCTTAATATAAAATTTTGACAAAGTTTTAAGCTTTTCTAAATCATATAAGTATTTATCAGCTCCTTAAACTTTTATGATATTTAGATTTTCAAAGTATATAATGGACAAAAACATAGAATTAACAACTTAAATGACGTTGCATCTATCATTTGAAACTATTTTTATGTTTCCAGGCAATTAATCTACAACTACCCTGAGCAGTTGTTTGCTGATGCTGGGGTGATGGCCATTGAACATGCAGACTTTGAAGGAGTGGAGAGATTGGCATTAGTTACAGGTCTGTACATCTCACACTGAATACCATCTTTATTTAAAATCCTCTCAACTGAATCATTGTACAGATTTCAGAGTTATCTCCATCTATCTTAATATTCTTGCATATTTGTTTAGAGTTGTCCTTTGAATTCAAAAAAGAATCTGATATTGTTGTACTATCTAAGATTGGTCACAATTAATCGAAAGGTCGGTGACAATATATAAAATTGTGATTTTATTTATTGCCTCTGCTAATGATATAGAAAATAATGAAAATAACATTTTTAAAAGATTAACTTCGACAGAGGATATATTTTTAAAAACGAAAATATACATTATATTTGCCCTTCAGCCCCTTCAATATTGTTTTACAGTCAAACAGAAGTCCTATTCATTCAAACAGATTCTCTAGATACAACCATTTTGAAATGTATTAAATTGCTTTTGTGCAATTGTTTGCGGAAGGCCTGTGTATTTTTAAGGGTCACCAAATTGACTGACATGAAAACACGTCTCAAACTGTTTACAATGAAAACCTTGAAAACCATTTATTTCTACATTTCTAAATAGCTTAATGTTAATGGTCCACTTAATACCGTTATATGAAGAGAATATTGCATGTTGATATTTAGGTCATAGGTTTACGGGTTAAACTATCATATTAAGTCCAAAATGACCTGTATGTAATTTTGTGTTTAAGGTGGTGAAATTGTGTCCACATTTGACGCCCCTGAGAGCGTTCGTCTAGGAAAATGTAAGCTGATTGAAGAGGTCATGATTGGCGAGGACAAACTCATTAAGTTCTCTGGTATGTTTGTATTAAGGTTCCACTGTAATATTATATTAGGTTTATTACTCGTAAGTTTTTTAACTTCAAAGTATCAATAGGGAAATTATACACATAGTATGATAAAAACATATGTATCTTACTGCATTGAATAAAAAAGCTGAATAGCTAGCAACCATGGTGGTCCTGCACAAAGAATTTTATCATTTAAACCTGGGAGGGTTTTGAAATTCAACATTTATTAATAAGCAGATTTTAAATCTTCATCTTAATAGTTTTTTGTAAGTGTTCTCTGCAATGAAATGTGAATTAAAAATTGTTAAATGTGTATGGCAGATTTTACATATCTACTGTAATAATTGTTACAATGAGGGCATATGGAGTGTTGTGTTAATTATTCTCCTGTTGACTGACAGGAGTGGAGATGGGGGAGGCTTGTACCATTGTACTGAGGGGCGCCACCAAACAGATCCTGGACGAGGCTGAGCGGTCCCTCCACGACGCCCTGTGTGTCCTGACCCAGACCGTCAAGGAAACCAAGACTGTGTTCGGTGGAGGTACTGTCAACCTGTTACATGTTTATTTGATTTGTAAGATATTTGGCAAAAATAGATTTTTCAACAAGGAGATTTAGATTTGATGTAGCAGATTTCCAAATTCATCTATGAATATATGTATGTGCCTGTACATGTACATGATATTTAGTGATGTACTTGATTTAACAGAAACATATTTCGTTCAAAAACAGTGAAAGTAAAACCTTTACAGTATTCAGTGTGTGATAAATCAGAGCATATATCAATCGTTGGACAGTAAGGTTAAATCCTCGTTAAAATTTGTGTTGATGTTTACAGGAAGTGCCGAGATGCTGATGGCTGATGCTGTCTCTAAGCTGGCAGCAAAGACTCCTGGTAAAGAAGCTGTAGCCATGGAGGCTTACGCCAAGGCTTTGAGAATGGTATGTTACTCTTTCTTGTAATTTTGTTTAAAAAGTGTATATTAAAGTATATGTGTGGTAAAAAAGAAGACGAAGAGAATGTCACATAGTAAACTCTATTTAGCCCTCTAGTGCCCAAACCCAATTATGTCAGTCAGAAAATTCTGACTTTTATAAATAAAACTTGCATCATCATTTTTAACAGGAAATCGGATAGTTTAACGCAATATCTCAATTTTTCTACATTTTACAGCTTGTAGCATATATGCTACATTTGGCATTACCACTTCATGTTGCATATATGATACAAATACTCGAATAATTCAAATTGAAAAAAACATTTAATTTGCTAAAATATTTTAATAACTGACAACAATTATAAAACATAAACAAAAAACAGACTTAAAATTTTTAAGTATAACCAGCAATAGGTCAAACTAGAATAACCAATTGTCAAATCTGAACAACTCATATATATGGCACTAATGGGGAAGCATTGTTGAATGTTTCATTTTCATGAAAAAGCTGTAAAACAGTTTCTGTCTTTGTTAGACAAAGATGAGCACACAGGCACCTGACATTTTTAATTTTTGTCATAATAGAGATAAATACCCAAATAATAGTAATACACAAGGTACCCATCGCCGCCATTTTGGATTTATTTCAAACTAACACATCAGGTGAAATTTCTACTTAAAACTCATTGGTTAATTATTTTTTGACCTTCTTAATCTCCCAATTGGTCATTCAACATCTAAGCTTACAATTAATTAGACCAAAATGGTGCATTACACCTGACATTAATAAAAATCATCCTTCAACCTGCACCTACTGCCCTACATATGAAACAAAAGGCTAAAGGGGGACGGAATTTTTCTGCATTGCGTCAGATATACTAGTATTTGAAATTGTATGGTCAGGAACCATGAGTTTGAAAACTGGAGTGGAGTAAGCAATCTATCAGGAGGAGCTTCCTCAGGTTTTCCCTTAAAATCAGTGTATGGGTCTTTGTACTGCTGGTTTGAGCTATTCCATTCCTGGTTTTGCAGCTGAGGTACATGTAGTACATCTAAATGGTCTGCATCTTCAGTTATTTCACATAAATTCAATTCCCTGAGAGGAGGATCACTATGATTTTTATACTATTTCTCTCCTTGGTGTAAGCTGCTTCCAAGGGCGGGGGCGAGGGGGGGGGGGGAGGGGGCGGGCGGGGGGGGGGGGGGGGGGGGAGGGGGGGTGGGGGGGGGGGGTGTAAATATTAGGAGTCAGAATCACATTCATGAACAGAGGAAGGCTTTTGATTTTTTTAGTTGATATAAAGTCTCAAAATCATGAGTCATATGATTCACATTCACTGATAAGAAAATAAATAAACATTAGAAATAAACATCCAAAGTAGAAATGAATGATTGATATCAGGATAGTTTGTGTTTTATTTAACTGTAAAGCAAGTGTTTAATGCCCAATGTTTCATATGTGATACATAGATTTACCTTAATATTATTCATTGATAAGCAAAAAATAAAAACAATCTTTCGAAATAAATTGTGTAGTATTTACTGTACATAACAATACACATCACAAACAACTGTTTATTTTTCAATATTCAAGTTATTTGCAATGTGTAAAGTGCCCAAAATTTAAATGAGCTGTATTTTCTGTAAATGCCCGGTGTATCATATAATATACAAAAAAATAAATTCCCAATGTATCACATATGCAACACATCATTTCAAATAAATTTTTGCATTCAGTTATGTATTATTTTAGGGATTTTTCATACTCCATTCAATTATTTGATCCTTTTGAAAGATATTTTTTAAGTGTTCTTACAAATACTCACTATGTACTCTAGAAATTGACTGAGGGAACTCTGGCTCTGTACAGTGTTATGTTCTTCATGGAGGCAGCCATGTTTGATAGGGTAAACAAGTCATGTGACTTAGAGTTAGGTTAAAATCCAAAACTAAACTTTGCTAATATGATAGTGGAGAGTTCAAATCAAAGGGAGATAATTCATTATATACAATAATTATCATTAAGCATATTATCCAAGTCCATGTAGCATATATGCTACATGGGGCACTAGAGGGTTAACATGACTGAAATTTCCCCATTTCCAATACAGCTATTTTTTATCATTTCTCTTTGACTATTGGTTCGAGAAAGGGTTTAGTTGACTGATGCAAGTCTTCAGATAAATCCAACATTTATGGTTTATAAAGTGTTTGTGGAGGATTGGCTAAAAAAAACAATTGTTTTTCCAGCTACCTACCACCATTGCTGACAACGCTGGATATGACAGTGCCCAGCTGGTCTCAGAACTAAGGGCTCTACACACAGCAGGAAAACACACAATGGGACTAAGTAAGTAAAGGCTGGGGCAGTGGGATTATCTAGATGAAAATAGAGGCTGGAACAATGTGATAAACCAAGAGATAATCATAGTGTACATGTAATAGCTAAATAATGACTGAAACCATTGTACATGTAATAAGATAATGGTCGGGATTAATGATTACTTTTACGGCCGTAAGGAATCCGATAATATAGGCTGAAGGGTCATTGTCTTGCAAGTTTTACCATTGAAGGACTTAAATAAGATTTGGTTTAGGTCAGGACAGTGATTGTGATTTATTGGGTCATTCTCAAAAAAGGTGGTATTGGGTTGTTCAAGGGCACTAGAAAGTATAATCCTTGATTTTTGCCAAGTTTCACTTTTGTGCTACCTTTGGATATACATTAGCATACATATTGGCACATAAACAGTTAATTCTAACAGAATCTTAAAAATTTAGAAAGTTTATAAGTTGATTTTTTCACATTATTTGACTGTTCCCACTCAGAGTTTGCGACTTTAAATAGGTTTTGTAAGGTAGTAAGACCATTTTTTATTAAAATAATAGGGTCAAGAGAAAAAAGGTAAGTAAAATACCTCTCTCAAACAAAAAGACGAAGAAAATATATGAACAATAATT
Source organism: Magallana hongkongensis (assembly GCA_015776775.1). Classification (NCBI taxonomy): domain Eukaryota; kingdom Metazoa; phylum Mollusca; class Bivalvia; order Ostreida; family Ostreidae; genus Magallana; species Magallana hongkongensis. The sequence goes on from CM027466.1 coordinate 49,905,095, forward strand.
TTCAGCGAGATCAAGTTTGTCTGTACATGTTTTTATGTCCATGGTGTAACGAAACAAAATATTGGTGTGTAAGAGTTGCTATTCTTAGTAATTTGAAAGATAATTGATGCCTCCTTATTCCCATCGTATAGCTATAAACAATGATAGAAGACAAAATAGCTGAAGATGAAATTTACTCAATTTTTTTAATGATAAGTAAGTAGAAATAAATGTGTAACTTTTTATATTGTCTTTGGGCTAACAGGAAATACTTAGGAAAAAGAAATATTTAGACACTCTGGAAAACAGACAAACTATTGCTATGTGTTGTTGTAGCAGATAATATGCTCTTTTACTCTGAGGGAGCAGTAATTATTTAGCAGAGACAAGTTAATTCATAAATATGTCCTTTGTGTAACAGTCCTTGGTGTAACAAGAACAAAAAGTTACACCGTACACTATCACTGTTATCCCAGAGACTATAATTTACATACTTTATTTTTTGGGGAAAGATTAGGTGAAATTATTCAATAAATATATCACAATGTACCACATTTGTTAGTTTATGCTTATATATAATGTTGAAGCATCTGTTTGCTGTAGATCTAGATTATTTCTCAATCATGCAATATTTTGTTACTCCAAAGAAACATACAATTAACACCAAAGACATAAGACCTAAAATATTCATTTAAAAAAAATTCAGCATTGTCAAATCAAATCAAATTTATCAATTCAAGTATAATTAATATTGAATTTGATATTGGACTTACAGCTTAAGCCAAATTTTCCCTAAAAAATATTATTTGACTTTAAACAAAATGTGTTACCAAGGACTTTTAATGTTACACAAAAGTATTTCTGATAGAAAAATTAATAAAACAAGTATTGTATAAATACATTTTATGACAGATTATGCAATGTAGTATAATAAAATACTAAAATTATTCATCAACTAGATAAAATGGTGTCCATGGTGTAACATGTTGTGTCTTTTGTATAACAAACTTAAATTTTATGCCTGAACTTGTAGAGAATAACAGTAACATGTATAATATATCCGCTGAAAAGTGCATTTGGTAATTTTGAATTCATTTAAAATACATTCAAGCTTTCAAAACAAATTGAAATATTTAAACTTTGATTCTTATAACAGACAATGTCCATGGTGTAGCATAAGTGTCCTTGGTGAAACATACTGGAACTAAATTGTGTAAATAATTTGACTTTAGGGGCACTATTATGCACATTGATAATGATTACTGTTAAATATATGCATTCATAAGTTATAGCTATGAAAACATTCAGTTGTCTCTATTTTGAAATCTGATATTTTTGTGTTTAAATAAAGGTTGTCCTTGGTATAACATTTGGACTAACAATAATTGTCCTTAGTGTAACATCCCTTATTTTGTTTTTATTTTCAAAGATTTTTCAAGAAATATTGAGGTTTTTTCACTTAAGATTATTTTTCATGTCACTTACAAGTGTCTCCCAAAAAAAAATCAGACATTAAATGGAGAAGAAGTTTTCAGTGTGCAATACAATGTCATGAGATAGATGCATATTTCTCATTCACAAACCAAATATGAAAAATTAAGGAAAATACATTATCAAATTCTTGTTTTATGATTAAGTTTAAGAAAAACTTCAAAAAATTTAACTTTAACACCAAACCAAATGCATGAACAATAAGATTTAATGAAATTTATGAATATTTCTTATGCGTTACACCAAAGACTGTTTTCTTTTCATGTGGTTGTAAATATCATATTTTTATAGATTTTCATTTGATGTACTGTTGGCATATTTTAGCAAACAAACATCATGATATGCCCGATACAAACTATGATAAATTCAATCTGGTTGTAAGTACTTTGTTTTTAAACAAGTGGTACTTGAAAAAATCCACCTTTTTTGAGAATGACCCTATTACAAGGTAGAAAAATTAATGTCGAGGAATGGAGTTATGAACCAGTGATATTACAAAAGTAAAAATTGCAGGACTAATAATGGAAGTTGGGTATTATATTTTGAATTTGTATGTTGTCTTTATAAATCAGGAATTTTAAAATTCTGATAATTGCACGTAATGAAAGCCAGTACAAATAACTTAAAATGAGTCAAAAGCAATCAAAATATATTTTATTAAAACAGGTGTTGTCAAAATAAGGGAGATCACTTCATTTAAGCAAAGACAAGAATTACAATTGACGTAAAATATTTGTTATTGTCTATGATTTGCCTTAGGGTTTTAATGTTGGCATACATTTTACGTTATGGGTTACTGAATGCATTTAGAAGGATAAACGTCAGTCTAAGAGTGATTTCATTTTTGCTGTTTTATTTGTAGACATGAAGGAAGGCGAGGTAGGAGACATGGAGAAGCTCGGGATCACCGAATCCTTCCAGGTGAAGCGCCAGGTGTTGATGAGTGCCTCCGAGGCCGCCGAAATGATCCTACGAGTCGATGACATCATCAAAGCGGCTCCGCGACCACGACAACCCGATCATAGGCACCACTAAGTTACATTGTGTTGGATAGTGACTTCTGATGCTTGAACTTGTGAACAAATTTATAATATTAAAAACCCCTTCACTGTATACGTAATATTTAACCATTTGTTTGTACATCAAATGAATAAAACAAAAAATCTGTCTTCATTTGGTTTTTTTATTATCAGGGTCCTAGGTGAAATTAGATGTAACATTTTTCCATCACTTGAACTTGCACCCAATTACATTTACATATGTACTTGTAACAAAGTTCATTTGGATTATCTCCTACTAGCCTAAATATCCCCTTTGCTATGTCAAATCTTGTACATTGGTACCCCTATAGGATTTATTTTCAGGTCATTTATTTTCACTTGACATTCATGTACAGCAACTTTCATACCGAGAGTCTTAAGGTGGAATAACACATCATCGCAAAATAGCTGATAGAAGCGACATTTCGTTTTCTTAATAGGATTTTATGAACTGAAACATGTAACTTATTTTATAGCCGAGTGGATAAAGTGTCGGACTTGTAATCCATACATTCCGAGTTCGAATCCCGCAGGGGCTTTTGTTGTTACTTACTGGAATAATTATTTTAGATATTCATTTTTTATCCCCAAACTGCAAATTATTCGTTTATTTGACATTTGTACAGTTTATTTATCATAATATCTTTCGTTATCAAAAATATCCTGTTATTTTGACTGACTTTTTCCAGGTGTGTTATTCCACCTTAAAACAGAAATGTGTTTTTTCAGCGGAATCGCTGATTTCAGTGGAGAGCCCAGTTCGGAGATCAGTACAGACCCACGATTGAATTATTCCCTTCTTTTTCTTCTTCTGCCATTCACAATCTTGCGGCTAAAGGGACAACTTCGCTAGCCAAGGGTTTACTATGCACTCCGCTCATCTACAACAGGGATGTATACGTAGAGGAGCAGAGTAGTATGAAATCCTTGGCTTGTGAGGATACTAAAGGAATAGATGACCCGACCACTTATTCACAGGCACCTGACGTTATTTATTTTCTCATATTCTTGATGGGCCATCAGCCACCACCCAATACGTTGGTTTTGTGGGGGAAGAGGCTAATAGCTTCACAGACGATGGGGGTAGGGCTATCGGGGGGGGGGGGGGGTAGTGCTAGTGGTAGATAATGTCCTTTACACCACCATGCCGCTGAGAAAAACTGGCTTCCCACAATTGAAGCAGAATAAATGTTCCTACCAACTTATTCCCCGGGTTTAAACCCAACAGAACATTTTTTTTTCGAAAAGTGAAAACTTTGCTAAAAAATGACCGGTACAGATGAGACTTAGCGACAACTTTAAATGGCTGTAATTGAAGCGTTCGACTTTTTCTGAGACACTTTCATTTTTTTTTTACGCAACTGAATGTGTACATGCCAAATAGAATCCGAATCGAAATCCCCGCGCTTTGAATAGAATTAGTTGATAAACATTCATATCTTTGTCTTCTGTTTTGTTTGCTTTTTAGCTCACTTGAGCTGAAAGCTCAAGTGAGCTTTTCTGATCACCTTTTGTCCGTCGTCCGTCTGTCTGTCCGTCCGTCTGTAAACTTTTTACATTTCGGACTTCTTCTCTAAAACCGCTAATCCAATTTCAACCAAATTTGGCACAAAGCATCCTTATGAAAGGGCGAATATAAATTGAAGAAATAAAAATCCGATCTATATTTAAAGCGGAGAAATCCTTGAAACTGTAGAAAAAGGGGGGTGCATTTTTAAAAATCTTCTTCTCAAGAACTACTGATTCCAATTCAACGTAGTTTTGCATGAATTATCCTTATGGGAAGGAAAATATAAATTGCAAAAATTAAGGTCTAATTCTGTTTCAAATCTGAGTTATTACGAAAATAATAATAAAGAAAAAGCGTGTTTCAATCAGTTTAATAGCTTCGGGTTCAGCATCCGGTAAAATGGGTAGGCAAGACTTGGCCTGGGCAAAACAAAAGATTGGCAGTTATTAATCTGCCAATCTCATTAAAATTTCAGGATATTTGATCGACCAGTATATTTGTATTTGCTGTAAATATTGCTGAAAAATAATGCTTATTTGGAATTGACGATTGCCGATCTGCCCCGGCTTTTATTTTGCCACGGCCCGGGTTTGCATACCCATTTTACCAAGACTCGTATTCCATACTTCTAAAACGAGGTTTTTTGTTTAAAGCAGCCATGACATTATACGATTAAGGGTCGATCTGACTATGATGAATTTGCTTGTTATGCAACAGTTCGCGTATGAAGGGAAATTTTTGAAACATGCAAAATATATTGGTGCCGATTTTGTGAAGTAATTTCAATCCGTTGACAGTTTTCACACATGACGTTGGTGTTAGCTTGTTCTGATTTTCGTTTCGTTTTCATTATTTATGCTTTGTAACCTGGGAACTATCGTCTGTATTTCGTGATTTTTACGTATCAAATCAAACAGAGACTTCGGTAAATCAAACAGTTAACTGTTTACCTTCGCAAATTAAGCAAAATCTGATGTATCAAAAAAGTACTGAAATACAATTCATTCTATCGGTAATTCGGCATTATCTTTTGCGTAATGGTAGATTTATGCAATAGGTTTTGTTAAGATGCTCGACATTTTCTCGAGTTTATTCAGTTTAAATAGAGTTTGATATCGCTGTCGGAAATATGAACCGGTAGGTATATACATGTATATATATATATATATGATTCATTTCGAAAAAATAAATTGTGTTCTTTATTTGTTATAGTGCATGTTTCTTGTGTTTAATTGTTTACAATTTCTATTTACTAACCAAATTTGAGTGTTAAGCTTCGAATTATAAGCAAGATACAGAGATTTGCTCACAGTTCTATGTTTGTACACAGATCTTAAAAACTAAAGAAAAAAAAAGTAAAAAAAAATTGTCAATATTTATTAAGAAAATTTTCAAAGTCTGTTCTTCCAGAAACCAACTTTAACAACTTATTGTATTGTAAACTTAACCTTTTTTCGTCATTTTTACTCCTACTGTACATGTGATCCTTGACTGTGTTTGTGTTCATTTGTATAAACTGATTTTGAACCTCAAATACCAGTAAACTGGTCTTGAGTGAATAAAAGAATTGAAAATCTTAGACCATTCTTTTTTTCCATTTTAAATGCTGAATAGGAAATACCAAGTTAAAAATCTTAAGCTGAATGTAATAAACTCATGTGAACAAAATATGACTCAAACCTAGGCGAACTGTGAGCTCTGTATCTTAGTTTAAACAATATTTTATTGATAATTTACAATAGCAGGTCCATGTATTTGGAATAAGGTACAATAAGATTGGGCAACAAGCCAAAAGGCTTATACAAATCCCTCTCTTAGATAAGAAAAAATATGAGAGGTGCAAATTACACGTATGTATGATTAAATAAAGAATCAGAAAGCTTACATAAAAAAGGAGATAAAGACATCCAATATATGTATCAATCAAGACTAGACATTTTGACATATGCATGAGTTTGAGAGTTGGAATTACAAGTGCATTTATTTTTAAACTAGTGAGCTAATCGACCCACGAACGTATAACTTCATGTTATACTATAAGGAAAACAATACAATAATGTTCAGAACAATTTGAAATGTAAAACACCAAAGGAAATACATGTATGAAATACATCCCTGTATAAATATATCCTAGACGCTTTTACATTTTTAGAGAATATAATTAAGTAAAAAAAAAAGTGTCGAGGTTACACTAGGTGCCCTGAAATCGTTTACTGTCGATGATAAATTTTTGGACCATATAAAAAATGTATTTATTATCATTATCGCTAAGATTGGGAGACCCAAAGAGTAATATGTTTACATTTGTTGAATCTCGAAGTTTGTTAATTGTTTCACTACGTATTACATTATAATTTGGGCAATATAAAAGATAGTGCGCATGTGCGAGAGTGTATAGTCACGAAAATTTGGGCCTTAATATTTTTGTGTTTTTCTACGGAAAATCGGTTTTATTTTAATTCCTGAGAACAACTATGTGTTTCTATGAATCCTAAAAGTCAAGGAAAGGGCAACAAAAAAACAAACAAAGGGAAAAAAAGGAAGAAAGACGCAAATGTAAGTAGTGACGATGGAAATCATAACAAAGTCAATGTACTGAGTACTTCTCAGGGTGATGGTAACAGTAACGATAGCATTTTCACTGAAGTTTGCTTTTCGACACCGATTAGCTCGATCACAACAATGAATCCAATGCATGCTATGAACTATAATGTATCCCCTGTTGGTTATCAACCCCAAAACCCGTCTGTAGCCCAGCCCGTTGGATTCATAGCGCATACGGACAGCCAATATGAATCAAAAATAGACAATCTTGCTCAAAAATTAGATCTTATGTTCCAAAAATTAAACAAACTCGACAATATCGAATCCAAAATCAACTCATTTGAGAACAAGATGACCGCTGTCACCAAGGATGTAAATGAACTGAAAAAAACTGTGCATGAGCTGGAAAAAAGTGTCAAATTCACTAGCGAAAAATTAGATGAGAGTGAAAAAAATAATTCAGAAATTAAAACAAAATTACAGAGCATACAAACTCTTGAAACAACTAACGCCACTCTTTCTGCCCAATTGCAAAAATTAAGTTGTGAAATGAATGATTTGAATGAACGACATGTCGACCTGCAGTCACGGAGCATGAGGGACAATTTAATCTTTCATGGAATTGTCGAAACAGATAACGAAAATTGTGAAGACAAGTTAAAAGAGTTCATTGCAGAAAAGTTAGAAATAAGGCACACCGTAGAATTCCATCGAGTTCATAGAATGGGGCGCAGGGTGCACGGAAAAACGAGACCCATCATTGCGAAGTTTGTTCAATTTAAGGAACGGGAACTAGTGCGGAAAGCAGCCTTTACTAAGTTAAAAGGAGAACAAAATAGAAATTATGGAATTAACGAACAGTTTCCGCGTGAAATTAATGAGAAGAGAAAATTACTCTATCCTTACTATAAATCAGCAAAAAGACAGCAGAAGCGGGCCCAACTCATATATGACAAACTTTACATCGATGGCGAATTATTCACACCACCACCCCAAGATGACACAAACAATCCACAACTAGATCCTCCGACACGTTCTGGGCCCACCGAATCGAGACGGCTATCAGCAGCGGCACCGACGTTCACACCAAGACCCAGGGGCGGAGGTCGAGGAGGCAGAGGACAGAGGAGATAGGGAAACCATGGAGGGCGCGATGAAAACGTGATTGATGACCAGCATGATTTCTATGGCACCGACTCTCTTAACTATTCTCAGACTGATACTTCTGATGATGTTAACCTACAATATTCTGGAAATATTCTCAAACTATTATCCATAAACGTCTGCGGTATCAACAGACGTCTCAACTATCCAGAGTTCATAGAACTAGTGAACCGTTATGATCTATTGTGCTTCACCGAAACAAAAACAGACGACCTGGACACCATCGAACTGGACAATTACGTATTGTTTGCGAAAAATAGACAGGTGTGTGCGCGAATCCGGTCGGGTGGTATCGTCGTCGGGTGCCGTGAAAACTTATCTAAATGTATTACGCCTATAGAAACAGAATGTAAATATGTTTATTGGTTTAGGGTGAAGGGTGAATTGTTTGATTGTGAGAACGATGTTTTATTTGGTTTTGTATACATCCCACCTCAATGTTCAAATTATAGTTCATCAGAAGCATTTAACGAAATAGAACTTGAGTACTTAAATTTAATTTCTCAGTTTGACTATGTGTGCTTAACAGGCGATTTCAACGCCAGAGTATCTGACAAGAAAGATTTTTTTGAGGAAAGTGATTTGTCAAATTTTGAAGTATCGATAGACACAGAGTGTGATATCCTAACTGATGTAAACAAGTTGAATATTTTTAACATTAATATTGATAGAAAAAGTTGTGATAAAAAAACAAACTTTTTTGGAAATCAGCTGTTGAATTTTTGTAAAACAAATAGTTTATATATAATGAATGGAAGAGTTCACGGAGATGCAGATAGTGGGAATTTTACCACTATAAGATCAAGTGTTGTTGACTATTTTATTTGTAATGCAGATTTTTTTAAGTTTGTTAAACATTTTGAAGTATTAGATTTTAACTGTCTGTACTCTGATATCCACATGCCATTGACTTGTCAGTTAAGCTGTGAAATGTTAAATAACGAAAATTATAAGGATATATCATATCATGTCAATCCTACACAAAGAATCAGATCATGGGATCAAACCAAGTCGAGCGAGTTTTGCCAAAATATAAATACATTAAATTTATTAAGTATTGAACAAACTATAGATGATAAAGTACGCGACTCTGTCGAAATACAGAAGGAAGATGTAGATTTTTTGTTCAATAGTTTAGCTGATGTACTATTATCCTCAGCCAAAACCACTTTTGGAACATTTTTACCGCGCAATAAAACTTCGGTAAGAAATAGCAAAACAAAACAATGGTTTAATGCGGATTGTTTCACAGCAAGAAAAAATTGTAGGAAAATTAGACGCAAATTCAAGTTATATGGAACCAGCGTGTTTAAATCCGAGCTGCAAGGAGCACAGAAAAAATATAAGCGCATATTAAATAAATCTTACAAAGTTTATAGAAATAACCTACAGCGTAACATTAAAACATTAAGAAGTTCAAATCCAAGAGAATACTGGAAACTCGTGAATGATAAAAGCTGTAACGAATCTAACGATATTAACATAGTAGATTTTTATGACTATTTTAAAACTGTTAACGCGAACGAACATGATTTAGATATTGAATTAGACTATTCTTCCTTCAATGATAGATGCGAAGATACATTTTGTAACTCTTTGCTCAATGACCCAGTTACCGCGGCCGAAATTCTTGAGGTTGTTAAAACTATTAAAAATAACAAATCGCCGGGACCAGATACTGTTGTTAATGAATATATTAAGTCATCCATTAATATCATGATACCATTATATGTTAAACTTTTTAATTTAGTGTTTGATACTGGTATTATTCCGGAAGCCTGGTTGGTCGGAAACATAAAACCAATATATAAGAAAAAGGGTAGTTATGCTGACCCACAAAATTACCGTCCGATTACTCTTTTGAGCTGTCTAGGAAAGGTTTTTACTTCTGTATTGTGTAGAAGGTTAACTACTTTTGCTGATAATGTTAATCTTATCAGGGAAAATCAGAGTGGTTTTAGAGAAAATTATTCTACAATTGACAATATGTTTGTTCTTTACTCCCTGATTGAACTTTTTTCACTTAAGAAAAAGAAACTCTTCTGTGCTTTTATTGATTTTAAAGCTGCATTCGATAAAGTGTGGAGAATAGGATTATGGAAAAAACTCATTGAATATCAAATTAAAGGGAAATGTTTAAGGGTTGTTGTCAATATGTATAATGGCTGTAGATCAAGAATATTTTATAATAATGATTTTTCCGAATATTTCCCTTGTCAAAATGGTGTCCGTCAGGGAGAAAACTTATCTCCGTTTCTTTTTGCATTATATCTTAATGATCTTGAAGATTTTTTATCACATGAAAATGTCATCGGACTAAAAAGCCTGTCTGAAGAAATTGAACAAAATTTAAATTGTTATCTAAGAATTATGATTATGTTGTATGCAGACGACACTGTGCTGATGTCCGAAACCGAAGATGATCTACAATATCAGCTTCATTGTTTTCAAATGTACTGTGAAAAATGGAAATTACAAGTGAATGTTGAGAAAACTAAAATTATTATTTTTGGCAAAGGTAGACAAACCTCAAATGTATCATTTTTATACAATGGTAACGAAATAGAAATCGTCAAGGAATTTAAATATTTAGGAGTTATCTTTTCAAGAACAGGCTCTTTCTACAGTACTAGGAAATATGTAGTGACTAGAGCTACCAGAGCTATGTACGCAATAATTAAAAAGTCAAGAGAATTAAATCTATCGATTGATTGTCAACTTGATATGTTCGACAAAATGGTTGTTCCAATTTTACTGTATGGTTCTGAATTGTGGGGTTTTGAAAATTTATGTATCATTGAAAAATTGCATCTTAAATTTTGTAAACTTATACTTAGTCTTAAGACGTCCACACCAAATTTTATGATCTACGGTGAACTTGCTAGATATCCATTGTGTGTGAAAGCAAAAATTAGAATGTTGAATCTTTGGATAAGATTGTTGAAAGAATCAAAATTGTCATATATATTGTATAGTTTTTTACATAGCCTAACACAAATCAACAATTATAATTTCAAATGGGTTGAATGTATACAGAATATTTTACATGAATGTGGTCTAAGCTATGTCTGGTTGACGCATAATGTAGAAAATGAAAAATGGATTTTAAATGTTGCTAAGCAAACTTTGATTGACCAATTTCAACAAAAATGGGTCTCTGATTGTAACGCATCTAGTAAAGGATTGATCTATAACTTGTTTACCAATAACACTTTTGTACCTAGAAATTACATAAACTCTGGTGCTTATATGAATAACATTACTACATTAGTTAGATTTAGAACAAGCAACCATAAACTGCCAATTGAGACAGGCAGATGGAACAATGTACCTAGAAATCAACGATTTTGTAATTTATGTAAAAATAACATTGGCGACGAATATCACTATATCATGATATGTCCAGAATTGAAAGAATATAGAAAAGTTTATTTACCATCAATGTATTTTAGACGACCAAATGCTTTCAAATTTTTTGAATTATTTTCATGTAAAAAATTAGCTGTTATTAATAACTTATGTAAATTCATCAATATCATTAATAAGAGAGTCAACTCTCCAGGTTGATGTGTACAGTATACACTCTTGCTTTTTGTTTAATATTGTATGTATTGTATATTTTCTCTATGTTGTTTTATACAATATGAGAATAAATAAAATGAAATGAAACAATTCTAATGATAATTAGGACAAACATAAACTTTCAGACATAATTAAAGATAAAATAATTGAAAGAAGAGAGGAAGAGAGCTTTAGCAATTTCAATATAAAAGAAATTATGACATTGACGTTGAGTCGTTTGTACCTGAATGTCTAATTAATCATTGATGTCGGAATTCTTTTTAATCTTAAGAAACAAAATTGTAAAATATATCAAACCCCTAAATCAATTATCAATACAAGAATGGTTAGTCCTGATATTTACACTATTTTCTGATAACATGTAACACATATGATTATTAGTAATCCTGAGATATAGTAAATCTTTATCTAATTTCGTATGGTAACACTGATATGTTATTATGTTTTTAAAATACGTGATTTGTTATTATATCTTTGTTTGTAAAAAATAAATGAATGAAAAAAAATACAAATCAATAATGGATCCTTAAAGAATTTAAAAGTGGAAAATCAGATTTGGATTTTTGTATCATCAAAAACAACTACAGCATTTCAGTATAAAGCGTTTGGTTATTTGTTTAACCTTCAACAAAAAAAAAGTCTGAAAAATTAACAATGAATGATTAGGTTTTCTGCGAAAGATATATTTCATTGTCAAAGTACAAATACATTTATTTTATTTAATGCGCAGTTATTACCAGTAATGCACAAAAAGTGTAGCACTTGAACGTATTAATGACGTCACACCAATCAGAAATAAGTTATCGCAAATTAAGGACCTATTTTTGCATGTCCATAAACTCTTTTACAATTTCCCCCAACTACGTAAATGACCCTGTCAGAGATTTGGAACGAGAGATAATTAAAACGTCAAACAATCGTCAAATTAACACACACAATATCAGCGTAAAAACAACACTTGTGTTGAATCAATTCAGAAGATTGAACAACAATTAAAAAATATAGCATAAAACAAGATGACCTGTAATCGTCAGTTTTTGACCGTTTATTTTGACGATGAATATGCGTACCAAGATGTAGCATTTCAGTAAAGATCCAATAATGTCCAATAGCAGATGATAGAACAGTGGTTTACTCATTGTACAATGGTTTTGGCACAACCCTCTAATTTCATAAACTGAAACCAAATTTCTTCTTCCACAATATTAATATAAAATTCTAAGGAATAATTTCAATTGCTTATTTTTTTTTGTTCAGCGCAATGTTGCATAAAATGTCAATGTGTATCGGCAATTAAAGTCGATTTTTATTACCGTATAGCCGGTATATACTTTTTTTGACGCAAATCTGCCGCATTTTGGCCTAAAATGTATACCATTAAATTTGGCGGATATAATTGATGAATTCATTTCCTTTCATAAAAAGAAGAAAAGCTGAGAAGTTAATGAACTTACGCAAAAACCCCAGTTACCATTTCATGTACAAGGCGGAAAGATGTCTAATCCTGGCTTCACTAACTTATATATTTTCAACAACCACTAAATAGTTCTTAATAGAACTACGAAAAAGTATACGTTATTAACTATCAATTCTTATTTCATTGTTAGTGGAGAAATCATTAATCAGACAAATATCTGCATCTGAGTCGATCATGGATCACGTGTCTCCTAAAACAACACAAGCTAACACCCTTGCCGCAGGGATTAATTACAAAATTAGACAGGGAAAAGTGATATGGTGTTAATTAATTAATTAAGTTGAACATAATTAATAGAGGTGTTTAGTTGGTATATATTTTCATTCATTTAGCTTTGTATCGATAATGAGTAAATGTACATCATTCTGAATCAGTAACACTGTGTGCATATAACAATCGTGTTTTTTTTTATATCAAGCTCACCAACTTTGAAAAAAAAATATGAAAAAATAATCACCAAAATCAACATAGGAAAGCTTAAATTTGGTGATTTTAATTTTAGGGAATTTTCAAAATTCGCCAAAATAGGTAAAAATTATATATCCACCAAAATATCCAACTAAATGGTATGCAGGGAAAAATACAAACTGTATATAAAGTAAGGAATTAAAAAAAACATGCAATACCTTGTGATGAATATATCGTAAAGTATCAGTAAAGAAACTTACTGTCCATGTGTAAACATAGCGTACGAACAGTGACAAGTGTACACAGGATACTGTGTAAAAACGCATAGCTGGTGTAGTAGTACGGTCTGTAGGAGTTTTCGATGTATGGAAAGTGCTAATCAAAAACGTTGTTGATTTAGACCAACGGCTATTCCTTTGTCGGGTATTTCGAATTTACTGTTTGCAAAAATGTAATATTAAGCACTTTTAATCAACTTTGATAAAAAATGCATCAAATTATTCGGACACTAATAATGGTTTTTTTCTTCTTTTTTTCTTTTTTCCATTTACTGTCAATTGTGGCAGGCGTTTATCATCAGTGTGATATATATTCCATTGTAGTTTTTCCGGATATTTCTCTCGTATTGTACCGGTATATTATGTATTTGATACTCAGATGTATAAATTATGTACAAATATTAAATTTTAACATTCTAAACGATATTACTTTATTTATATAAAGACGTTATTATGCAAATGTTGGTTTCAGGAACAGCATTCATATAAAGACGTTACCGTATAAAAATTCAGTTAAAGGAACATTGTGATGTTATAGCATTTTTGTTTGACAATTAACTTTATTCTTATAACTGAATTTACAATATAGAGAAAATACTTATGTTCAGTATGTATTAACTACAATATAATAGATGACTTAAAATCATTGGTTCATCTGTGATAAAGGGATAACAGATAATTGGTTCATGTTAACCAAGAAATTCTCTCAAATAGAGTATGTAATAGTTTACAAATATTGCTAAGTTGGTGTATGTTTGTAACATTAAGCAGTGTTACGTTTCAAATTTTACAACATTTAGATTTGTTATGAAATATGTTCGAAAGCAAATAACCTTGAAATTTGATATATTTACATCAGTACATTAAAAAAGATATTGAAATCCATCCCCAATTTCATAGGAGGCACATACTTTACAAAATCTGCTCACTTTACGAATTCTAAACCATCTACCTGTTTCAATAGGTATTTTAGCATTATCCGTTCTTAAGTAACAATATTCTTACATAGTTTTGTTGACAAACTCATTAAATATTTTTCAAAATCCGGTGATTTTTTATAAATCCTATAATTTAAATCTTTTGGAGAATTTTGTACCTCGCTATACCATGCTTGTTTAAAATTGGTCTAATAAAATATTGTATACTTAATATCTGAACCAGGGTATGTTTTTTGTGTTTTAATACCATATATATGTCAATCCACATTGATTTAAGAATTTCTTAATTGCTTTGAACCATGGGTTATTAAAATTCCTTAATACATTAAAAAGTTTTGCTGAACATTTTGAGTTCTGGAAATTAAGTAATTTACCCCAGAAGGAAATCAGTCTAACGTTGACATTGATTGATAAAGGATATCTTCCAAGGTCCCAAGTTCAAGTTCAAGTTCAGTTTATTCACTCAGACCAAATAATTTGGTATAAGAGGAACATATATATAATACATACAAATACAAATCGTCAGAGGTGCAGACAAACAGGTACATTTTCATACAGGGAAAAAATATAAATAAAAAAGAACAGACTATAGAATCACTACTTATATTAGATTTTAGTATAAAGGATCATAATAGGAAAACAACTAAGAGGAGCAGACAGCATCAAAAATTTTTGAAATAAATACACATAATTCTCTTAGCGATTTACAATTGCAATTAGTCATGAGTTCAGAAAACTTAAAAAAATTTGGTCTTTTCCAATATTTTGTGTTTATGTATTTTTTCCTTATTTCTTCTAGTGCCGAACATTCTAAAATATAATGAAATTCATCTCCAATAAGACCTTTATTACACAAAAGACATAACCTCTCATTCAAAGGAATGTTATACCATCTGCCTGTCTCTACAGGAAAACGATGGTTTGATGTACGAAATTTAATGAATTTTTTTCTTAGTTTTACAGGTAAAATATCAAGATACTTCTCAAAGCCAAAATATGGTTTTAAAATTTTATACACTTGGCCTCTGGAAGAACAATTTATATCATTTGACCATATTTGCATAAATTGGTCTTTTAATCTTTGGTTTACAGTAGCAGATAACCATTCTATATTGACAAAATTATGGTTCTGCCAGACATATTGTAGCCCGCACATGTTCAAAATTCTTTGAATACAATCAATCCATCGGCTTTTACAATCGCTATTAAAATGTTGTGAAAATAAGTATCTGTACACTGTATATACAATTTTGTTCTCGGGGCTTATTAGCATTTTCCCCCAATATGTAATTATTCTTGTATAAACATTAATATACAACGGGTAGCGCCCTGTTTCTCCATATATCATAAAATTCGGTGTTGTGCTTCTTAAATTAAGTACTGTTTTCAAAAATTTCAGATGTACACGTTCAATAATATCTAGATTTTCAAAGCCCCAAATTTCCCTACATATACGATAAAGTTTGGTGTTGAGGCTTTTAAGTTCAATACTAGTATATGTTTACAAAATTCTAAATGTAATTTATCAAGGAAATTAGTGTTATGAAAACCCCAAACTTCACCTCAATTTATATTATTGGTTTGATAATTTTATCGAACGTGTCTATTTTACAGTCATATGCTTGATTATGGATTTTGCGCTTCCCAATAACCCTGTACATTGCTTCTGTAGCTTTGTCAAACAATTCTTTAACATTAAGATTGAAAGCATTGCTTTTACAAATTGTAGCACCTAGGTATTTAAAGTTGTTAACTATTTCTAATTGGGAACCTTCTAAGGTAAAATAGCTGGTTTGTTTACCTCTACCAAATTATACAGCTTTAGTTTTTTTTACTCTTAACCTTAAGACGCCAAAATGTCTAGAAAAAACCCATTGAGTAAGTGTTGAAAATCTTCTGGATTTTCCGACAATAAGATGGTATCATGTTTTGTCACGGTGTGAAATTAAATCACTCGGACTATTTTCAATTATTGTGGAAATTAACTTTTTTGGACACTTGTTAATTGCTGCAAAACATTTTCTCTATTTCGACAACCGTTTTTAAAAACGTTCAAAATTCCCGCATAGCCTTAATCCCACCTACCCACAGTCAAAAATGGACAGCTTATTATTTGATTGACTTCTGTGTATGTATGTTTATTGACACTTCATCGTTTATCATATTTATCCTTTTATATACATGCTGCTAAAATGTCATGAGCTACTCAGTACTTCACACTATATGATTTTGAATTGTAAAGTATTGTCAGTTGGAATCACACCTTTATTGCTGATACATCCCAAACTCTTGTAAACATATATTTCCTGTTAAATCTAGACAAAAGTCTGAAAACTAAAACGCGCGTTGGCTTGCTGGATGTTTTATGAGGCTGGGTCTAACAAAAAGAATAACTCTCAGGGTTGGCACAGTACCGTTCGGGAGAGAGCGGCCTGTAATATATATATTTTTTTTTTATTACAGTTTATTATGTTCACGTTAGATTTGTTATACTTTTTAACATAAATAGCGACACATGATAGTGTATGTTCATTTTTAATTAAAACAGAACTTAATCTTAGTTGAAATATTTATAAATGCATTAACTGCAGAAACCCAATGGGTTGCTGAAGTAGAATTGTTCCAATAGGTTCATTTTGGTAATAATCCTTATATTGTTCAAGATAAGCAAGTATAATACAACACCAACTGTAATATATCAAAATCAAGCATAAGATTTCCATTCAACCCGACTCAACCCTCACAAAAAATTGCAAGAACACCAACAATGAGAGGTCATGAAATCAAATCTGCGATAACTTATTCTAGTATTGTTAAAAAGTACAATCTCAATAGGAGAAAAACTTGTTAATCTGGTTTGAATTTGTTGTCAAATGTGTTAAAGAACTAAAAAAAGAAGCATATGTTAATTTGATTATTGGTGTTAGAAAAAAATTAGCATTTAAACAAGTAGCTCTGGGAAACATAAGAAAAAGTGTTACTTCCTTTTAACATACACAAAATTGGAAATTAAAGGAAAAATTAAGCTGTTAATATATATTGAACTTAACAATTATATTGATTTCTTACGTGTTATTATATATACTAGACTTTGACCTGTGCGTGCACGGGTTGACATTGCATAATTTTATGATATCGGGCATTTACAAAATAGATACATCGAAACACCGTATATTGTTGATACATGCATAACCAAACTTCAAGCCTACAATAATGCTATTTCATTACACTCAGATGAGTTGGAATAATCTACCTGTGTCTCGGGACGGCCTTCACCACAGTTAAAATGCCTCCCATATACCCGTAATGTAGCAGAGAATTGCAGAATCGCTCCAAAACGATTTTGGATAACAATTAAAGTTGCATTGAAAACAACAGTCAAATAGTTCATAACAGACCATTTTGAAGCTGTAAATACCTTTCTTCGAAAAGTTTTATTCTATAATTGCAGAATTCAACATATTTCAACAACGTTTTTATTTACACACCATGTTGACATTCGAAACTCTCGGGATTGTTTTAATAGTAAATGCACTGTGTTAGAGTTATCTCCCGTATTTTCTTTGACGAACAGAAAAAAATTCCAATGAAAATTACCATTTGTTTTATCGTTTCCAAGTTTATCCATGCAAATATGATATTGTGGAAACATAAAATAAAGAGCCTCTCCTGATTTAGCGTGAATATGATTCGCAAAATTGTAAAATCCAAAAAATTCAGACGATTTCCGGAATTTTTTTTAGGAATTTTCGTTGATTATTAATTAACGAAGCTTGATTGAGAATAAATAAAAACAAATTGGTAATCTTCAAGTACTAATGATTTTTAAAATATATAAAGCAAAAGACAGTAGTCTTCCGATTTATCGGTATTAAAGCCCAAAAATTCGAGTCTATTACTATTATTTCAAGATTAGTAGTATTGATACGTGTTATATATTATATATATACATAAAATATATAAAAATATCTTGCAGAAGTTTAAGTAACCAATACATAAAAGTTTGACGTTGCAGAAGACTGGATGTACGTACTTTAGAAAAGAAGCATCAGAGAAATTTTTTTTCCAGCTTTTACACTCAGGTATAATCAGCAAATTGAGTGCGCAAAACAGTAAATCCTGAACGAAGTGAACGTGTGAAAGACTATATGAGGGATGTTCAAAGACTCTACCACACGAATAATGCAAAAAAAACTTTCAGATATATTTAACTCATAGTTCATACTCTTTTCTTTTTTAAAAGATATCATGTAATGCTTATTTCTTTATGATTCCTTCAGCTCAGCGTATGACGCCTTCAATTTATTTTCTTCATAACTTTACGTTCAGCTTTTGTAAAATCTCGTTTTTATATCAAAATGTCACGATAAAAAGAGAAATGAAAAAAAGAACATTATGATTATGCTATAGTAAAGATAAAGAGTTTTAACTTTGTAGAAGAATAGCAGTACAGTATTGTGTTGTGTTATATCCTAACAAAATAAGGGAGAGCCACAATATTAGATATAATGTTTTGCATAACGAGACTTCAAAGAATAAATGGTTTTAAAAAATGATCTTTGTTTTTAATTAATTCAATTTTAACAGATTGTAAATCAGTTTACCAAAATTTAGATTAATTTTAGAATCAGCTTTAATATTCACGTATTCCATTTATTCATCTTCGCTATAAATGTCTATTTTTTTCATAGCAAAATTGACACATATAGAAATTCAATACCTGGAAATCCCTCCACATCATCATTTCATTGAACTAATGTAAATTTAAAGATCAATGTCCTTTATGCGTTTTAATGATGGATTCAAACATATGAAATCTCATTAAATATACATGAGTGTTAGCCTTTTCAACTGTTGTAACCATAATTAGCACACTGTCAAAAAATGTTTAGAAAAGTTATGAATGTCAAAAAATCCCGGAAAATATCAGAAAACTATTTATATTTTGCTTACGCAGAGTAATTTGTCTATGCTTATTGGTAGAGGCAATTTCAGTGGAGAGTATATATAATACAAAAATAAATAGAGAACCTTACATTGGGTTTCTGAGTTAAACAGAATCAAAATGAAGAATGCTATTCTTGCCTAAGTTCTTATCGCCTGTCTAGTGTCTATGACATCAGGTAAGTTTTCCAATTTTGAATGGCCGTCTTAAATGTGTAATTTACCGTTAAGGGTTTTAAATTGTACACACTTTTCGTGATTTAGATTAAGTATAAATACATTGCACAAGGCTTTGCATTTCAGTTTTCTACTTAACATATAAACGATCCTACTGTTTATATAAAACAGAATTATTGTTATTTTTTTACAATTAGACCTACATCAAAGGTCCCCATAAACTATTAAAAAAAATAGTATTCAATTTAAGTAAAGGATATAAGCCAAAAACTGTCCATTCTGTGAGAGAAAGAACTGATCGAGGCCCGAAGGGCCGAGATCAGTTCTTTCTCTCACAGAATGGACAGTTTGAGGCTTATATCCGACTTAAAACATTCTCCTCTTTTGTTTTAAGAATGGACTTCAACAGGTACACCAGTAGACAATGAAAATAGAGCTATTTATAACCACCCCAAACAAAAATGCAGTCCTGAGTAGAATTCTGTTTCTATTGTCTTCTTAGTGGACAGGTACAGGTGACTTTTAGGTATAACTTGAACTGCATGATTTTTCATTCATTCACACAACTTGTGTTTTAGTATCGAGATGTCTTCCTCTGATGGAGTATGAAAATCATCCAAACACGGATGGTGTTCTAAGTGACATTCTAGATATGGAGGCTGGGCCAGATTTTGATATAATTCAGAACTGTGTCTTTTCTGATATCTCTGATGAAGATATGATTAACGCCAGTCAAGAGGTAGAGAGCAATAATAGGTTTCTAAAACCTCTGAATCAGCAGGATTTGGATGATTAATACGGAGTGGTTTATCTAAGAAAGCGGAGGCAAAGTCAAATCTGGATTTTCCTGATTCCATGTATACATATGTACCAGTGCATTTGAATTATTTTACAGAGTTGTGTCAATTCATTTGGATTATTATACTAGTATATCAAAGCATGCTTAATTAAATTTCATTTTGTTCTCAGATGTATGGCTTTGCATGGTATTTGTTTTATTACACGTCACCTGTACCTGTCCAATAAGTTTACAATTACTATCCATTATTTTTTACTGGGCAGATTTCACTGTCCATTCTTTAAAATAATGGACAGTTTTTGGAAACTTATTGGACACTTACAGGTAACTTTTTGGATTTGTTTTCAAATCTACAAGTACTTTATGCTATATAATAGTTTAAAATAACAAAGGATTGCATAACGAAAATGTTTTAAAACAAAATAAGGTATTCTCGGCTTACATGTATCTTTATTTTATCTTTCATTTCTTTGGATTGTTTGAATTGAGATATAAATCTATTAAACAATAAGGTTTTTAAGAAATTTCAGGAAAAATTACACATCGGCCCCTCAATGCAAATCAATATTCAATGTTCAAATGTGTTTGAGAATAGTTTGTATTCTCAATTTTGTATATGTTTAGCCAACAACCTTGATATATCATTATTTGTATAGCTCGGACTCCATCTTATGGAAAATGCTACTACTGGAAAAGATGTAGCATCTGGAGGCCATGCGGCTGGGAAAAATATTGCGACTTCAGATATGGCCGTCATGGATACTGCTGTAGTCGAAGTAAGCTTTATTACATTATTTATATATTCAGATTCACATCTGATTAACATTGGCATTAGGAAAACAAACATGAGAGGCTTATTTGTTTTTAATTATACAGAATTGTACTTTTTTATAAACACGATTCTTTTCTTCATTTTATATAAAATTCCATCAAAATGTATTCCTTATATATTTGCTTCCAAACCTGTTTATGCAAAAAAAAATTAGGGTGCATTATCATTACTTCGTATAATGGAAGCTTCTACTGTGACGCTGTTCGGTTTTTGTTCATTTTTGCACTTGTACTATTCATTGAATAACTTGCAATTTGCATTAATTCAGCCAGATCTTTGCTTTCAGCAAAGCCTAGATTAAAAAATCATTGTATATGTTTCCATTAAACCTATCAATCCAAATAGAAAAGTAACGTATAAATGAGATATGATTAGTAAATTCTGTAGTAGAAACCTTCTAATGGCGGAGAATGTTTTTTGGGGTAAATGGGAGATAAGTGGCGTCTGACCGTTACACGAAACATTGCTATTTTACCTTTTGTTTCAGATCATGGCGCTCACGATGATGGTTATTTTGGATAATATGGATACCAAATATCTGCACACAAATACAATAAAACAACTTTTGATCTTGAATGATTTCCATCTATTATCAACATCGAAATTTCATACTCTGTAAAACGCAACTGAATCTTTTGATTAAATTCCTCATATTTTCATGCTTTTTTTAAAATCTTTATCACTCAATTTTATCAAATTAGGGGACCTGATCAAGAATGATCAATATAGATTGAAATAAAACAAACTCCAACTCATTTATGTGTTTTCGTGTAACCAAATGCTGCTTTTACAGAAATGGAGCGTAAACAAATGATATTGATACCCATCGAGTGTCTATAATTCAATAATAACTTATAATATATATATATATATATATATATATATATATATATATATATATATATATATATATATATATATATATATAAAGCACAAGGAAATTCTCTTACATTGGGCATATTGGCAGGTATATGGCAGTTTGAAGGTTATTGCAATGTTGTGCTTATTATATGTATATAATCTGCAATGTTCCAATCCTCTCCAATGTCGTTTAACTGTATTCCATCTTTATCTCAAACGGCCGTGTAGTGAGCGACAAGTGCGATAGGTTCCGTTCGTCATCGAAAGCAAGATTTTTGTCTTGCCTAGATGGCTGAGTGGTTAGCGGTAGCCGCTCAGTGCTAGGAGAGTGGGTGTAAGATGTCGTGAGTTCAAGCCACGGCCGGGGCGGAGATGAAGCTCTAATTTAAGTGAATTTCCTTGTGCTTTATATATATATATATATATATATATATATATATATATATATATATATATATATATATATATATATGTATATATATATATATATAAAACTATATATCTTTCAAAACTTTTTTGAATTTTTGAAAATACCTCGCATTAATTCAAATGTATGCCGAGGTAACGTTTACACACATACAATTTACACATTATATGCAACTGTTACAAAATACTAACAAAATTTTAACAAACTTTTTATTATCGGTCTTCTTGCAATAAATAAATAAATTTTGTCAATTTTGATTTATAGTTAGATATTGTTGACATTATTTAATGCTATTTTTAACACCTTGATAACGTCTACACATCCTTTTTTCAATTATATCGTCACACTTTCTTATAATAACGGTTTTTTATTTTATTTTATTAATCATATAATTATCTCATTTGTATTCATAGGTGAAGATAATTAACGTAAAAGTCGATTGTGGCTAGATCGCCCCCTCTCTCTCAAACCAAAAAAAAATCAAATAATAAATATGTATATAATAGAAGAATATACCGGTATGTACTAGTGAATCACCACACAAAAACACTGCTATGATTTTTGCAACGAAGGGTAAAACTGGACCCCTTCTTAGTCATCTCCATGTTAAGTTAAGTATCAAAAGACCGAATAAGAATACAACTGTGTGTTCGTCGTCCGTTGTGCATTACGATTTACATATTCAACTTCTTAAAAACTACAAGGCCAATTGTTACATTGAATCATTTTTGGTTTGAAGCATCTCTATCGTGAAAGAAATTTTAATTGTGAAAATCATGGTTTACTACCTTCACCGATATTCCTCTCGCGTGGGTCCATAGGCGGGACCAACTATACAAAAATACCACAAATTTTCAAAACTTTCCTTCTCTATCTTCACACTTGTGGGAAAGAACGAACTGTATAATTATTGTTTCCATGGAGCCCTTGACCAAAAGTGAAATTCTTGACCCCTGGGACAGGGGTTACTTCCCTAGGATGGGACCAATATGGTCATATATTAAAATCATATAAAATCTAAAAAAAATCTTCTTCTTTGCTTTCATATATATTAGAGAAAACTAAATGCATGTTCATCACGTCGGTGAAACCCTTTATTAAAATTGGGAAATGCATGGTTCATGGGTCAGGGGTTCAGATCCTAGGTCGTGGTCAAGGTGGCCACATAATGAAATTAAAATGATTTTATATTGTCTTCTTTACTATCATAAATTGTTGTCATGTTCATAATATCTTGATGTTAGATAGTAAGATTCCCAGGCCATATGGTAGAAGATGAGGCGTGAGGGAAGGGAAGGGGGGGGGGATTATGACCATATTTTGAATATGCATTTTTATTTACGGTAATTGCTGTTTGTCACCCATTGACAATTTTAACGTCATCTTGAAAACCACATGGTAAATTGTCACTTGGCAATATTGAATTGTTATGTGTTCTTTTTAAGAAAACTAATTTACTTTCAAAACTCTTCTTCTCTACTTCCACAAATCTGTAAGAAAAACTGAATTCATAATTTGTTAGACCAGGAGGCTATATACCAAAGTTGTTTATTATATTACTCATTTGATATTAAATTAATCGATAATAAGGCCCCTTGCGTTTTTTCTCTCCTCGTGCTTATTTCTCGCATGTTTTGATTCTCAAATTTGTTATTTTGACTTCAAAACTTTATCAGGGGACCTTGGATATTCTTGTTCAAAATATTGTTCTATTATTTTAAATGACATCGACGGAATTCTGATATATTCAACTCCTCTTCTGTCTTCTGATAAATAGAGATTTTGATGGTGTCAAACGCTGCTTGAATACTTCAAATGGAGGCGACCTAGAAGGGGTCCCTACTATCTTTTGTCGCAGTATCAGATTGTTGTTTTTTGTGTGGTGATTCACTATTACACACAAGTGTATTTTCTACAATATATTTAATAGATTTTATTTTTGCAGCTGTGGATCCTAATCAGCCACAATTGAGTTTTAAATTTAACCCTTTTCACCATAAATACAAAGTATACAATTATAAGATTAATAAAAAACATAACTCGTTATTATCAGTAGAGTGTGAACGTTATCACTGAAAAAAGGATGCGTATACGTTATCAATTTATGAGAAATAGCAGAAAATCATGTCCACAATATATCTAACTATCGATCGAAATTGACATAATAAATTCATTTGTTGCAAGAAGACCGATATTAAAAAGTTTTGTTAAAAATTTGGTTAATATTATATAAAATGTGCATGTAATGCATGAATTGTATGTACAATAGTGCAAGTGTATTAACGTTCCCCTGCATACATTTGAATAAATGCGAGATGTTTTTATGATTGACATATTTTGAAAAATATACAGTTTTAGTATAAAAGTGTGGGTCTAATGTAATTCCGTAAGAGTGGTGTATTTAAAAAGTATTTAGTGTCTGGGTACAAAACAACCTTACCCATTCCTCGAACCGAGAGAAAATGGCCGACTAAGTGTGTGTCTGTCATCCCGGTGATGACGTAGATTAGCACCCTTGATTAATGGTATGTAGAAGCAAAATATACATAGAAAAACATTCAAAAAATTGAGCTTACCAACAAAAATAAAGAATTTGGAAGTTTTAAATACAATCAAAGAATAAGTAATCTTATCAAATGTAGCGGGATTCGTACGAGGGGTTCAAGATGACTCACAGAAGGGCTGAATCTAGGTGTCTTGTTAATATCTAGAACTGTAAATGAGGATTAATAATTTTGCAAAATTCTGCAGAATAAACACACGGTTGAAACCTGCAACCTTTGGCTATCATATTTTTATTGCAGAGAAAATTAGAGTCTGTCACATGGGCCTATCAAATCATATTTAATAAAGAACATTCATTTGACATTTGAAAAAAGACTTACGTAATAATTTTACAACTTTTACGAGAATGATGACATTGAAAACTGATCTTTAGTGTCAAATTTTCATATTTATGAGATAAAACTGTTACAAAAAAAATTTAAACCAAAAAAAAGTATCAGGGCCAGTAATCTGCATAACTGCTCGGTTATAAATTTCAAAGTAAAAGCTAATCATTTTGTATATTTACAGAAACTTTCTACAGTGTTAAGAGAAATATAAGTAACACTTAAAGTGTGAATTTCATTGATTTGTTTGTTTGTAAAAATTGCATTAGCTTTGTGTAATGGTTTTCTTACTCTAGATCTTGTATGGAACATCTTTAATGAGTTTGAACATATCATCTATACATTACTACTACAACCCAACTTCTATATATATTGTCAAGTTTAAAAAAATAAAAAACTGCACATTCCTATCTTATTTTAACTATTCATGCGCTATAACTGTATTATTAACCAACCTTTCTTGACGTAACATAACCTAACTCCTACACCCTCTTTAATACAGTACATTTATTTCTATCTAAGCATCATAACAAATAACACTGAGGTTCATATAATCAAGTTCAAGATCAAGTTCAATTTATTCGCTCAAACCAAATAATTTGGTACAAGAGGAACATATATATAATACACACAAATACAAATCGTCACAGGTACATACAAACAGGTACATTTTCATACAGGGAAAAATATAAATAAAAAAGGACATACTACTTATGTAAGATTTTGGTATAAAGGATCATAATAGGAAAACAACTCAGAGGAGCAGACAGCATCAACAATATTTGAAATAAATACACACAATTTTCTTAGCGATTTACAATTGCAATTAGTCATGAGTTAAGAAAACTTAAAAAGATTTGGTCTTTTCCAATATTTTGTGTTTAGGTATTTATTCCTTATTTCTTCTAGTGCCGTACATTCTAAAATATAATGAAATTCATCACCAATGAGACCTTTATTACACAAAAGACATAACCTCTCATTCAAAGGAATGTTATACCATCTGCCTGTCTCTACAGGAAAACGATGGTTTGATGTACGAAATTTAATGAATAATAATCAAAGTTGAAAATCAGAAGTGATTATAACTACCGGTAAGTAGACTTAAATGTCATTAATAAATGTAATAATTAAGCCATGCGCATTTCATTGTATAAAATTAACAAAATAGGCTCGTTCTATTAGGTTGACCTTAATTAATAGTAATTGTGATAAAAAAAATCGTTAAAATATTTATCTAATAGATAAGTAATTGAATTTAGTTCATCGTAAAACCCTTTAATTTGTTTTTTAGACCTCACAAACACTACTAGCTTCTTTATTTAAAATAGGAAATTGTTTTTCTTTTCAGCGTGTGACACATGCAGAAAACCATTGAATGGAAAAACATTGTTTTTTAAGGACGCTGCAACTACTTGATGTGACCAACGATGTTGACGACTTTCAGAATCAAGTGTACAAAAAAATTGTAGACCCATGTTACAGAAACCGCCTACTTTATGCTTGAATTATACATCTTTACAGAGAGGATCGCTAATAAACAAAGCAAAGTATTTCATTTTTGTGAAAATACCACATTGATGGTGGATGGGAAGATTTAAAACCAGACATTTTAGATTAGGTTTAGAAGTTCACCTTACATACTTTAAGTTCGTATAATGATCAGCTTACGTTTCAACATTTACATTTTAGCGTTGTGAATTTTTATTTAAGTAAATTAGTAAAGAACAAATACTTAACAAAACAATGCTTTCAAGAATATTTAACTAAAAAAAAACAAGACACCAAGTTAATCAATGTAAGTCTTTCTATTTGCTGTATTTAAATTGCGATTTAAAAAACCTTAAGAAATTTACACTTCATTATATTACACCACCAGGGTGTTTACATTTAAAAAGTAAAATTCTTCGTTTTTTGGATTACGTTTAATTCTACACTCATACTTTGTTCACATGGTTGGTAAATAAATATCAAGACATTGCAATGATCGTGGTTTTTTTTTACTTGTGGTTACATACTTCCAAAAAAATTCTGTTTTAAATATAGCTTGTCATATTAATGAAATATTAAATCTATAAACATTCAGCCTAACTAGAGTAAATAAACTTTTTTGGATATCTGTCGTCATCTTCACAACAATTTAATAATGCATCAAAGCATTGGGTTTTCCATTTGTTTAAATCTGTTGTTGCTTTTTAGTTTAATAAATGATAAAAGATGACAATGCCAAGGTCTTTGTTATTTGTCTTGTAATTCATTAATTTCATGGTTCATTTCGTCCGTAAACAACATCTTTGTTCCAATATTTGGTTATATTTGACCACATGGAAACTACTGGTGACAACCGATTGGTGGATGATTGCTCGTAGACAGTATAAAAGACCATCATCTTGAGTCGAGCGTCATCTGCCGAATCAAAATGGGAAAGGTTCTCGTTGCTTTGATTCTTCTTGCTTGCTTGGTAGCTATCTCCTCGGGTAAGTTTTCTCCGTACTCCCCTCTCTCTCTCTCTCTCTCTCTTCTTTCTTTCTATCTCTCTTTCTTCTCTCTCTCTTCTTTCTCTCTCTCTTTTCTCATTATTGGCTCTCTACTAGGTTAGTTAACTTATTTAGTGAGCTGTGGTAATATAGATTTACTCTGATATTTCCTCAGCATACTTGAGTGGCAGCCATTGCAGTTATCGGCGTTGCAATCCATGGGTTCAATATCCTCAATGTGGCTATTTTGAATACTGTACCTATTATGGATACTGTTGTAGCTGTAAGTTTTTTTTTAAACAATGCCTGTATCCTTACACTTTTCCATTTTTGCGTTATGTTCAGCAAATGTATACCGTTCGTTTATCGTTCACAGTTTCATATCATTATCTCCCCTTGCGTTAACTCATAGTACATTATTATTGTTATTGTACATTATTGTTCAAGTTATTATTTTTCATTGTCATTACGGAACCGCGAAGTTAAGAGATGAGTTTGGGAATTTGAGGAAATTAAAAGACAAAGGACTATGTGCGGTTTGGTGAAATATCTGCCCCCAATTTTAACCAATTTTTAAATAGTATCGTATAAAAAAATCAAATCTTCATAAATCATCGTACAGTGGACGCCTATCACTTTAATCTTGATATTAGTCGTCATTGCGCATTCGATGTTTATCTATGACGTCTTCCAAATGACCTAATTCTCACACATGTGCAAACAAACGAAAGTATTCTCATTTTCGCTTTATATTTTGCATTCAGAAATATAGAGCGCAGGTCTTCTCAAGTACGATTTTAACATATGTTTTTCTTCAGATAATTATACACGTTTTGTTAAAAAAAAACTTGAGCAAGCCTGCGCTCGATGTTTCCCAGTCGAAAAAACAATCGGAAAACACCCACATTTTGCTACAAAACATCAATTTATCAAAATTAGGCAATCTTCCTAACGTCATTTCTACATTATGAAGTCACTTTGGTGATAAACTTTTACACCCTTAATTTCAATACGATTTAGCTATCATTCAGTCTTATTTTTAAAGCTTGTAATAAAACTTTCAATTTGGGAGCAAAAAATGCATAATACCGCACATAGTCCTTTTTTCACACTTGGCATCAACATATCAATTGTTTAACATAGCAACTGTAACTTGGATTCACAACATTAGGGTAGAAGACCTTTTCTATATCATCACTTAATCAAAATTATAGACCCATTTTTGGCATTCATAACAACTGTCCTTATTTGAGATTTCATATATATTGTTTACTTTTTTTAAATCGAATTTTTTAAATCTTTTTTTGATAAATCAATCGGTTAAATAAAATTAGGTTGAAAATTCCGTTAAATCTATCTTATTATCCTGTGCTAACACGTGTAAAAGGCTACAATGCTTAATTGTAAATGCAATATCAAATTATTTCTTCTGAAATTTTAAAAAAGGAGTCAGAATTGATAAGGACTGTTTTATTTTTTTTTGAAATACTTATAACTTTTTCAATTACGCATTTATTTGACAGTGCAGATTTCATATATCAATAAGTTTTACAATACCTTTATTTTCAATCATGAAAATTGTACAGTACGACACGAAAAAACACCCGATGCATTTCAAAATTAAACTTTATGCGTCATATGCTTATTATTCCTTTTTACTCACGTTTGTGCTCCTTTTTCGCTCAATTCTACTTACTGTTCACTGTTAACTGTAACCCCTCATTCACCATTTATACATTCTTTCACCATTCGTTCAGCAGTCACTTATCATTAGTTAGGCAATTGCTTAACGTTTGTTCAGCATTTGCCCACTCTGCGAGGGGGATTGCACTATGACTATATCTATAACTTGTCAATGAAGGCGGCAAGTTAAAACATTTAAAATTGATATCAATAGCTTTTGTACATCATTGCATATTTCACAACGTTTGATGTTTGCGAATTTAAAGTTGAACCGTAGAGATGATTTATCGTAGAATTGCTGTTTTATTCAACAGACTATCGGACACGGAGGAGGCCATCGGCAATACTAAGTCGAACAAAACCAGACATCTGAAACATGACAACAAACAGGTTGGACTGCTGACTCAGTCCCATCTCCTTTTGATCTTTTATCAAATCATTAAAACAATGTAATAAAACTTGACATACAATAATAAAATGATATCACTTTCGATAATCGTGTTTTGTATTCTTTGTACAATTGTTGAATAGTTACATTGCTGATAGCACAGTTCTGAATTAAATGAATGGACTTGCAAATAGTACTCTCCAAATGGCAAGACTGTATTCAGGCAGTGATATAAATGGTCCCTTTAACTGACTTATATATAAGTAAGCGTCTAAACTGACTTTGATAAACTGAATTATGAAAAGAACCAAATTTCTACATCTTGCCACAATTTAAACGAATTTGGAAGTTTAGATGTTTTAAAACTAAATGCCTTATGAATAAGGTGATGGTGTACGGCATTAATTTTTGAATTCACCAAGCTAACCCAGCACTATACATTATATTTGCTTGAAAGACACATGTAAAGAGCCTGGCAACATTCAGGAATTATGGAATAGAACTTAACAATAAATAGTATGAGAAATATTTATCACTACGCTATTACAAACAATCGGTGGATGTTGGCCGCATAATGATTTTTTGTGGGGTAACTGGGGAGCCGACCAGTGTGCCAGTTTAACTACCCATGTAGGGACACACTGTTTGCCCGAGTAAGAAACATCAGTGCCCGGACCTGAACGATCCCAAGCGTTCTAAGGAGGGTAGCGAGACCTGCTCTTCTCACCCTGTCTGCTGCAGTGTTGCCTGATTTAGAACTTTGCATGACAAAGGCTACTTTATCAACCAATTATTACATGCACCAGCAGTAGCATCCCCTCACTGGAGTGAGGTGGATGTGGCCCCACCTATACCCAGTGTAGGCCCCACTATACAAAAAAGCCAATTTTACATTGTAACGACATGGTACAGTTAACTGTAATAACTTTGCCTTTTATAAACCATATTGAATGATTTAATTTATATACTATCCCCTAGCTTTGAAAGCAAGTGGGGGGAGACACCCAGGTTTTGGAGCAGAAAGTGTCAACACATACGACCGCGCACTCCCCTGTCCCGCCACAGACATTGGAACAATGTCCCCCACAAAACCCTTGATATAAAATTAATATTATATATGTAAAACTATTACATATACATGTAATAATTTGTGTAGATGCTTGTAAAATAAAAGAAGCAAAATTGTTGGAGACTGGTAAATATTTATATTTGCCTTAGGTTGTACACGAAATTGAAAGAGCATGAAACAAAGGCCAATACCAAGCATGACGGCACATTATGCTTTGAAGTAAAATAAAATTTTGGGCCAAAGCATTGGTCCTATTATGGGCGCAAGACAAGCATCAGAACTTTCTGAATACTAACATAAAAATTGTACATATGTAAATGCATGGGATCAGGAACAGAAAAAAAATTGCTTTTCAGTAAACCACTGGTTACTGGTTCCCTTTTCATCAATGAAATATTGTAGAGCGCATTGAATATTGTTGAGATGTATGTTGTTACCAGTGTTCGTCAGGTGTGTACCATCTGATCGAAACAACTCAAGCTCGGTTGCCTTGATGTGAAGGTCATGGCCAATGTAACAACCCCCACCTGGTCTGCCATGAAATTGTTCATGCACTAGTTAATTCTGACCCGCTTTTTGTTGATTTTGTTTCCCATACCCAAAGGGGCAAAATGTCAATATCTTCTAGGTAGGATGGCAGACCAGATGAGGGTTGTCTTTGGCCATAAAGCATGCAATCTATACAATGAACATTGTGCATTTTCAGAAAACAATTTAGAGGTCATTTGATCTTTGGTTAGGTCATTTGAACTGAGGTGAATGAAGAAGAAATCTAGTGGAGTCTGGTATTTAGACATTGATGTTACCGTCTTGTCGAAATCCTCCCATTGTAGTCCACGGATACCTTTCCACTGAATGGTTACAGGTGGTTGCAGGTTGAGGTTTTCCCTCCCACCGGTCTATCCGCTGCTGCAATTTCAGCCCAATAGGGGATTGAGGACCCCACAATCCAGGCTGACAAATCTAAAAAGGCTTTGCTAAAATTAATGTTGAGTTCTACTGGTGTATGTGTTGAGTGTGTGTATGTAGTGTTGTCAAAAATACAGTGGTGCTAAATAAATTGGGAATATAACTGGAAACCTAATGTGAGTTATGTGGGCGGATGTAAGTAAGAAAGGAATTAGATCTCCATCTCCCCAATTCTTGAATTTTTTCATTAGAAAAACCCTGGTTTGCCAATTCAGTAGCCATACCTATGCGAAAACTGTGAGACGTAACAAAGAGAGCGACTTGTCTAAAACTGCCTGAAATTGGGAACGTGTAACTGGTGAGCCATCAATGTGAACAAATAAAGTGGGTACGTTTTCTCGGGGGTCTAGCTTGGAGAAATGGAGTGATTGTTGATGATGGACAGAAATGAGTTTGAGGTAGCTATTGAATTTGCACAACCGAGCTCCTGCCTGTTTGGTCGGTCTTTGATGAGCTGATAGTAATGAAAAACTGACCCAACTGATTTTGAGAAATGTTATTTGCTTGCGATGCAAGCGCTTCGCTTACTCGTAATAAGCCAAAAAAGGTAACAGTGTATGTTGCCACAAAAAGTAATGACTCATAGGGGAGCGGCATACTGATCTGAGGGAATGCAATTTAAAAAACCTTAAGAAATTTACACTTCATTATTTTACACCACTAGGGTGTTTACATTTAAAAAGTAAAATTCTTCGTTTTATGGATTACGTTTGAATTTACACTCATACTTTGTTCACATATTTGGTTGGTTAATAAATATCCAGACATGCAATCATGAATTATCGTGTTTTTTGTTTTTGTTTACTTGTGGTTAAATACTTCCATACAAATTTTGTTTTAAATATAGCTTGTCATATTAATGAAAAAAAATAAACTTTAAACATTCAGCCTAACTAGAGTAAATAAACTTTCTTGGATATCTGTCGTCATCTTCACAACAATTTAGTAATGCATCAAAGCATTGGGTTTTCCATTTGTTTAAATCTGTTGTTGCTTTTAAGTTTAATAAATGATAAAAGATGACAATGCCAAGGTCTTTGTTATTTGTCTTGTTATTCATTAATTTCATGGTTCATTTCGTCCATAAACAACATCTTTGTTCCAATATTTGGTTATATTTGACCACATGGAAACTACTGGTGACAACCGATTTGTGGATGATTGCTCGTAGACAGTATAAAAGACCATCATCTTGAGTCGAGCGTCATCTGCCGAATCAAAATGGGAAAGGTTCTCTTTGCTTTGATTCTTCTTACTTGCTTGGTAGCAATCTCCACGGGTAAGTTTCTCTCTCTCTCTCTCTCTCTCTCTCTCTCTCTCTCTCTCTCTCTCTCTCTCTCTCTCTCTCTCTCTCTCTCTCTGTTCTCATTATTGGCTCTCTACAAGGTTAGTTAACTTATTTAGTGAGCTGTGGTAATATAGATTTACTCTGGTATTTCCTCAGCATACTTGAGTGGCAGCCATTGCAGTTATCGGCGTTGCAATCCCTGGGTTCAATATCCTCAATGTGGCTATTTTGAATACTGTACCTATTATGGATACTGTTGTAGCTGTAAGTTTTTTTAAACAATGCCTGTATCCTTACACTTTTCCATTTTTGCGTTATGTTCAGCAAATGTATACCGTTCGTTTATCGTTCACAGTTTCATATCATTATCTCCCCTTGCGTTAACTCATTGTACATTACATTGTTATTGTACATTATTGTTCAGGTTATTATTTTTCATTGTCATACGGAACCGCGAAGTTAAGAGATGAGCTTGGGAATTTGGGGAAATTAAAAGACAATTTTTTTTTCACACTTGGCATCATCATATCAATTGTTTAACAACTTCAACTTGGATTCACGACATTAGGGTAGAAGACCTTTTCTATAACATCACTTAATCAAAATTATAGACCCATTTTTGGCATTAATACCGGTAAACCTGGAACAAACTGTCCTTGTTTGAGATTTCGTAAATATTGTTTACTTTTTTTAAATCGATTTTTTAAAATCTATTGTTGATAAATCAATCGGTTAAAGAAAATAAGGTTGAAAATTTCGTTTAATCTACCTTATTATCCTGTGCTATATATATTTGTGTATGCAATATCAAAATATTTCTTCTGAAAGTTTAAAAAAGGAGTCAGAATTGATAAGGACTGTTTTATTTTCTTTGAAATACTTATAACTTTTTCAATTACGCTTTTATTTGACAGTGCAGATTTCATATATCAATAAGTTTTACAATACCTTTATTTTCAATCATGGAACTCGTACTGTACGACACGAAAAAACACCCGTTGCATTTCAAAAGTAAATCTATATGCGTCATATGCTTATTGTTCCTTTTTACTCACGTTTGTGTTCTTTTTCGCTAACTTCTTCTAACTGTTCACTGTTAACTGTTACTCCTCAAAAAGTTACAAGCAACATTCAGAAACCGTTAACTTACCATTAGTTCAGCAATCATTCACCATTTGTACATTCTTTCACCATTCGTTCAGCATTCACTTATCATTAGTTAAGCAATTGCTTAACGTTTGTTTAGCATTTGCCCACTCTACGAGAGGGATTGCACTGTGACTATATCTATAACTTGTCAATGAAGGCGGCAACTGAAAACATATCAATAGCTTTTGTACATCATTGCATATTTCACAACGTTTGATGTTTGCAATTTTAAAGTTAAACCGTAGAGATGTTTTAATGTAGAATTGCTGTTTTGTTTAACAGACTATGTACACGGAGGAGGCCATCGGCAATACTAAGTCGAACAAAACCAAACATCTGAAACATGGCAACAAACAGGTTGGACTGCTGACTCAGTCCCATCTCTTTTTGATCTTTTTTCAAATCATTAAAACAATGTAATAAAACTTGACATACAATAATAAAATGGTATCACTTTCGATAATCGTTTTTTGTTTTCTTTGTACAATTATAAAATAGTTACATTGCTGATAGCACAGTTCTGAATTAAATGAATGACTTGCAAATAGTACTCTTTAAATGGCCAGACTGTATTCAGGCAGTGACATAAATGGTCCCTTTAACTGACTTATATATGAGTAAGCGTCTAAACTGACTTTGATACTCTCGATTATGAAAAGAACCAAATTTCTACACCTTGCCACAATTTAAACGAATTTGAAAGTTTAGATGTTTTAAAACTAAATGCCTAAAGAAAAAGGTGATGGTGTAAGGCATTAAAAAATGATTTTATAAAAATGAAAAAAATAATAAAATTTTGGAATCTTTTCAATACCTGCTATCAAATCTTAAGATGTTATCGGGATATTTGTAATCATATATAGATAAGTATATCATTACTAACGTTTTCACAAAAAGGTTTACATACTTTATTTTTTATTCACAGTGACAGATTGCATAATGGCTTAATTTAAAAAATCAAATTAACTTATCTACCTTAACGATCTACAAATGTATTTATTTAGTGGAGTATGTCATATCACTCATTACACAAACATTAAAGGGTTATAATGTATGGAGAATCATTTATCATTGATCAAGTAATTCTATTGAACTATGCAACAGCTCTAACCAAATGCAGACGGATAAATATATATACAGTCGGCCTGGAGTAAACGATTTCAAACAGGAGCTTTTAAAAAATGTACAGGCATAGCATCCCAAAGAGCAATGGATGAAAAAATTAAGTTTTTACGTATGGTATTTACAGAAATACACGTGAATAAATCACAAATTGTAGGTTTTTTCTAACATGATTGATTTACCAAAAAAAGCCCCCTAAAATAGACTATAGATTGATAATACATTCCTTGAAGCATTTTTAAACAAATTATCTAAATGTACAAATACCTTCAAAACAATATCCCTGTAAATATCTTTACGGTGGTATAAAGTCCTGGTGCTAAATGTCATTTCACGTTAAAGTAAAAAAAATAAAATAGAATAAAATGGCGATTGTTGATTCATTTGGATGAAAATTCGAATAATCTGAGGAAATAGTTATGTTTGAACTTTTTTAAGGAGGCTGGGTGGTCAACAAAATCATCCATCAGATATGTATAAAATAAAATGTCATTTAGTTAAGAAAAATTCCGATCATGTTGACGTTAAACTTTAGACGTTTTCCTATATCTTTTTATAGAGCTCTTCTTCTCAAGGATATAAAAAGAGACTACAAATGCCCAAAAATTAATACTGTCGTCAATATATCTTAATGTTACATAGGTATAACTTAACATTTCCTATTTATTCTGGGTACAACGTAAATAAACTTTCATCCGATGTTACTATTATGCCTTGTGTCAAGACTGCAAGATTCACAATTTCACAGGTTTTTAAATCGGCAGCCAATCGGACAATTCTTTCCTTTATCATGCCATTAGTTCGTTCACAAATAACAACTAGGAGTCACAACGACCGAGATGTCTTTGGTAACCCCCTTCCGGGGAAGGTGAGGAAACCGAAGGACGCAGGCACAAACGGGGGTTCGAACAGAAGCTTTTTGCCGTAAAACGAATCGGGCATTGCACTACTAGCACAATTCTAGACAAGAGAGAAACAATTTAATGATCTATTATTAAAGGAGTTCCTCGTTGCTGACCACCATAAGCTTAACATATGTGTTCTAATCTCTTTGATATATGAACACGTTGTTAATATTTAAGGTGTATATAAAATGATAGTATAGTTTTAATTTCACATGAATGAGGTACATGTAAATGTTTCCCTCTCTCTCTTCTCTGCAATAGATAGAATTCTCAAAATTATATTACAGTAACTGGAATTACATAAAACCAATTATGGACTCTGTAAAATGTAGCTTAAGGATCACTGCAGAGGAAATTTAACATTTCATAAAAATATTTTCACTGAACACATGCACCATCCCTCAATAAGTGCACTTCTGCAACCGGCGGATTATGTATAAAGACAATGAAGGGTCAGTGAACATGGCGATATCTATCTATTTTAAGAAACACTAGAATAAGATTTTATTTAAGTTATGTTACTAGTTCTAATTAATTCTTGTTTGTTACATTTACATAATTACAATATTTGTAAATTATTTCTTACTATAAGTTTTTATTTGGCAACTCTTGTTACGTAATTGGTAAAACTTATTTCCAATCTGCCTCTCTCTGACTGTTTAAATCTATTTATCAATCGGTATTTAATATATATAGCTGATGGCCACAGTTAGTCACAAATTGCTCGCTTACCTTGACATGTACGTGGGTTCAAACAGAATTTTCAACATTTTTATCTTGCACAAAAGGGGATTAGCATGAAAAAATGTTTAAATTGAATTCAGAACTCTTTATCAAAGTAATTGCATGAAATATAAACCGTACACATTTTTTTTATCTGTTTTATTTAGCAATTTTAAACACTTAAACTGAGTAAATTAAGAAGAAATGACAGATATACTTTACATTTTACATATATATATGGAACCAACACTAGACAAAATATGTGCCCCGTGTTTGTGCAAACATTAAAAGCTGGCTCCTGGTCTTAATTTGGGCATTCTTAGACCGTCGCAATATACTCAATCTGCATATTCTTCAATTCATATGACATCTGTTAGGCAATTATAAACACCGAACTTTAAAAGATATCATAATCAAAGGTCTATTTTAAAGGACCGCTTGATGTTGTGCATACTTCAATTCCATTACACTTTGAAAATATAGCAACAGGGGTTGTTTGCATTAGACACGCGTTGGACAAATGTTAATATTGGTACCTGAAACAAAATTAATATGCTTACACCAACCACCAGCTAACTGTACAGTTTGATAGTAATGTCAGCTTATCAAATTAATGCTTCCTTCGTGTAAGAAACGAACTTCAAAGAGAAGCGATCACATAAAACACACAATTTTATTAAAGATACTTGCTTTTTTATCGTTTTTAAAAAGATAACTCCTAATATTCCGATTATTAAGAAAAAAACAGGTGCCCCTGAATACATGAACCGAATTTGGTGGAAAAGTGTGTGTATCTGTATTCTCGATCATTTTCTTAATTACATAAGAAAATGGTACCAGATGCCAACTAAGAAGTAAGAGTAGCCAAATATATATAGATAAATAAAAATAAGTAAGATGTATCAGCAAATTTCTATCCAATACTCTTGTAGTTTTTTTTATGAAACTATACGAGATAAAAAAATAATAATACTACAAAATGATTTAAAAAAAACTCTTATGAGTTACACTTGCAATAGCATTGCTTATAAAATGTGTTAAATGTACTAAAGTATGCAATATTAAGAAAATTATTAAAAAAAGATATTTCAAATTTCCATTATCTCAATATGAGCTATTTTTGTCGTCACATAGAAATATAACTAGATGAGTCGAATAATATTTGATAAGGAGCTCACCGTAGTGAAAGAAAAATAAAAGAGAATTAAATTTGATGCTTTTATTGAGAAATGCAATATGCATGTCCAACACAAACTTATATATTTTAGTGGATAAAGCATTTATTCTTTACTAAACCCGAGAAGGAGGTTCCTTATTGTGTCTTATTTTTTTTATCCTTCATGATTCAACATTAGGTCAACTTTTTATAAAACCAATTTTCACACTTTATCTGGGAAATAGGGTTTCCAAAGTCTGTTAACAAAATTAAAGTGTTACATTGTAATAAACAATTAGATAAAACTAATATCTGCAATAATTTGCTATGAATATGAGAATGTTTGCTTTAACCTTTTATTTTGTAATAATATTATTACATATAGCAACTTCAGTTGAAATGATAGGGGAAGTGATGAATGCCCCAAAATACGGAAATCTCTGACCTTTTGAATTCTTATTTGTATCTTGCTAATTCAAAGTAATTTAAGTCTACGAAGATTGGTAGAAGCAAAGACATAGAGAGTTATATTAATATATACACTCTATGCACACGCATAAATAATAATTATTATTTCCTCTGTAGTTTGTAAAACAAGATTGGCTAATGAGGTAAATGACGTGACGTCACAATGCATTCAATGCCTAAATAGTATAACTTATATTGATTGTGTAATACATCCTTGATTAGACATGAAAAACAGATTTATTTGGTTTACAAGGGACTCAGGGTGTATGGGGTAAAACCCTGGGTAAATCCAAGATTGAACTTAGATAACTAATAAATTCGAGGTATACACATAAATATAAAAAGTGAAATTTTTTATAGTTCTTATTTGATTGCAATTTTCTTGCATGTCAACATAGTTGCATGGTGGCATAACTATTTTGCATGCCAACTTATTTATCTTGCATGTAGACATATTGATAGAAAAATAACTTGCAGACAAGGGGCAGAGATATGCCACCGTAGAAATCCTTTATTAATTATTGAAAATGTTCAAAATAGACCATTTCTGCATATAGTATTATTCCTAGGATATTCCTATGATATTAATACCACCTGAGCCCTTAATGAAGTAAAAAATCACAGAACAAAGAGGTATGTTGCAATCTACCTTTTGTATGACTATATTATTTAAATGAATTTAATTTGGATATAGTCAGGAAAATGACAATAATTTTTTAAAAATCAATTATGAAATTATGAATATTTGAATTTTTATGTCATAAATATTTTACAACTTGGATAATAAATAATTCCCATTACTTATGTAATCAATAATGTGATTGATTACATAATTTATATGTAAAAATAATTGTATTGTTGTCTGAGAGCGCCATAATAAATAGAAAAATACCGAAATTTTGTATGTATATCAAAAAGAAAGTTTAAGAAGTGGAGGTGGTTTTAAGACAGAATTAAAAATATCCAATGCTTGGCTATCGACGTGCAGAGAGAAAGTGAGAACCAACGCTATTGAAATGACGCTCCCACAATTTTACCGCGAAATACACATTGCGACGTTGACTTGTGTGTCCATATACCACACGAAAGATAACTCTCGCAAACTTGAAAGACAATTTATTAATATATATCAAACATTTTAAGAAATCCTAAAAATCTTTAACTATTTCAAAAGGAAAATCATTGCGCGTAAAACATTTCTTTTTTGTTTGTCCATCTTTGGATTTTTTTTTTCATTTTGATAGTACGTACCTGTTCAATTAGTTCAAAGCAAATAGTATACCATTTGCAAGCTCTACATGATAAATAGTTTCGTCTATTCGTCTATGTAGATCAATATAACACTTTAGAATGCACAAACAGTTTAACTTATCTTCATTACCTGCAGTTGTCTACACAAAGTAGCATTGAACATCCCTATTTCACACCCGTAATGCTAATGTTTAATCAAAACGGTCTTATTTGACAGTTTCTGACATAGATTCTGCAATGTCTTTGTAATGTAATTGTGTTGGTAACTACATGTAGTTAAAAGTATTTTAGAACGCCATGGTATCTGCTATGGGATCAAGAATCCTAAGAACTTATTTTTCAGACAAAATGCATATCTTATCATAAAGGCAGCACATATAAGAGTCAACAAATTAACTAAGTGAAAAAAATTAAAACATGAATGACAAATTATTAAATCAAAAGAAACAAACACTGTAGCTAATTAGATTTTTAAGGGAAATTATTTCATAAACCGTCTCAAAAGCCAAAACGGTCCACGATTTTTAAAAATTGTAGAGAAAACACCTAAACATATTCTGTTTGGTCTGTGTCGTTATTCCAAATCAAGATGTTTTGGACTTCACTCTTGTGTTTTGCTTTTTGAAAATTTAAACATTGCTTCATTTAACAGATAATGGAATATCTGTTGACACCTCTACTTTACGTATAATAATATTATATGTTTAAGGTGGTATGGGACATCTGTCGATATTAATGTGGATTAAAATACATGTACATTATAATTTTAAAAAATCCTCCAGTTCAGAATTTTTTATCCAATAAATAAAAAAAATACGTTTAAAATGTTTAGAAAGGTGAAAATTTTTAATTTTTGGTATGATTCAATCTTATGACTAACAAATTCGCAAAAAACCATCTTACCCACTGTACTATGCTATACTATTAAGTGACAAATTTGGGAAAGATACTATTCATAAAATTACACTTGATTTTATTGTTTATTTTGATAAATAGTACGTCACAACCTAGACATGTCCCATACAACCTTAAACTTCCAATGGCAGGATTGATTAAAAAGCTTCTTTGTTATTTTTGTAGTTTTAAGAAGATTCAATCTCTGGATTGTAAAAAATATCTCACACAAGCTTTATTTTTGTCCGATTTTATTCTTTGATTGTTAGGGGGATCCGTCTCTCTTTCGCGCTTGCTTAATCCTTTTTGGAAACTTGTTTCTTCCGTTTTTGTGCTTTCAACGACATAATCTAAGTCGCACCGATAAATTACTTTTTACAGATTTGGCTGGGTCCTTTTCCCTCCAAACTTGTAGCTGGTAAATCCATTGCCACACATATATATGATTTTTATTGTTAGTCTTAGAAGGTTTGGCAATACTTCCTCTGAGTTTTCACGAGTATCCTTTTAATGCAGCTGTCAATACAGTGTTAATTTTTACTTGCATTCTTACCAAAATTGCGCAACTTAAGATACCAAACATTTGTGGGAAATCCTCTTAGCATCTTTTTACAGAACACTTCATTTAAAATCTACAATAAAACTCGGTAATAGCAAAACGAACATGCTTATAATGAATTGACGCTAACAGTAAAGTGATTTTCATTACTCGTAGACTTCATTACATGATTGTAAAATTAACGTATAGAACGAATTCAGCTTGTAACAATTTGAAAGCTAAATCGCCTGTCTCTTGATCTTCGCCATAAGCGTTTTTTTCGTTGTAGTAGCAAAAGACACGTGCATCCAGCAAGGCATGATACTTTGTTTACGTCGAAGTTAGTACACATGTGCTTGAAAATCAAGCCCAGGCCTTTTCACCCCTCCGGAAACAACACGCATTAAAAAATTCAAATGACCTAGCAAAGTTACAAAACTGGCATGGTCAGACATCTTACATCTCTCATGAAAAAAATCATCTCCTGTCCCGTGCGAAAACACCAAAAATTCAAATGGGGAATTCGGAAATTATTTTGCCTCCGCCATGCACCTGAAGGAAAAGACTGTAGTAATATCTGTAATAGCTAAGATTATTTACATTTATGAATAATACTTTGGTCGGATCGAGAACTCTTGATTTTTATTCAAGTCCTGAATAAGTTTTTAAAGTAATTTTATACAAATTAACAGGTACAAATTAAATTCGAATTCACTTTTTGATGGCCCATTTAGGATTTGAAGGGCAGCAAGCATTAAAAAAACAAAATAACTAAAAACTCGCTGACGCCGTTGAGTAACTTTATTTGAAATGTATTTGCATTTAATTAAAAAAATTAAAAAAACATTTCATCAAAAATAGGTATTTACAGTTAATAATAATGTGTGTTTTTTGTGTTGTTCTTCACAATTTTTATAATCTGTTAAATTATGCATATAATCGTATTTTAATAATTTATTAAAAAAGGAAATAAAATTTTTATGTTATAAAGCAAGAATTCAAATAAGTGACAATTAGTTGTATATGGTTACACGTCATTGACAATAAATATCAAAGATGACATTTTATAGATCTCTCTCTCTCTCTCTCTCTCTCTCTCTCTCTCTCTCTCTCTCTCTCTCTCTCATCTTATTTATTTGGTGTCATTAAATACAAGAAATACTTTGTTTGGGATGGATTTATGACAAACGATTATTTTCAAAGATAAAATACAGAAAACAAAATAAATTTGTGGAATCGCCAAATGAAATACTAACTACTCAGTATTTTATTGAAAGTTTTATTTGGCGATGATTGGCTGAGTCGTTTCAAAATTTGTCCAAATTTTACTTACACAGGATTTCTGATATATATTGCAATAAAAATAGTACTTTTTTCACTGGGGTATTTAACAACAATCAAGAAATGAGAAAAGACTTGAAAGTGTGATTAAAAAAATTGTTTTAAATACTGAAAATAAGACCTTCCACATGACTGAATGAAGGATAATTGCGTGTTATTTCGCCAAACGTACGCATTCAACTGTCATTATTGATGCAGTAGCTATAATTGGCAGTGCAAAATAACATTTGAAGTTTTGTTTGTGTTCAATACTGTCTAGAACCATGAAAAAATGTATATGAAAAAGAGTTAAATTATGATTTTTTAAATATTAAATATGTGTTATTTTCACCGTGTCCTTGGGGTAACCAAAACATAAAAGTAATATGTAACAGTTGTCTTTTATCGTGGAACTCTTCAGCTCAAGTCTCCTTTTCTAGTTCTTGTCCCTGCCAAAACAAAAACAGACACTGAACACGTGTTTCACACCGCTGACACAATATGAAGTTCAAAGGAAGTTTGATTGCAATAGGAATTAATTTTGTAGTCCCGAGAGTTACAATGCTACTGTAACTATTAATTAAAATGTTGGGTTTTTTTGCATTTAGCAAATTTGTAGCAGAATATCGATCATCTGGGAGCTTAATATATATCCACAACACAGTCATTTTATTCATAATTCCTCCTTTTTATTGAATAATTCCCTGGAGTAACTGTTCACTGTGTTACTGTAGGAAAAGTAACACAAAGGACTTATTTGACTACTCCATGAACAATCTGTAGAAACATTTATAAAAAATAATACAATTCTCATTGATCTGTTTTATTTTCCTTATTCTTTAAACTGACTAGTAACTCTTAAATACAAATTGATGAACAACATGTTTTTTTAAAGTTTGACAATCCTATAGATAAGAGTTGTTGGTTATGCAAGGGTGAGAATTAGTAACTCTATAGACATATATTGAAACAAACTTTAAGATTTGCGATTTGAAAATAAAATAAATATATTAACTGTTTGCGAAATAAATTAGCGGTAAATTGAGGATCAAGTAAGTATTTTCATGTAATGTCTATGTTTCAAATACATAAATAATTCATTAAATAAACAATAAAAGTAACACAATGGACAATTTTGATAACCCTAATGACATTAAAAGGATGAAATATGTCTGTTTTACAAAAAAAATCATGTATTCTTTTTAATATTAATGTGA
Organism: Magallana hongkongensis; assembly: GCA_015776775.1. Taxonomy (NCBI): domain Eukaryota; kingdom Metazoa; phylum Mollusca; class Bivalvia; order Ostreida; family Ostreidae; genus Magallana; species Magallana hongkongensis. Next base: position 49,949,054 of record CM027466.1, read on the forward strand.
TTTATAAAATCTATTTATTCTGACTATTTGAAATAATAAGTTTCCTTAAAAAAACTTCACATCATTGTTTTAGTCGTTGAATTTTACCTATGGTAACACCATGGACAAATTAAGTTACTCAAGGGACAAACCAAAAGACTAAAACATCACAAACGTTGTATTGGTAGTGTTCTATAATACCACAGAATAATCCGGTGGACTATGACAATTTAAGAAAAAATAAAACAATAAAAAATGCTCAATATATTAATATACAAGATGTTTAAAAATGGTAACGCAAAGGACGTTATTGTATTTCAATATGTCATTGACAAAAACAATGGCGCTTAACGAAAACAAGGAATAATCAAGAGGGGCAAAACATTTCTAAAAGCGGAAAGGAAACTACATTGATGATTTGCAAGTTGTAAAACTCAAAGAGAATTTGTGACGTATATACAAGACTCCAAGAGAGCAAAGGAAAGTATAACCTAAAAGGGAACAAAGAAGAAAGGGGAAGGTGGAAAACAAAATAGAATCACTGACCCCTCAATTACTTCAGTTATTGACGTTTCACAAAGAGAAAATTATTGTACAAAAAGAAGGAAGTGATCAGCTATTACAAAGTGCTATCGTGGCAATACAAAGCTTGAAGATGAACTGCTGAAGAAGAAATGTATGGTTTTAATGTTAAGCATGTACTAAGCAAAACAAGAACAAAAAATAAGGGAAGCCCTGATACACAAAGGACTAACACTTGTAATTTTCGCATCTAAAATGAGACGCTTAAAAGAACACAATATGAATACTAGTATCATTGAATCTTTTTCTTTAAAATGTTTTCCATATTACCGACCAAATTATCTTTTTTTTGAAATGTCCCTTTGTGTTATCTTTTAGTGTTACAGTTACAATGACTGATTTGATACAGAAATACTATGTAAACTGGTCAATATTCTGAGGTTATGTGATTATCATCATTTATTGAATTGATAATGGGCATGACACTTTATATTAATTGGTTATATTGTCACATATCATGTTCAATAGAGATGTAGGCTTTGTTGTTACTGTTTTATCCTTGGTGTTACTAGTCAGAATCTAAATCAAATATTCTTATTTTCATCCATTTGGTAATATTTACATTCCAAATATTTTTTGCATGTAAAGTGTGTGAAAAGGTACTGCAGTTATAAGACCGTAACACACATAAGGCACTCAGAGGTTAAAATGACGAGTTTTATTATGACGTCACAAACGTTGAACGCTGTAAAATGCAATGTCACAAGCGAGAATCAAAGCTCACGCTTTCGGCTGTTACAGTGGCTCTTCCATTATTTTGAACTTACCCTTAGGATAAAACAGAAATTTTGACCTATAAATCACATTTGCAGACAAGGCAAGAAGTTAAAAAAATGTAAATATAAGCATTAAATCAATATTTTTTGAAAGATATAGTCTCATAACTGCAGCGGTGGCTAGCGCGCGTTACTCAATTTGTATGCACACAGCTGCAGTTATGAGACTATATCTTTCAAAAAATAATGATTCAATGTTTAAATATAATTGCTATGTTGAGAAAAGGTAAAATGAAGAATTTCATTATTTGTTTTGCGCAACATATCCTTTGTGTAACTTTTATTGTCCTTTGTGTTTTGTAGATATCCTTGTTGAGTTCCCTGGCATTACCGGCACTTCATCCCTAAACTTTTGTTTTAAATCGTTCCACATTTTAAAAAAAAAAAATGCAACAATATACAGCAAATAGATACACGCATTAACCCAACCAGTTATAAGTGATACATGTATTGGAGGGTGGGTGGGGTGAATTTTTGAAAGGTGACTGATGCAAGTATAGAATGTCGTCACAGGTTTGGGTAATAGCCAAAAAATCGAGGTTAATTGAACGGCTAATACCAGGAAGCACAAGTTTATTATGGGGATAATAGTTGTGAAATATGTGCCTAGATTTATAAGTTCATAATAAAATTAAATGTTACTATGATGAAATCTATAAAACATATAATTTCTCTTTGATAATTGGTTTATACTTTTATTAGTAAAATTGTATCAAAAATGAAATTTAAGATAAGCGAAACGTTTAAGTCTGTGTGAACTTTTTTTTAATGGCGACTCAATGATTATCGCACGCGCTTATCGCTCAACGGTTGCATTATTGTAAACATTAAAAATACAGTTATTTAAATGATTCTGTACTGTTTGCCTTTTTCAAACGTAATATAGTCAGTAAATAGTAAAGGAACTTGGTTGGAACGTGAACAAATCTCCTGAGAAGTTCTTCGGATTCCACAGGATTTTTTTAGCTTGCTGTTTATTTTATTAACTTAAAACTATATTTTACGTTACAAACGATCAAGTAAAGCTATTTTAATAGTGAATCGAAAGATTACTGCGAGTTGTCGAGTTAAAAAGCAAGATATAGAACTAACAACATTTTGTTATATAGACAAAGCTTAAGTCATGTTTTTTTGTAAAGAATTTTCATGCATGTAAATGTTAAGATTAACAATACTAATATTACAATTACATGCTGTAATCAATGGGTTTAAATATGTTTTTTTAATTCTGTAAAATTATTTCTTTAAGACCTAAATATGTATTTTTGTTGTTTGACTTAAGAAGTATTATTTCTAAAAAAAATTAAGTGGAGCTAAAATCTCATTTGTTTTAATGTCATTAAAATGTGAATAATAATGACAGCTTTGACAGAAATGACAAAGAAAAGTTTTAGAATTTAGGGCTTATGTCAGATCATAATAATACAGTTTGATTTAATTAAAAAAAGACCTGATTTATGATTCATCGACCTATAAATCATTTCAAAAATCGATATACGATGTCGCCGTCAACGAAATAAAAAGGCCTTTGCATGAAAACAGTAAGACAAATATTACCATCAGGTTACGAATCTAGGTTGACTGAAGAGGGTTAATGCCCTGTAAAATTAAGACAAATGACATTCTAAAAAAAAACCCCATGAAATCAATTTCCTAATTTGAAGTGGTGACAAAAGAGAATTGCATAAAAATGTTCTGGTTGGATTGAAGAGCAAGAAGAGCGTCGTACTGAAGTACTGTAGAGGTTTTTTAAAGCATTTAATTAGTTTCTTTGTTTTGAATATATATATATATATATATATATATATATATATATATATATATATATATATATATATATATATATATATATATAACTGAATAACTATTTTTTTAAATGTTCGGAGACAAATAGAAATATCTCAGTTAGGTATTGTTAAAATCAAAATTTGAATTTTAAATTTTGAAATAAAAAATTGTAACAATGACGCAGTTAAACAAAACTAGTGAATTTCAAAATAACGGTTTAAAATGTTGATGTATACAACTTATAAAATCCGTCACACCAGGAGGCATCAGGTTTAAAACCTTGTCAAAACCTTGCTGTCGTTTTGAGCGAAAACCAAAGGAAAGGAAAACTGAGTAAAATAAATTAAACCTTTCATTAGTTAAAATATATTTTGAACCTGCAGATGTGATCACTAATTTGACCTTATAATTGAGTTTGAAGTTCAGAGCGACAGGTTAATTCATTTACCACAGATAACATAGAACCCTTTTTCAGAAATTGAAAAGAATAACTCACAAAAACGAGAATTCATCTGTCTTTACACTAACGATATTTTTTTTTGTTTTTTTTTTTAAATTTATGAAATCGAAGATGATAACAAGTTTACAATTTTATGAAATATTAAAACATACGGGTAAGTCGGTGAATCTCTATGTGAAAAGATCACATATGATAATTGGTCAAAATAATGATTTGAAAATGTTATTATACATTACCTTTAGTTAACTTTTATGAATTTGGTTGAGGAAGTCCTGTTACCTTCCTCAAATTAAAAATAAAAACTACATGATTTTCACAGCAAATGCATAACAACGTGTGAATATATATGTTTACGAACCTCCTGCATTCAAGAGAGAGAGAGAGAGAGAGAGAGAGAGAGAGAGAGAGAGAGAGAGAGAGAGAGAGAGAGAACACTTAAGCATTTTCATTTTTAATAACCAAAATGACATTGACATTGGGTCGTTTCTCGGGTCGTTTGCACTTGATTGCCTAATTAATTATGGATTCAAGAACTGTGTTTGTTTTAGGACACAGAAAAAATAGGTTTTTTAATTTCGAATAACTTATTTCTAATGGATGTGACCTCATGCATGCTCCACGAGATACGCTTCTTTGCACATTGATGATGATACCTGTTCATCAAATAAAATTAATGAATTTGTACGTAGACAATGAAATATGCCTTACGCAAAGCCCAATCATTCATTATTAATCTTTCAAACGTTATTTTTTTGTTTTCAGGTAAAAGGAATGACAAAACACTTTATACTGAAATACTGTGTATTTTACTACCAATTTTGAATAAAAATCAAAAATCTGATTTTTAAAGTATAACTGGATGAATCATATTTTATGAATGACTTTGTTGGAGTTTTTTTTATGAGAGATTATTATTATTATCGTCAAAAACTATATACACATTATCAGCATAAATCAAATTCAAACGCTTGTTGTTTTTCAATATGTGTCAATGATTGAGGGAAAAAATCTGTTACGGGTTTTTTTAGAGGAGGGGGGGTAGGGAAGGGTCACTTTGCAACGTAAAGGGGGGGGGGCATCGTAACACTATAAAATATTGGCCTGTTATGGTTTGCTACGATCTAAAAAAAAAAAACGTCCTGCAACGGAAATTCCTTTACATCTAAAGCTTACAACCCCGGGTTATCATTTTGCGAGGGTCTTTTTTGTCCTTTTTGTTGTTATGGATGATTTACTGTTCTTCCCATTATGATGCAAACACTACTGTACATTTATATTTTTTCTTTCATTTTATGAACAATACTGTAAAAATCCACTATAGAAAAAATCTACACGTACCTTATTTATTAGTTTGGAATTTAAAAAAAACAAAACAACGAAACTCGCGTTAAAGTCCAGGTTATGTTGTATTTGTGTAAATTGTTAGATAATAAAGCAGTTAAAATAGCTTAATCTTTGCCAAGCATTGATCTTAAGCCAAATGTAGTAAAGAACATGTATCTTAAATTTACTGGGGTATCATATACTCATAGAAACACATATCAACTGTTATTTTTTGTAGGGCAACTGATGTTAAGCGGTAAACCCGGCTTGAAACCCATTTAAAAAGCAATGGTATACAACATAAATGTGTCGCTCGAGTCAATTGACATTTTACTTTCGAGTACCACAAATTTGATATGATATTTTATTTTCTGAATTTCAGTTAATGTTAATATTTCTCAGTAATCAATTCATCAATAAACTTGGTTTCAAAAACTAACTTTATGTCTAAATTAATAAAGCAGGTTTGCCAAATTCCAGCTTAGCTTTATTTATTTATCTGTAGCAAATATATTGCCTTTGAAACTGAAAACCAATAATGAATCAAAGCTACTCAATCAGAGAATACATTTATAGAAATAAAAAAAAAATACAACATACAAATGATGTAACCCTAGCTTTGAAAGATGTAAGTCATTAGAAAAAGCAATCAAAACTGTTGAAAATGTTTGAATCATGCTGGAACAAAAAGTTATCCTTTTAAGGAAATGTCAGGTATTTGTATATGAAGTTTGTAGTATTAGAATTACCAACAATGCCATTCGGTGTTTAGGTATCTCTATTGGATTTAACAAGGAACAATGTTGTTAATTTCATTGGTTAAAAATAAATGAAGATATTGAAAAATATTCGAATCAAGGAAAAAAAATTTGAATTATTTGGGAAAAACAATTTGTCAACTCCTAAGCCATATTTTAAGTACGAAAGACGAATAAGGCCACACCAAATTTAGATTTTAATTACGAGAAATGATCTCAGACTGGTAATTACGAGAAAAGATCTCGTAATTACAAGAAAAGATCTTTATAAAATTATGCGTGTCATTGTTCTACATGTACTCTTTAAGTCACTTGATGGAACATATGTTAAGAAACTCATTAAATTAGAAAAAAAAGTCTCAGAAGAATAAGCAAAGCAGATTGATTAATAAATTAATTGACTAATTTATTAATATAAAGGACAATTTGTTTTCAGATTCCAAAATGTTAATATACAAAAACAATTATTTTCAATATAGGTTGTGTATGAATATAAAAACATAATCCGAGGTAAACCCTGTATTTCCATAAATGAAAAAATATATAGTTAAATTAATAGACTTGGGTTTATATGACTAGGTCTACTTGGTATAAGTTCAAAGTGGGATTGTAATATACGTTGAAAAGTAAAATCACATAAAGTTTTTTTCCACTTATCCTTATTAGACAAAATGTTCAATCCGATCACTTAATGTAGAAATTAATACATTATAACCGTTATTGTTTAAGAATAATCTAATTTGAGTTAACGATTCTTGCAAGAAAAAAAATAGACTAAAAGGTTCGTATCATATACGCATTTTTTTTCACTATAAAAATTCAAATAATACCTACTATGTATTTTATTATAACAAACACTTTTCTCGTAATAACAAAATCTTTTTCTCGTAATAACAAGATAATTAACTCGTAATAACAGGGTCCTTTCTCGTAATAACGAGATAATAGACACGTAATAACGAGATCTTTTCCACGTATTTACAAGATCTTTTTCTCGTAATAACGAGATAATGAACTCCTTTGAACACATTCTTCACTCGTAATAACATGATCTTTTACCATCAGTACGAGATCGTTTCTCATTATAACTAGATGTTTTCTCGTTTTTACGAAAAAAAATATTTTTATGTGGTCCAATTCGTCTTTCGTACATAAATGATTATGTTGGTTCACTCTTACCTATTCCAGAAAACGATTTGATAAATGAAAATAGCAGTTTTTATTTTATATGGAATTAACATGAGAGAATCAGAATGATAAGGAAGCAAGAAAATAGTGGTATAGGTTTAGTAGATATTGAGCCAAATCTAAAGGCACTTAAGACATAAAGGGTAAAACGGGTGACTAATAAATCAAATGTGATTAGAAACATTGTAAACGGCTATTTGAATGTCATGAAAATGGATTTGAATTTAATATTTATCTTACCCATCTTTAAATAAAGAAATATTTTGAAAATTTAATGAATGGAAAAGGACAAAAGATGTATCCATTTTATCAGACTTCAAGTTTGCACAGAAGCCACTGTGAATTAATAATTTGATTCAATACAAGGCTCAGACATTGTTTTAAAAAATGGAGAGCTAGTACATGTTACATTGTGTATGATGTAATAAATGAAAATGGTGTAATTAAATCATTACAGGAATTTTCAGATATTTCGACAAATAGATCCAATAGATAGTTGTGTGAATATAACATGATTCGAAACGTTATTCAGAAAAAGAGTATATTGTTTAATATGAAATGCTGCGTTTTCACTAGAACACATCATTGTTAATGCATTCACTTTTCATAACGGTGTTCATTGTATCTTAGACAAATGTAATTTTTACTACAAAAATATTTTGTTTAGAAAGTTTAAACCTCTCTTCTATCAATCTTAATTAAGCTTAAAATATTGTGTAGATAAAGATTATTGGCTCAGTATCTACACAAACAAGATAACGAATATTTATGACTAGCCTTTAAATTAATTCAACTACAATTTACTTAACAATATTTTATGTAGCAATTTTTTTTCTATACTGATAAACAAAAAGGAGAAAAATTAAACAAATTATAAATATACCTTGTCTAAAGACGACAACTCGACAGAAAATATTTTGATTATGCCTATTTATATGTAAAATATTTTTTAAAAGATAAAAGAATTACCCCATTTTCTATCCACTTCTCAATTTACTTCTTTTTCTCTGTCTCAAAATTGTTAAAATTAATTCCATCAATAGATATGTCAATTGTAGTAGAAATACTTTCATGTATATATTTTATGTGCAAAATGTAATTCTAAATTTAAAAAAGTCTAAATACAATCATACCCTAATCGACGTATGGGGTATTCTTAATAGGCCAAAAAACGCGTTACCCTTTTATTTATTTTTTTGTAAATTTTTTTTTCATGTATCATTTTCTTCAATGAAATATGACTTAATTGGTTTGCAAAACCTCCATACTACAATGTACATATGATAAGCCAATCCATCGTTTTGAAAGGTACACAACATTGGATATAGAATAGGATCAAGCAGTTTTAAATAGAATATGCAACTGTTCTAAATACACAACCGTTTCGTAGTCCCCCTTACTTTGATACATATTATATTCTTATTTGTAGATGTAAATAAAAATATATACGTGCAATCACTGGTGCCTGAGGACAGGACACCCTCCCCCCCCCCCCATTATGACCCCCGAGGTAGTTGACGCTTTTTTCTTTATGGAAATTCCTTTCAAGTCATTTAAACAATATTTTTCATATCAAGTATCCGCAATTTGATTGAAAATAAATTTCTATAAAAAAAGTCAACTACCCCGGGGGTGTAAATCTCCGGGGGAGGGGGTGTTCCTGGGTCCTCTCCTTTTGCACCTACGTGTGAAAGGTGATGCCTGATGTTTTTATTTGTTATTCTATCGTTATTTTACATTTGCTTAAACGTTATCTATTGTAATATATCAGCACATTGTCAATGGAAATGTTAGAAGTGATGAATGCCCCACCAAAAAAATAAAATAAAATAAAAAGGGAAAAAGATCTGAACCTATGAATTTTATTTGTATTTTGCTGATGCAAGGTAATTTAAGTTTACGCTGATTGGTAGATGCAAAGGCATAAAGAGTATATATATATAAATAGATAAATACTGAACGTTACTCTGAGTACCTGAGTGAAACAGAATCAAAATGAAGAACACTAGTCTTGCTTTGGTTCTCGTCGCTTGTATGGTGTCTTTGACATCGGGTAAGTTTTTATTTACTTTTTAAAAGTAATTTTTAATTCTGAGTAGGTATAAATACAGCAAGCTTGGCTTTTAAAACTTAGTTTGATACGTAACTATTAAAAAGGATTCGATGTTCGTGGCCATTTAAATACTATCTGTATATATATTAACAAAACATTCAAATTTCAAAGCAAAATATTAGAAAATGTTATTTAGCAAATACTGGTTAATTTCTTAATAATAATGTCGAAAGTCAGCTTTGATGGTCCACCTACTTCCCTGAATACTATGGTTCATACGGATATATAGGCAAAACCATTCAAAAAATGAATATTCCTTGTCAGCAAGTTTATGATGTTTACAATGAAATTTACATAGCCCCTTTAAATGACAAAATACCTATTTTTTGATAACCAGATATTTACTAAAAAAATTAAGATATGTTTTGCTATAGTTAAAAAAATTATTTCTGATTCATTACACAAATTTACACAGAGTTACACAAATGTACAAATGTATGAAATATCTTTAAATATGAAATCATGTACTCCTTTTGTCTACGTTTTGAAAAGTAGCAAGGTATTGTTATAAGTGTTATTAAATAATTGTGTATTTGTATAGCTCGGATTCCTCCTTATCATGGAAAATGCTACTACTGGAAAAGATGTAGCATCTGGAGGCAATGCGGCTGGGGGAAATATTGCGACTTTAGATATGGCCATCATGGTTACTGCTGTAGTCAATGTGAGTTTTATCCATGTATTCATTGTTTGGTTATCTTTCTAGTCTGGAAAATGATTTTGCAAATTGAAATGGATAATTAATTTAAGCACATTAAAAATGCATACATGCATGAAGGAACTAAGTCATAAACGACTATTAAGATATGAATGACAATTCAAATGACAATCTTATTTTATCTTTTATTTCAGATCATGGCGGACACGGCCATGGCTACGATGGCTACGATGATTATGGTGGCCATGGAGGTTATGGTTATGATGGCTATGGTCATCATGTTGATCGTTATTAATGAAATGGATGATTTGTCAACTATTTGGATATACAAACAAAGTTTCAATGAAAACAACAATTGGCTTAGGTTAATCTTCTCTTCTTTTAAAAGAAAAGTTTCGTATTTGTAAAGTAAATTATTTCATTATTAAACATTGATGCAATGTTTCTTGTTCTTTTATTCCTACCAATCAAATTATGTAGCTATAGAAAGTGATCATATAGATAAGATTTAATAGACTAAAAGAAAATTCAAACTTAACTACATGTTCTGTTTAACACAATGCCGCATAAGCTGAAAGCTTATGTAATCGAACAGTAATAATCCCGCTCGAGAGTCCAAAATGAAATCTTCATGACGCAAAGCAGGTCGTAATTAAAACAATTAATGGATAAACCGTATATAAATGTGCCTGATAAAAGCATGATTTTCATATAGTGTCCAAAATAGTTATTGATATTACCTAGAAAATAACTATTCTATGGCTTTGAAAATCCCTGTGTGGATAATCCTTCAATTATACTTTCTTTCTTAGGGATTAATGAATAGAAAAATAGGCGGGGCTAGTTTGTAATGCGTTTACATAAAATAGAGGATGTAGGGCAACACTGCTCACAAGAGCAACAATATTTAAGGCATGATGCCATGATCTGGTCTTATACGTATTGATTTTACCTGAAACTTGAGTTATGTCACATCAATTTAACTTCCAAAGACAATATCATCAAGAATATTGAATTAATCTTATTTGATAAAACATAACATTTTCTTGTAGATAATTGATGACAAAAGTTGATAAGATAATTGCAAAAAAAAACAACTTATAGGTTTTGACTATACATCGGCTGCTGTCACGTTAGTTTAAGCAAACTTTTGATAACTATACATGAGATTTATCCACGTTTAAGGCAATTACATGCATACGCAAAACACCATTCGTTCTAAATACCACAAAGCAAAATATGAACATTTACTTATAAACCGATATATTTCGGTTTTTTTTTGGGGTTTTTTTTTTTTGTTTTTGGTTTTTTTATGTAAAATTCAATATAATCAAAGTACTGAAGCACTGAAAGCCGGGCTCTTTTGGTGTGTCTTTATGCATATTTTGTAGAAAAGACCGAAAATCTCTCTCTCTCTCTCTCTCTCTCTCTCTCTCTCTCTCTCTCTCTCTCTCATGCTTTTAATGTCGAGAAAGCGTCAGAGAGCGACCAAATTTTGCAAGCGACTACAAACAGAAATATGTCTGTCTAGTAGAAAAAGTTCAACAGTTGCTGCCTTGAACTGTGCAACAAGCGTTATATATTCAATCCCAATTTCTTCAACGCGCAGCAAAGTAGTTCATGGAAATTCATGCGTATTGTATATGTCCAAAAAATTAAAATCTTGTTTTTAAAACACGTTATTAATAAAAAAAACAAAAAAAAAACTAAAAAAGACAATTCTCCCGATATTAAAAAAAGATACAAAATTCTTACACTATTGACGAAACGTGGCTCTTTGTGTAACTATTTGGTATAGCGGAAGCTTTTAATTTGACACTGTTTGTTTTTTTGTTTACTTTTGAAGTTTTGCTATTTATAGTAACATTGGCGATTTGCCTGCCTACATTATAAATAATTATAAAAATGAAAATTGTGATAAATTGAATGTGAATGGACTTAATTAATAAAATTATGTTCTTACAATAAACTTCAAACATTGCTTCCAAACTCTTCAATTAGAAACAAACTCTACATGACCTTAATATCGAACATCTGAAAGATAATCATCCAATGTGCTCATGTTCTTCTTCACCCTACAACTAAAGTCCTACCGGACACGTCATTACTGGTGATGTTAATTTAGTTAACAACAAAGACTTAAGATCACTTATCATGAAAGGACCAAAATTTAGGGAGCCTAGATCCTTCACATGGCGTCGTACTTTTATACATATCATGAATGAATTATGTTGAAGATTACGCCAAGCTATGGGCAAAATCTGAAAAAGAAATTAATACCTTGTCGGAGTGGGTTAAAAGCATTAGATGTTTATTTTAAAATCTCGTATTAAACACCTGAGATGTCAAATGAAAACCATCTATCTTTCTGTTTTCAATAAAGCAGAAGTGAGAAAGATTGCAGGATCAGTATGTACTGGTCCCTGCTGATAAGGCAAGTAACAACATCGTCTTTGTTTCTAATGCAGATTATATAAATTGCATTTCAAAAAACTAGGTTTTGATTCAACACTAGGTAATCCTACTTACACCCACAGCAGCCTTTCCATGCAGGAAATACTTCAAAATCATAAATCGGTTATGGATCCCCAATAAACAAAATGAATTTGATTTACCTTAGTCCTTACAAACAGAGATATATATCAGGTTCCAGTAAATGTTCTACCAAACCTCTCTCGAGCTTTACTCCTTACTTATATTCTAACAGTAGTGAAGAAGTAACATCAAGAGTACTGTACAACAATATTCTCCAGAAGTGATGTGAATCAGACGTGGATACTTAAAAACTCTAAAGAATTATTAGAAACTTTGAGGTCACAAAATTGTACCAAAATCAATCGCAACAAAACGTACGATTTTTCAACGCTTTATACAACCATTCCCCATGACAAACTAAAATCTAGGCTTTTTGATACAATCGACAGTTGTTTCTTCAATACAAATGGAAGTTGTAAAAATGCTTCCCTTGTCATTGGAAATTTAAAACATTATTTTGTTGAAAACCATTCTGATTGCGTACACAAGTACTCTGAAGTTGACATTAAAAGGATGCTTGAGTTTCTGATAGACAACATCTATGTAGTTTTTGAAAATCAAGTCTTCCAACAATCTGTTTTAATTCCCATGGGTACCAATTGTGCACCATTTTTTGCAGACCTATTTTTTGTATTTTTATGAAGCAGAATTTATTAAAAAACTTGTACTTGAAAAAAATAAATCACTCGCTGTGGCGTTCAACTCTCCATTTAGGTATATCGACGATGTATTATCAATAAACAATTGTTATTTTCATACTTACGTCGACTCTATATATCCCAGTCAACTTGAAATATTTATGATAAACGCGATGACTTCAATTTTTCTATAGTCAACTTTCCTTACTTATGTAGCAATATACTTTCATCACCTGCATATGGTGATTTTGTCTCTCAGTTAATTCGATACGCAAAGTGCATGCTCTTCGTATGAACAGTTTCTAAGGCGAGGCAAGCAACTAACAAACAAGTTGATAAAACAGGACCATCAACAGTCTCGTTTGAAGTCATCTTTTTGTAAGTTCTATGGTCGATACAACGAGCTTGTCAGCAAATACAATCTTCCACTGGGTCGCATGCTGACTGACGTTTTTCATACTAATTGTTAGACCATAATTAATCACCTAATTGTCTACGGACTTTTTCGGTTTTTTCCCCGCTTACGACAAAGAGCACGCGGTGGGTGTGACCGGTCAGCAGAGGATGCTCACTCCTCCTGGGAACCTGATTCTACCTCCAATGTAATGGAGGTCCGTTTTTGCTCAAGGTTTGTATTTTGACCATCACAAACAAATCATATCATCAACGTTTTGTTACTCCCTATTATGACATTTTCCCGATTTTGACATTTACCTCAATTATGACACGCCCAATTGTGACAAAGAGCACACGGCGGTGCGATCGGTTAGCAGAGGATGCTCACTCCTCCTGAGCACCTGATCATACCTCGATCTATTTGGACGTCCTTGTTGCTCTGCTTTAAATTTGTATTTCGTTTTATTGATTTTTAAGATGGTTGACGTTTTGTAATTGTTATTTTTTCATAGCATAGAAATAACGATGTATCGTGTACTAAATTTATCTCTCATTTATGATTTATATTTAAATATGTGTGATATTTAAAGAAAAAACATGATTTAAAATAAGATAAAATGGGGAAAAAATTCTAACCAGTTCAGTTTTGTTATGGTGTAAAGACGAACAACTATGCTTCTACGCCCGAAAATCATTAAGGTGACATTCACAATTGAAACATAATCAAATGAGTGAAAAAGTAACTGACTAGGATCTTACCAGAGAATGTTATTTTTTTAATTTATTTATGAATGAATATACTCATGCACGTACAAATACAAACGTTTATGAATTAGTTTGATGAACCATTATCTTTACTGATCCCGAGAGGGAGGTTCCATATTGTCTTTTATTTTCATGATTCAACTTTTAATCATCTTTTAGAATCAAAGTTAAAACAATTTCTTGTAAATGACTAGAGTTTCCGGGTGACCTCTGAAAGGAAACAAAGTTTGTCTAAAGTTACAGTGTAAAAACGGTAAGGTAAAAAAGAGTTTGTTTATTTAACGTTGGATTTATGAGCAGAATGTTTTGCTGAACCTTTATTGGATTGTTGAACATTTATTGGATTTTATTATACTGATTAGGCACTGTCAATTGGAATGTTTGAAGAAGTGATGAATGTCCCCAAAATCTGAAAATATCTGACCTAATAATAACACTAATCTGCATCTTACAGACACAATAAAGTAAGAAATTTTTCTAGTTTATCTTATTTTAAATCATGTTTGTCTTTATATATCACACTTAGATGTAAATCTTAAAAAAGTGTTTAGATTAGTATATAAAACATGGTTATCTTTATACCACATATCAAAATAAAGTTTTTTTTTCTAAAAAACATAATCTTATTTAACTATCTTCTTTCAGTTTATCTTTTTAATTTGAAAATTAAAAAAACCCATATTATTTCAGTTTGTAAGAAAATATTGATATTTCCCTTTGCAGTTTTTAAGAACGAAAAGTGAACTCTATGATGTTCTTCATTTGAATGTAATTGCACAACTCAAATATGCAAATTACAATAAAAACAGTTTAAATTGAATTGCAAAAAGGGCATGATTTATCATTCATCGACATATAAATCATATCTGAAATTGAAGTTTATATACAAAAGTAAAAGGCCTTTGTGTAAAAACATAAAAATAAATCAATCAGATTGACTGAAGAGGGTTTATGCAATGCGAAGTTAATACAAATAGCACTCTAAAGACCGGGAAATGTGTTTCCTTTATCTTGAATTGGCGACAAAAAAATTTATGGTTGAATTTAAGAGCAAAAGGGCTATGCACTGTAAATATTGAGAAACCCCTTGATAATGTTGTAGTTGATGTTATAATTGATTATTATTATTATTATTATTATTATTATTATTATTATTATAAACTTAATTATTATCAATTTTATTATTATTGAATGTGAGCTATGTCTCTCGCTTATGTCTTAACAAATAACAAGAAAATACCTCAGTTAAGTATTGTTAACATCAAAACTAAAAAATGTAAATTTTGAGATGAACGCAAATTGTGACCATGATCTTGTAAAACAAAAATAGTGAAATGCAAAATAACGGTTAAAGATTTTGAAGTATACAATTAATCAAATCCTTCACATCAGTCAAATTCCGGTTTTAAACTTTGATAAGGTTTTTAAGCGAAAATCAAAGTAAAGTAAAACTGAAGAAAAATGAAGTAACATTTCATTAGTTAAAACATATTTCGAACCTGCTTATGTGGTCACTCATTTGACCTTATAATACAGTTTTAAATTTTGAGCTAATTGTACTTTCGTTTTATATCAGATAACAGAAAAATAATTCACACGAACGAGTATTCTTCTGCCTTCACAATAACGAAATTTTTTATTATTAAAATCGATAATGATAACATGTTTACTATTATATCCAATATTTAAACATAAAGAAAACACATAATGATTCGTCAAAAAATTGATTTGAGAAAAAAATACTTTCATACATTACTCATGCATTAAAACTACATTCCTTGCACAGCAAATGCATAATGACATATGTAAATATGATTGTAGTTAATTACAAAGAGAACTCAAGCAACTTCATTTTTAATGGACAAAATGACAAAATAAGAGAGAGAGAGAGAGAGAAAGAGAGAGAGAGAGAGAGAGAGAGAGAGCAATTTCATTTGTAATAGTGTGATAGACAAAATGACATTGACATTGGGTCGTTTGTTGGGTCGTTGGCACTTGATTGCCTAATGAATTGTTTTACAATACAGAAAAAATAGGTCTTTTAGTTTCAAATGGGTGTGACCTCATGAATGCTTCACGAGCTACGCTTCTTTGCACATCGATGATGATACCTGCTCTTCAAATAAAATTAATGTATTTGTACGTTGACAATAAAATATGCTTTACACAAAAACCAAATCATTCGTTGCTAATCTTTCAAATGATATTTTTTTGGGGTAAAACGGATGAAAAAACACTTAGTACTGAAATAACTCGGCTATTTAACCAGCAATATTGAAGAAAACAATCAAAATTTGAATTTTGTCGAGTCTAATTGTGTTGATCAGACTTTATGAATGACTATGTTGGAAGTTTGTATTGAATGATATTTAAAAATTATCGTGAAATATATTTATTTATATTCTCAGAGTAAAACACTTAGCTTGTGTTGAATCAAGTCATACGTTTGAGCGACAATATAAATTGATAAAGAATAGGATGACTTGTACATGAACGGCTCGAAGGTTTTTCATTTTTAAAAAAAAACCACTCACAATTACACGTACACACACACACACACACACACACACACACACACACACACACACACACATATATATATATATATATATATATATATATATATATATATATATATATATATATATATATATAACGGATACTAAGCAATATCTTTTATTTGACTCGTCCCACCCTAGACACACTAGGAATAATATTCCTTACAATTTAGCAAGGCGTTTATGCACAATAATCTCCGATACAGATATCTTAGACTTTCGTCTCACAGAATTACAAGATTTACTACTTCAAAGAAATTATCCCACAACTGATTCAAAACGGAATTAACAAAGCCAAATCCCATGCACGAAAAGATCTTCTTTTAGTTAAGATTAAACCCGTCAAAAATGTTATACCATACGTTTCTACGCACAACCCTAGAAATCCAGAAATGTTCAACATCATTAGAAATAACCTACCTATCCTAGAGGAGGATCAAGACATGAAGAAAATATTAGATACTTCACATATCATCAAAAGTAAACGACAAAGCCCTTCTCTTAAATGTATTCTTACCAGAGCATCGTTTTCCAGTAAAATCCAGGAACCACCCATCATCAAAAAATGCGAAAAACCCAGATGTAGTACATGCCCATATCTGGCAGAAGGATCCACATTTCATTTTAAAACCGGAAGCGATTTTTCCATCAAAACCTCCATGTCATGCACCAATTCAAACCTTATCTATGTCATACGTTGCGCTGGTTGCGGTGAAAATTATATCGGTCAGACAGGAGACACCTTGAGACACAGGATGACCGTGCACCGACAACAAATCAGGGAACCTAAATACCAATGTACGTCCGTCAGTGAACATATAAGGAACTGTGCAAGGAATAAAAGTCCTAATTTTACCGTTTTTCCTTTTTACAAGTTTCTGAGGGATACCACAGAAAAAGAACGTGAGGCAAAAGAAAAACTGTTTATCAACAAATATAGACCTGTTTTAAATGCCTAATAATTATATAATGTATCAGATAAAAACTGTTTCCCGTAATTATTTTATATATTTCTATTATTTGTATGGAGAATTTTATTTTCCCGAATTTAATGTATATCTTTATATTATGACGTCATAATCAATTCGGCTACATAACGTAACATAACACTAGCGTTTTATGACGTCACAATAAGAAATATGTATTCGTATGTATGTGTATTTGTGTCTCTTATATATATATATATATACATATATATATATAAAATGGCTCACATTTTCATCGGAATTTACGGTTACGGTTTTAAAGATAAACAGCTATAAGCTTCTACGTCCGTAAGGCATGAATGTTACAACAGCAATAGCACAATGAATATAGTCAGATGAATGGAATAGTGATTGACAAGGATCTTACAAGGGAATGTTAATTTAATATATTATTAAGTCACCTGAGTAAACTCAGGTGACATATTGCTATCCGTTTTCGTCCGTCGTCGTGCGTCGTGCGACGTGCGTCGTCCGTCGTGTGTTAACAATTTTACATTTTAAATTTCTTCTTAAAAACTACAAGGCTAATTGTTACCATTTTTGGTGTGAGGCATCTCTATGGTAAGTGGAATCTAAATTGTGAAATTCGTGGCTCTACCACCGCCGGGGCACCACAAATGGGGCCAAATAAGCAAAAAAAAAAAACCCAAATTTTCAAAAATCTTCTTCTCAACTCCCACACATGTGAGGAAAAAACTGGTTGCATGGTTATAATGTCCATGAAGCCCTCTACCAAAATTCTTAAATTTATGACCCCTGGGTCAGGGGTTCTGGCTCTAGGGTGGGGTCAATATGGCCATATAGTAGAAATGTATTAAGTCTTAGAAAATCTTCTTATCTATTCCCATATATATTTGTTAAAAACTAAATGCATGATTACGATGTCCATGAAGCCCTCTACCAAAATTGTGAAATTCATGACCCCTGTGTCAGGGGTTCAGGCTCTAGGGTGGGGCCAATATGGACATATAGTAAAAATGTATTAAATCTTAGAAAATCTTCTCTACTCCCATATATATTCGATAACAACTAAATGCATGATTATGATTGTAGTGATGGTGTTATTGTAGATAGATAAAGACAACAACTCCAACGTAGGGTTCTTTAATCTATTACTTTTTTTTATATATGATCTAAAATATTAAACAATACATGTATCACAGTAAGTAATTTATCAATATTACATCATCATAAAAATAAAATAAATCACACATTATATATCATATCATTGTATAAGAATCAAAACTTTGCCAAGCACAGTTTACAAGCAAGAGTTATTCCCCTTATCACAGATATCTAAAGAGTTCAAAAATATTTATCATGTATAATTTATAATTTAATTTAGATATTTATCAATGTTTCATAAATAAAACATATTAAACTTAACATAGGCAATAACTATCATATCTGATATTCATATTTGTGCATACCTATGTGTGACACAAAGCCTTGATCTGCATCTGCATTATCCTTATATATTCATCAGGTATGGAATCTATATACATATAATCAATACTCTTAAAACTACATTTAGGTGATCTAGCTTAGGATTGTTAAAATAACTAAAATGAGTGTTGCTCAAACACTAAGTTTTCACTCATGATAATTTACATTTGAATAGATTTACATTTCTTTATATATCATTTACTTATCTAGCAAATATACTATGCTTTATTAATAAGCAGTAATATAAATGGCATAAAATATAAAACAATTACTTACAGTCTATGGATTTCTTCTGGTCTTATGATAAACACATCTGGTCAGTATGAAGATCAGATCAAAAAGGACAAAGCAAAGAAAAGGAATTTAAAGGACCAATGAAATTGAGAATTCAAAAATAGAATTGACCATGTGATATGGTTTAACACTGACCATAATGACCATTGTGATGTCATACAATATAAATAACTATGTAGCTATTTACATACTGTTAGGTTGTACATAAAATTGTTTATATTGGCAACTTTTATAGCAAATACCGTAAACTTATAATTATATAGAACTATTAATTAATAATTTCATGATAGTGAAATTATGATTTAATTACTATAAAATATCACCCTATCACATGATGTCCATGAAGCCCTCTACCAAAATTGTGAAATTCCTGCAGGGATTTTTCTTGCTTAGTTTTGGGTCCGTTTACCGGACCGATTTCCAATCCAAAAATTACCGATATTTTCCCAAATCCAGATCCATTTTTCCCAATTAAGTGTCAATAATTTCAAATATCAGAACATGTTCTGCTGGTATTAAAAATGCAACTTCAAAAGCTTTTTTCTTTAAATTTTGTTTATTACTAAGCATAAATAATGAACCAACTAGGGGCCACTTCATAAACACATTCCCTTTCCGTAACTTCGCCAGAATTTCCTCATAATAAGCATTGATGTTAACCGATGTTAATTGCTTTTATAGTGATGATTTTTTAAAATTGGTATTTTAAAATTAGTTAATGATTGTGCCAAATAAATGCTGAAACTATCATAAAATCGTAAATCTGCAGTTTCTCTGTATAATAGTTGTAATTGGGTTAAAGGGTAGGACTAATACCCCCAAATGCAAATATCATAGCAATATTGCAATGAATTATTTTATTTCATGTTTGTCAATTTGATTAGACAATTAATGACATTTCATCTATAAAAGATAAAAAATGTATGAATTAAATTAACTTTTACAAATGGGAAAACTTTAAGAAATTTGGAGAAAAAAAGTATTTTCTTTTAATCTTTGAATGTAAGTGTGTGGCCCCTGGGTCAGGGGTTCAGGCTCTAGGGTGGGCCAATATGGCCAAATAGTAAAAATGTATTAAGTCTTTAAAAATATTCTTCTTTACTCCCAAATAGGTGGGCAAAAAAATGAATACATGGTTATGACGTCCACTAACTCCTCTACATAAATTGTGAAATTCATGGCCCCTGGGTCAGGGATTCAGGACATGGGGGGGATATGGCAATATAGTGTTAATGCATATAATGTTTTAAAATCTCTTTTCTCACACATCTGTATTAAAACTGACTTCATAATTGTTTACCAGGAAGTCCTCTACTAAAGTTTTTAATTTCATGTCCCCTGGAGTATGGGTTTTGACCTTAGGGCAGGGCCAAAATGGATTTATAGGTGTTAATGCATGTAAAGTTTAAAAATTATCTTCTTTACTCCCATACACCTGAAAGAAAAACTGAATTCATGATTTTGTAGACCAGATCTTTAGATTTTCGAAAAAAATATAGGTTTCATAGTTCTTTTTTAAAAATTTCAGGCAGGGAGATGGTCGCCATTACAAATTTATAATTTTTCTACTCAAGAATGAAACCCAATCATATGAATATATGACTCTTCGACAAGTTGGTGTATGGGTTATATGCTACTCAGGTGACAGTTAAGAAAAACAGTCATTCCAAAAACCCACAAATTATACAACTACCATGCTCTAAGAGTCTTAATAATCATACACGACATCATTAAACTAGTAAGGCTTTGTCAGGGATAGAACGAAAATTGTTAGTATGTGATAAAGATCTTGCATTTGACTATTCAAACTAATTTAATCCAAAGAAATCGTATTAGAATAAGTTCTAAAGTTTTGTAGTACACGTTTCTATTAAATTATTATTGGTTTGGTCTTCGTACTGAAAATAAGAAAATTATTCTAATTAGTGGCTTTTCTAATACAATCATTTATAATATATTATAGCCATACATATGCAAAATATCCAACAAAAGTGTTAGATGCGTGGCCTAGTGGTAGCGCGTAGGTCTTTTTCATTTTGTTGTCGCTCGGTCAATCCCAACAGGTTATTACTATTTTTTCACTTAATTTAAGCATGACAAGACTATTTTAACTTTTATGTATCTAAACGGCTGTTTTTGTTAAGATTATCTTGTTTAATTCAGCTTGGGTATGAGCACATCCAATATAGACAGATCCCTTTAATAACACTTTACATGTATTCTATATGCATGTAAAACTGTACATGTAGATTCATTGCATATCAATTGCTTGAAGTTACCAGTCCACGGTTCAAAATAACCAAGTTAAATTATACACATATTTCTCTATACAATTTATTCATTTCTCGAAGCAGGTTTCCAGAATTTATATCATATCAATTGTTACAGACATTATAATAAAAGCAGTATCTTTGTTTCGAAAAAACAATTTTGCAACAGGAAAGAGATACTTTTCGGCCAAACACAGGTGTAGGCTAAATAATGGTAAGGCGCAATACCTCTTAAAACATTTTAAAAAATTTTCTTATCAAATGACTACGGTTCATAGGGTGACTTCTTGAAGGAAAAAAGTCAATTGAAATGTTTAAAGAATTCGAAGTGAACATGTCCCAAAAAACGGAAAATATTTGATCCTAGTGAATTTAATTGTATCTTGATGACACAAAGAAATTTAAGTCTATGTTGATTGGTTGAAGCAAAGACAGGGAGAGTATATATTCAAATAAACAAATAGCAGATGTTACTTTGAGTACCTGAGTGATCAGAATCAAAATGAAGAACACTATTCTTGCTTTGGTTCTCTTCGCTTGTGTGGTGTCTATGACATCGGGTAAGTTTAACCTTAATATTTTTACAAAACGTATGAATACATAACACTAGGCTTAAATGTAGATTAATACGTACATATATTAAAGAGGAATTGATGTTTAAACTAAAATGTTTACACATTACGCAAAATATCCAAACTTCAAAGCCAGATATAGAATTTTAAAAAAAATAGGTTATACTTTAAAAAAATCATTTTCAGAGTAAGATAAGATCTCGTTAATTTGTGGACAGTACAGCTTCCTGAAATAACTTTGGTTCTTACGGGTTTAAGGGTAGCAATCAATCAGAAAAATTAATAACCTTTGTCAGCAATTTTGTGATTATTTATAATGAGACTTACATATATAGACACTTAAAACCACAATAGAAAATATATGTTTGTTAAAACCAGATATTTACTAAAAATATTTCAAAAGATGATATTTTTGTCTCTCAATGCAAAGCAATTAATGTACAAATGTATAAAATATCTTTGAAAATGAAAAAAAAAATTCTACTCTTTTTGTCTAAAGTTTGAATAGGAGCATGGTATTATATTTGTATAGCTCGGATTCCTCCTTATGGAAAATGCTACTACTGGAAAAGATGTAGCATCTGGAGGCCATGCGGCTGGGGAAAATATTGCGACTTCAGATATGGCCATCACGGATACTGCTGTAGTCAATGTGAGTTTTTTCCATGCATTCATAGTTTGATTATTTTTCTAATGTGGAAAATGAATTCTGCATATAGATATTGGAAAATAATTTAAGTATATTAAAAAGGTATACATGCATTAAGGAATGGAGTCATGAACGTTCATCAAATATAAGGGTCAATTTGTTTGACAATTCCATCTTATATTTTGTTTCAGATCATGGCGGACACGGCCATTACTACAGTTACTATAGTGGCAATGGAGGCTATAGTTTTTAAGGCTATGGTCATGATGTTGATCATTATTAATAAAATGATTATTTTGGCAAATATTTTGGTATCCAAACAAAATTTCAATGAAAGCAACAATTGGCTTTGGATGATCTTCTGTACTATTTAAAGAGGTTTCATACTTGTAAAGCACACTGTTTCATTATTAAACAATATTGATGCAAATGTTTTTGTTATTTTTTTTTACTCTTACCACTCAAATTGTAGCTATAGAAAGTGATCGTAAGGATAAGTCTAAATAGACTAAAAGAAAAATCTAACTTGTTTTTATGTTTCTGTTTCACACAATGTCACTTAAGCAGAAATTTACTGTAAACGAGTGATATAAATCCCGTTGTGTCCAGAATGTAATTTTAAGGACATAGAGTTGGTTGTTATTAAAGTAAATCATTGATAAACCGTATACAAATGTGCCTGAGAGAAGTTATAGTTGCATATAGTGTCAAAAACCGTTATTGATATTACATAGAATTTAACAATTTTATGGCTATGAATATCCCTGTGTAAATAATTATTCATCAGACCATGTATCAATAAATACTTTGGCTGTTCTATCTTAGTTTGTAATGACTAAAAGAATAGATGGGACTAGTTTTTAATACGTTTTTATCATTTAGCTAAAAGACAAATTTCATTTATTAATATTTTTTATCCAACGGCCAGTATACGAAAGCCGTTTAGGCTTGATTTTAAAAAGTTTATTGTATAAAACTTGTTGTAACGAGTGAATATCTCATTATTTCGCGTGGTCTCGTTAATACGAGTTTGAATCGTAGGTTTGATTAACGAGTTAATTATCTCTTTATTGCAAGTAAGTGTCTTGATTTAACGACTTAATTATCTCGCTAAAACGACTAAGTTAAAATGATATCTAAAGAGGAGCATAAAAAATATCTGACCAGAATAAAACACCATGAAATATTTATTCAGCACATTTTCGTGTTAAG
The DNA here is from genome assembly GCA_015776775.1 of Magallana hongkongensis. Taxonomy (NCBI): domain Eukaryota; kingdom Metazoa; phylum Mollusca; class Bivalvia; order Ostreida; family Ostreidae; genus Magallana; species Magallana hongkongensis. Next base: position 49,973,000 of record CM027466.1, read on the forward strand.
TTTTGAATGTTTGGTTTAATTCAAGAACACCTAAGCAAGTCCTTATTAAACTTGATTTCAGTTGAGTTATTTTCTGCAAGGGAAAGGAAAGTTCAGATAACTATTGACACATGGTTATCGACGGGTACGAGACCAAACTACTAAGCAATTGTTTTTCATATTCAACCTTCAAAAAATTGTTACTAGTGACGAAACCTTGGTTCAACATTTGAAACCAATAAAAATGGAAACAAAATTACAAACTATTTACGGTAAAAGACCTGTGATCCTTCAAAGAACTGGAAGCATAAAGAAGGTATTTTATTGCATATTAGTCTTCTCATGTAATGATATGGCCATACAGATTCCGTTGCCGAAGAGTAAAAATGATAAAGGTCAGTGTTACCTATATGTTATGTTTATAAACATGAAGAAATATTATCCTAAGCGACGCTCTGTTCCAGGATTTTTTCATGTTCGTTTTCTTTATGGTAACCCTCCTCATGTTTTCTTATTCATTGTAATGCTTCATCACATACTCATGCTGTTGTGAAGCAAATTTTGAAATAAGAGAGGGGGGTTATGGTCTAGTCACATCAGCCCTACTCCTCAGATCTAGCCCAATGCAACATTTTCCTTTTCCATAACGTAGAAAGTTGTTATCTGGTCGTCTTTACAAGTCCAGACAAACCCTTTGCTCAGTCATCATTCAGTGCCTGGGAGGTCTACCAAGATCAGCGTACCGTGACGCATTTTAGAAATTGATTCAGATATATAGATTACGTATTTCAAACCGTGGAGAGTACTTTGAAAGGTAGTAATGTTCATTTCAATATTTGAATCAAGTGCTTTTGAGATATCGTATAATACGCATTATATATCGAACGACCCTAGTAAATGTGTCGAAAAATATATGTACAGCTTTCGTAGAGTAAAGTAGAAAAGAGGTGGGCTTTGAGCTTAATAAAAGACCATGCCACGATTTGATACCTATATTGAGAACAGAACCATCAGAATGTTATCATATTCGATACTTTCTGAATTAGAGGGGTTTTTTTTATTTAGGAAAGTGTGCAGTGTTTTGTTTTTGTACGTTAGTGTCTAAATCCGCAATTGCAGTTCACCTAACAATTGTAATTCTTCCCCTTTGAATGCATTCTTTAGCCTCCTTAAATGAAGTTAATGAAAATTTAGGTGTTGATTCTATAAAATATCTTGCAAATAAATTAAGCCACCCGATTTTTCCCAAGCCTTCAGATTGGATTTTTGGCTTGTTTTTTCTCTATTTCAGCTGTTGTTCTGGGTACCAACGTTTTTGGAAGATATCGTTGTAATACTTTCACGGATGATCAAGCATATTGACATAAAAGCAGAAACTTACCAAGCTAATACTTGGTACTCAGACATTTGTCTTTGTTACACTTTTTTGAGATTAACATGGTTGTGGTACGTATATAGTGATTTACAGACATTGACACTTCAAACAGCTCAGCAAGTTCTTATATCGGACTATGTACATCCAAACTACTTTTTAACTCACTAATTAATACATTAATAACACAAAATGATAAATGCTATTTGATCAATATCTTAATTGAGTTTCAAGTCCTAAACCATGAATTTTGAATGTCTTTATAATAGTTGATTCAATTAGGACGACAACTTTAAAGTGTGTACAATATCGGATGATTTACTGCAAATCAAGTTAACCCGTCACTATTCAATCTTCATTTGGAACCAAATTGATTTCTTTGTCCCTGTTCACACAAAGGTGTCTTAATTTTTGCAGCCGGTGGTCGTATTTATTTGCTAAAAAATAATTGATCCTGTCTTTGAATAATGAAGTACGCTGTGCAATTAAGTTAACGTCACGTGGATATAAATCATTGTAATTCCGTCTTTCACATGCACGGCGTCTAAATTTTGAAATTAAAAAACACTTTCAATTTAAAAAAAAGCATTTTAATTTTATTTATTAAGATGCATTGTTGGTCATTATTTAGTCAAAAGATGTTTCCAGACTAAAACGGTTAAATGAATACACATGTTTACCATATGTATCATCAACTTTTATATTTTAGAAATTGCTTCATGTTATATAAATTTATGCGTTTTATTTGTATTTGTTTTTGCGTTTTCCCAAGCACATTTTAACTAGGCTTTGTATAAGATTTGTATATACTGAGAATAATATTGTAAAAAGTCAATCTTCTTCTTTTACATTTTTAAATATCAGATAAGAATAATTTGTTAAGTTTGTAAGAGTAAGATTTTGTGGTGGGATTATGATATACAGTTAGGTATGATGTAAGTATAAGTTACCTAGTTAAACACACAATAAGTATGATATGATTTTCTAACAACATTTGTGAAAGGGGTTAATTAAAGAAATAATCATATTTAGCTCTATGTTGGTTCCATTGTATCAAACCTATCAATGTCATAAAATCAAATTTATAACTTTATTTTTTAATAAAACTATCATTCCATGACAAAGACAGCCTGCAGATTATATATTAAATTGTATGTATATATTTTCTTGGAATGAATTTATCATGTATAAGTTTAAATGCTATTTTTTAAGGATAAAAACAACATAAAAGGTGTCTAAAAAGTCCACGTATTTGTTTTGTTTTTATTGTTTTAGAAAAATTACATTTTGTCAAATAAATGTTGATTCATGCAGTGAATTGTTTTTGGGAGTTGACTTTGATTAACTCTCCCATGCAGTTACTCTCTTGCAAACCGAAAATGAAACAGTGTTTGAACCTAAGCACAAATCATCACCGCTGACAAGACGTAGATTTTGAAAATAATAGATAAATTCGGTGTACTGTATGCTGTACCATTGTTTTTCAAAAGAAATGTATCTATAAATACCTTGAAAATAGTCAGATTTTATATAGTACGAACAATTCAATTGTTTTTTGTAGTTGCATGCATTCCTAAGCTAGGGTTCAATATAGTCTCGTTCAACCAGACGCTCGGCTGTCTCCTTAAATCTCCGACAAGCAGAGAGTCTCTCTTGGTAGTCGGAGATTAACGGAGACAGCCGGGCGTCTGGTTGAACGAGACTAGAGTTCAATATTGCTTGAATCCAGACGTGTACAATTTTTAGAAACATTTCGATTACTGATACACACTTTGATAGAATTAATTCCATCTTTAAATATTACACAACATGATTCATATGGGGTTTTCTCGAAATTCTTGTCGGAAAAGTTCGAGAATTCATATTATAAAATTTGCATAACATATCGTTGATTTTAAAATTGATAATAATCAATAAAATCAACTCCCGACAGTACTTTGATTTTCTTTTATCGTCACGTTATTGACACCTGCAAAGTCAATTTGTTTTAATTGCTTTCCAAAATATTGCCCGCTATTTACAAGTATAATTATCTTTTGGTCAGGGCCATACATATAGCATTGAATTTTTTGTATATAAAATCAGTTTGACGAAATTGAAAATTAAGTAGACTGAAAAAACTGTATGTATTCTTTTCATATTTGAGAATTTCTACCAATACGTTTTCCTTACAACATGGCTAGTAATTTAGAAATTTGAAATATACATTTTAAACATTATTGTCGTTCAGAGAGAGAGAGAGAGAGAGAGAGAGAGAGAGAGAGAGAGAGAGAGAGAGAGAGAGAGAGAGAGAACGTGAACCGAATCAGTGTATATAGATCAAACTATAGCACTGTTTAAGGACAAGCACATTCTTAGTCAAACTATTTTGCATAATTGAATTCCCATGGACGTGACTTTATTATAAATTATAACTCATTATCAGATGTTAGACATTCGATTAAATTATGTAAAAAAGATTGTTCTGGATTTGGTTTGAATTTGGTTTTTTATTTTAACCCAACAGGTGTTTAAGACTAGAATAATTTGAACAAATTTTGATAAATATATGTGCAACATTTATAAATTTTATAAGTACAATCTGAACAATTATTTATGAAAAGAAGTGGTACACCTTTGTATTTGAAATCATACATTAAAAACAGACAAAAGATATACAAATTAACCTGTTATATATGTATACATATAGATGCGGTTGATAAATATCAGATTATTGTGACCACTCCTGTAAGGAACATTCAATTATATATTAATCATTCTGTCTTGATTTTCGTAAAAGTTTATTTTAAACATTTATACCAGATTTGTATCTTTTGGCAACAGTTTTGGTCAATTGTGAGGATAGATTTAGATCAAGAAATGTTAACACTTTTGGTCATCTGTAAGGATAAATTTAGATCAAGAAATGTTAACACTTTTGGTCATCTGTAAGGATATATTTAGATCAAGAAATGTTAACACTTTTGGTAATCTGTGCAAGAAGGCCGGACAAACCCCTTAAGCAGGTTTGCTGAATACAACGGTACGGGCTTGACTTTTTTTAATTATGAAACTGCAATTTTAAAGCAATATGAGCTGTATTTTTTTTAGAATTTTTTTTTTTGCTGCAAAAACCTGCTAGTGTGATAAGTCTGCCTGTAACTTAAACTTTTATGATAAATAAGATTTGAAAAAATCACTTATAATGAATATATAGCAAATAAATTTTTGGTACAGGACAACAATAATAATAATAATCTTGCTCCAATTAAGGCTTCTTAATGGCTTTTCCCACAAAAACAGAGCTGACAGAAATTTTAAAACCATGATATTTTTGTTATTTTAGTAAAAAAAATATTTTCTTTAAAAATTCAACATGAAAATTTCAGCTCATATTGCTTTCAGTATTTCAATTAAGACAGTGTAGAATACATAAATGATTCATATTTCACATTTATGGAACCAGCACTAGACCAGCTGAGTACTCCTAGTTTGTGTAAACACTAAAGTCTACTGCATGCCTTAATTTTAGCAGCACTAGACCGTCATATTATATCTACACCATACCAACATTATCTTTTAGTTTATTTTCGAGCATAATTATAATTACAGTGTACTGGCTTAAAATAATATCAGGTCAAATGATGATTTACAATTGAGTGCTTGACATCAGACCAATTTCAGAATCTCAGTAGTCTTGGTAAATATTGCAAATTAGGATTTTGTGTGTATATTACAAGGTTCGGTAAACCTTCCCCTCTTACGATATGAACTAAACAGAATTTCTAAGTGGTCGCCAATAGAATAAAATAAATTGAAATTTATGAAGTAAATGGATATTACATTTTCAACATTTTATAACCAAAATGTATTCTTATAAACAGAAAATAAAAAGTCAATCAATATTGATTAAAATCAATAGTTCAGTGTTTTTCAGCATTTGTTTCGGGGTAAAGACAACTTTTTGAGATTGATATTAAATCGTTCTTAAAAGGTGTCTCAAATAAAAAAAAATCAAAATTTATTTGCTGAACGCCAATGAGAAAAAGAAAGAAACTTTGGAATTTTTGTTTCTGAATTTATCTTATGGTAAGTTGTACTTACTTCACATGTAAATCTACTATTCATTTTTTCTCGATATTGTTTAAAATATTTGACAATGCTACAAGAAGATATTTTAACGTATCTTTACATTGCTGTAGATGTATCGGTATTTCAATTTACGTAAAATTACAATTCAAAATCTCTGAATACTTAACTTGACCGGAAGTGTTCACGATATCCGGCAACCAAAAGTAAAGATCGATATATATTTCTGATCTTAGGTCACGTAAATACTGGTAACGTCTAATATTGTTAGTCGAATGGTAAAGTTCGATGTATATGTATTTAAAAAACACAGGGAAATTCCCTATTTTAGACCTCTTAAACTCTTTCTCCTAACAATGAGCGGTCACCGTCCTAACCACTTCGGTCATCTAGGCAAAACAGAAATCTCGCTTTCGATGACAAACGGAACCTGGCGCTGGTCGCTTACTACACGGTTGTTTGAGATACAGGTGGAATACATTTAAAGGGCATGGTCACGATTTTGGTCAAATTCTGGTTTTTTTCTTTTTTATTATTTACAATGCATTAAGAATGCATTTCTAAAGATCAAATGAAATTTGAGATTTAGTCGTTGAGTTATAAGCAAGATACAGGACTCACAGTTCTTTGTCATGTAAACAAGGCTTGTGCCCTGTTTTTGTTTACATAGGTTCAATATACCAGTAAAAATCCCCTTCAAGCTAATTTGTCTATCTTCTTATTCATTTTAAGCATTTTAAGCATATATAATCAGTTCCGGACGTTTAACACACTCATTTTAGGTCTAAAACCGGAATTTTCACATCAACATTCAAAATGTAAACAAACAAAGGCTGTGTTTACAAAGCGAAGAATTGTAAGCTTTGCAACTCGCTGATAACTCAGCGAATGACACTTAATTTTTGGTTGCCTTTTAAAAACACCTTACTGAAGCATTGTAAGCATTAAAATTTAATTTATTTTTTTTTACCAAAATCGTGACCATGCGCCTTTAAAAGACAATTTGAGAGGATCAGGACGATACATATTGCATAGATATATACATAGTAAGCACAAACATTGCAATAACTCAAAAATTGATATAAACCTTTAACCGTTTAGATTTTAGCGTTGTGATTTTTTTAGTAATTTAGTAAATTTCAAGGGTTGATCCAAAAGTAATGTCACACTATGCACCGCACTTCTCAAGGACGCTGCTATTGTATAAAATGATACATTAAAATTTTCCTTATCAAAAATTAAATTCTACTTAAAATTCTTATTAAATTTCGTTGAACACTTCACAAGATATTGATGTTTGTAGCATGATATATACGTGGACATCGCCGCGTCCTGAATTTACATCTCTTTTAAGGTTTGTATATATGAATAAATTACATACTTCAAAATTTGAAAATGCCCCAAAAACACACTATTTTTCAACAGATATATTATTAACTTTTCTGATTGTTTTCGAAAATTAAGTACCCTTACTGTCCATTTCGGATATCTACCCAATGCCTTTTGTCTCAAGATCAAGGGATGAAATGGCTTGGTATGTGAATAGTGATACGATGTATTTTTTGCTTCGATGGATAGAAATCACTAGAACATGTACTGGAATTGATATATCAACCTAAAATTGAGAGCGAGGGTGACAGGGTACCTTTATCATGGTTCCAATACCTAATAAAAGCGTTTGTCATGTTAATAAATAAATAAGATAGATAGAAGACATACGCTCTGAAGGAAAATTAAAGCTGAGTTCTTACGTCAATGGCTACGTATATATCGTAAAGCTACGTTCATGACTTTTTGAAGAGACCTCGACAAACTGATCGCCCATTAAATAATCCAATATACTACTTCGTCGATTAATTAGTTACTTGTGGTGAGTTTTTATAGCGTACTAAATTACAAAATTCTACCAGAACACCAAAGATCTAGAAATGATGTCCCTAGCGTGCGGCGACTATCGTTACCTCATGCTCTACAAAATATATTATCTTCGGAAATAATTATCACAATGCATTAAAATTTTCAGGTTTGAATTGAATTAGGTAGATATATTAAAGCACGAATTTTGGTCACTTTGCACGGATTTTTCATGATATTATTGCATCTGTGAGATTACTTTTGAATCAACCCTCGTACTTGTTACTTTACAAAACAATACTTTATTTGAAAATGAAATAACAATTATAACCAAAGATTATCAACGTATATGTGTTATTCTTTTACATGTTTTTGTATTTATCTTTTAACTTGCGATTTTAAAAAAAATGAAGAAAATTACACTTCAGCAGTTAACTCCTCTAGGGTTTTCATATTACAAAAAAAAAATGCTCGTCCTATGGCTTCATGTTTAATTTTACAGGGATAAACTGCTTAAACATTTGATCGGTGATAAAATATCAAAACATGCAATGGTTGTGTTAATCCTTTATTGTTTACTAGTGTTTACACATTTCATATTAATGCATCAATCTAATCTTTAACCCCTTAGTTCATCAAAAGTAATTAAATTATTTTGGCTATATTTCGTCATTTTCATTCTAATTTAAACAGTGTATCAAAGCATTGGGATTTTCCATTTGTTTAAATCTGTTGTTGCTTTTTAGTTTGATAAATGATAAAAGATGACAATGCCAAGGTCCTTCTTATTTGTCTTGTAAGTACATTAATTTCACGATTCATTTCAGTCCCTAGACAGCATCTTTTTTGCAAATATTTGGTTATTTTTAACCACACGGAAACTACTGGTGACAACCGATTGGTGGATTGTTGCTCGTAAGACAGTATAAAAGACCATCATCCTCCAGTCGACTGTTATCTGCATTATCAAAATGGGAAAGGCTTATCGTTGCTTTGCTTCTTCTTGCTTGCTTGGTAGCTATCTCCTCAGGGTAAGTCCTCTTCTCTCTCTCTCTCTCTCTTCTCTCTCTCTCTCTCTCTCTCTCTCTCTCTCTCTCGTTTTTTGTGAGTTCTGTTAATATGATTGTATTTTCATATTTCCTAGCCGACTGGAGTGGTAACCATTGCAGCTATCGGCCTTGCAACCCATGGCTTCCATTTCCATACCAGTGTGGCTATTTTGAACAATGCACCCAATATGGATACTGTTGTAGCTGTAAGGTTTTTTATTTACAATCCATGTAACGTTCAACTTTTCCATTTTTTGCGTGCGTTTAACGTTTGCTTATCGTGCACAATTTCATATCGTTTTCTCAGGTATAGTTACGACGGTTCTTGCCCCATTGTCAGTCAGATCCCCACTGTAAAGATTAATTGTGAAATATAATGAAAAACACAGGATGAATCTCTGCCATTCAGTTAACTGAAATGTGACTGAGCGGTAACTAAAAGGCGACTGAATGGTATAGCTATGCCATTCAGTCACCTTTCCAGACCATTCAGTTAACATTCAGTTGACTAAATGGCAGAGGTTTAATCCTGTGAAAAAGAAAAAATACACCGGGCATATCGTTTTAATCGTTAAAGTTGCCGTTACTTGATTCATGACAGTAGAACATTGTTAATTATTTAAATGGGAGCTCCTTTATCAATAATAGGAAATCAGTTATTGATAAAACATTCTGAATAATCTGTACATTTTACTTTATCACCCAGTGCGATCAGTCGAGGTATCAAATATTTGTTTATGGAATATGAAAAGAAATCTTTCAAAATGTGCCAGGGTTGATAATTTATACCCTTTTCTATTCTTTGAAAATATCCATAGCTTTTTAAGTAGCATTTTTTGTTGATATTAAGGATTTTAATTCATGATTAATTTTTAGTATTCTTGTGTTCGAACATCATGAAATATGTGCAAATAACAAAAAAGAAAACAACGATGCATTTCAAAAGTTACTTTATATGCGTCATATGCTCATTGTTTCCTTCCGATCGCATTTGTGCTCCGTTTGCGCTCTGTTTTCACTGAATGTTCAGTATTCACGAAGTCACGAGCATCGTTCACAGACAGTGAACGTACCATTTGTTCAGCAGTCATTAACTCTTTATACAGCAATAATTTATACCACCCATTCACCATCTAGTCAGTATTTACATACCATTTATTCACCAATGCTCTATTTTTGTTTAAAATTAATTTATAGTTTAAATCATCATTTGCGTATTGCGTGTTCTTCATTTGTCCACATGCAAGTGGGATTATTCTTAGACTTTATACCATCTTTTATTTGAGTACCGCAGTTTATAGTCAAATCCTAAACATTATTAACCATAGATTTTTTTTTACAGACTACAGAGGAGGTTATGGCTATCGCTAATATTGACAATACTAAGTCGACGAAAATCAGACATCTGAAAAATGTCAACATGCAGGCTGTACTGCTGACAATGAATCATCATACTCATATTCCTAGCAGCTCAAATAAAAGATGTCAAATTACTCTTGGATAAAGAAATCTTCAGGTTTTTATGCATTACGTTCTTTTTTTACAAAGCTTTATCTCATTCATTTATCTAAACTATTTCCTATCAACGGGTAATACGTATCAGAATTCAAAGTTTAGGTCCAGAATTGAAATAAAAGTAAGCATAATTCTTTAAGCAAATGTATTCGTCAAGTCGACGTACACGCTATGTTTGTAATTGGTTTTTTATTTTGCGGAATGTCAAAGGCAAAAGAATAGTCTCAAATGGAAAGTGTTCTACATCTGCCAGAATTTGTCAGTTTAGAACGAATATCATAATCAGCTTATACCGATGCTATGATGAATACAAACCGGAATGGATGGTGTGACGTCCTGGTATAAAGTTCAGTGGCAACCCTTGATATTTAAATCAACCAATCGGGTAGGGGGTAGGTGGGTTAAAAAAAATTACGATTTACAACAACAGTACATATTAACTTATTAATTAAGTGTACTTTGTGTGTATAGTTTCCTCTTCATTTTATCAAAATATATGCTTAGAGAATATATATTAGAAGTAAAAAAAAATAACCAAATAAAAAAAACAAACAAACGAAAAGGGACACTTGGCCGCCAACAATAAAATGGCACCTGTCCACTATATTATGTAAAATATTTAGGAAATCCTAGCAACTGTTTTTAAATCCCCCCAAAAACAGACTTTATGTGTTTTTGAAAAGTGCAGGGCTGCGTTCAAGATCGTAGCTGCTAGCCTAGCCGCTAGGTCGTAGATATCTAGCTAGGTCTATTGAACGGACCGCTAGGTTAGCCGCTAGGTCTCAGATTTGAAGTTGGAAATATTCAACTAAAGACTTATAACATTGACATAATTTGTTAATTTCAAGCAAAAATATACATGTTAAGATTCATTATAACTTAAAGGATGAATAAAATATCACTAAATAATTATGGCTAGCTGTCAGATTCACTTATAGATAATGATTTAAGCATTAAAGGTTTCTAATGGACATCAAACCCAGATGAGGAAGATATTTAACTATTAAAAGCAAGTATCAAAATTTATTTCGAATTCCCTTTATAAGCACTTTGATCACTTTGATTCCTGCAAAGTCCCTCTTCAATGTTTCACATTAATAAGGAACCGCTTTCTTAACAACTCATGTTAACAAAACAATCACATTCCGATCCTTGATGGAGCATATAACAAAAGAAATATGTTCAAAGTACTCGTTTTGAAAATTTAGCGGTTTTTTTTCTCATTACCTTTTATATACATTGTATTCTATTGTATTAAAAATCGCCATTATGATACCATTATGATAAAAGATCTATATTACTTAAAATTAATAAAAATTCTCAGATGGAAACATGTGTTTGTTCATGTTAAAATGTCAATGAAGAAATTTTGCATATTTCCGCTTATATTGATTTCAATTGTATTTCTTTGACAGTATTTCTTGAACAGTTACGTGTATTATTTCTTAAATTCGTCAAAGACTGATGAAAAGAGTAATCTGGGAAAGGCTTTTAATTAGTAAATTGTAAATTGTACATCGTTTCTCCATATGATATAATAAATGATAATACCGAGTGTTTCGCAATTTTAATTGATTTTGCTCGCTCAGTGTGTATCCTCCCCCGATATATTTTAAGCCGAAGTACATGTATTCTCTCCCCGATTGTGTAAAAATCAGTTTGAGGGAGAGAATCTTTTTAAGAATCTGTTTTAATCTAAATTTTAAAAAATCATTTGTGTGGTTTCAGCTACTGTATTAAACAAAATTCGATGATAATAACAACCTTCTGAACACATTCGATTTAAAACTATAGAAAATTTACAACATCAACGACAAGAATTCCGACACGCAAAGTGTATATAATGTAAAAATGTCATGAGAGAGAGAGAGAGAGAGAGAGAGAGAGAGAGAGAGAGAGAGAGAGAGAGAGAGAGAGAGAGACAGACAGACAGACAGACAGACAGACAGAGAGGGGGAGGCAGGTTGACACACACAAGCAAAAAATTTGGTCTTACACTCAAAAGGGTAAACTAGCTCTTGGGCTATGTTCGTAAAGATAAAGTAATGGGGCGCTATTCCATTAAACATTTGAAATAATGAGCATAACACGTTGACACAAGATACACATGTAACATCAAAATGAACAATTTTGATAATTTTTGTTAAAATATGATAAACTTGTCACTGAAAATGTCTCAAGGGTACGTTTCCCGTCTTCGCCAAGACATTCCTTGCATCACATACAGTTTCTTTATTTGGTTTTATGTATTAATATGGCAACAAAGTTGTAAGTTTGCACCACTCACTCCATTGCAGCTGCTACTCTTATTTAATTTTGTTTGGTATATGTTATGTAGTAATATAAATACACGGATTTTACATTTTTAGAGAGTTTCTTACAAGAGACAAGTAAGGTAAGTGTAAGATTCAAATGTAATTGTCAATTTTGACCAAAATTTGTGGGACTGGGAGACTACAGAGAGATTCAAGTGAGATATATATGCTTGGTTATACATTCTAATTTTTCTTGTTGCTGGAATGAATTGTCAACAAAAAACAATAACAATATATTTTAAAAAGATATATGCAATCACATTTTAAACTTTTGTTGTGAAAGTAACCCAATTTATATACCTTGCGAAGATGTGAAAAGAGTTTAGATGTGAAAAGAGTTTATGTTTAGAATTTGTAATATTTATATATCTGTAGAATCGAAGTGATGATGTACTTATTATAATAATACTGCAAAAAGAAAAAAGGAGTCAAACAATCAAAATTTTAAAGCTTTTTAATAACTGTTATCATTTACATGTTATCGAGATAGTTATATCTATATCCAGATAAGTATATTTACAAAAAAACCCAAAAGATTTGTACTTACACTTTTAAAAAAATTATATTCTTAATATCAGATTGCGTAAGATGATCAGATAGATATTCAACTTGTTTACGCAATCGGTCCATGCAAATTTACATATTTAGTGGAGTGGATCTGAGCACTTATTATTGGATGAATGAATGGTGATCATTTATTATAGGTAAAGAGAACTTATATGATTAAACTTTGCAATAGCTCAAACAAAATTCAGACGAATAAGCCTTGGTACAGTCCGCCATGAATAAACAATTCAAACAGTGTTTCACAAACAGGTGCAGGGATATCATTCAGCTGAAAAATTTATGAAAAAAATCAATTGATACGTATGGTTTTAATAGAAATAATAGTAATCTAATGAAAAAATTTCACTTTTCTTAACATGATTGAGTGATTTGAAAAAAAGGGATACTCTTGATTATATATTACTTCAAGGATTTTCAACCATTTTACTTTAACGTGCCAATACCATCTTAACAGTTTCCCAGTACATGTCTTTACTAAAAGTATAGGGTGGTATAATTTTTTTCAAAAAATCAAAACATTGATTAGATACAGAAAATTTACAATGATTTTGATGGTGAAGTAAAATAACATATTGTTGTGTTAATGGCTTGGGTCGTTTTGATTTGGATTGGGATCGGCGCACTATCGTCAATTACATGTTTCTAGTAACATTAAACTTCTTTCTGGCTTATGATCCTGTCCTTTCAATTAATAAAAAGGAATTGAATGGGTGGGTCCTGATACATCAGATGATATGTATATGAAGAAATTAAGCAGATCAGACAAGACTAGTTTACATATCACGTAACAGTATCTACTGCCAAAAGATCAGAAATAAAATCTGTTTGATTTATAGAATACATTAAATATTTTACAGATGAAGGTGATGGTCAGCTTTCTGGAATCCATATATTCTACCTCTTCATTTGTCTTTGAGAATTTTAGTCCTGAGTAACAGTTATTCTTAATACATCTCATCTAGCCTTTTTTGCTAAATACAAACTCTTTTATATACAGGATAATGGTTTGTATTTTTGTAATAAATGAAATTTAATACTTTGAAATACCAGTTTTGTTAAGAATACCGAGGTATATGTTAATGACAGTTGTTTAACAAACAAGTCTTAATCCTTTAATCATCGAATAGTTTGAAAATATAACAACCTATCAAGTTGTCTGAAAAGAGAGTGAACGACATACTTTCTATTTAAAGAAAAATTATCTTGAGATTTGACCATAGTTAATATCAATTAAGAAGATATGCATGTATTTAACAATAATATATCTTTATATACTGAATTCACTGAACTTTGGATTTGAAAAAAACCGGTAGAAACGAAAAATATTTCTAATATCAAATCAAAATTCTTAGAATACGTTTCATACCGAGTAGACACTATGTACTTTACTGTCTGTACTTTAGATAAATTACTTGTGCAAAATATTAGTATATTTAGCTTTGAATAAATTCATTTAAGCCATAATTCACTCATTCACACCTATTTTTACGTGACTCGAAACAGTGTTTCATTTATCAGGACTGAGTTAAAGATATCTTTAACAAATTTTGCATCAGTTGAGGACCCAATTAGTTTTAAAGATTCTGTTGTTATTCATTTTTTTAGCAATAATATGTATCAGTGCAATTAGATTAAATGACAAATCTTTTTAAAACTTCTTAAATCATTTCTACAATAATTATGATAGCATAATACCTTAATTTCTATATGTAATGTAAATTGAATCAATTGAGTTAATTATAAGCTTAAAATAAAATGTAAAGTCTCAAAAGAAAATTTAAATTTTGAAAAAAAAACCCCTAAGGGATTTAAAGTCGATGTATAATACTAAAGGCAAAAATATCCTTATTCCTTGAGCTTGATATAGTTGAATTATACTATGCATATTTCATTATGAAACACGAACAAAATTTGTTAGCTCTGATAATTAAGCTTTCAATTTGGATTGTTAGTTAAAAAAATTTAAAGATCAAAATAAAAACAAAATTGTTGAAATATTTTGTAAAACATAAACCTTGTTCAAACCTGTTCACCGTAAACCCCTGGGTTTTACAAATACAATGTATGGCAGTTGACGCTTTCTTAAAATAATATGGCGAACAATTACTATTTCCTATTACTTGTTGTCTTTAAGGAGCATGTGTCACATGATGCGACCAACAAAAAATCGTATTGTTGCATTAATGATCCAGCGTATTCTCGTTTTAATCAACGATGTTATTAAAAACATTAGAAACTGAATGCCAAATTCTGTGCGTCGATTTATTTTGCAAGAGATTAATTATTTATAAAATAACGAATTGTGGTAGATGAAAAAATATATCAGGGATCTGCGCAAAAATACGTTTTAATTCTAAAGGTTTAAGTGAATGTTAATACAAAGGCGTTATTATTTCACTGGAAAGACTTTCAGTCCTGATAGGTGTAGTTTAGGGGACATGACTTTTGAACATTTAGTAAACATTAAAACAGTAAAAATATTATATAGCTAATCATGGTTTTAGATAACTTTCACTATTTCGTACATGTTTATCTTCCTCATTTCAGTAAATGCATTTTCTCAAATGAATATAAATCTAATTATCTACATCTGCAGAGTATTTGAAATCAAATTAATTATATTTTATATCGATGTAGAGGCCTATTGAAAGTAATGGTAATTTGTTAAAAGGTTTTAAGCAAAAAGTTGTGATATTTGATTTGTTGTTTTTCAATGCAATTAACCCCATCTTAGGCTACGAGCTACCCAAAACGTTCAAGCTCCGTCATATGTTGATGAATCTACTTGCAACGTTCGAGCTTTGTTATGTTGATGAATCTACTTGAAACGTACGAGCTTTGTCATATGTTGATGAATCAACTTGAAACGTTCGAGCTTTGTCATATGTTGATGAATCTACTTGAAACGTTCGAGCTTCGTCACATGTTGATGAATCTACTTGCAGCATCGAGTTCGTTTATTATGCTGACATTGATAATATCTTGTTAAAGTTTAAGGCAGATTCGATGGTTAATTTGTTGACAATAATGATACCCTCCTTAACAACGTCAATGCTCTAAGATCTATAAGGCTGTCACTCAAACGGAGATGAACGATTCCAAAAGATGGTACATCAATCGTCTAGTACTGAGACATAACGTGTAATTAATCTATTCTAATTTTTTGGATTTTAACATTTCCTGATAAAAAAAAAGATATAAAAAAGATATGCATTTTAACACTTTTAACAATTAAAAATGTGTCCAGACTGAAATTACAGTATGCGCGCTTGTTTTGATTATTTTACTCTGCAGAATGTTGTCAATGGTTGACTAAAGCTACCATCATTCAGGGGATCAGATCGTTGGTCACAATTCATCCAAACTCAGATGCAAGTTTGCCCCCCCCCCCCTAAAAAAATATTATGGAATCTAGCTTATCAAATATGCTATTTTAGTGACGTTTGTATTTTAATGACGTTGTATGGATATATTTAATAATGATATTTAATATATTAAACTTAATGCTTTAGATAATTATCTTGTGAAAGTTTATTATTGCAGCAAAGGTTATCATACGGATAATTTAAAAAAGAACTGATTGGCATATATTCAGTAAAATGATTACATGATATAAAATTGTTCTTTGAAAAAAGAAAATTGTTGATGTAATACATCAAAAGCATCATTCAGATTATATCTTTTCAAAAAATGTGACATATTTTAGACGAACTAAATGCATAAATGTATTTTAAAAAAGTTCCATTAGCGCTTGAAGAATTTCAAAATCAAACCAATGAAAATTATTGACACAACAGGAATTATTACACTTTCATAAGACTGAATTGCTTGAAAAAAGAATGTCTTTAAATGATCAACATGAAATTAGAAATATACAAACATCAAGGGAGGGTTGACCTTAATTATGCCTATATTTTTGTTTGGGTTATATCAATTTATCCGCTAGACTATTTATCAAAAGTTATGCCAGATATTTGTTGTTCCTTAAATATTGCTTTCTCACTTAAAAGAAAAAAAATATGTGCAAAAGAAAGTTGGTATATTGCATCATGTAGGCAAAAGAATATTTACTTCACAGATAAGGTGGGGCAATGAACATTGAAAGGGCTTTGCTCAGGCGTGGTCGGTCAGAAGATGATTTTATAAAAATCCAGGTTGTTTAACAGTTTCACTAGTTTGATTACTTTTTCTCCCCTAATTTTCTTGCCTTAAGCAAACGTGTATCATGTTAAGATGAATGGTATTTGGATATTTTATTCTTTGGCTAATCTGAGATATATTTCTTTCCTTTTTTACATAATAATATAAATGTTTATTTATACTGTACTGTTCTATACATATAACGGGAGATCACTCTGAATTTATAGAGAGAAAAAATCCTGTAAATGTAATTCATCACCGAAAAAAGGTAAAGTAAGTGCAGGCTGTTTTTATGGTCGGCGCGACTCGTTACCATATTCTTTTCAGCAAATTTTCTAAATTAGGCTAAAAATAAATGAGCGATTTACTTGTTTCCAACAACTGATGAAAACAGCATTTGGGTGCGCATTTGACAAATGAATGGTTATGACATCAATTTGACTTTTTATGCGTGACTTTCTTGTGTTGACTTTATCAAAATTGAATAAAAATGTCCTGTAGTTATATAATCGGTACATTTAAAAAAAGAATCGTAATACCCTCAAGAGGTTTACATTAAGGTACAATCAAAGTCAACATTACACATGAACATGCACATATATGTACTACACATAAAATTAGCAATCAGATAGATAAGCGAAACAAAAAATACAATTATTTACATAACTTGTTTGCTGCGAGAAAATGTGGTGGGGGACTAAATTGTTCGGACGAATTAGGATTTGTTCTGATAAATAAGCTATTTGTTTGGACAAATAAGTAATTTGTTCGAACGAATAAGTTGTTTGGTCAGATAAATATTAAAATTGAGAGAGAGAGAGAGAGAGAGAAAAAGCATTCTCAATCATGGATACGCAGATGTGAAAAGTCTAAATCAGTTTATAAGATCATCACATATGGAACAAACAGCTAATCCGTCCGAACAAATCCTAATGCGTCCGAACAAATAACTTATTTGTCTAAACAAATAGCTTATTCGTCCGAACAAATAACTTAATTATTCGTCCGAACACATCCTAATTCGTCCAAACAATTCTTTATTCGTCCAAACAAATAACTTATTCGTCTGAACAAATAGCTTATTCGTCCAAATGATTCCTAATTCGTCCAAACAAATAAGATTTTTTTTTTCATCTGGCCCTTCCACGCCGCCGTAGGAATGTTGTTTTGTTCATTATTTTATAAAGGTCGGTTGATTTCGGTTTATCATGATCTGTTCCTGTTGCAAACGTATCTGTTTAAAAGGTATATATTACTTTAAATTAAACGGGTATATATTTAAGAAAATATTTCAACCTTTTTTTGAAAATGATAAAACGAAACGTTTGTTTCATTTTCAAATAATTGTCGATGCTCAGAAGAAGATTTGGTGTTAATAATGATAGATTGTTTTAATATAGAAATTTCAAAATAACAAAATTATTATCTGAAAATACAAGTATTTTTATTGAAGCAATAAATCATTATTTTAAGAAAGATACAGTCTCATAAATACAAACATATGTGCATACAAAATGAGAATAGTAGATAAATTTTACATAATGCTTTTTATTAAGTGTTGACCAGGTACCAAAGAAAGATTTTTTCTAATATAGATATTTAGAATAAGAAGATATAAAATTATCTGAAAATACAAATATTTCATTAAAGCAATAAATCACTATTTTTAGAAACATATCATCTCATAACTGAAACGGTGTGTGCATACAGATTGAATAACGCGTTGTGAAAATAAAATATTCGATAATTTGAAATGCTATTTATTAGGTGTTGGTCAAGTACCAAACATTTTCAGTGTTCAGATGTGCGTATTTATCTTTTATACCGTTTCTGAATGTACACTATTAAAGGTCAAAAAGATTAATACGCACACCTAAACAGTTTTAAAATGTTTGAATCAACGCAGGATATTGAATATGATCCTTTGTAAACATATACCAAAGATTTTGTCATGAAGTCCTTGTCTTCAGCATAAGTCATGCTAGTACTTAAATAATGTATGTCTCTTTTTTAAAACTTTTTTTAAGGTACATACCCTAATCTTAACTGTTTTTCCGATCTATATATGCTCGTCTTTACAAGATGAACTCAAATTGGATAAACATAGCATGCATTTTATTATGCTGGCGTTAAATACGTTATTGTGAACAAGAACTTTATTGGCCAAAATTTATTATAGCGTCTTGTTGTTCTTTTTTTCGTCCCTAATACATTAAACTTTTTTGCTTTGTTAAAAATCAAGGCATTTAACGAACTTTATTTTCTTGAAATATCGTTTGGCCGAGAAAATAATTATTAAAAGGGATTAAGGAATATTTGCAACAGAAAATATACATCAAGTATGATATGCTCCACTGAAACTGCGTCGATTAAATTACCTTATATAAGGTGCAACAAGTTTTTTGTTGCCAAAAAAGCCATGAATAAGATATAAGAGGAAAACAAACAAAACCTGCTTGTACGGAACGTGTAGTGATGCGGGGATGATTAACTTAGGTTTATTTATGTACATGTTTGTATAAAACCATATAATAGATAATAATAAAAATCTAATTTAAAAATGGATTTTTTTGGTCAATTTCACAACGAACTTCCTTCTCAGTTACATAGAGGGTAATAACTAAAAATGATAGGTCACCTTGTTATCTTGAATAATTTTGAACGACTTTCAATCATTTTTTTTTTACATCATATCTAATGACGTTAAAAAAATAAATAATGTCTAACCTTTCTGTATAAACGTATCTTGTGATAAATGACATCAGAATACAGTAGAAAATCTTATTTTTTATAGCTAGTTACGTTGAATTTAAATTAACGGAAATAACCGAAATATTTACTCACTTAAAATAACGCAAAAAGTTTTAACGCTTACAGTTAAAATGTAAGATATTCAGTAGTTTGCTTATGTAGATTCTTAAGAAGTTCCACATTTAGTTATAAAAAGAAAAAGAAAAAAGAAAAAGAAATTTAAAGCTTTTAAAGTACAAAATGAATAAGACATCGATGCCCCATCCTTGTAGTATAGTATAATTTTGACTAAAATATATTTGATTACGAATAATTTGATTTGACCAATGGTATGTTTGCATTTATGAGTCAAATTAATCATTTTATTGGTGGTAAATAATTTCATTTTTTGGTGTTTCAAAGTCTATCATGAAGTAAAAACATTTTAATCTTTATTTAAAATATAAATCGAAAGAGGTCATGTTGAGTGTTAAAAAAAAGACATTGCGTATCTTTTATTATATATGTCGGGTTTCCCATTAACTTAGACAAACGGTATAATTACTTATTTTTGCTGTTAAAAATAACCTTTATATTAATCATGCATATAATATATGCAATAATTAAATTAACACATTAAATTTAATTGAGGATGATAAATTTCTAAAAGGACAGACTATCTTCCCTCAAAGAATTTACATGCATCTTGCTGAGGGAAAAATTACAAAAGCTTTTCTTGGAAAAGCTTGTGCAAGGATTGCATATATAAGGGGTTGATAACTTTGATTTGGGTATTTGTGAAGATACAGAGTCGAAATGAAGAACACTATTCTTGCACTGGTTCTTCTTGTCTGTCTGGCGTCCTTTGCCTCGGGTGAGTCTCTGTAAATAAATTTTATCATGAAAAATAAATTTAGTGAATAGGTAAATAAAAGATTAGAAATCAACTGGCACATCTCTTTTATAAATATATATTAATTTGTTTTATCTTTAATTTGAGGACATTTCATTTAATATGAAATCAAAATGTTATTTTTTTTATCAGCGTTCAGACGTTGAATGTTTTTTAATGAAGTATTAGACCCCTCCCGAAAAAGGGGGTTGGGTCAAGTTTATTAGTTAGGTCACTTAATTATACTTAACTTCATGGTACTAGAAATAAAAACGGTATTTTCTGATTGATATCACCTGTTGTGTAGTTGGAATGGGATCTGCCGAACAATCATAATATCGATTCCTGTTTCGCAAATAAAATCATTTTAGAATAATGCTGGATGATTTCAATCTGTACACATATTTGATTTCGTAAAAGATTAAAACGTCCCCTTTCATTATATATATGTAAATTTTTTTTTGGGGGGGGGGTTAAAAAAAACATACCCCTCCAAAAATATTCTGGACGATGGAACTATGATGCAAATCTTCCATTTATGACAATAGTATCAAAATTCTGAAACAAAGAAGATACCATTTAAAAAACAAAATGTGATGTAAAGGAACTCTAAATATATCAATTTTATCAACAGAAGTACGTGTTTGATCGACTCAAACTAAAACTCAACATTAAATGTATGAAAAAAAGTTGAAATAAAATAATCTCGTAGCCTGATCCCTCTACTGGCCAAAATTGATTTTTTTTTAAAAGTATACAAATTATGCGTTTCTGAATTTTGAAATTGGTTTACCCGAACTTGTCATGGATTGAAACATCTGTATTTGATAAATTTGGCTTAGGGTATACAGTCATTTTCAGTGATGTTTGTGCGTCGTTATCGTTAAATTCGTCAACACTGATTTCTTTTTACAATTGCATCTATTGCATACATTTTTAACAAATCAATAGACCAATTGCAACCAGACTTGTTATAAAGCATTAATAGGCTAATTGTTATCCAATCTTATAAATAGGACAGGTTTCATAAAATTTTCAGTAGAATTGCAAAAAATTTACCTATAGTTATCGAAAAGCTTTTTTGTTGAAATAAGTTTGTTTCATATTGGTTGAATTCGTGTTCCCAGCAATAATGCAGTCAAAAGAGATATAAATTTCAGCATACGATAAGCAAGGAAATAAACTTCAAATATCTATCAAAACTATGAATAATCATATTTCAATTCGGATAAGCAATGAGACAAAAATGGCGTGTGTTTTAATTTCTAATCAAAGTGTTGTCGTTCCTTAATACATATTTTTAGTAAAATTTTGTTGTATTCTAATATTTCAGATGAAAATTATCCATGCTTATTGCATGATAGTCAGTCTTTCAGGGTGATCGTAATAAGATCTGATTTTTTTCTATTATTACATTTACAGCAATTTCTATGTAACATTTTATTTCCTTCTTGCTTTTCTGTTGTATAATGCATTCTATTGCTTTTTCAATACACGTTAAACGTGTATTTTGGATTGACGCTTGAATTGATTTATGCTCTATTTTTTTTTTTACAAAGCTGCATATCCTTCAACTGGACGATGCTACTGGTGGAGAACATGTTCTCGTTATAGACGATGCGGAGGGCGAAAATATTGTGACTACACTCACTACAGATACGGCAAGACTGGAATCTGTTGTAGTATATGTACGTTTATATTATTCATTACTCTGTAAGTTAGTTTTTTTTAACGAGAATGGATTGTATAGCAGTGTTTCGATTTTGATCGACTCTTTAAAATTTACCGTTAAGTTTGGAAAATATGAATTGATAAATCATGAATTAGCAAATTTATGAATATGCAGTTGAAAGATAGTTATAAGTTTGGTACTTTGTATACCTTTTAGGAGGCGGGGGTGGGGGGGGGTCAAAAAAATTTCTCTAAATTTTCTAAACCTGCAGAAATATTTTGTTTCAGACGGACTTCATGGCGATGATCAAGGTTATGGAGGTATCGGACCTATCGGACGAAGATAAACACACCATTATCCAGGGGAATACCTGGTACAAATTTGGTTGTTGTGGCGAATAAAACGAATACTAACCAAATGGAAACGATTAACGGCTTAGACTGAACTTTTATAAGAATAAAAAAGAATATTCCATACAAGTTATATAAACAAATGGATGTTTTTGCGAATTAAACCCTTTGAAAGATATTTTTTGGAGTTTTGCATTTTCGTTTTTGTTTAACATGTTCGGAATGATTATGTTAACTTGATTTGTCCTTCTAAAACTGATACAAAATATCTCAAGCAAACGTATTGTAAAGATTATAACCTGATGTTGAAAAATACGACAGAAAAGAAAATTTATAGCAGAGGAGCACACCCACAAACACGCACGCACTCACACGCACTCAAAATTATAACACGAAAATTTAGAAAACGTGTAATGCATTATAGAAGCAAAGTTGTTCATCGTTACAATATCTATCAGAAAAAATCAATGCCACGTCCATTTATTACGTAAATAGGGAATTTGGGGGCCAAAGAACTGAAACTTTGACGCAATATATCTAGAAAAGGATACATATTTTGTTAAGCATTGTAGAAGAACAATGTTTGCATTTATGATTCTAATCGATTCCATTAATCAAAGCACCAATGGCTGTCCCCATTAAGGATCTAGAGGTCTGGCCCCTAGAATATTCAATCATTTGTTTCTCAAAAATGAATAAAAATTTTAGATGGTTGTAAGAACAAAAAATGTTAGTATTCGTGGGACCTTTTGACTAAACTCAAGAAAAAGGGCTGGCCCCTTTAATTAGGGTCCAAGAGACTCGTAAAGTCTCTAGCACGTACCTTAAAAACGATCACAATTTTGTAATGCATTATAGAAGCAAAGTTGTCGATCGTAACAATATAAGTTTGCAAAACTTATTGCCACACCCATTGATGACGTAATTAGAGATTTTAGGGGACTAAAATCTCAAATCTTTAATGTGCTGTATGTGAAAAAACAAAACACTTTGTTAAACATTTGAAAAGATATTGACAGTTGTATACATTATGTGAAAGGAAAGGGTTGAGTGGAAATTCTGAAATTTCATTGATATTTTAATGATATCGTTTAAAAAATTGAACGGAAGACCTACTACTTCTTAAATATATACTAGATTTTGACTCGTGCGTGCACGGGTTGGCATTGCATATGATATCAGACATTTGCGAAAGAGATACATCGACACACCGTATTGTTGACATTTACATAATCAAGTGTTAAGCCTACAATAATGCTATTAATTTCAGTACACTCTGCTTAGCTATAATAATCTAACTGTGTCTCGGAAAAGGCCTTCAACACATGCCTCCCATAGACCCGTATTGTAGCAAAACATTGCAGAATCGCTCCAAAACGATTTTGGAGAAAATTAATGAAGTTGCATCGAAAAAAAAAACCAGTCTAATTATTCATAACAAACCATTTTAAGGCTGAAAATACCTTTTATTGAAAAATTTGATTAATATCAATAAGAAATTCAACACTTTTTTACCAACTTTTTTTTACTCGCTTCGAATTTACATATCATGCTGACTTTCGGAACTCTCGGTATTTTTCATAATAAATGCACTGAGTTATCTCCCGTATTTCCTTTGATGGACAGAATATTTCAGAAATTTCAAGATAAAAATTTACACATATTTGTAATATCGTTTCTGAGTTTATCCATGCAAATGTGATATTGTGGAAACATAACCTAAAGAGTCCTCCGTGATTTAGCGTGAATGTAATGTGCAAGATTGTAAAATCCAAAAAATCCAAATGATTTCCGGATTTTTAAAAGGAATTATCGTTGATTATTAATTAGCAAAACTTGATTGAGAAAAGATAAAAACAAATTGGTAACCTTCATGTACCTATGATGTTTAAAACATAGAAAACAAAGGACAGTACTCTTCCGATTTCTCGGTATTAAAGCTCAAAAATTCGAGTCTATTATTTTAATATAGTAGTATAGATAGATATAGATTTGCATAAATAGATTCATACAAATATTTTAAAGTATTAAAGTATTTTTAAACATGTCAGTAATTGTAATAAATAAGCTATGACCTAATCGGCAGCATGTTAACAATTGTTATCTTTTATAATGCATCACCCATTCCATTAATTCTTTTTCATGCATTATTCATATCAAAACCCTGTCTTGGGTCATTCTACACACAGATGCCCAAATCGTGTCCCGCGTGTTTATCAAAATTTCTTAAGAAATTGAAGTAATTTTAACATTCGCTTTTTTGATCAAAGAAAGATATAAATGCTTTTATTCTTAATATTGGCCATAAAACTTTATAAAAACCCAACATAATTATTTTCTTCCTTAATTAAAGTATCAAAGATGTTAAAAAATACGATGTCCCAGGTCTTGGTTATATGCATATAATTCATTAAAAATATTAAGTTACTGTCCGTATGGTAATTCTAAAAGCTTTTTAGTAATTGTAAACATACTAATTTATGCTTTTAGTGCAAATCCCAATTTCTACTTTTTATTTGTTTAAAAAGTCAATCTTAAACTTGTCCTATGTTCTTTTGTCATTGCCGTAACATCACTTAATCAAAGTACTGAAAGTACTGAAAAGCGCTAACCTAGCTTGGTTCTAAGAAAATTTACTGTGTGCAAGCGTAGGCGGAAATGAGCCTTATTGAAATTTTGGTTTATGTTTAATGAATATCAATTTAAAGTATCGAAGGCCAGATTTCTTTAAATATATTAAATATATGTTACTTTCTGAAGATGATGTGAATTAAAGCTGAACACGACTTGTATATGGATACTTGTCTGAAAAAAGATATGTTAAAATCACAAATTATACCTTTTGAACAGTAATTTATCACAGTTTTTGACATTTTCTTGCAAAGAATCGATTTTTATTTTTCTATATTTTAGCTTCTGAAAACGATTTATATTTTTTCATCACTGCGTAGCATCCCGTGCTGATGTACGTAAGCCCCGCAAACCAATCGTATCTACTCGGCCATTTCCGTCACCCGGATAACTGGTTCCCTATACCTCTTACCAGTTTAAATGATGTATATTTCTGCTCATAGAGGGCAGTTATTCCTTGCACCGGAAATAGAAGTCTAACGACAATAAAGCGCTGAGCTATGCTTAGCGCTTTAAAAAATCACCGTTCCCGAAAGACAAAGGCGCGGTTTTTTTAAACATCACGTGACTAATTATACCCGGGAAAGTTGATGTAGAAGATGCAGGGTGGAAGTTTGGAGAACGATGTAAGTACCTAAAACTTAGTCTTAACATTTTAAAACTTTAATAACTAGTATGTTTATTGTGTGTAATTACCGAATGCAAAAAATTCAAACAACTTAGCCTTAAGCGGAACATTATATAAGTCGTCGATAAATTTGACTAAATTCATAACCAATTCAGACGCTATCAGCAGCCATGATGACACGATGGGCCCTTTAGGTCATTAAAGAAAAATAATTGTCATTACCGAAACTGGTCATTACCGTGACCATTTTTTGAAACGTTCTCGTTACGGTAATGACAATATGTGACGGTAGTGACAATCAGATGATTTTCAGTTTATTTATATAAATATATTTTATCATTTAAGAAAGTAATTCACAAATATACTGAATATTATAGTAGTTTAAATAAAAAAAACTATAATATCTATTTGAATTATATAACATTTTATGTGTATTTTATATGTTATTTCAGATTAACCTTGAAGAAACTATAATTTTTAAAGATTTGATCAGAACTGAAAAAATAACAGTTTTATCAGAGAAAACACTGGTTGGCCTTTTACGCAGCTCCAGCGATCAGCATCTCTATATTTGGTCTTGAAGCAGATGCTTTTGATAAGTTGTTACATGCAAAGGAGCTTCTTATTTTACAAAACAAAGTAGTAAAGCATCCTTACTTAAAATAGCACTGTCGAGCAAGAAGATGGAGAAAGCGACAGAAGAACGATCCCAAAAACATCAGAAATATTTACAAGCAGAATAAGAAAGAAAGGTATGAGTCAGAGTGAAAAAAAGCGGAAAACTGAAAAATGTACCACAGATGACTGAAAGAGAGAAAGAGCAGTGCGTAAATGATGGAGAACAAATCAAAAAACACAAAAGAGAAAGGGACAAAGATATTATAAATTTGTTATCTAGAAACACTCCTCCTGAATCCCCCTATGAAAGAACATCCGTTGCTTTTCCAGTGGACTTAAAAAAATCTTCAGGAAGGAAAAAAGTAGAAAGGACCGCGCAAAGGCTACAGGGAAATAAGAAATTGAAAGATAAACTACAAAAGAAAGAAAAAGACATTGAAAAGTACAGAAAACGTTTGCTCAGGGAAAAAGCAAAATATATGAGAAATGTAACAGACTCACCGAGAACAAAAACTAAAAACATTACTCAGAGGCCAAAGTGTTTCCAAAGAAGTAAAAGGTATGTTGAACTTTCACCATGCATTCATAAAAGGATTAAGAGAGAAGTATAAACAAGCCAGAAAAGAAAAACCCAGAGAGCAATTGTCAACATTTTACCTTCCAAGACATTTTACCTTCCAAGTTATCGCGAAAGTACAGACTAAAATCTGTCGCTGCTGGGGCAATCGGATACTCAAGAAAAAGAGTTCTTACTGCAATGAGCACAAAATCTTCAACTTCCGGAAATAAAAGAATTCAAAGAATACAAACAGCAGTCAAAATCTGCAAAGGGATGACAACAGCCGGTCCTCTGCTGGGAAGAAAGAAACAATCACCCGGTTTAAGATAAAGAAGTAGAAACGATTTCTTAATGATTATATGAAACGCCTACATGCTAAATTTCTAAGTGAGAACCCAGAAATGGGAATATCATATTCCTTCTTCTGTAGAGTCAAACCGTTTTGGGCAGTAAAAGCAACAGAAAAGGACAGGCAAACATGCTTGTGTATCAAACATGAAAATCTTGAATACCAAGCAGACAGATTAAGGGATCTGGATATCATTGGGACGTCAAACATTAATGTCCTCGCAGATATGATTTGCTGTGACTCAGATAGCAAGACGTGCATGTATAAGGAATACCCAACATGCAAAGAAAATGTGATTACCGTAGATGTTCTTGAAAATGACATAGGAAAACAGATAAATTGGAAAAAATGGACAACTTGTAGGGTCGAGAAAGATAAAAAGGTACAAGGTGAAGAAATAAAGTACACTACATCCATGACTACCAGAGAAGAAGAGCAAGGCACAGTCAAGACATTAGTTGAAGATTTTCAGGCCAACCGTAAGAAAACTTGCCGAAATTTATACAACTTAAAGCACCAATATGCTGTATTACGAAAACTTAAAGAAAATATGTCAGAAAATGAAATCATAATTCATATTGATTTTTCAGAAAATTACTGTTGTAAATATAACGAAGAAATTCAAAGTGTCCACTTTGGTCCTAGTCAAACTCATGTTACTTTACACACGGGTGTGGTGTACTTCAAAGGAGAATGCACCCTGTCGTTCTGCACTGTATTCCGACTAACAATAAGCACGGACCCCCTGCAACATGGGCTCATCTAAAACCTATTCTTGCCCATGTAAAGGATGTGCATTCCACAATAGATACTGTCTACTTTGTTAGCGACGGTCCGACCACTCAGTATAGGTGCAAAGCAAACTTCTATCTCTTATCGTCATACTTTCTTTATCTTGGGTTTAAGATCGGCAACTGGACATTTCTTGAGGCAGGGCATGGTAAGGGTCCAGCAGATGGAATCGCGGGGTGCAGTAAAACGGTCGGCTGATAGCTGTCGTTGCGCATAGGCGGGAGTATTTAAAGATGCTGAAACCATGACTGTCTGCTCTATAAAACACTGGGACAACAATCAAGTTCTTTCTCATTACAGAGAGTCAGATGTAAAGCCAATCCAGAAGTATTTCCCATTGAACCTAGACACGGTACCACAGACGATGAAACTTCACCAGGTAAGCTAACCATGTAAACATTTTTTCTAATGTGTTACTAAATGTAATCTATTATTATTTAGTGCAAATTATGTAATCTCGCTTTACTTTTAGGTGTTTACAAATAGAAGTTGTGTCCGTTCAAGTTCGTGTCCTGAGCTTTTTTTTTGCCAAAAACCAGACATGTGCTCTTGTTTTACACCCACTCCATTCACCTTTACTCATGAAGCTTCGACAGCCTCTACGACTACATCAACAGAAAATTCAGAAGACACTTTCCAAAAGTCTATAGATAGCCAGTTAGTAGGGAACTGGTGTGTTGTTTTATATGATGATATTCCATATCCTGCTGTTGTACAAAACGTTGATGATGATGATGTTGAAGTCCAAGTGATGCACAAAATCGGAAATAACCAATACTTTTGGCCCATGATTCCAGATATATTGTGGTACAATCATTCGCAAATTATTTGTGAAATAAGTGAACCGACTAAGGTTGGTTCTAGGCATTATCAGCTTTCTAAGTCCGACTGGGATAAAGTGGTGAAAGTGGTTGATGTTTAAATACAAAATGTTAAACTGACAAAACTAATGCTTTGTATTTCATGCTTTTAAATAAAACTTCGTTTTTGTGTGTACGATTCTCTTATTAATGGTTTTAAAAACGTCTGCTAATAATATATTTTGTGTATACGGTCATTACCATAACGTCTTGTCATTACCGTACGCCAAAGTCATTACCATAACACACTCTAAAAATTGCAATATATTACAAAACAGTAGACAGAAATACTATTTTTTTGTATTTTTTAAATTAGTAAGACTCTAAGTGTGGGTTCGAAGCGTAATAATAAAGATATGATACAAATTAGACCCTAAAAGAACAAAGACATAATGTACAAACTTAAGAATTTAATAAACAGGGCGTTGTTTCTGCATACTGCTAAAACAGTCTAAACGATTCACAATTTTTTACGTCGGTTTTAATTGCATCATTTTATTTTATTTGGGATGTATGAAATATACTGATATAGATCATTTGACTGATTAAAATGAAAATTGATTCTTGTTACGGGGATGACATTCATCAGTGAATAATACATTTTAAATGCTAATTAATTGAATTTTATGACCAAGAACACTTCACTGCTGATAATATTAACTTGTCGCACTATTTTTAAAAACATTAGAAACATAGAAATTATCCACATTTACACATTTATTAAAATCCAGAACTCAGGTATTTGTTTGGGCACCTCTGTGTAGAATGACCCCCTTATTTTCATCCAGTTTTTTGTACGATTTTATTTTGCTTTTGCTAAACCAAAGTAGGTCACAAACGTCACTACCGCAAATTTATCTTCACAAATTTTCTTGTTTCATACATTGTAGGTCGTTTATATTGTATACATCTATTCGTTACTTTCCCGATACTACATATGATTTATCAGATATTAAATTTTTTTGCATATGTTTATGATCTCAGGGCCAATTTGGGTAGTCTTTTAATAGCTTTGTTTTTACAAGAAAGTTGTGACTGATACACTTCTGACTACTTCACACAATAACAAACGAAAAAACGATAAAACAAAATTCACAAGTTCTCGATGAATAACATATGAGGAACATATAATAACATGAGTAACGTATGAGGAAATAAGTTGTATTTTTTTTTCCTATGAAAACTGCTTGAACAGGAATAATAAAAGTAAAATACTTCTTTATATTAGAGATTTGCATAAAATTTTCTAAAGTTTTAAAATTTTCTGGACTGTTAATTTTTTTTATCAATCAATGATCGAAACAGTTATGATACAATGAGAATCATATAATTTACTATTCTTTGTGTCCTGAAATAATTTCATTTTGTTAAATATCATCATCAAATAATAACATTTTGTTACAGATTAACTTTGTTTTCTAACAAAATAGTTTGATGTTTTATATTATAAGTGTTTCAACCTTTTTCAATTTAAGAATTGTCATGAAAATTGTTTAGTTTATATTTAGTGATATTAGAACGAAATAATCTATTTTTTATCTAGGTCAATAGCTTAGTTATGGAATGCTCTTGACCTCGTTAAAATGATAGTAAAATGAAGAAATGACGGGATTACATTTTATAGCTTTCCAAAATGAAAAGCCAGGAAAATGTTTTATTTTTCTACATTATTACCTTTTAGTCATAAAGTCTAGCAAATATGATAAATCAAACTAATTATGACGCCATAATGGATGTAAACCCAAAGAGAAACGCTAAAACTATTAACTATATCTTGACATTAACAATCTTGATTTGGGTTTTTTAGAATGGTAATACATAGACATTTTTAAAAGATTTATAAACTATCATCGATCAGATTGTGGGTTTTCCTTATTCGTATGTTTTGATTATGGCAGTGATGGCGCAACACTGCATTTTGTGGCTCTATCAATCAAAGTCCATCTTTATCCTGTTAGTTACCAAGAATGAGGGCGCTGTTATATGATCAGTTTTTTATGGGGTTAAGGAAATTCGATTCAAACGAACATAGAGAGACGTAGACAAGTTTTGGGGTTTTTTTTAACATTTGAAGGGACTGCTCTATCTGTGAGATGGTTTGTGGCAGCACATAACCTTGATATTGTCCGTTCGCCATGACTCAACAGACTAATAGTTGAATAGTAGAATAAGCAGCCTAAAAATATAACGAAATTAAATTAATGAACATTAATAATCATTTAATTATGGTTACTTATGCTATGCTTTTTCATTTAAAATACAAAAAAAAATTACTGGCAGTAAACAAAACATTAAAACATTAAAAGCAGCAAAATTAGAACTCTAAAAGTGGAGTTACAACATGCTTATAAAGGACACCAGTTAAAATTAATAAACTTTGTATTTAACACATTTTAGCAATACATGAATATAAACACAAGTATGATGAACAAATCGTGATGAGACTCTAGAAAAATTATTCAACCAATCTGTGACAATTTGTTGCTGCAGATAAATCATGTATTGCAGTTTAATCACAAAACGTGCAGACGGATATGGACAAAAGTTAACTGTTCACCGAAATCAAAGCTCGTACAAACCACATAGTTCACAAGTCTTGCACAACCACTTGCTGCGTTACGATTAATCGAGGAATTCGTCTTGGACATTCCCAATGTCTTTTTTGGACAGTCTCGTATCTCGCGTGCTCTCTGGTGTCACACATAAACAATCACAAAAACAGCTATCAGAATATCATAACACTATATCCATTGCCCGGCCGGAATTAATCAGCACTGTTGTCTATATGTTCCTCTCCATAATCTTAAACAAATTACGTTTCACTCAGTTTTGGTTGCCATTTGAATCATCATTAAATCAGTAAGTTGACAGCTTTTAGCATGGTTTTAGTCAGGTCTATATAGGGCGGACCTATTGGGAAGATAAATGGGTATTTCATAAGGACATCGGCAATTGTGTTCATATTTTAAGCAGTTTCTAAGAAAGAAAAAGTTAATTATTATAACTACAATAATTTGCTCTACGAACTCACTCACAGAAGAACAAATTTCATATGAATGTAAATTATATAAAATTTATCGTATAGTAATTTTCTAAATTTGGCATTGTTTAAAAAAAGTGTTCTGAATAAATTGTACTCAATGCATTATTATGATGTCCATGAAGCCCTCAACCAAAATTGTTAAATTTATGACCCTTGTGTCAGGGGTTCGGGACTCTAGGGTGGGGCCAATATGGCCATATAGTTAAAATGTATTAAATCTTAGAAAATCTTCTTCTCTACTCTCATTTTTATATTTTTTAAAAACTAAATGCATTATTATGATGTATATAAAGCCCTGAACTATTGTGAAATGGTTGGCTCTACCACCCCCGGGGCACCACAGGTGGAGCCAAAATATGCAAAAAAAGCCAAATTTTCAAAAATCTTCCTATCTACTCCCGAACACGTGAGGAAACAAGAGGCCCAAGGGCCACATCGCTCCCCTAAGCAACATTAGACATAATAAGATCAGCTTCATGAAGTCATATCCAAAATATGGGGACAATGAATGAGTAAAACAGATCCTGTACGTATTAAAAAAAATTTCAAATTTTCTACCATGTTCTTATGTTGAGCCCCTTTTGTAACTAGATGTTTTCATAGTTATATCACATATTGAGCATTACCATTCTCAAAAAAACTGTTCATATAGATATGAACCTACATCAAACTTTGAACCCCTTGTGTGGCCCAAGAATTATCGACGGCCACAGTCTAAACAACTGAGAATCAACAAATATCAATATGTTTGCATATCTATAATTAGACTATATCTATCTATCTATCTATCTATCTATCTATCTATCTATCTATCTATCTATCTATCTATCTATCTATCTATCTAAAATTTTGTATAACTCTCTGAAGAGCCGACAGAGCGCTATCAGTAAACAATTTATTTAATTTGGACTGTCGCATTCTGTTTTATTTATTTAAGTATTTTTTGCTGTACCAAGGCTTTATTTATCCACATATATATATATATAGAGAGAGAGAGAGAGAGAGAGAGAGAGAGAGAGAGAGAGAGAGAGAGAGAGAGAGCGATCAAATTTATTTCCTATGTAAAAATTCGCCATCCCTCAATTATAGTCTCATCCTTTTTTATTTCATTTTTAAAGATTTTTCTCTATATATATTAATCAACTTGAAGATCCTTCCACTCAAGTAATACCTTTCTGCTTAATTGATTTTCGAAAAGAAGATATTACTCTTTACATTCCTATGTAAATATCCGCCCCAATGGTGGCCCCAGACTATCCCCTGAAATCATGGTGTGAACAAACTAGAATGAATCAACACTACCCGAGGATGCGTCCACACACGTTACAGCATTTCTGGCCAATTGGTTTTTGAGAAGAAGATTTTTTAAAGATTTTTCGGAATGTATTCCTATGTAAATCTTCGACCCGCCCACTGTGGCCCCAACCTACCCCCAGGGATCATGATTTGAAAAAAAATTGAATCTAGACTTACCTGAAGATGTTTTCACACAAGTAGCAGCTTTTCTGGCTCACTGGTTTTAGAGAAGCAGATTTTTATTGATTTTTCTCTATACATTTCCATTTTAAAATTTGATACCCCATTGTGGCCCCACCGTACCCTCGGGAATCATGGTTTGGGCAAACTTGAATCTACACTACCTGAGGATGCTTCCACACAAGTTACAGCTTTTCTGGCCAATTGATTTTGTAGAAGAATATTTTTAAAGATTTTTGTCTGTATATTTTGTCTGTATATTTCGAAGTTATAAACTGATCGAAGCCCACCCCTTCCGATTAGTATTTTCGTAATAACTCGGAAAAAGATTTGCCCTTAATTTTTGCAATTTATTATTTCCTGTCCTTAAGGATTAGTTATGTTAAATTGCGTTGAATTTGACTCAGTAGTTCTTGAGGAGAAGATTTAAAAAATGCACCCCTCTTTTTCTACAGTTTCGATGTTGTCTCCGCTTTGAATAAAGATCGGTCTTTCATTTCTGCTATTTATATTTCGCCTTACCATAAGGATTCTTGGTGCCAAATTTGGTTGAAATTGGCCAAGTGGTTTTAGAGAAGATGTTCAAAATGTAAAAAAGTTTACAGACGGACGGACGGACGGACGGACGACGGACAAAATGTGATCAGAAAAGCTCACTTGAGCTTTCAGCTTAGGTGAGCTAAAAACTGGTTGCATGGTTATGATGTCCATGAAGCTCTCTACCAAAATCGTGAAATCCTGGTTTAGGGGTTCTGGCTCTAGGGTGGGGCCAATATGGCTATATTGTAAAAATGTATTAGATTATCAACCCCAGAATTGCCTGACGTCATATTACTTGTGCCACAGTTAAACTGTGACACAAGTAATAGTGTAAACATGTTATTA
The DNA here is from genome assembly GCA_015776775.1 of Magallana hongkongensis. Taxonomy (NCBI): domain Eukaryota; kingdom Metazoa; phylum Mollusca; class Bivalvia; order Ostreida; family Ostreidae; genus Magallana; species Magallana hongkongensis. The sequence goes on from CM027466.1 coordinate 50,007,344, forward strand.
ATCTACACAATAGAATGAACTGTAATGTTTTTATAAAAGGCCACGCACCAAAAAAGACAGGATTCTTAGAAAAAAATTCTTCTTCTCTACTCCCATATATATTTGTTAAAAACTAAATGCATGATTATGATGTCCATGAAGCCCTCTACCAAAATTTTGAAATTCATGACCCCTGTGTCAGGGGTTCAGGCTCTAGGGTGGGGCAAATATGGCCATATATTAAAAATGTATTAAATCTTAGAAAATCTTCTTCTCTACTCCCATATATATTTGTTAAAAACTTAATGCTCTATTATGATATCCATGAAGCCCTCAATCATTGTGAAATTCAAGGCCCCTAGGTCAAGGGTTTAGGGCTCTAGGGTGGGGCCAATATGGCCATATAGTTAAATGTATTTAATTATAGAAAGTCTTCTTCTCCACTCCCATTTATATTTGTTAAAAACTAAATGCATGATTATGATGTCCATGAGGCCTCAACCAAATTCTGAAATTCTTGACCCCTATGTCAGGGGTTCAGCTTCTAGGGTGGAGTCAATATGGACAAAGTTAAAATGTATTAAATCTTGGGAAGTCTTCCCTCCTCCCATTCACATATTTTAAAAACTTAATGCATTATTATGATGTCCAAGAAGCCCTCAACAATTATGAAATTCATGGCTCTCTCACCCCCGGGGCACCACAGGTGGGGCCAAATATGCAAATAAAAAGCCAAAGTTTCAAAAATGTTCTTCTCTACTCCCACACATGTGAGGAAAAAAAACTGGTTGCATGGTTATGGTGTCCATGAAGCCCTCTACTAAAATTGTGAAATTTATGGCCCCTGGGTCAGGGGTTCTGGCTCTAAGGTGGGGTCAATATGGTCATATAGTAAAAATTGAATCTTAGAAAATCTCCTTCTCTGCGTACTCCCATTTATATTTGTTAAAAACTAAATGCATTATTATGATGTCCATGACGTCCTCAACAAAAATTGTGAAATTCATGGCTCTCTCACCCCCCGGGGCACCAGAGGTGGGGCCAAATATGCAAAAAAGCTATATTTACAAAAATCTTCTTCTCTACCTCCACACATGTGAGGAAAAAACTGGTTGCATGGTTATGATGTCCATGAAGCCTCTACCAAAATTGTGAAATTCACTGGCCCCTGGTTCAGGGGTTCTGGCACTGGGGTGGGGCCAGTATGGCCATATAGTAAAAATGTATTGAATCTTAGAAAAAAATGTTCTTCTCTAATCCCATATATATTTGTTAAAAACTAAACGAATCGTTATGATGTCCATGAAGCCCTGAACCAAAATTGTGAAATTCATGACCCCTGTGTCAGGGGTTCAGGCTCTGGGGTGGGGCCAATATGGCCATATAGTTAAAATGTATTAAATCTTAGACATGATTATGATGTCCATGAAGCCTTCAACCATAGATTATGATTTCCTAAGATATAATTATATGAACAAAAACATAAAATTCGCATTTAAGCAGACCTGTGGTTTTTACTCCAAAATTTAAATTATGATGGAAATTGGCAATGATTTGTTTGAAAATTGCTTGAATGGCCACATTTAGGTGTCGATATACAGTTAGTTGATAATCAAGACTTACACCCAGCTGATTAATATAGGGATATCCACTGTGTAATGTTTTCTAAAATTGATTTTTATACGCTAACATTTATATATGGATTAAAATTGGTGGTAGATACATGTACTTGACCATGTCAAATATAGTTCTTTCTTTATGTCTGTCAAGATTAGCTAAGAGCTTGAATATAAAAACAGTATTTCACCATTCTTTCAGAAAGACCTTGTTTTAATTTTAATAGGTTATACATTAAAACTGTAGTAGATATAAATGACTGCTGTGCGGGTAAGCGATGTGGCCAAAGGCTTTTTTTCCCTTCTTTTTCGTTCCTGATTAGTTTTACCTTTATCTTGCTTTGATAAAATTCAAAACTTTAAATGAACTTAATTATCTTGGCATATTGTTATGCGAAGATCAGTTAATGAATGGCAATAAAAAATATTTGCATTAAAAAGAATGCACCAGAACATATACATCAAGTTTGATATGCTCCACTGATACCGTTAATACCAATACCTTAAATTAGATGTAAATAGGGTTTTTTTTTTCAATGCCAAAAAAGAGATAAATCATACGTAAAAGGAAAACAAACAATAATTGCCAGTTAAGAATGTGCAGCGATGCGGAGATGATAAACTTAGGTTCATTTATCTACATGTTTGTTTAAAAACCACCAGATGGATAATGAGAAAATCTATAAATCTGGATTTTTTTGTGTCCTTTTCTCCAAAAACTTCCTCCTCAGTGACAGAGAAGCCATGAACTATAATTGATAGGCCACCTTGTTATCTCGAATAATTTCGAACGATTTTCAATCAATATTTCATATATCATATCTAAAACTTTGCATAATGTCATTTAAAAAAGGATGAAATAACGTAACCTTTCTGTAAAAAATTTGTTAAAATGTGCATCAGGAGAAAGAACAACCTATTATTTTCTTTCACTAAAAAGTTAAGTTTTTAGAAATGATCAAAATATGTATCAATATAAAAAAGGGCAACATATTTAAAATGTAATAAACCCGAGAACTATATTGCCTCCATTAGTAAAAAAAACCCAGCAATTCATGTCACACAAAAAAATGTTGATAGTTTTGGATCGAACGCGGTGTCGGATAGTTCCAGTGCCAAGCACCCGCTTAAGATGCAGTTTCGTAAAAATCCATCTATACCAAATGACAGACCATTGATTAGAGAGTATACATCTACTTTTGTCTTTAGTACATCTATGTGTCACCGGACAGGTGATATATTAACATTTTAAAATTAGTAAATAGCCCGTAAGAAAATAATAATTTCATAGAAGAAATAATTTACCTTTAAGAAATATTAAAATCATATGGGTTATTAAGAAATCATATATGATTTATACATGTATTTCAAGTAGGGCAAAAGTATTTCCAGCAGGAATTTGATTCTTAAGGTTTTCTCTTAGATTTTAAAATTCTTTGGGGGTTTTGTTCACACCCGATTGGAAATTAAATTCCTCTAGGAAGTTATTTAATTTCGGTAGAAAACTTCAAATATCCTATAAGTAAACCTTTTTTCTATCGAAAAACTATTTTTAATTGGTAAATATCTCACTTGATAGGTGGGATACATTAAAAAAATTTCTTATGCAATGGTCTATCATATGGCATATTTGATTTTTTATGCAGCTTAGACGGGTGAAAAATGCCACCTTGGCACTGGCATAATTATCCGGTACAGTGTTACTGCTTAAACTGATTTCCGAACACATTCTTTATAAATATTTGGAAAAAATTCCTTGGAAAATTTTTTCTATAGATATTATAACTTTACTTGTCTCTGATATTCTTTTAAATAGCATCAATAGCCCCGTAACTTGAAGTGGTGCCGTTTGCTTACATGTTAAAATGGCGATTCTCGATCACGACGTGAATTTACAAATTTCAATTTTCAAGGTCGGTAGCGTGTTTAAGAGAAAGTTTATGGCAAGTAAAGTACAAATATCAGTAGTAAATTGAATGAAGAATTTAATGGTAATAATTTTTTCCAGATAATGTGTTAGAAATAAGATTAATTAGTCCAAAGCTACCGCATTATTAACTTGCAGTTTTTTGTACTTTGGAAGGCATTGTAGCCCCCAATTCGTGAATCCAAATTTTTTCAGACCTGCAGCTATGAGCCATGGCGTGTTTATATTCATTTGTCAAATTGATAGTTTTATGGGTTGTAGAATTAACGCTTTAAATAATAAGAACTGTTCTTGGATATCGTAAAGTGAAAACATTCTTTTCATAAGGTTTTATTCTTTAGTTCAAATACACATCTAGAGAAGTCATGTTGGGTGTTTTAAAAAAAAAACAATAAACCCACACTGCTTATTTATAATCATATGGATCGAATTTCCCATTCAATAAGACCTACTTTTGTTCAGATAAGTAAATAAACGTTCATATTGAACCTGCATATTAAATGCGATATTCAAATAAGAGTACTATATATAAATGAGAGTGATAAATTTCTAAAAAGACGATTTATCTTACCTCAAAAAATTCATTTGCATCTTGCTAAGGCGGAAACAATTGGAAGCCCTCATTGGTAAAGCTTGCGCAAGGATTGCATATATAAGGGGTGATAACTTTGATTTGGGTATCCGTGAAGATCAGAATCGAAATGAAGAACACTATTCTTGTACTGGTTCTTATTGTCTGTCTGGCGTCCTTTGCGTCGGGTGAGTCTTTGTAGATAAATTTTATCATTGAAAATATGAAACCATTAAATAGTTAATAGAAAATTAGAAATCAACTGGTAACTTATCTTTTTTAATCGTCTCTTAGATTTTAATTACAAGCCTAACATTCGCTGTAATGGATCACAATTAAAATTGTATATAGTTTTATATAGCGTCCATTAGATTGAATTCTTCATTGACTTTTTAGAAGAAAAAAAAAACATGGGTTAGGTCACATATATTATCGGGTCACTAAATATTACTTCATTTCGTGGTTCTAATGTCACTTTCATATAGTTGGAATGGAATCTGCCGAACAATCATAATGTCGGTTTATGTTTCGCAAATTAATGATGTCTAGAAATAACTGCTGTTAGTTGATTTCAATTTGTACGCATTTTTGTACATGTGCTTTTTTGAAATTTAGTAATATATTTAACGTCTAATTTTGTAAAAATGTAGAAAAAATAAACCATATATTTTTTTACGTTAAAAAATTGTTGATGATACAATACTGTGGTTTCATCAATATTCGTTGAATACAAATTTTCGTGGATTCCGTTGTTAAGTTGATCTACGAAATTAAATGTTCATTGAAGTTCAATTTCAACTAACATTTTGTATTGATGGAATCATTGGCCACGAAATTACGTATCCTTAAAACTGTGGTTTTCCGAAAATCCACGAAAATTGATACCCACGAAAATTAATGAAACCACAGTACTAAAAAAGGGATATTTTCATTTAATGAAAACCATATGTGATTGATAGGAACTGTTTGTGCATCAGATTCATTAATATAGGTCTATGTTCGATCGGTGTAATATAAGATAAATAAAACTTTGAATTTCTATAATGTATTTAAACTGCATTTAGATTGCTTTTCAATGCACGTTGAATGTGTATTTTACATTGACACATGGATTGATATCTGACATATATCTGATGTAGCTTCTTACCCTTCAACTGGAAGATGCTATTGGTGGAAAAGATGTTCGAAATATAGACGCTGCGGAAGGGGAAAATATTGTGACTACAGATACGGCAGGACTGGTCTCTGCTGCAGCAGATGTACGTATTTACTCAATACCCATTACTCTTGAAGTCAGTTTTTGTAACAAAAGTTACTTTTAAATGAATATATTGAATCAGATTGACTCTTGAAAAGATTTATCTTATAATATAGCATAAAAATGAACGTTTACTTGGTAAATAATGCATTGATGAATCTTAAATTGGCAAAAGGATATAGCAAAAAACAGGGTACTCAAAAAAGATACAGATACCTGTCACAACATGTACTTATCAAATAATGGTGTTTAAAACCACTGATTTATCAAAAATTCATAAACTGCATCGAAAACTAATAAAGAACTTCTTGTATAAAGTCAGTTGATAATATGGACTGTGATACTTTCCAGCAGAATATAATAAATATACGTGTAAATAGAGCCTTAAGCTCACACTCAGAAATAACGAGGAGAATTTGAAAAAAAAATTCAGCAGATTAGGTACATTTCATTTCAATCTCCATTTTATTCTTAATCAAGGAAAAAGAGAAAAACATATTTACTTCTTGTAGGAATGGACCAAGTCACCGACAATAAAAAGGACATATGCAAAACCACCATTCCATGCATAAACCCCCTTCATATGAATTCTTTTGAATACATTTGGCTATTTACACGATTGTATCGAAAGTCACTAATCGAAATAAAGCTATATGACTCATTTTCATTTGAAGACAATTTAAATATAAAATTATTCAATGTAAACGTATACTACAACATCTTTAAAACATAAGTTTCAATCGAATTTTTTTTTTAGTTTAAAGTGGTTCAAAGAGTCAAATATCAACATTTTTATTGCATACTGATTATATTCCTATGTATCCCTAACAAAATGGTTTTTTGTAAAAACAACTAAGACCCGTTTAACATGATTTTTGTTTAATGTGCGTTTTTTCGAATATATTGTAATTAAAATATGGAAAAGGTCTGCATAACTGCAAAAACGCTATGTTGTAGGCAAAATCGTATATCAAGTGCACTATTTATTTATTTTTTTAATAAACTAAAATTGAAAGATGAATATAAGTCAATCGTTAATACCTTTAGACTTAAGATTGTTTAAGTAAAAATTCATTGATATTTTGTTTTAGACGGACATCATGGCGGTTATGGAGGAGGTTATGGATATAAAAGAGGAGGTTATCATTGAGGGGAATACATACTTTGTTATTGTGGCGGATAAGACGAGCACTTAACAAATGAGCACGATCATCAATTGTGAAAAAAAAACTTTATAAACATCAACAAAGAATATTCCAAACAAGTTTTATGAAATAGATTTATCTTCAATTAAACTTACAGCAAAACAAAACTGTGGCTCTTTTTTGTTTGTTTTGTATCCTTTTCTTTGTTAACATGCACAGAATTCAACATATTGTACATTATTTCGTTTAAACAACTATTCAATTATCTCATAATATTTCTTAACTACAAATATAGAAATCTGAATGGTCGGTTGAAAGTCTTTTAGCTCAGCTGAGCTGAAAGCTCATGTGAGCTATTCTGATCACATTTTGTCCTTCGTCCGTCCGTCCGTCTGTCTGTCCGTCTGTAAACTTTTTACATTTTGAACTTCTTCTCTAAAACCGCTTATCCAATTTCAACCAAATTTGGCACAAAGCATCCTTATGGGAGGGCGAATATAAATTGCAGAAATAAAAGTCCGATCTGTAATCCAAGCGGAGAAAACCTTGAAACTGTAGAAAAAAGGGGGGTGCATTTTTAAAAATCTTCTTCTCAAGAACTACTGATTCCAATTCAACGTAGTTTAGCATAAATCATCCTTATGGGAAGGAAAATATAAATTGCAAAAATTAAGGGGTAATTCTGTTTCAAATCTGAGTTATTAGGAAAATAATAATAAAGGAAAGGCGTGTTTCAATCAGTTTAATAGCTTCGGGTTCGGCATCCGGTAAAATGGGTAAGCAAGACTTGGCCTAGGCAAAACAAAAGATTCGCAGTTATTAATCTGCAAATCTCATTAAAATTTCAGGATATTTGATGGACCAGTATATTTGTATTCGCTGTAAATATTGCTGCAAAATAATGCATATTTGGAATTGACCATTGCCGATCTGCCCCGGTTTTTATTTTGCCACGGCCCGGGTTTGCATACCCATTTTACCAAGACTCGTATTCCATACTTCTAAAACGAGGTTCTTTGTTTAAAGCAGCAATGACATTATACGAATCAAAGTACTGAAAGTACTTTTAGACGGTGGCGTCGTTTGAAAGTAGCATATTACATGTATGATAATTATTGTTGTCGAAAACCGCGGCCAGTATCACTAATACTTAACGCATACTCGCACAACTGGTCGTGAGTTTCCTACATGGATAATTCTGTGGAAATCGTAGCTGTGATCTCAATCCACACTTTACAAATCTGTGTCTCTTGGCCGTCATCTTTTAGAGGAAACCCATAGATTTATCACAGTAGCCTTTGTAGTATAGAAGTTTGTATGTATATTTTGTATCTATGTTTGTATCTATATCAGTTGACATTAAAAACCCGTTTTCGGTAATAATACGTATTTTGATTACCCCAGAATGACTCATTAAATATGTGGGTTGCCACCACATATTGAATGAATTCATCAAATCCAAAGCAATTTCATCGGAGTGCGCCCAAATATTTGATTGTGGGAATTTTGGTTTTTTCCCTTTTGAATTTTGGGTTAACCCCGCAAATGGGAACAACTTTTGAAAAGTGTGGATTGGACTATTGTGCTTAAATATATTGTAGATTTTTCAAAGTAACGAGAACAAATAAAGCTTTGGTATGATAAAATACTTATCAGGTTTTTACTAACTATTTGGGCATATATGTAGTATGTTTATTGTCCCTCTCGACAGCATTTTCCTTAATTTCTTCACGGGGAAAAAGTTGCAGTCTTGTGGAACATCACACTTGCTTTTGTCCTCATAGTCAGTTAATACATTTAGGTGTAAAGAAAACGGAATGGGTTTACAAGAACCTGTTTGATAAAACTGGTATTGTTTTTGGAATGCACGTCATCATGAAACAGAAGAGTCGATCAATATTTTATCTTCGACTTTAGTGGATTATTTCCATTTGCTCACAATGAAAGTGAATAAAAATTTGAAAAAAAATATTATACAATATTCAGTCGCGGCAGTTTCATTAATCAACGTTTTAAAGTACATTTGTTTTATTGTATTTAGCTATAGATTTATTCAAATCATTTGAATGAATTCGGGAAAGTCACATGTATATTTTATCGCTTCTCAGTACACTTTAACACGCATAAATAACTTGCTACATAAAACTTTTCTAGTAAACTTACAACAGATATTGATTGATTATTTAAAATAAGTTTTTAAAAACATCAAACAAACAAAATCCATGTTGAACGCACGTTTTTCTGACCGTACAGCTGTGTATATAAATTTGATATTATTCTTTGCATGTACTAGACAATAGATCTAGGGTTTGCAAATCCCGGCAATATTTCCGGAATTCTGTAGCTCAACAGAATACTACAGTCATCTATGAAGCACATTTTTTTGCCTTCATGTTTCATTATTTATCGCAAATATAGCATGGATGTATACGCTACGGCCGATGTAGCATTGCGTTGGTTGACACTTTCTAACCGGTGTTTAATTCAATTGCGAGTCGCAACAAACTGGCACAATTATATAGGCCCGCCTATTTGTAAAAATGATGCTAACACTTAATAGAGTGGTACTCGTGAGTTAAAAAAATGTTGACAACAAACGGGGCGATGTTTACGTACATATGTAAATGATGTTATCTTTTAGTGAAAAAATTCCTCCAAAACTAAAGAAAAGATTCTCTAATACATTTAGCAGGGACGGGAGCATATGGATTAAAGTCACTATTTGTACTTCGCTAATCGAATTGCGTTATTCAGTTCATTGTGAAAAAAATCGACAGAAACTGTTTAGTTAACAAAATGATTATATCTTACATAACTGTTCACAATGTACATAAATGCATATGGAATATCGCATGAGTTGAACCTATTCTTTTTTCTCACAAAAAAGCTAGTGTTTGCTGCAAATTAGAGATACACGAGCTGACACGCCGTGAAATCCATAAGACGTTTTACAGCATGTCTTTAATCCCTTATTTGCTTACAAAAAATGTGAACTGAAAATCTTTGAAACATCGTAAAATGTGGTTTCTTTATATACATGTAAAATTGTGAAATGGTGACTCAAGTTAATTGCACGTGAATTCAAGTTACAATCCGACGTCGATTAGCGTGTTTGAGAGAAAGTCAGCAGCAAGTAAAGCGTCAACATCAGTAGGTGCCTGTAATAAAACTAATGTTTCTACAGACTGAGTGAGTTACAAATAAGGTACATTGTAAATCACAGGTCAGTCCAAAATTAAACACATTTGTATCGTAAATTTGTTTGAAAACACATGCACACTTGTAGAAGAAAGTGTGCCATTGATCGGTTGAAGTTCAATAGAATGTAATTTATGTAATATTCATTGTCAGTATCTGTTGTGAATTCTTTTGAATAAGCTACAACAAAATAAATATACTGCCTAAACTAAAACTAATGCGTTGAAAATGAGTGAATTTATCGATGAAGCATAATTGCTGAAATATGAAATGGCGAACCAGTTTAAATAGTGTGTTTCTGACATTTGTTTACATCATAAAAAAAACAAGAAGCGGTTATTGTGAGATCTTTTGGCCAATTATCGCAGTGATAGAGTTTATGTAGACCTGATACAGAGTTAAACGTCACAACTGGCAGTTGGTGCATAAATTATCAATACCGCGTAAGCAGACAAGGTAACGGATCATTTAAAATAAAGCACAATTTCATACATTATTTAAATGTATGTACAAAATAATTAGCAGCTATAATGCTTAAAATATCTGATAAGATTAAAATTAGTTCTCATACTGAAATTGACACATAGATAAAACATTGCCTGTAGGTATCACACAGGTAATCGACCAATGAAAATGAACTCAATTGTAGTTCCATACATTTATAAGGAATATTTTTTTCTTTTGCCCGCATTTTGCATTTTCCCATATTCGATTTTAATAAAATTGATATCTATGATTAGGAAAATTTCTGTACTTTGTAAATTTGATTTTCTTTTTAACGGGAACTATTTCTTAAAGGGCATATAGGCCGACTTCCTGGGGTGCGTGCAGTCTGTTTACAATCAGCTTGAAAACACGTGGTTTTGGGGGAAGGCATGTTCGCAGCTAGAAAACTTGAGAAAATCCCGTATCGCATGCCCATTTTTTGATGTTAGATAATGAGTAAGGTATCATAGAACACTGCTATGTATTTTTTTTCTCACGAGAAAAATATTTCGATTTTTTACGATTTTTTTTCTTACAAAGAATTATATAGCGAAAACAATTACCGGTGTGATACCTGTAACACTGCATAACTAACAGAGTTATCGTTCCTTATCCGCTAGGGTCCCCGTGAGAAATACTCTTCCGGTCAGGACCGTAGCAATAGACCGTGGCCACCGTCTAAAAAGGGTCGATCTGACTATGATGAATTTGCTTGTTGTGCTACAGTTCGCGTATGAACGGAAATTTTTGAAGCATGCAAAATATATTGGTGCCGATTTTGTGAAGTAAATTGAGGCTAAATATTTCAATGCGTTGACAGTTTTCACACATGACGTTGGTGTTAGCTTGTTCTGATTTCGTTTCGTTTTCATTATTTATGCTTTGTAACCTGGGAACTATTGACTGTATTTCGTGATTTCAAATCAAACAGAGACTTCCGTAAATCAAACAGTTAACTGTTTACCTGCCCAAATTAAGCAAAATCTGATGTATCAAAAAAGTACTGAAATACAATTCATTCTATCGGCAATTCGGCATTATCTTTTGCGTAATGGTAGATTAATGCAATAGGTTTTGTTGAGATGCTTGGCATTTTCTCGAGTTTATTCAGTTTAAATAGAGTTTGATATCGCTGACGGAAATATGTAGGTATATACATGTATATATATGATTCATTTCGAAAAAATAAATTGTGTTCTTTATTTGTAATAGTGCATGTTTCTTGTGTTTAATTGTTTACAATTTCTATTAACTAACCATATTTGAGTGTTAAGCTTCGAATTATAAGCAAGATACAGAGATTCGCTCACAATTCTATGTTTGTACACAGATCTTAAAAACTAAAGATTAAAAAAGTAAAAAATTTGTCAATATTTATTAAGAAAATTTTCAAAGTCTGTTCTTCCAGAAACCAACTTTAACAATTTATTGTATTGTAAACTTAACCTTTTTTCGTCAATATTACACCTACTGTACATGTGATCCTTGACTGTGTTTGAACTGATTTTGAACCTCAAATACCAGTGAACTGGTCTTGAGTGAATAAAAGAATTGAAAATCTTAGGCCATTCTTTTTTTCCATTTTAAATGCTGAATAGGAAATACCAAGTTAAAAATCTTAAGCTGAATGTAATAAACTCATGTGAACAAAATATGACTGAAACCTAGGCAAACTGTGAGCTCTGTATATTGCTTATAATTCTACGATTTACGCTGAAATTTTGGTTGAACATTAGAAATTCTATATGAATTAGAGTATGTTACATGTAAATACTTGTACAAAATAAAAGAATGATATTCTGTATATACCTACTCTCTGGGGCCCCCTCTTTATACAATAAATAATGTGAAATCTACATCAATTTTGATAGTTTTTCAGACACGAGTAAATAAAAACGACATCTTTAAAACAGTTTCCATAGTTCTGACACATTTCTGCTGCGGGGATAAAATAATTATCGCTATTCCTAAGAAAATATCACAGCGGAAAATTATCCTGGTTTGTACGCGAGGTAAATTACAGTCATTTAATTATAATGGAGAAGACAAATTAAATTTTTGTATGTTTTTAATTTGAGGAATTGAGCACATTGAGGTACAATTTTCTTCTTCACATCTATGCATGTAGGATTTCTTAAATAAAAAACAATAACTATTATATTTTTTCAATTACAATAACTAGTAAGTAGTTGATGAAAAAAATGTACCTATATGCTCTCATATATTTTGATCGCTTTACAAAGTGGGTGGGGGGGGGGGCAGAATGAATATATAGGGAATTGGAAGTTAACAACTTAACAGTGTACCCCTACCAAATGTTTAGTTTTATATCTTGCGTAGGATTTTCTTATTCTGGTAAAAATTAGTATTTCATGAAGGTACAATGTCAAAGATTACGTGTATGCAAAAATAAGTGTAAAATTCGAATACTTTACAATATTTATTTTTTGTTATTCTACCGAGAGACCATATGGCACAATATCTTTTGAACGCCCATTGTTGCTCAGGTGTTCGATGTGGCCCCATGGGCCTCTTGTTTATGATTAATGAAAGCTTATAGAGACTCGTTATTTTTTGTCGCTAAAAAACCACACCACTAAGTTTAAATGATATACTTGTATAGGATTCCATTCGATGATATGCTTATTTTATTTATAAAGAATTGTTCAAAAGTTTGTTCTGAAATTCAAAACACATTCGGTGTTTATTTCTCTTTTTCTTCTAAATCGTAAAATAGATTTATACATGGTGATTTGAAAATGAATAAAAGAGTTATGATTAGTCAGCATGCATTTGCAATAGCCTAGAGTGACTAATAATGACTTATAGCATTGGATATTTCGACCTCTAGCCGTCAATTGCCCTCGGTCAATGTTTTTTTTAAATCTAATTTCAGTATTTTTTTATTTGGATTATTTGGATCAAAAATGAATCTTAAACTACAAAAAGTCTCATTAACGATTAATTTAATTATTACTGGCATATAAAATAAAACCGGTAACAAATAGACTCAGTGTCCAAGTAGCGTAGTGGACAATGCACTCGCTTTTCACCGCTGAGACCCGAGCTCGATCCCCGTGATCGACAGTGGTTGTATGTGGTAGGGTATAGCGGTCGCCCGCTTGGACACGTGGGTTCTCTCCAGGTACTCCGGCTTCTTCCCACACCAATGACCCCCACGCGCTAACATCCGTACCAACGAGAGATATTAATATAAGTTGTAGAACTTGCTTATCAAAATGTTGCTAATCAAAATGCTTGTAAAATAAATAAAGTTCAGTTTTCAAGTAGACTCAAACCAAATAAAAGTGGTTTGAAATCTTTTTTCAACAAAATATTTTTACTTCGTTTAATCGACATTTTTATTTCATTTTATTTTTTACTCAAAAGTACTGCAAAATGTAAAATAAAATGAGTTCTTAGCTATTCCATTAAATTGGACTTATTACCATGAATCATCTTTTGGTTTCTCGCCCCTGTTCTTTTTAGTCCCTGTAAATGTTTTACTAATTGACTTTTTCCAAACAGAATTATATATTGTTGCATTTATTGATAGAAAATTGATATTCCCTAGCATTATATGTCCTAATGCCTTAATATTACAATGATGACTTAACATAATGGTTTGAGCAATTCTTTCTAATAACTAAGATGTTTCCTAGAAACTTCATTTGATATGTACTTGTTTTATCGCATTGATTAAAGCGCAAGAATAAAATATATCAGGTTATAAGAAATAGAAACTAAATGTCGAGAAGAAATGCGGAAATAAGGGCAGCTGTGACATGGCGGAGGGCCAATATCATAAGGAGCAATCGAGTGGATATGTGCTCCCATCAACCACTTTATACTAAGAAATAATCCCTCCAAATGTTAAAAATTTGTCTACGTCTCTCTATGCTGCATAATTGATTATGAATAAAATTGATAAAAAGTAAATATTCTACATAAAATACCAATCATAAAAAGGTACCTTCTTCCTTATTAAAGAAATAGGATATAAATATGATTATGATAGATTAAAACCACAAAATGCAGATTGAGAAAATGATTGACATTATAAAAAAAATTGAAGTAAGGAAAACCACAATTTGATAGTTGATTGATAATGAATCTTAAAATCGTACATTTATTATCAACCTGAAAAAATATAGAAACCAGATCAAATAAGAATGTTACGATTTTTTTGTATTTCACGGAGATCTTTAATATAAACTAATTGTTTATTTATAATTTACTGTTAATTTACGTAAAAAAAACACCTTTTTTTTAAATGAAAGGACAAGAATAATATTTCAAATTTGTCAAAAGTGCATCTATCAAATTGATTGTAAAAACAAAAATACAAAGACTATACACAGACCTCCATTATTTTAAAAATATATAAAAGATATATCATATCAGGTAGGTGACGTGGATATAATATACCATATTTGCATTCAGTGTATATTTTCCCCTAATGTTTGCATTGGGAATCTGCGACGTTCAATTTCTCTTAAATACACTTAGCCAATTTATGCACAATTGGCACAAATACTAACGTTTTGAGTATATTAGTTTTTGTAAGATTAGATAAAACGCACGGTATTTTATTTATCTGCACCGCTTGGTGTGTTAAAGGATCGAAGCATTCAATGCTAAAATATAAACAACCTCTGAGAATTTAAGACATACAAATATATTTGTGGTCGTGACGTTTGTAACTTAACTTAATTTGATAAAACAAAGTATAAAAATGTATGAAATTTAAAGAATGCTACTGTATGCAATATTCTTGCATATCTTAAATCAAAGTTGCTAGATCAGAAGTATCTGGTTAACTCGCCCTACACTTTCTGCATGACGTTTATTAGTCAAACTGCGATCTTAGGTGTCCCGTTCTAAAAGGTTCTTTCCTTTAGTTTTTCATCAAAACTAAAATTGCATAAAATTGTTCCATTTTATTTCTTAACTTTTTTGTTAGCCTTTTTTTTTTACTGAAATATGCATGCTCGACATCATGGTAGGGCATTCTGGGAATACTGTTCTACAGTTTATATGAATTTCGCTTAATAATCTACATATGATCTGAAGTTTTTTGGCATTGTATAAATGCCCCAAAAAAACTGTAGCGTAGGGTTTATAATGCAAAGTTATTTTTAAAATTATATAAACAGTTAGTTTAACTTACATGTAACTACCTTCATAAACAATTCGGATATGTTTTCTGAGCTTGAGAGGATAAGATCGCTACAAAACAGTACCAACGATCTACTGATCTTGAAAACTCTCACATCAAAATTGCAACTACAATCAATGAAATATTACCAAAGCACAGTTTATGAGCTACGTCATCGCCGATGCGAAGCCCACTTTACACAATTCTATAAAAATAGACTCCAACCCTACTCCAACATTCCTGAGCACGACTGCGTCTTCCTTTTAATTATGAATCGATTCAAAAAATTAAACCAATGTTTTAGAAATCTTCTTCTGTGTTTAATGATGGCTAGAGCTCTGGCTCACCAATGAGAAGCATATATCTGTCCGCGATGCATGATGAACTCGTCCTGCACTTTAAGCAATGGGTCATTAGTAAACCTGCGTTCTTGGTTACCACGTTCGGGAAAATCCTTTATCCCATTCTCTCACCAAAGGTCGTGCATTGCAAACGTTTTATACATCAAAACTAAAATCGCACATTCAAGAAACGAATTGCCTTATTTTTATTATTTAACGTTTGTCTAATCTTAACTTCTTTGTGTACTCTAAGTAAGTTCCTAGAAAATATATTTACTCTTTAGGTATTTTATTGCAAGCATTTATTTTGATACAAACTCGCACTAACGTGGTTCTGTCAGAGCGTGTCCACCAGCTTACTTTCATTTTTGCTATTCCGGGATGGGCTATCGAAAATGAATGTAGGTTTTTAATTAATTTCACAATAATTACTTATCAAGTAAATTTCAATCATAGCTAAATGTGTAAGCAGTTACTCTGATTAAGGCATTTTGTAGTTTATAGGCTAATTGTCTTATAAGTAGATCTGAAATAATTAATTCAAAAGGGGTGCATTCTATAAATAAAGAAAATTATCAAACAGCGCAAAACATCTAGAAAATCCAACCCGTTCTTATTTTTAACGCAGCAAGATTTCTTATTGAATAATTTTATACAGTTATTAATTTGAGACAAAAACGTATAGGTAACACGGGATGGTTGTCTGAGTTTTAGAAAATAGAAACCTTTCGTACAAGTAACTTTCTGAAAAAAGAAATTTTTGAAAAACTGATCTATGAGGTATGCTCAAATTGAGGAAATGATTTGCACTTTGCTGACACTGGCACTGGAAAAACCTTACAAGTCTAGTAAATTAAAGTATATGCTACGCACAATTGCTAAATGATCAGGAATAATCCAATAAAAAATCAAGTAAGGAGAAACCAAAATTTGATAGATGATGTAGAATAAATCTTCATAAACGTCTAATCCTTGTCATCCTGAAAAAAAGTAGGAATTAGATTAAATTCGTTCAGAAAAGGTAATTATTTTGATATCACTTAATATATACCAATATATAATATATACCAAACGATTTTCAAAGATAATTATTAAAGGGGCATGGTCACGATTTTGGTCAAATTTTGTTTTGTTTTGTTTTTTTTTTTTTTTGCTTTTATTATTTACAATGCTTTAGGAATGTATTTCTAATGATCAAATGAAATTTGGGTGCCAGTCGATGAGTTTTAAGCAAGATACAGGGCTCACAATTCTTCGTCATGTAAATAAGGCTCGTGCTCTGTTTTTGTTTACATAGGTTCAATATGCCAGTAAAAAATCTTTCTCAAGCTGATTTGTCTATCTTCTTATTCATTTTAAGCATAAATAAACAATTCCTAACGATTAACACATTTATTTGAGGTCTAAAACTGGAATTTCACTTCAACATTCAAAATGTAAACAAACGCTTTGTTTACATAGCGAAGAATTGTAAGCTCTGTAACTCGCTTATAACTCAACAAATGGCACTCAAATTTTAGTTGCCTATTAAAAATGCCTCACTGAAGCATTGTTAAACATTAAAATCGAAAAAAAAAATTTGACCAAAATCGTGACCATGCCCCTTTATAGATAAAAAAGTAAAACAAAATGAAATTATAACAATTCACTATCTATTATTTGAACTAAATATTCAGTGTTTCATTGAAAAGCAAACTTGAATGTCTGAAAAAATGAAGTATTAGTTTTTCAAGGGCATGAGAACTCTTGAATTTTGTTTTACTATAATTTTTTTTGTTATTGTTTTAAAATTTGAATTCACATCTTGTTTGTAAAATGGCAAGCTACAAAAGACCATATAATTTTGACTTGAGATACTCATACATGCATTAAAATCCATTTTTTAAAAGATTTGTTGTATATATATCATTTCAGGTAACGTGTAAATAATAACCAATATAAACAACCTTAAAAAAAATAAGTTGATGAAGACATATCTGCAGTTGTGAATTGTGTAACCTAGTTTGGTTTGATAAAAAACAAAACATTTACATCAATCAAATGTGACCTCTATTTCTTACGAAAATCATTGATAATTCATTGCTCTGCAGAGAAACTGACAAAATTAAAATCTACACGCCCAGTTTATCGATTGGTTGAAACCTTCATCGGCCCAAAATAATTCATGGACTGCACGAACTAATCATTATGATGTCAGACTTAAATTCTTAACAAGTGACAATTTGGCCGTTTGTTTATCCACATACTGATTTACATTAAGAATAATTTAGTTAATATTTCTTACTTTTTACGATCAATTTATTCAATTGCTAAAAGAAAGATGTGAATATAAACAATAAAATGATTTCTTTTATGATTCATACAGGTAATGAAGGTACCAATCATTGCAGAAAAAATACATAACCCGCTTTGTATTTTGCTGCAATGTCGCCAACTTCATACTATTAAACTATGATAATTCCAATATGATACTTCAATTTGAATGATCCTCGAGATCGTGTTTGTCCTTGAACAGACACCTGTTCCACATTTAAAGACCAGAACTATCTCCTCCTATACATAGGGGGTAGCCTGTTTCCCTGTACATAAAAGACAAAAGACAACTTCAAGTTGAAATATAATTTGAACTATTTTTATAATAAAACATTCAAAATAAAACTACACAATGAAATATAATATAATGAATAATTAAATGACAATAAATAATAATTTGAGCCCCCTGAATCACTTATGTTAAATTTTGGAGAAGTGCACAGTCATGTGTCTTATTGTGATCTACCTGTACAAAAAGAGGAAGCAAAAGAAAGCTTTAAGTTGACAAGTGGAGAACTGTTTTCCCCGCACCCCCTTCTGATAGGCACGGACAAATTTCCGACTCTTTCAAGTACAATGTAAACATGCTCAAGTCAATACACATGATCTGACACACCGTGGTCATTTCTGTCGTGGTGTCGCTAGACCCATCACAGGACTCAATTACACATTTTTCTTTGAATGTAGAAAATTAAACGCTATATGTATAGCGAAGGTACTTAACCAACTACTGTAGAATCTCCGTTATGATAATATCCCGCGTGAAAGAAAGCATTTAATTGTTTAAGTATCAATAGTTGAACAGAAATTTTGATTTCAACGAGTTGGTGAATAACAAAAAAAAGGCAGGGTTCTGAATTCTGTATTGTATGCTTATGAATTAATACAAGGGGGATGCATTTATAATATAAAAATTAACCATTCAACGCAATCGATACATTTGGAATATCTAACCCGGACTTATGTTTAAACCGGCAACATTTCTAAATTTATAATTTAGTTCGTTGATTTAAAAAAAGAAAAAAACATCTGATAGACAACACAGAATGGCTTTCTGAGATTTAAAAAAAAAAACCATACATGATATATTCGGTACGTTCACGCATGCCTCTTGATATGCACCAACAATTTAGTTTATTTCCATTTGATTTATCAGCAGTACGGATTTTTCATATTCAGATTTTTTGGAAAAAGAATTTTTCTAAAACGAAATAACCTATGATGTTAGCCCAAATGAATGAAATGATTTGCACTTTGCTGACACTGGTACTGGAAAAACCTTGTACTTTTAATTTATTGTGTATATAAGTATATTCTACGAACAATTTTTAATTTATCAGGAATAATCAGAATCAAAATGAAAACCACCATTATTGCTCTGGTCGTAATTGTTTGTTTGGCATCTTGTGTAACAGGTAAGTCTGACTTTGTTCAGTAAAATATTCTAAATAATGATAAAAAATGCTCAATGGCATAGATACAAAAGCTGGCAAGACGGAGTTACTTTAACAAATTCAATTTGAAGAAAGACAATCCTACCTGAAAAATTAAAAGAGAAATATTATTTTGCATGCGAAATTCACACAATATTACAATTTTTTATTCAAATTTTTTATTCTCGTACTTTAGAGCTCTTTTATGGTGATGTAATTTGATTGAATTAATGGAAAAATTGCTTTAATTTATATAATGTAGGAATGTAAGTTTTAATCCTGGTTCTTTTTCAGATCTTAATTCAAATGTAATGGTACCTGACATGTTATTATTATATCATATAATATCAAACCACATCACATAATATCACATTATTGTTAACAGCACAGGGCACTACACATAAAAAGGACGGTGCTTCTACCGGAGAAGGCGAAAGTCCTGCTGACCATGTGGATTTAGAAAATGTCGATCCTACAAATATTCCCGACATTCCAGGCAAAAAGTAAACAGAATCCTCCCCGTTTACTGTGATGAACCAAATGTTCATTTTTGTGTCCTATCATAAATAATCATATTCAAGTAAAAATATTTCACATTAATAAATCATTCAATTATATGACGTGTTTTGTATTTTTTTTTAGAAATAGTTTAAAAAATGATTGCTTTGTATTGTGATTTGAATGTAAATTAATTTCATATACAATAGAGTATACGACACTGTTTTTAATGTCACTGGAAAACAAAAAGATATCACAATATTTTATGCAAGATAACATGCAAAATATGCTCGTATAAAGCGTATCTATACTTTAAAATTACGACATTTTGCAAATAAACTACAAAATGCATGCACCAGAGTAACCGCTTACACCTGTGGTATTTCAACACGTGTGAGATAATGTCCGTAAGCTATAATTGAATTTTATCTGATAAGAGATTTTTGTGAAATTGATTAAAAACCTACTTTCATTTCGATAAACAGGCCCGAAATAGCAAAAATGAGAGTAAGGTGGTGGACACGTTTTGGCGGATCCAAGTCATCAGAAGTTTGCATTAAAATATATATATATACTTGCAATGAAATGATATTGAATGATTATGTAAAGAACGAATATATTTATTGGTGACTTATTAAGAGTATACAAAGACGTTAAGATTTGACAAATAAACAGGGAACTTATGATAGTTGTCTTACTAAAATATACAAAATACAAAGTTTAACTACGCACCTATTTTAGAAATTTGGCCCTCAAAACCGGCATTGCATCCAATTGGGCATGTCCCGTTACATATCGTGTTGATTAAACAACTTCAACTTGCTCTTTTAAATCTGTTGAAAGATGTTTTATTCGATTATTCTTACATTAGATGCTGCACCGCATTGAAAGAATTATACATGTACATTAGTGGCCAGCACAAAGAAGCTACTTGAGTCAGAAAGAGCTGGGCAAGTGCAGAGATGCAAAGATTTGTAATCGTTCAAAGAGATGCACATGTTTTTCCTTTTACTGAAGTTGTCTATGCCAATTTTGAATAAATTTAACACAACCTTTCACTAAATGCTACGATTATTTCTTTCATTCCAATCCCTTTTTTGATAATGTACTAATACAAATCTTATCATGTTTTCAAACAAGTGCATCCATGAACTCTCAACTCCATACGCAGATGAAGAGAATGCTGCGAAGGCTGCTTGGGAAATTTGACCAGGTGAAGGCAATCACCGACCCAGGAGAAGACATCACTCATGCATCTTTTCAGGATGCAAAGATGCAAAATTCCAACTTGACAATGAGTCGATTGCCGTAGGACTTGAGACAAGGTACATCTCAAAACATAATTATAAAGATGAGATGGAACCTACAATTATATAGAAGTTCTATCGGTTTAAGTTTTACTAGTCACTCGACAGCTTAAACATTTTAATCTAAATACACAGCATGATATTTACATGCAGTGTACATTTCACCATATGTTTGCATTGGAAATCTGCGCCGTTCAATTTTTCTATGAATACACTTCACGTGCGGTATTCAATTTGTCTGCACCGCTAGGTGTGTCATAGGAACGACGACATCCATAAATAAGCATTCAATGCTTAATTAAATATCTTTACTATTTTTCTTCATTAGACATGTACGGTTATTCTATAAGGCAGTGGTCAAGAAAATGATGCATGACGTTTCCATTTAAAGACACCATTGTATTACTCATGAAGTTTCTGAACCCTGACATGAGAGGAGCAGCATGTAAAGGGGATGGTACATTACATAAAATTTTCTTGTAATTCAATAAATTTGATTTATTGCTACTTGTTATTTATTTTGAGTTGTAGTGGACTTGACCAAGAGGTTTTTTGGTATAATCCATGAAGCAACGTGCAGTAATATTAATAATAGTCGTGAGTGGTCATATGACCTGTAATGACCTGCTAGTGTTCTTTGCATGTGATACTCTATAGCTACACGGTACATCAACCCGAGTTTTACCTTAGAGCTATATATTTACATCTATATTTACATCTACCGAGTATGATTCCCTCTATTTCTTACGGAAACTTATAGTTGATAAATAGCTCAGCAGAAACAGTCAGACTGAAATCTACACGCGCCGTTTATCGATAATCACGAACGGCACGAAATAATCATGATAATGTAAGACTCAAATTCCCGTAAGTGACGATTTGGCTGTTTCATTTACATGTAGCAAATATACTGATGTACATTAATAATAATTTGTTTAATTTTTCTTACTTTTTACGATCAATTCATCAATTTCTTAAAAGAAAGATGTAAATGTAAACAATAAAATATTTTCTTTGATGATTTAGGTGGGTAAAATATGAAAGTACGTAGCGATCTTTGCAGAAAAAAATACATAACGTGGGTTATGTATTTTTTCTGGTATGTCATCACCTTCATATTTTAATGTTTTAACATCTGTGGCTAACTCATTCATACACGAAATGCTTCTTGTATGAAACAAAATTTTAAGAATGAAATTTAAGTGGTGTAAAATGAAACCAATTTAATAAGATATAACTGCATTCTATGCGTTAGATATTGTATACAAAATATGCCCTTATCACATATGTTGTCACTTCTCCTATGACGTAGGTTAGAAATAACACACCCTGTGTGTTAGTGAACTTTCTGATTTCTGTGTGACCAAGTAGGCTTCCTCTTCTCTATAAAGGCCTTGATTCCTTCCTGTCCGTCTTCTAGTGACAGATTCTCCACCATAACAGCTGACGTCAATCTGTAAATTAAGAACGTATAGTGTATAGAGATGACTTCATACTTTTTTTTTATTTACGACATAACGTGATTGGCTGCGCCATTTATCCGAATCATTTAGTTGCGAGTCAGGATGCACTGTCACAGAGCGGAAAATAATCTGCTAAAGCTAATTTCCCAATATGCAAACTAAGATAAATATTAATATATAGGAAGCAAAAAAGAAAATTTTTAATTATTTTGAAGGTACATGGGTATATCGCTTATCCCCTTAACTCCGTCACTTTCAGGTAACTCCTCGCTGTTTGAAATCAAGTGCGATTATGACGTCTTTTTTTTCATGTCAAAAATCTTCAACAAAATGTCAACAATTTACAAAGTTTAATTCCAGAATGTGTTAAAACATAACAAAATTAAACCTTGTTCATTTGCGTGAAATCGGCTAGCACTTTTTCACAGGTGTTTTGAAATTGCGATATATCTGAAGTGTGGGCCCTTTGATCATTTACGGTGGCCAATAATTTTTTGAAAGGTAAATCTGAAACATTTCACTAATAGACATTTTTGGATTTAAGTTGTTAATACATTTTTTTTTCAGTATGCATTAGCGTTTATGCACTACACTTGATGATAACGTCAAATCGCTCATGCCGTAATTTTTTGCATTATACGGGGTATAGACATACGATTTATCGCTATTAAGAATATTCTACATTTATAAAAAGAAAAATGCAATAAATAATATATTCATTACCGATATAAAATATCTGAAATATGTAAGGAAAGAAATCCAACGGCATTCATACATTCTGAAAAGGTCATTGTGATTGTTGTTACAAGGACCCTTTTTTTTTTTATTCTGGCGATCATTTCATTTCGGTGAAATTAAATACGATGTACATTTATGTAAAAGTATATTGCATAATAAAATATGTTCAAATCAAATCAATTAAATAAAATTTAAATTTCGTGCACCAATTTTGTTTATTATAACTTGGCCCGGATACAGTTGAGTTTAAACTAAATTGTTAATTGATCTTCATTCATTGGCATATCATAGAGCATGTGGGTGATGGAGTTAGGTTTATTAGATATGATAAGCACGTGTTATAACCATCGCATTCAGTGGGCTTTTTTCAAATAATAAAATATATTTTTAAATAATTTTATAAATTATATATTGTTTCACTTTATATTTAGTGAATGCAAATGGCAAAAACCAAAAAAAATAATTTACAGAGAAACGCAGGACGTTTTCTGCTTATGGTGATGGAGTTTAGGTACTCGGGGGTACATCGATTGTGTTTGTCGACTGAACGCCCGGGGATATAGATTTTACATGTACATTCAGGTGAAAAGTTCCGGGCCGAATAGAACATTGGGTTGAAAGTTTTAAACTGGTTCTCAAACAAGGGCCAGTTTAATTATGGAAAATATGTTATGTACACAATCGCAACTTCTCGGGCCTTACATGTACAATATGTAAATGAAATATACCTGCGTTAATTTTATTAAATCTGAAAGGAATCAGCGTTTTCTTTTAAATATGAAAGAGTTGAACGAGAAATAAGTATACTACTCTTTTAAAATAGGTTAACTTCCAGCCATTCTATCCCGTGATAGCTCAGTTGGTAGAGCGGAGGACTGTAGAGGTGTATATCTAAGTTATCCTTAGGTCGGTGGTTCAAATCCGCCTCGCGGGATTAATATTTTTTTCCATTTGGTTGAGCCATTCATTAATCTGACAGTGTGACGTAGAATTGAATAAAAATATGAGCATAATAAACATTTTCTTCTACACTATCTGCAATATGACTCCTTTAAAGTAGCAATATTGCAGATATTATTTGAAAAATAATATATGTCAGAAAGGACAAGAGTTTGAAGAATTTAATCTAGCAGAATGCTAATTAATGGTTGTTACATGTATCTTCTGATCCTGTTAATGTGACGTCAGTTGTTATCAGCGGTAATAGGAAGGATAAATTGATCATTAAGCTTGAAAGAATGCAAGAGAACCGTTACCAAAGTCATGATCATAAGGAGATGTGCATGGTCAATTCAAATCGATCCTTCTTTAAATGGGTATGAAAAAAATATTTCTAGAGAAATCCTACTAGAATACATGCATGTGTTATATACCACTTACCTACACTATGATACACTGTACAAATATTTCCAGTTATATAATACAGAGTCCCCCTAGGCCTCCTATGCAAAATTCAAATTTGTTTTTAATTTTCATTATGAAATTACCAAATATATGCCTAAGGTCCCACTGTTACAAAAAATGTCAAATAACTCCAAGACCTTGGTCTCACAGATAATTCATATAATATAATATAATTATTCATTCCCTTGGAGAATTTGTATTAGGGTGCGTGTTTGAATATTTTATGGGTTCTCTAGGGAAGAGTTCTGTTGATACTCTTTAACAAGGATTGTATGGTTAGGTTATGGACAAAAATTCAGCCAGTTTTTTAAAAGTCACTAAAAATATCAGAGAATGCAATTTTGGAACTCTACACAAGTACATGTAGCTTCAAATTGTTCATTCCTAAATTAATTTGCTCAGATTTAAACCAATCCATTTAAAATGATAGTTACTCAATTAAACAATAATTTCAGAAGAAAATTTTTGAACAATTAAATGTTAAAATTTCTGACTTAAGGTTTTACATGTATAATTTTACTTGTATGTGGGACTTAATTTTAAAGTATGATAAAGATGCCATGCAAAGCTATAGGCACCTGACCCATCAGTTCTGTGACAAATCCTTTGATTAAACATATAATCAGTTGAAATCTTCAGTTGATATACCTGTATGCCTCTTTTCTTTCTAAATTCATCTGGGCATAAAATGTTGCTTTTCCAATTGCTACAACTTCTCGACTTGTTTCACAAATTCTATCTGCAATTCTTTGTGTCTGAAAGAGTTCAAGAGAGACATTCCATGTACTTATCTATAAACTTTTTAATCAAACATCCTAAGATATATATAGGTAGCACTTTCAATAAAACTGTATAGCAAAATTTCTAATAGACCCAAATGCAGGTATCAATGTCAATCATTGTTCTGTGAAAATTGAAAATAATTCAATAAAACTTGAAATATTTTACTAGTACTTATATATACTGTTTCACTATCTCCATTCATTACTTTAATACTTTATAGGGCTTAGATTACTATTACTATTAAGGGAGAATACACTGTAACATATGTCTCTGATAGATATGTTATGTGCTTTCATTTCCCTGACAAAAACTATATAATAATATGCAATTCTAACCAATCTAATTAAAATTTGACCTTTTTTCTCACTCTTTGTAATCTGTTACCACTTAAATTGTGACAACTGATAACAAAGAGAGGTCTAATTTTTATTAATTCAAAACAAAACTGAAATCTAACCCAAGTTATATTTTGACAAACATTTGTATTTTTCTCTTAGTAACGTTAACCCTTTTAGGTTTCTCATCATTGGGAAGATTTTAATCTTCATTGGTTTCTTCTGTGTTTAAGAAAACCCCATACATGTATCTTATCAGTATACAATAACGGTGTGTTCAGTGTATTTGATAGATATGAGTCAGACCTAAATTTAAAGCAACCTTAAAATGCTCTATAAAAAATAATATCTACAAGTATATCATATTTTCGGTTTGTTTGACATGAGAGAGTAGGAAACACACAGACTATTTATCTACTGTCTAGACCTCTGTGGTCTTCAGTACAAGTACTTGGACTATTCCCTAGTAGAGTCACCTCTTCTTCCAGTTGATGGTCGGGAACCACTCTACTGACCAAACCATGCAGCAGTGCATCTGTAGGTCAGAATTAAATCACAACATGTATTCAGGGCAATTCTAATTGTGTGTTAATTAATATTCTTTGCATAGTAAAAAAAAATATGCATCAGTATACCTTGAGCTGTAATAGGATGACCAGTAAACAGCATTTCCATGGCAACTTTTCTTGGAACAGCTCTCCCTACAGCTACTGCTGGAGTTGAGCAAAACAGACCCACACTTACTCTAAAACCAAAAACATTGCAATATTTTTCCTTTTCAAAGAGCTGCATACATTATATTCTCAGAATGGCCCTTGTACCTATGTAGCTCTTCAGTCTGCAAATTCACAGACCTAAATTTCAATTCCAGCTAACCATCACAATGACCATAATGAACAATTCAAGCAGAAATTTTTAAACCAGATTGCTGCAAGAAAAACTTTGCCAATTTTTTTCAATTTGTCACACAAATTTATGCTGTACATTAAATATGTCAATGTATGCAAGTAAACTAACAGATAAAATTAATTTTCTCTTTACCCTGGTGTTGCAAATCTGGCACTCTGTGCGGCAATGGCAATGTCACAGCTAGCAACCAGCTGAGCACCAGCAGCTGTTGCTAAACCTATCAATGAGAAGAAGCAACCAAAACTTATTCTCATAACGGATCATGCCAGTTCAAATGCAAACACATTACCAGGTATTACCTAATGTAGCTTTTGAAATATTTACAGATATATTTTGTGTAATACATGTACTTTAATTAAGGGAAATTGTGATGAGTCTAGAGAGATAAAATCAATTCTCAATTGATACAACTGTATATAAATGATACAAGTGAATGTATTCACTGATGACACTATTGATTGTATTCACTGGTGAATATTATATTTTATTTACCATATTCAGATCCTAAACCTGAAGGATTGACGATTTACCTACCTGATACAGATGCTATGACCGGGATGGGCAAGTCCTGTAGGAATGAACAATAGGATCCCAATATGATTATAATTTAAGAAAAAAAAATAATTCATTTAATTGATGATAAAATGAATCAAACGAATTGAAGATCTATTTGAACCTACCTGAATTAATGACATGACCTCTGAACAGGTGTCAAAAACTTGTCGATGGTACTCTCTGCCTTCTTTACTTGTCTATGAATTACAAGTACCAAACACTCATAGTATTACATTATACACTGTATAAAATTCATCATGGTTTTATGTAAATTAAATTCTGACAAAATATCTAGTAACTGAATCAAACAAATTTTTGAATGCTATAAAATTTTGTTAAAATTTACCCAGAGATATTTTTTTTTACAACCCAAAGGTTTTAAATGAACAAAATGAAAATTGTATATGTACATGTATGTGTACAACATTATGCCAAAAGCTCTGAGGTGCAAAAAAAAAACTCAGCTTGAATATATAAATGATCATCAAGATAACTCTACACATTGAAATTGAAATGACTCACTTTAATATTTGCAAGTAAAGCATTAAAGAGTAAAATCTGTCATGATCAACAACTTCACAAACAAATTCAATAGTGGTTCAACAGGTAAGTGGACAAGAGGTAGGACTAATACTATAACAACAAGTTAGAGTGTAGCACAATTTAAATGTACTGCCTAAATGTACTGAAACCATACATCTAGAAATAGACTAGAAATTATACAAATTACACACCAACTCTTTAAGGTCATGACCTGCTGACCATACTGGACCTGTGGAACAAAGAATTATGGCTCGCAGGTCGTCTACGCCAGATGTCAAGTTGTTGTGAAGAGTTTTAAGCATTTTGAGTGATAGAGCATTTCTGAAATAACAAATGGTAAATGACATCTAGTGAACAAGTAATCATTTTAATTTTAAAACAATTACGACAGGTCGATCATCATTCATGTGTTCTGAGAGAAAATCCTAGTCAAGGCAAAAATGTCATTTGTACCCCTGTCATATATTCTAAAAACACAAGGCAAAATGAGAAAAATATTCCTGTTTTCAAGCATAATACATGTACCATAGCTATTTTGTATTTTAAACATATACACTGTACCTTTTCTTTGGATCATTAAGCTGTATAGTGCGGATGCCCTTTTCATCTTCAGAGACTTTAGTGTATTGTTCAGCAGCACTGGCTTGTGACATGCATCGCACATGACCTACATTTGGCTTAAATACCACCTGTCAAATAATGTCTCTCAACGTAAAAACAATAAATATGATAAAACCGAATATACTTGTGCTTGAAAAAAAAAATTGAATAAAAAATTTTTATGGTATTTTTCGCTATAAATCTGTATAGATGACTACATTAAATGCAAAACTTGAGTGCGTTTATCTGTCAACCAACATTTGTGATGCTGATGTCAAAATTGTCGTGGGTCTACTATAACTGTACTCTGATGGGATTGACCTCCCAATCAGTGATCGTAGGTTAAAGAAAAACTTTTGTACCAAATGCTGATATTTTTCATCCATCTAAGTGCGAATTTACACTATTTTTGCTTCTTTGGTATTTTTAAAAAGTTCAAAGGTTTCAACACTCCGATCGCTCAAGATCAACATGCAAGAAAGTTTTAAAAGCTAGCAATGTATCAAAATAGAGTTAATTTTATTGTATAGTCGTTAATTTTTTAATGACATTTGCGTTAATCACAATAAAATTACCTTTTCGAAACTTCGAAAAAGGGAAAGCGAAAGTCGCGCAGACATGATAAGGCTTAACAAGTTATTCGGATCTCTTCGGATGATTAGCCCACTAAACGAGATATTCCGATGTTTCTTGGGGCACCTCTCGTGCTTTCTCGCATGTCCTACCTAACCTCCAGAGACCAATACACAGCAACGCCACTGTTTACAAATGGAGGATTTAGCAATACAGAGTTTTGAGTGCATTCAACGTCTTGTTGAATGGTGACAATAAACAAAAAGGTCAAAAGGTCGTTGCGTGGTTCGACGTTGTGTTACACGGCGTTTCTCTACTGAATTATTTTGCACCAAAAATCAAAATGAAGCTATCAGTTTTACTAGTTGTAGTACTTTGTATGATTTTCCATGTTCGCTGTGATCTCGCAAGTAAGTATCAATATTTTTTGGATGCACATTTATTTTTGAAAAAATTAACAATCAAAATATTCTTTAAATTTCATTTAAGCCAATAAGGCCTTGTGTGAAAAGCATAGGCTAACTTAAATTCAGAACGAACATGTCAATTTTAAAACAATGTATAAACAATGTATAACCATGTATATTTGTATTTGTATTTGTATAACTTAAGTTCCTATAATATTAAAACTTTGTGTTTAGAATTATTTTAATTCAACAGGGAAAAACACGTAAATGTGTCATTTCTAAGGCAATCGATTAGTTATTTATCTTAATTCTAATTTGAGAGTGTTGAAAAGTGTTATTCATTATGTAAATACATAGCTAGACCCTTTTACGATAACTGTGGTACTGCTCTATTGCAGGGCAAAATGACATAGTTTGGTGAAATATGACGTAAATTAAATTTAATTCAATTACATCATTTATTTATCTACCTACTAGAACTTCACCAAAGTGTATATACTAGTATATCAATTTGCCCTGCAAGAGCTAGAGCGCAGTATCGCATTTATCATGAAAGGGTCAATCTGTACAGCATAATAATCATTATATCTATATTCAATATCTTTAAAACCTCCCAGGTGCTCTCAATTCTTAATATTTAAAAAATTCATTCCTTTGCTTTAAAAAAAATAATTATTGCTCATTGTATATAAGAACTAGGGGTGCACTTATTTTTTTGATGAACTGATTTAGATGGGGAGCACTGATATTTATAATTTTCCTCCATATGATCATCTCCTCACAGTACCATTATTCATTCCTTTTCCTGGTATTTCTTTTATTGTATATGCAACTTTGATTTTTCTGAATTTTTTTTTAATCTATAACACCTAGTCTAAATTATACACTTTTTATCATGAATGATCATGATAACTGTTCGTTCTGTTATTTGAGAGAATGTGTCAATGCATTATATATATAACAACATGTATTTGTTCATAATGATGGAATGTTTGTGTTCTTTAATATGATTGATAATGTTTAAATTCTTATATTGCCATATTTAATTTTACTTCATAGCGGAATCAGATGCATATGCAGTGGAAATCATCATATATCGCCTCACAACTGATACGGTACATTAAATTATATACTGACAGTGAATAATTGTGTTACATGTAACACTTTTACAGATCGACACATGCAGAGAGATCGATTCAATAACTTTCAAACATGTAAATATAAGAATTCTTGTAACATTAATATGATCATATATTATATGCATCTCAATACAGTGGACAGCCAATTCCATGGAGACCACGTTTTCTGGGACAATCGCCTCTGCAGCAAACACATACTGCGAATCAAATGTAGCAGCCTGTGGCTTAGAAACCTGCTGTACTTCTGTGTAAGACATACTCGTTATTTTACCATACAACATTATTTATTGGGTGTTTATTAGAATTTCATGACTAGAGTTTTCTTATGTATATAAATACAGGTCTGAAAGTCACAATGAAATCTTCAGAAATTCAATAAACTAGCTTATTTGTTTCTATTATATTTCTGTTAGATGTGTGAAATTCTTTTTAATTATTCTAGAACTTTAAAATTATGAAGTTAACTGTTTTGTGTGTAATCTGTATTAATCTAATGTTGATGCATGAATATCAGTCAGAATACAATGAAGACTGCGCATTCATTGACTTGATTTTTACACATATCAGCTGGGTATACAGATCAATATCATCGCTATTAGTAGAAGTGTTACTTTTTTATTTGCAGATCAATCAGTTTCAAAGAAACAGATGTTGGAAAAATTAGTGATTATCCCAAAAAAGATCTAAAAAATCTGAAACACAAATTTTATCTCAAATTTCCAACCGGCTCAACTGCCTCCAATTCCTCAGTGACCCAGTATGTGGTCGTCAACTCTGCACTATATGGTAAGGGTTCCAAGTATCATTTTGAGTATTCTTTATTAATATTTTCAAGTTAAAGGACTATATATATATATATATGTGATATGGGCCCCTAAAATGAACGTCATTAATTTACATTAATTCTTTGCTTCCTTAGTACAGAATATACTTATGAATTTTTTTCATAATTTCCATTTTGATCCAGTGCCCACAATTTTGAAATATATTTTAACATAAAAAAATTCAACCTTATTTTAAAAAGTTGCAAATTATGGGAGCAGAATTTGACTCATACCAGAATCATATACATAGTTCTTTCTGAAAATTGAAATCAACATGTTTTTTAATCATTGAAGTTAATTATATGTAGCAGTTAAAACTGAGAAAGTTTTTCAATCACGTTCTGTGACAATCTTTTCGTTATATAAGTATCTTGCCTCCTCTATGTTTTAAGCCAGCTAGGCACTAATACTTGTACATAGAAAGAATAGTGGTGGTAGATTAAAGTTTGAATAATAATGTTAATTTAAATGTAAACTTATATTGCAGTCTTAGAGGTTTGTATTAAGGTCTGTTAAATTTGTATTTGTTTTGAAAGTATGTCATTATTTAAAACACGTACAATTCCAACACATATAGTACTTGTACTGATAAAACTAGATGAACATGTATTTTCATAATTGTGTATTCAGAAATCATCCGTCTTGCGCGGACAACCTTTAACACCCAAACTGGATACTGGATCACGTGGGCGGATGAGACATATTACGGGGTACCAGCTACCACCACAGAGAACCAGATCATCATCCCGATCGCATTCGTAGTCCTATTTCTGGTGATATTCCTGGCCATTGGACTTCATTTCTGGAAGTAAGTTGCTGAAAACAAGGCAAAATTCAAGTCTAGAACATGAAGTCATATTCTGGGAAAGTGATTAACATCAAAGTACTTTGATGTATGGTTTCCATGTATCCTCTGAAATTTGACTGGAACGTATGACATCAAACTCGCATAGTCTGATATCTGTAAATAATATGATATATACGGTAATATTTGTATAGGTAGGTATCGTCATACTTAGAACATTACAAGTATCAATAAGATTTTCATGAAATACTAATACTGTACGCTTTATATAGCGAGATGTAAGAATATTCACATAAAATCGTGAAAAGCAACCCTCACAAATTCTTATAACTCGCTTTTATTTTTTAGACAGCTTTGAACTATATGAAATATAACAAAAAATTTGGTGCTTGCAGTTTTATACATGTATTGTTGTGATTTTACACAAAACAGCGGAATTAAGAAATCGCATAAAATAAGAAATTTACAGTACCCATATGCATGATATTCTTCAAATATTTGTGAGTTGTGATATGGTGTTTATTGCATTTGCGTTTTGTAATTCATGTACCGGTAATAGTTTTTGAATTTTACTAATGAAAACTTCATATACGAATTAACAACAGTTTGCGTTTTAATTTTCGGTAATTTTTTTCTCCTATTATCATATAATTTATATTTTGTGTGTCATCATTAGTAAAAGGAAGCAGAAAGAAGCTCGTATTCAGAAAAAGATCAAAGACAAGAAAGCCTTGAAGAAAAACCAAGCCATGGTCCAGCCAACCTATCGTGTGGATCCAGAAATTAAAGATCTCGATGAAGACCACCACGAGAAGACGTAAGCCATTCATCCATGTTGGATCTAAGCTCACAGCATTATAAATCCTTATATATTTTTGTGGTTTTATTAATGAACAAATATATTCATGTATAGATTAAAGTCTTTACCGACAATTCCTGAGGGGAGTTTTTTTTTATCAAGTTATATATATTAAATAAAAAAAACAACATGTGGAGTCCATACTGTGTACATTTAAGGTAGTGTCTCATCTACATTAAAAATATATATGGCGGGTTTCTTTTTTAGAAAATAATTCATCTTATGTAACTACTAATGAGAATATATAACTTAATTTCTGGCAGAACTCCCAGTTCAACTGCCTCACAAAAACATCACGTCTTGAGTGATTGATTTCTTAATACTCAGAAAAAAATACAAACTCATTTTTTGTTTGATTGGTCTGTTGATTTTAAATTAATGTAGTGAACCCAGTATCTAGGATTTTTCAATTGGTCTGTTAGAATATAACTCCACCTATCTCTATTGTTGGATTGTACAACAATGTAGAGAATCTGAACAGTAAAGAAAAATTACAAGTAAATTTAGTGTACATAAATTTTTTATTAAAATCTCTTTCTTTTACTATTTTTATTTTCATTTAACTGATTATTTTCATCATGACATCTAGAGCAAGAAAAATGTTCTCCCTTTTTCTCTCCTCATAGATTGAATGGAACACATAAACTCACTCTAACCCCCACGCACAAAAGGTAATCCATCATCAGAATGCACTTATCCCCTACTGTAGTAGGTAATGGCGATAAAGGATGGTTGCTCCTCAGACAAAATGTGTAACAAAGGTTTCAGGGGCTGATCCAGAATTATTTTTTCATGGGGTTTAGGAGGGAGGCCTGATTGTGGTTATAATTCGAAGTGTGTTTTTGCTATGGGAGAGGGGTGGGAATGTTCAGACCCCCTCCCCTCTCTCCCCTCTTGTGCAAATCTCTGAACTGATGTACCTTTTAGTTATGTAGAGGTATTTGCAACTATGGTATAATTTATTAAACAAATTAGGCAACTATCGTAAAAGAAAAATTATAACACATCATTTACAGAAGCCCTTTCTTTTCTTGAGGTCAGAATGATTATATTTATGGCAATAAAACAACTGACTTCATTTTTTTTTTATTTATATGGAACAATTTGAAACAGTGTCTGAGATTTTCACTGAGGATCTATCATCCCACAATGTGCGCCATTTGACATTTTATGTAGAGCCAATATATGACCAGGTTCCCATAATGCAAATAGCATTTATCTGTTATATATTTACATCAGAGCTTTAAAAATTACATGTATTTGGAGATTCTATTTGTATATATGCATGAACGCTTCATTTTATGCATGTTACGTATTCATTCTAAAGGCAAAAAACAACATAGCATTTGTATATGATATAACACTTTTTATTCTACAATCCCTGATGTATAACAAATGCATCTGGGCACTCACATACTGAAAAATATGTATGACCCCTGCTTATGTAAACCAAAGAAAAAGACGCTCTATTCTTAGATTCAGACCATTTAGTTTATTCCTCCATCTTCAAGACTTACCTTTCTAAAAATGCCGTTTTACCTGCGTATATCTGCACCAACACTGCTTTCTTATTACAAGATCAGCATAGGTATATATATATTGTGTGTTTCGCCATCACCATTCTCATTTGCTATCTATAATAGCTTGCACATAGTGCCTAGTGTGTAAGATTTAGAAGCGAACTAGCAAAAAATATTCAGTTTTTAAAGTGTACATCCAAACTTATCTTTATAGGCTGAAATCAATGTTTTCGTTTTAGTATGACTTACATTTTATTTTATTGATCTATATTGATTATTATTTTTTTAATTATTTTTTACAAACTTGACCTTGAGATGTATGTTAAGTTGATGATTTTACCAACGATTAACAATGCAATATCCATATTATTGTACTCTTACATGCACAGTTTCAATTGTTTGAGCATTCCTATTTGCATATTGCACCTATTAACTGTGTGTTATTTTCTCTCCTTTCAACTTTCTAACAGGAAAGAGTCGCCCAAAAAACCTAGGTAAGACTCTCGTATAAGTTATTTAATATCTTGAATATGTTCTTAAATCATTTGTTTTTTCGAACCATAGTTTGCCGCAGAATAACTAGCTTTATAATAGATAGTCAAAGATAAAATAGACTGCAATGAGACGTTTTGTCTAAGTAAATTTATTACTTTACATGTTGTATTAGTTACATATTTAAAATGTAATTCCGGAAATATTTCAGATTTTGAACCACCTTTATTATCTTTGTCATTCCTTTGAATCGATGAGAATTCCTCATAGTTCATGGTCATTATTAATTGACAAAATCGCGATGAATAAATCAACACAGCATAAAACTATATTTTATTAAATTATATAAAGGAATTCTGATCAAATACTTAGTAACCTTTGAAGAAAATACAATAAAATCCACCAACAGCATGTTTTCCGCTTTCCCCTTGTTTCTCTGGTGTTCTTCTCACTGAAAATAATTTTGTTCATCAGTTGAGACATATTTATACAAATACACCAGATATTGTTAAGATTATTTTCTTTTCTTTTTACAATAAAAAGTTTTGTGAGCACTGTATGTTGCTTCTAACTTGCTCAATATATGAGACACAATCATTCAAATCTGCCTACCTGCTTGGAAATAACCAATATAAAGCACCCTTTCACAGAAAATGAAATTAACCCAGACTAACACAAAAGAAAGCGCATGTACTTCACTCATTCAATGCAGAACTTGAACGTTTGCATCTTAAGATGCGCTTAGTTCACAAGTTCCAACGGTTGCACATTCAGTCATCCAACTCCATGCATCTTCCTTTTTTGGTCATGTCTTCTCTTATGGTTACTGGGATCTAAGGATCTTACCTTTTCGCAATTCCTATAGTGACGTCACTTTTAAATTTCCAAATACCCTAAATGTCATTGTTCGTTTAAATCAATACTTTTTTTTCAGCACAATCAGGTTTACATAACAATCACGGGTTTGTTAACTTGATTATGAAAAAAAAAACGCTTGTACCTAAAGAAACTGGTAATCGCACCTTGATTACTTGATTATTTTAAAGTCGAATTTAAAAACGCATGTACCTAAAGTAACAGTATGTGATCACCGATTAAATCCCTTTTATCCTTGTAAAATAGGTCGTTTTTTTATTACACGTTTGAGTTGATTCTGGGTCTTTAAAGTTTTCATGAATACATGTATTTATTTTAAACTACCAAAGATTGATATAATGGATTTATGGGGTACATGCTCAATAAGGTCACATTAATATATATTTTGAAATTTTGTAAACTGTCCGTTCAGATCACTAAATATTGGAAATATATGAGGTATTAAAACTTTATTATTCCCATTGCCGTTTCCAGAAATGCAATGGTGGTTTGAATCTCAATACACCTTCCAATTTCACAATTGTTGGCAAATTAATTCCGGATGATTTGGTTAGCTCGTACGTCTTAATGTTACATATTTTACAGTTAATCGTTTCTATTTCCAGGAAACAGAAGTTATACACGGATAACTACCCAATCAAGACATCTGAGGAAACCACGAAGAAACACATGGGTGGAGCTAGCGACACAGACTCCGCCATCAAAATGGAGAACGAGCCCCAGCAGGATGACCAAGACTTAATGGACTCCAAGCTCTCTAGAGGCCTGCCTCCTCTCGATGGCCACGAGGAGGGGGAGAGGAAGAAGAAGAAAAAGAAGAAGGACAAGAAGAAGAAGCACCATGATGAAGGCCATGACAACCACTCTGCTAACCTTTCAACTGAACTCTAAGCGGAGGGGAACTACACTCCTCCCCATTTAGGGCATTGCTAACAGTTTTGATAAAAAATATATATATGAATTTATTATTTACAACAGTGTCTTAAATTTGGATTTTGATGATATCTGAAGAAATATGTAATAGTACATGAAAAAATATTTTCACTTTTAGAATTTTACCATCAGTTTTGAGAAAATATATAATAGTACATGAACATATAAATGTTTTTGGTGAAATGGTATATTTGTACATGACCTGTATGTTATATAGGCGTTGTACCCCGTCGGGAACTTGTGTGGCATGGTTGTTCGGGCTCATCTACTGAGGCATGACATTCAAGATAGTTCTGCAAAAGTCTTCTTAATGTAATTTTGTGCTCTATATAAATGTTTGTATTTCATAATGTTAATGATATTCCTGACCTGTGTTTTGACTCGATCAATACAAGCATCCTCGTTACTCCAATAGATTGCATATTCTCAAAAGTAAATTGTATTCTTGAAAGTAGATCCCGTATGTTAGCACATGTGTTAGATTGTGTGTATGCATGACTGATTTGGTGGTAGAATCTAGTCGCTGTATATTTGGATAATTTGTTATCAAACTGAAGCATAATTTTGCTGTAGACATTTTACAATTTTACATTTAATTGATATTTTCCGTTTCTATATACATGTACCTTTTTAAAACTAAATTTGCCACATCAAAGATTTTCATTTATTTTTATCAGACATATCGTTGACATTTTCAGAATGTTGAAATCTATAGTTTACTTGCGCTTTGATTAATGCTGTTATCTGATATATGTTCCATAACCAAATAACCCTATTGTATATTTATGTCTTGTATTATTATAAATGAAAATGATTTGACTATCAAAATTATAAAAACTCTGTAAAATTTGACAGGGAAGAAGCATGTTATTATTTTGATCATGTCATTAAAATATATCAGAAGATTTGTGATTTTAAACAAGGTTTTGCTTTATATTACCATATTGCAGTCTATTGAGACTTGTTTTTTATCTCGTTTTTGGTTGATAGTGAATCAGACAACAATGATAATTTTTGATGACTGAAATATTCATATTTACAAAATATAAGTATATATGTATATATAAGAAGGATATTTTTTGGAGTAAATGTCAACAATTGCATATAAAGTCCATTAGGCTCACTGCATTTGGTGAGAAATTATTAACTAAAAAATTAACCACGGATATCATTAGCAATTGAATTTCATCACATGTTGTTTCAATATAGTATTTTTTGACAACTTTGCACTTGCTTTAATGAGTTTCATATTTTCATCATGTTTGTATGATCTTTTCTTCTGTGATATTTCTTTTATTAGAATCATTCCATGAGCAATGTTGTAAAAATACTCTGAAGTCATATTATTTATTTAGGTTACTTTATTTTTGCACTTCTGTGATATTTTAATATTCAAACGTAGAAATAAAAATAGCATCCTGGGAAAATTTCATCTCTCTTGTTCTATTTTTAGATAGCTGTAAAGTACATAAATTTAAAAACAATAAATAGCAATGGGAAAATCTTCTAATGAATGATGAAATATATAGAGGTTCAAGTGGAGATAAGAGAGGCGGTAAATGTTGCAATAGTCACGAGAAAAGTCCAAAATGGAGGAGAGCTGACAAGTTATCATAATGGCCACCATTAATTCTGTCGTTATCTGCATCAACTGTCTACATCTTATAATTACGACGAAAAGTCTTAGGAGGTTCCAATTTCTGCAAATATTGCTATAGTTCTTATGAAACAACCTTTAGAAATATCCAACATGACATTGTTTTGCAAAATTAGATCATATGCAAACTTCAAACTCCTGACCTTGCTTCCGTATGTACATGCATGCGCGTGCACTTTTATAATTATAGTATCTAGTGAAACGGAAACAAACACAAGTCGCTGTGTTATACACATGAACTCAACATATGTATTGGAAATGAGAATGTGAGTCAGCTCTATGTTTAAACTTAACATGTGACTATATCTTACTTTAAAGTAACCTGGCTCATTTTACAAATGAGGATGTTATTAAACACACCGAATATGAATGTAGAAAAACTGTACTTGTTCCCTCTTCTTTTTGCAGCATTGGTCCCCGTGACGTTGCTTATCACGTAAGCTCTCTCTCTCTCTCTCTCTCTCTCTCTCTCTCTCTCTCTCTCTCTCTCTCTCTCTCTCGTAGTACCAATAATTTGCAATTCATATGATATAAGTTAGCATTGGTAATAATGTGTTGAATTAAATTTTTCAATTTGCATATTAACATGTTCTTAATCTTAAATGGATGCAATGTCTTCCTGGCTTGAATGTTTTCACTATATTTGAATATCATATTGTTTTAATTAAATCAAATTTCATAACCTAGAATAAATTGATTTAAAGCAAATTTCATATTAAGTTAAGTTATTAAGAAATACTGCATTTGCATTGTAAACACTACTATATTATTCATCTTTTACCAGATATATCATAGCTGTTAGTGATGATGACGTTTATCCATTTTTTCCATACGTCAGGTAATTATCAAAATTAATATATTAATCACTTTAAATGAAAGTGGAAAACACTTTTTTCATATGAGATTTTAAAAAAAATGGCTAGGGTTTGTTTTGAAAAAAAAAACAAAGAAAGAAACCATAATTGCATAGATGTTTGCATACCTTGCTGTTGGTCATTTATGTTGATTTCTCGGTCAGTGACACGGG
Source organism: Magallana hongkongensis (assembly GCA_015776775.1). Lineage (NCBI taxonomy): Eukaryota > Metazoa > Mollusca > Bivalvia > Ostreida > Ostreidae > Magallana > Magallana hongkongensis. Next base: position 50,047,016 of record CM027466.1, read on the forward strand.
GACACTACCCCCCGAGAGCTGTGTGTTTGGACAGTTCCTGAACATCGCTGCCCTCCTAAGTACGAATCTTTTATTGTAACTATCAGAATATTATTACACACCTAACTTTTTCAAACTTATCATAAGATGGTCAATCAAGTTATATTTTACTGTTTTTTAAAAGTTCTAAGATAAATTACGGAAAGTAAGACATATTAAAACTTTGTCATCGATCTTTAAGAAAACAATATTATTTAAATGTAATAATTATTTTAAAATGAATGGAGCATAAAATAATACCATGTACAATGTTTGTCATTTCAGTTTTGATAACAGTATGCGTGAGATACAAGCAACTTGATACCTTCTGGTCATCGCAGGACGCTGCTACCAAATTTCCAAAAACAAACAACGTAGCCTTAGTAATGGGTGTATTGGCCGCACTTGGTTTGAGCATTGTCGCAAATTTCCAGGTAGGGAGGTGGACTTGAATAATACCAAACTGAAGATTTCTCTGTTGTATTTCTCCCATAGAATACAGAGGATTTATTTGATCTTATAGTTACTTGCTCTAAATGAACTTGTTGAACCAAACACACTAACAGCGCTACGCGTACATTTGTATAATTGTGGATTCAGTGAGTTATTAAACTTGGTGAATCAAACTTTTGGAACAAAAATTTGTTGTTTTTTTTCGGAAATTTTATTGTCTAAAACATGGGAGTATCTCCAAAAAAAACCACCCATTGATTTTGTTCCGTTTTGAACAAAGTTTATGATTTTTTTCTGATTCAGATTAACTTATGTTTATCCGACAGTCTACTGTTATAGAAATACAACAACTTACAAAATAACTGTAACTATAAGAGTTGTTTCTTATAAAAACCCACACGTTCCTTCAAACGAGGTGATTAACATTTTCCGGAAGTAAATAGCAAAGAAGTATGTGTAACATATACCGGTATATTTTTACTAACTCATTTTAGAGTAATAAACAATATACAATGCATTTTCAATAATACCGGAAACAATTAGTCAACTGAAACGTTAGCTATTGCCTATTCATACATTAAAGTTTATTGCAATACAATGTAGTGTTCACAACTTCACCTTTATGTTTAAGTAATTCTTACAACTTCAAAACAGAAATATTTCCTGTATTCTTGATCACGGTAGGGAGCGTAGGGGGCGAGTTAGATTTACTCTATACATCGAGGGTAAAAGGAAACGATGATTACGATGAGTCGACATCAGGGCCCCACCAATTATACGGATATGGTTTCTATGTTATCGATGATATTTAGACCCACCAATATAACGGATATGGTTTTTGTGTTATCGATAATATTTAGACCCACCAATATAACGGATATGGTTTTTGTGTTATCGATAATTAATATTTAGACCCACCAATATAACGGATATGGTTTTTGTGTTATCGATAATTAATATTTAGACTCACCAATATAACGGATATGGTTTTTGTGTTATCGATGATATTTAGACCCACCAATATAACGGATATGGTGTCTGTGTTATCGATAATATTTAGACCCACGAATATTACAGATATGGTTTCTGTGTTATCGATAATTAATATTTAGACCCTCTAATATAACGGATATGGTTTTTGTGTTATCAATAATATTTAGACCCACGAATATTACGGATATGGTGTCTGTGTTATCGATAATATTTAGACCCACGAATTTTACGGATATGGTTTTTGTGTTATCGATAATATTTAGACCAACCAATATTACGGATTTAGACCAACCAATATTACGGATATGGTTTTTGTGTTATCGATAAATAATATTTAGACCCACCAATATTACGGATATGGTGTCTGTGTTATCAATAATATTTAGACCCATGCGGCTTGTATATTGCATATGTTAGATGCCCAGTCCAATTTGTGAACAATTATCTGCTTTTTTTCCTACTTACATTTAAATGGTATCCAGCTCGTTCATGTAGGTGACTCAACACAAATTAAATCAGGTATAGATAAAAAAAAAAAGAAAAAGACGGTATTTCTGTATATAGCAGTATGATATGGGAGGGGGGGGGGGTGTTTTTTCTCAATGTACTTTAAAATGATGAAATTGTAATGTCTTTCAGGTTGATCATGTCAAGTCGGTACACATCATCGGTGCTTTTTTTGCCTTCATAGTGGGAGGGATGTATTTTTATATCCAGGCGTACATTTCGTGGTCTGCTAGAGACATTCCAGGGTCGTCAAAGATAGTGCGGGTGGCACAACTTATCATCTGTGTTCTTTATGCAGTTTTTGCAATCATAGGTACTATTTCATAGAATGGCATTTATCATAATTTAAAAATTTGATTTAGTTTCATTAAAATCCACTATTTTACAATTTACAATAAACCACAAAATGCTTTTGTGATATATAAATTAAATTCATTAATAACAGTTTCTTCAGTTGTGTGGTTTTAATATGAACGTGCTTGATCTATGTAATCTTTTTATACAATTCTGTTCAGAATGTTTTCCCACTGCAAGACATTATTCTAAGACCGTCGATATAAACTTTGATTTTAAGTCTTAATTTTCCCCATAAAAAGATACAGAAGTCAGTAGTATTTTTTCTATCTTGCATTGTAGGAATAGTCACCGTCATTGTAGGTAAATCGAAGCTAGGACCCAGTACCATTCTAACCCGCGAGTGGTCGCCGGAATACGCGGTAAATATCATGACTTACTTTATTCCAATATTTTTTATACGGCTGTGAAGTATGGGTTTACAAAGAACAAAGCTTATTGAGAAATTTCATCTTAAGTTCTGTAAACATATATTGAATTTCAATTCCTCAACACCAAACTTTATGATGTATTGTGAACCTTAAAGGTATCCACTTAATATTAATATCAAAGTTAGGTTGAATTCATTGTGGAGTAAGTTAATTAATTTCCAGAATTTTAAATCATCTTCAAAACTTTTTCATGTACCCCAAAACTAAACGAATCTGTGAAGAACATTTTAGATGATTTTGGATTGTCGTATTTGTGGCATGAAAATTCTATAAATATTCATTGGTTAAAAATGAAAGTTCTCAACATATTAATAGATCAGTCCAAACAATCGTGGTACAGTGATGTACAAAATTCACCAAAAATAATAGAATTTGTAAATTATGTACTTGTAATGAAATTGAAAATGAATTCCACTATTTGTTTAACTATTCTAATATTTGTATAACAGATGCTAGAAACATGTATTTACCAAAATATTATATATCAAACCCAAATGTTATTAAATTTTAAGTATCAAACAAATACCAACTTCCCAAGATTTGTAGATTTTTAAAACAATTATTGAGAGAGTTAATTCTCCTGGTTAATGTACAAATCCTTCTTTACAATGTAATTCGTATATATTTTTTTTACACTGTAAACACAGTTTATTGAGAATAAAGTTCATTGTCAATGTCATACCTACTTCCTTTTCTAACACGGTTTCACATTCTCCCAGGGCTATGCTGAACACGTGGTGTCCACGGTGATGGAGTGGTTAGGGACTTTCCTGATCTGTGCGTTCGCCCTGACCTTTGTTCCAGAGTTCAAACAGTTAAACCTGGAATTAACATTTAAGATAAAAAATGTAGACAGTAACTTAATGCCCTCTGCATAGAGAATGTTTCGCAAAGATTTTGCGCGTTATAACATAATTCAGGGACATGTCATATAATTAAATTTTTCTAACACAGTTTTGTTTGAAACTTTAATGTCAGTGAATTCAAGTTAAATTCTTCAAATTGGAGAACATGTGTAATGTTTCATTTCCTCTCTACCGGTGACTTTGAACATTTTTCTTCCTTCCTCTCAATTTGTATTTGCACCCATTTGTTTTAATATTGGTCGCATATACATATCTCAAAATATTGATTTGTCAAAACCGTAATTGCTCACAACTGATTATACAATGTGATTATATATAGTATATGTGCAATCTTTATTTTTGAAAATAATGGGATGCTGTGTATTATTTTCAAACTTAATTTTTTTCATTGTGACTTTTACAACGTTCATCTTATTTTTTTTTTAAACAATGCCGTTCAAATCATTATTTTAAAAAACTCGCGAAAATGAAACATTTTATGCATTACTTTTAAAATATTTTCATATACAGTTGTGTATGTTTTTGAGCAAGTATTCGCATATACATTGCCAAGTAAAAGTAGCTTAATTGTTCTGTTATGAACTAATATATTTCAGCATTTTGTATTGTATAGATTAAAATTTTCTCTAAATATCTAATTAAAATACAAATTGTCGAATCACCACTTAATGAAATTGTTCATTCTCTCTAGTATTCTGGTGATATTTCCTTTTATTAATGTCCAGTTGTAGTGTTGACAAGAAATTTTTGATTGGATACATTAGTGACCATTAAACACCAAGATATGTTCACGTTGTGTGTATCTCTTGAAAATTTTGTTCTCCTTTTAACAAGCTTAAAGTTAAAAATATTACACAACAAACTCCAAGATGTACTTGTAAATGTCTCGTAACAATGTGCTATTGTACATGTAACTTAATTTACATTCATCTATACAATTACCTGTTGTAATTTCCTACTTTTATTTTTAATTTCCCAAACTTATGTATTTCTTTATTTGTCAAAATTTACATTTTCAATGCCTTTATCTGTGATAACACTACGAATCCAATGTGTAAAATATATATATAGTTCAATACATTTCATTAATGACGTAAATGACGTACTGTTTGGGCGCAAGCGTGGTTTGAATAATAATGCGAAGTGAATATAACATTAAAATGTCCATATTTTAATATTTTATCATAAAATTGCTGAAAATTGTGTTAATATAAGTAATACGAAATCATTCGTTACAGGAATCAAATATTCTGTATCCAATCCACTATAAAGCCTTAGAGTTTTGTTTTTATTTAACCACACCCCAACCAAAATTATCATCTCGTAATACTGAGAGAATGATTCCTTATTTCTTACTTGTAAACATTTTTTATATATGTACAATAATTTATAATGGAAAAAATTAATTATTAATCCAAATATATATATATATATATATATATTTATAGATATATATATATATATATATATATATATATATATATATATATATATATATATATATATATATATATATATAAAAGACAGTCTTGATGTTAGATCCGTCAACATATGGATTATCCTGTAAATGGCATTTACCTTTTGGCAGCTTGAGCAATTGAAGTTTGAATTTTGGCAAAGTGCAAGGGTTTTTTTTTAAGTTGTAACGATATGACTAAATATGTGAACTACCATGAGACTTGATTCTTTTAAATATTTATGATTGATTAATAATTTAAATGAGAGAAGCCGAAACTACTGTTCAACTTGATTGTTACAGATCAGTGTACAGGGTACTTACAGACGTTACGAAAATTACGCGAGGTGTAATAAATGTGTAATAAATGTGTAATGAATGTACATCTATAAGAAATCCATAGCCTATGAATTTAGACTAGTGCGACTGAATATAATTTATAGAAAAAATGTTAATCTGACTAATCTGAGATATGTATCTCTAGTTCATTTCTTGATGATATATCAAATGTAGCAAAAAAGCTTGAATTGATACTGAGTAGACTTATGTCGATATACATGTATTATACATGTAGCAAGAAACCACTCTCATGGTCTTGGCAATTGTATACGTGTATTTGATTTATTTATTTTTATCTAGTAAGAATGCTATTGTTATGGAATTTTCTTTAAAAAATATTTTTTTAGCAGTATAGAAGTGTGTTTGACCTGAACTGATGAACCGTTATTTAGAAAAGACAGTATCTGAATTTGTATTGTTTAACTTTGGGAAGAATCTTTTTTATTATCTCTGTCTTTTTTATATTATTGCATGTGTTTTTATAATAAGGATGCATAAAACTATGTCTGTTTTTCAATGCTATTGAATTTATTTAATAAAAATTTAATTATTATTATAAAATTTCTGTAATAAAAAGTTATTGTGACATTTCTTCTTAAAACAACGGACGTAAATTTTTGGTATGACAAGGATCGAAATTTAAAAGTATCCATATTTCGATTTGTGTTTTAGATATACCCGTTTTAGATGACGCAGATTCCGTTTTAGATAACAAAAATCAAACCTACGCCACAATCATGAATCAATCTTATTTTTACTAAAGCATCGGATATTTCACTTCCAAATCATCCAAAGATGACGTTGTGATAATCTAAAGTTAGACAATGTTGACAGTTGTGCAGATGTTATCTTTAAGAGGGAAAAAAACAAGTTACATGTAGATGATATATAGTAATATCAAATAAGAAAAAAATGATGCATAATTTCACATTATAAAGTTACTCAAGTCAACGATAATATGAAGGTTTTGTGCCTAAAAATTCATTTTTAAGATTGTTAACATTGTACATATAAACCTAATGGGAAATATTGTATATCACTAGTTCCAGCCATTTAATCGGTGATTTCCACAGTGCATATTTGAAAGAGATTTGCAGGAAGATGATGTTTAACATTTTTGTATTGAGAGAGTCATGGTTTTTCGGAGAGACGAAAACAAAAGATAGCCAACCAATAATTAAGACCACACTTCCTTGTTGCTTTGCTGTTGACCGGGAAGTTCTGTGAACTTTCGTGATTATTTGTTGCATGTCAATCTAAAAATAGGTATAACGGTACCCGGGTTTCGACTTTTTTAATGCTAATATACAAATTACATTATTCTTCGTTTGTAGATAAGCATCAAATCACTGCTGATATCATTTTACTAGAATAAGAATGCATATCCCGTGTTTAGAAAAGTTAAACAATGCAAAATCAAATATTAAACTTCTTTATTCTGACACACAGTTTTTTTTTAATTTTAGGTCGTTAGTTAGATAGTTCAGGAAATGAAAGTAGAATTGCTTTTTTGATTCTTTTAACTTCACAGATCAATTGCATAATGTCATTTTTAAAGAATTACAAATATTTCTAAAGAACTATTTTAAAAGAAAATTAGTACCATTTCTTCAAAGTTCAGACAGAATTATCATTTGGACTAGGAAAAGATAACTCATGACGGACCGGTGTATCATGGTTACCTAGTTATGTACACACGATACTGATAACGTTTTTGTTTCCTGTCAGAATGAAGAAGACACGCAGAAGTAAGAAAGACGTAAACTCAGGTAATCTACTGATCAGCTTTCTTTCTCATTTTAACTCTATAACCTATCAATTCTGTAGGGTAGGAAGTTGAAAATTGCTGTAGTAACCCCACCCCCCTTTCCGCTCGACATAATGTGCCATTTGTATTATTTTGAGCGTTATCTTAGATGTTTCTTGGATTAGAACGATTCAAATTGTCTGTCCCTTGCTACAATCGCGTTCTTCGCAGCAGCGTTATTAATTACTAAGAAAGACACTTGGTAAACGGTTAATTTAATCAACTGGACTATTCTTGGCAATTCAGTTACACAAACGTTTGAATGTTTGCATAGAGAAAGACCAGCAGATGTGTGTAGCTGTGGCCTCCTGACATCAAAGAAAATGCTGAGGGACAGACTGCATATATTCCCTGTCTTTATTGTCATTTATGTACCAGTTTCTTTCTTCATCACGTGGGTAGACTTTGGTTTTTATTAACTATAAAACTTAAATACATAAGTTCCTTAACAATGATTGAGTGTCCTATAAAAAGACATGTTAATATTACAGATATGGAATCGCTGTGTATAATGGCAACGTCAAGCCGGATTTTCCATACATCAGGTAAGAACAAAAGCTAACTCTGCTTTAAATACATGTATCTACTATCTCAAACTATGCATTGAAAATCATGGTTACCTTTACATACTGACTTAAATATCTATTATGTTATTTACACAACGGTTGATATTATAATACATTGTGCGTCGATACTTAATACCTCCTTAGCCGATTGTTTGAAAAAAAAAAGTTTAAATTTCATTGAAAAATATATGTTAAAAAATGTGTGAAATTGCTTTTCATTTCTCATGAATGTTAAAGATGTCAATCGGATGTCTATTGTCTAATGTCAACTGTATATCACATGTATTGAAAAACCTACCATAAAGTACTGTCGTTTTCTTCTAGTGATACGGGAGCCACGCCCCCGGAGAGCTGTGTATTCGGGCAACTGTTAAACATAGCGGCAGTCGTAGGTAATTGTCTTAACTGTTAAATAGAGAGACAGTTCTCGGTAATTGTCTTAACTGTTAAATATAGAGACAGTCGTTGGTAATTGTTTTATCTGTGAGAAATAAAGACAGTCGTCGGTAATTGTCTTAACTGTTAAACATAGCGGCAGTCGTTTGTAATTGTCTTCGGTATTGAATAGTCGTTGGTAATTGTCTTAGCTGTTAAATATAGAGGCAGTCGTTGGTAACTAATGTCTTAGCTGTTAAACAGGGACGTATAATATTTTACTAACGTTAGAATAAACGTCCCTAGTTAAACAGAGCGACAGTCGTTGGTAATTGCTTTACTGTTAATCATAGCGTCTGTCGATGGTTATCTTTTTTACTGTTAAACATAGTGACAGTCGTTGGTAATTGTCTTAACTTTTAAACACAGAGACAGTCGTTGGTAATTTTCTTAACTTTTAAATATAGCGGCAGTCGTTGGTAATTGTCTTAATTACTGTTACAGTGGCAATTGCTTGATAGTTAAATGTTAACCATTTTAACTAGCGCAATTATTTGTGCGCCGAAAATTGCAACTCTTAACACGTACGAAACTATAGCTCCAAGGTCGTCCATCGGAATTTTTTTAGACCGCTAGCTATAGAACTGCAGCTGAGACCATTGCAGTTCAGAGTTCTGGATTACTGTATACATAAAAGTGAATGTGTGCCCGATTTTCAAATAAGAAGCTATTGAGAACAAACGTTTTTCTGTTAAAAAGTGATATTACCATCATATATAGTTAAAGCTGCTTGGTCCGATTTTATATCAAATTTTATGCACGCTTTTAAACTACGGCTATGCTTAGTATATGTATAATTATAGACATTGCAGTAGTTTTTTCTAGTCCATTAAGCCAAATTTCAATGAAGAAAAATATGTACAAAATTTGCTAACAAACAAACGACATAAAAGGGTACCGCGTTATTTCGCCTCATATTAAATTTCACACCTGACGACGAGATGGGTATGGTTGTATTACGACTCTGACATCGCATTTAATGAAGGTAGAAATAATCAGACAAATTACAAATAAACATGTGTACGTTTTGTTCGCTAATATTTCTAAAGTTTGCTTTCTTTACAATCGATTTATAGCATGCGGGTTGAATAACCCCAGTCATTCGGGGGACGAAACCAAACGGTTTCCTTTTCTAAGAATTCCCGTGGTGCACTTCGGTTTGTTTTTTCGTTTGCCCAAAAAGAAATTATTTTTATTTACTTTGAATATTTCTAACTTTGAAAGGAGACTGATTCTGCTCGTGTAAATAGGAGAAAGTCCATAACTTTCTAAGATAAATGGTTTGTATGGAAAAAAATATGATACTGTAATAACAAAAAAATCGGACCAAGCAGCTTTAAGATTAAATACTTATCAATTATATTATAATATATTAAGTTTTCAGCTCTACAGAAATAAATAATGACTGTTACATAGTTTTGCAAAATGGCATATTTAAAAAATAAAACGAAAATCACTTTAAACGTACTGAAATATATGGTTAATGCATGTAAACATTTTAATATTCATATGCTATACTCAGAAATGAATAACAACTGGTATATCATTTTGGCGGAAGTAAGTTTTCCCGCCTTCATTTCTCGACTTCATATCCGTTCTCTCCGGATAGGTATCTTATTAAAGATAAAATGTATGGATAGAAGTTTAAAGAGGATTTGAGATCCTTCTAAGTTGACCTTTGATATAATCGACAAATATCACTTCTTTCCTTTTTCACTGATAAAACACATTTAAAATATTTAGTTACATTTACACAAAACTGAACAGAGTTTTGGTAGCTGTTTGTTTTGTTAAACAGTGGTTTGTTATGATATTGACTATTGTGACCGTCATATTGACCTGTTATAAGAAGTCAAAGGTTTCTGTTATAATTGTTTAATATAACGGCAGTAACCAGTGCCTGTTAAAATTTGTAAACACAGCAACAGTCAATATTGAATACCAAAGCAACGATATTGGGTGTCTGTTATAATGTTAAACATATCAGAAATCATCGGTATCAACAGACATTCTTCTCTGTTATAATTGGTCATCCAAACGGCTGTAATAGCTGTATGTCTTTGTAACATGAAAAGGCATCAGTTGTAACTGCTTTGTTTTAAAAATACAGCAGCAAAAATAGTGAATGTTTTAATTGAAAGCATCATTCTTCGGTGGTGTTAAACACATCGGCAGCTAACTGTGCATCTGTTAAATGTTTAACATAGCGGCTTCTATCATAAAAAAAATGAATTGGCAGTCATAGGTAGCGGCATCTGTTTGACTTGTTCAACATAGCTATGTCATAGAAACATTATCTTTTGACATATTGAACATGGCGGCAATCAACTGAATATTTAGTAAAACACACTTTAAAGGCAATAATATCGGTTATTATAGTAAGAGACTGTACCTTTGATTTCTTATTTTTCCAATGACTTGACTGTGGACCTATTTCAAACACTTTCCTTACCTTCTTTCACCTAATGGGAACGTCAATGAATAAAAGTGATGATTGATTTTGAACAATTTTGAATAATTAAATACCATATATCCGGTAATTTTCGCTATTTTCGTGACCTCTTTCAAATAGCAAAATATTGAATACGCAGGAATTATATCCTGTTTCATTTTCTGTAGGACACTTTAAAAATCGCAAAAAATTACTGACGCAAATTAAAAATGCTACATATTTTCCCCATTTTCGCAATTTGTGACACTCTAAAAATTCCAGATATACTGTATCTGACATGTATTTCTACAATTTTCCAGCAATGTTTGTGTTCTACATACGATATAAACAAATAGACACTTACCAGCGCACATGTCCTCGTAAAGCCGTTTCAAGAGTAAACAAGGTAGCCTTTGTGATCGGCCTGTTAGCAGCCTTTGGAATTAGCATGGTCGGAAACTTTCAGGTAATGCACACACTACCAAAGTGCTTGCACTGAATTACTTACGCATTCATGTATTTTTTAATCTATTTCAGTTGGAATGTTTTATCAATCATTATTATCCAAAATAATATACTTGTTACATTTTGTTATATGACAACGATTTGTTTTTTGACTACACTTTGTTAAATGAATACGCTTTGTTATTTGACTACACTTTATCAAATGATTACACTTTGTAATTGACTGCACTTTGTTATTTGACTACACATTGTTAAATGACTACTCTTTATTAGATAACTACACTATGTTAGATGACCACACTTTGTTATTTGAGTACACTTTGTTATTTGAGTGCACTTTGTTATTTGAGTACATCTTAGTTAGATGACTATTCTTAGTTAGATGACTACTCTTTGTTATATGACTACGCTTTGTTAAATGACTACGCTTTCTTATATGACTACGCTTTGTTAAATGACTACCCTTTTTAGATGACTACACTTTGCTATTTGACTTCACTTTGTTATTTGACTACACTTTGTTAGAAGCCTATTCTTAGTTAGATGACTACTCTTTGTTATATGACTACGCGTTGTTAAATGACTACACTTTGTTATATGAATACATGTTCGTGCACGTTTTACCTGTTACAGGAAGGCAACGTTTCGATTGTCCATATGATTGGAGCCTTCCTTGCCTTTGTTTTTGGTGGTGTCTACTGCTGCTTGCAAACCTATCTGTCTTTTAAACTTCCAAACATCCCAGGCTCAACGAGAAATCTACGAATAGGCAGATTGGTCATCTGTGTCCTAGATTTTGCCTTCATGGTAGCCAGTATCCTTTTACGACAACAATGTGTTAGACCAACAAAACCAAACAAATCAAATAAATAATTATACATTATATAATACACCTAATAATTATTATGAAATTAGTACATTTTCAGTATGCTGAACAATTTTTACGAAAACTCTTCGGTTACAATTTTTTTTTACTGGGGTAATTCTAGTTAATGTTAGTTTTTCCTTGATAAGACAAACAGTTTTTGTGACGTTCAGGTTCACCAAAAGTAGTTCAAGTATCAGACCCGGGTGTTGGACCACCAAGGAACCAGTAAGTACATCGATACCTATGTACTTAAAGCTGAACTATGGGACATCAAATGTCCAATTAGCTGAGGTTCTAGATGGAGAACACAACTTGTGTGATAAAATCTATCCTACATACTAGTATCACGAATCATGGGATACTGTTATAGCATGTTTACATGGTTTTTATCCATACTACCGTCAACCTTTGTCTTTGTAGGGGATGAGTGCCTGTCTGGCATCAACTATCTCCGAATGGATCATTTCGTTTTTAACTTGCATCTATGTCGCAACATTCACTCCGGAGTTCAAATATTTTGAACTGATAAAAGCAAAGGTACTTTTCCATGAACTGACCAGGAACAATGAGGTACCCGGAAACGAGAATAGCGAGACGCAGTCCAATGGAACCGTGGTGACCACCGCCATTACAGAAACAAGTGCCAAATATTAAATGCCTGTGATATATATTATCAAATTACATGCTGAATTTGTTGATATTAAATTGATATTAAAATCGGAATTGTATATAGTTTTGCTGGTAATGAATATTTGGGGAAGGCGGTTACACTAGTAGGTTTATCTTCTGCTTGTTGTTTGATGAATGAAAACAAAGAAATTACTTTATTCTTGTGTCATCAGAAAAGGTAACGTAATACAAAAAGAAAACGCAATATTACTACAAACGTCATCATATCTTGTACGAAAAGGTAGTATATTGCCTTCCCATGTTTAAAGTAAAAAAAAAATCTCAAACGCATATATAAACTATGCATAATTACATTTTGAATATCAGAAATGGTAACTTCATTTCCCAAAAGAACATGCACATAGCGCCATCTTGATGGTGAACTTCCGTTAAAATCTCAAAACAAAACGTTTTTTTAAATCCTTGAAAACCTGATCTTGAGTTGATTTATTACACCACAGTTTGATTGTTCACCTGCAGATAAGTGGCTCCGATGTACGTCTACGTTTGACTTTCCAGTGAAAGGATTTTTAATTTTAACTGTGTAACGGAGAGGGTTCATACACGGACCCCCCCCCCCAAAAAAAAAAAAAAATTAATAAATAGATTTAAATAAATATAAAACCTATGCTATCAACCGATTCTCCTTTCTTGGCTGTAGATTAACCTTTCAAATATGTAAGACTGCATAGTATTATTGATAACGGGTGGACTTAAATCAATGAAGGAGATATGAGGGTAATGTGGTGCACGGATTACAGGAGGGGGAATTTCTAAGGTAAAACACGTGAGTTTTTTTTCCCTAAATTCTTAGACAAAACTTGTGTCCTTCAGTGTTTTCAATAATTTATATATATCGTCTATGTTTGCTATATAGTCATATCCATGCCGTCTTCCAGTATGAGAGTGTTTTAAAGAGAGTTGTGATTTGGTCATAATTTGCAAGTTGGAGCATGTTTATCACATAAATCAGAATACTAGAAAAGTCCATCACATATTGTAGGCTCATAATAATTATATTCAAAATTCTGAAGACTAACTAAAAGTTTTTGTGTTGTCATTTGTTTACATATAGTTATCTTGTATAAATCAGTGCTTGCAAATAAATTGATCTCTTTTATCTTCATGCGCAGAAGATCACGTACATATAATAATCGTGGGTGTAAACTTCTATTGAAACTGTGTTACTTGACTGATCAGATACATTGTAAAAATTAATAACTGTAACAAAGAACCCAAGTCTGGGTTGCCTAGCAAAAACGAAAATTTGCAAAAAATGAAATATTAAATAATGAAACTGTCACTGAATAGGTACGATATCAGGTTAAGAAAACAATGCAACAATGATGCTTTATTGGACAGGAAGTCCGCTGTACAGCTTGCAAAATTGCTGCATGAGCACTTTAGATAACAAAAGAATTGGGGAGAGTAGCAAACAAATAATAGAACTAACATTACCTAACTTTACAGAGCGTGGGTCTGATGCAGCAAGATGAAACGTCTTTTAAGAAGACTAAAACATTCTTGGTTTTCCTCATCAATGCAATACTGATATTTCTTTCAAAGCCATTAGAAATGTTAATTTCTGATTTTGATTATATGTGTGGTTGCTTGCAGTTTTCATTGCATCAGTTTCCACCATATTCCTCCTTGGGCCGCTAGTTTTTGTCGCAGCGTCTGGCAGTCCGGCCATTGCCACTGCAAGGGTTGAAGAATGCTGGCGGACAGACTGCATCTGTTTCCTTTGTTCATTGTCATTTATGTGCCAGTGTCCTTCTGTATCACGTAAGTCAGCTGAAAAAAGTTTTGATGGTTAATAATTTTAATAATTTTATAACAATCATGTTAAACATTTTTTTGATATAATTATCGATGTTTAAATAAAGATTGACTTTGTTTTTGTTATTGCTGTTGATCATTCTCGTTTATTTCTTCATTAATATTATTGTAATTGTTTGCATAATACTTTATGATTCCTTGATAAAGTTGCTACAAATATATAAGATATGAAAATTTTTGTTTTTGTTCTTTAATCAGGTACATCATTGCGGTAGCCAATAAACACGTAGAACCGGGATTCCCATACATCAGGTAAAAATGTTTTCAGCTGCTAATGAAATATTAACTAAAACAAATCAAATAGTACTTTCACCAACACAACAAATCTAAAAAACATTAGTCAAGCAGTTCAAAGATGAGGGAAATGGTTTCAATAGTCAAAATTCACATGATAAATCGTTTTTAGAAATTTTATAAACTCTTAATCATACCATCATAGCGGATGCAAAGCTGTTTGGTGTTTTTTTGTAGTGACACGGGTACTTTGCCTCCAGAGAGCTGTGTGTTCGGTCAGCTACTAAACATAGGAGCAGTTGTCGGTAAACTACTAATAGATCTATATATAGTCATTTACCAAGTCCAATCAGTCAATGAGAACCACGTGGTATTTTGACCAATAAATACCTTTGTACTTACAATGTAAAACATTCAGCCTTTCTTATTTTGCATTTTATTTTCCTCCATAGCAATGGCGATGTTTTATATTCGGTATAAACAAATAGCCACCTACCAAAAAGACTGTCCGGTGAGAATTATAACCAGAGTTAACATGGCGGCTTTGGTGATGGGGTTATTTTCTGCCTTTGGAATTAGTCTAGTGGGAAACTTTCAGGTGAATGATTCGTTAATGAAACTCATTTTACTTTTTAATGAATTCCCAAAGTTCAACATTTCAGAATAAACCAGATATTTTCATTTGAAAATCAGTTGCCTATAATCGTTGTAGAATTAAGTACTATGCTTGGCGCGTTTCTGTGTTGGTTTGCTTCGATGGAAAGAAATATGGATAGATTTCGATTTCAATTTGTGATCATTGATATTACCAAAATACATTTCACAACAAAAAATATCTTAAGCTTATTTTTTGTTAATGATGTGAGCTTTTTATAAAACAAGTTTACATATGTACATGTATGTATATTAAGTGTGTGTAATTATGTGTGTGTAATTACAGGAGACAAACGTTGTGGTTGTCCACCTGATCGGAGCTTTCTTTGCTTTTGGGATGGGCTTAGTCTACTGCTGTTTGCAGACCTACCTGTCTTTCAAACTACCAGACATCCCAGGCTCAAGCAGAAATCTACGAGTAGGCAGACTGGCCATCTGTATTCTGGACGCTGTCTTTATATTAACTCGTATCCTTGCAGTCTTGGTTCATACCTTTTGTTTAATTTAAGCTGATGAGCCCAAACGAATTCGGCAATTTTTAAAAACTTTTTAATTGTGTTATTTACAGTTGAATTTTTATTAAAATTGGTAAATCAAAGCAGCTTGTTTGTATATTGAATATATCTAATTAAAATCAGCTGATTTTAATCAGGTTGTTGTAAACATAGATTTTTTTTATGTTTTATTGTTTCATTAATCAGGAATAAAAAGATGTACCTATTATAAGACAAACGAATAAGGACATGAGTGTTTCATTGTTAAAGGTCGCAATTTTACTTCGGTGTATGTATGAAGATACTACTGTACAACAATATTTTACCATTTATATAAAATTTAAAGTTTAAAAAAAAAGAATGCCGTAATTTTTTACAAATTAGTATTGAATGCTTTTTTCCTTTATAAATTAAAGTTATGATTGCTGCAGCCTTCACGATTGGCGAAAGGCCAAACAACCCTCGGAAATGGACACCTGATGAACCGGTATGTATTGATGACGTTTCCACCCCGGGATCGGCATTCGGGGGTACTTTTCTCGAACTTTTTTTTCTTTCCATACATATATAAGTATATTAATTCTACATTATTTTTACCATTTAAATCTTTTCTGCAAAATTCAAATTTCTCTAAAATTTACATTATGAAATTACCAGAAATATGCCTCAGACCCCCTGGCAAACTCAAATAACCGTCGGACCCCCTCCCTCTCTGGAAAAATTTCTGGATCCGTGCTGAGGTTGAATTGATAAAATCGGTCATACTCGGTTATATTCATAAACACAGTTAATGGGCAGAGTGGGGTATGAAAAATGTCTTTGCAGATGTATGGTGCTCATCTGACGTCCACTATCTCCGAGTGGCTGATGGCGTTCCTTACCTGCCTGTATTTGGCCACATTCACTCCAGAATTCAAGTACTTCGAATTGATTAAACCAGAGATAATGTTTCGAGATACGCCCGGTGTGTCTACGATACGGATCACCAAGGATACAGAGCCACAAACCAGTGATGGACCAGTGAAGTTCAGTGAAGGACTAACGTAAAACATTGAGAATATATTTGTGTTAGGTGCATGCTGTGTGTAATGTGCAATAATTTTTATTACATGTATATATTGAATGTGCATATTATAACAGAAGGTTTTTGGGTGCTTTATACGAGTACGGTGTTATTTTATGTTTGTTTTCGATTGATGGATGGACATGTAGATCTACAGTGTAACGATGTCATATTGATATAGGGTCTTAAGAATCAGTCCAGAGAACTCTCAAATTAAAATAAATATGGGTTAAACGAGTTTTTCGATCTCTTTGATTTGTCACATGAACAGTTGGATGGTTTTTTACAAGAGTGTTGTCCCCTAGTGGGCTTCTGTAGCCTCTAAGAACTTACTAAGCTTAATCTTAATTTAAAACATTTTTGTTAAGTAATACTTTGTTCTTTTTAACTTTAATACAAGAATCCAATAAGTTGCCTGTAGGTGTCGATTCTGAAAAAATAATGGATAGAAAATTGTCCATTATTAAAAATAATGGACAGAGACAGGTAAACTATTAACCTACTGGACAGCCAAAAGTAAATAGGAAATAAGAATAAAGACATCAGATTTGCAAATAAAGAACCATTTTTAATCTTTTACACCTTGGGAGCGACACAGTATAGAAACACTACAACTTACTAAATATTCAATATGCTATATATCTACTCCATTTTTTTCAGAATCACGAATCAAAATTTATCCACTTTATCATATTAAGGTGCCTCACTACACCTTGAAATAGTTTCTCAAATCAGTAGAAAATTACTTGATAGAAAGCATGATGGATAAGAAGTATATATGTCAAATGGGCGAAAAAAATGTGCAATTTTAGATAAAAAACGATATTTTCAAAAATTTCATTCAGTAAACAAAAGCCCCATGTGGATTCGAACTCATGACCTGCGGTTCACAAGCCTGATACTTTAACCACTAAGCTATGACGATATATACATCTGAATTGATGATACAAACAGTTTAACAAATCATTTAAATCGCCATCTTGTGACGAATGTCTTAAAAAGTATAAGTCCCGGTGTAGTGAAGTACCTTAATTACTTGTAAGCACTAATCAAATAATATATGATCAAAACGTAGAGTAAGAAAAAATGTCACTGCACTATATGAAAATCATATTCTTCATTTATAAAATTAAACCTTGACCCTCAACCTCCTCCACAACCCTGGAAGAACTCGTCTGAGCCTGTCAAAGCTTACTTTGTTTTGGTTGGTTATAATCTTTCATCAAATGATTTTGTAAGTCTTATCAAAATTTGGCACAGCATTCCCACCCTGTACATCAATATCACTTACAGCAGCGTCAATATACGCTGCTGAGTGAGTACCTCTTTAATGCTCTCCTATGGGCGGGGGAAAGGGGAAAAAAGACGTTATTGCAAAACGTTTTGCTTTACCGTCTTTATTACCCTTTCCGCCGCACATACTCTCCCCAGAATGAGATGAGATGTCTGTGTGACTTAGATGACGAATTAATAAATATGAAATTTCACAGCACAGCTTTACAAACCTCTTGCACATTTCTGAAACTGTCCAGTGTTAAGTGACAGAAAAGTTCTACCCAAGACTGAATTTATTTTGTAAAGTTCAAAAATATATTTATCAGCATTGTCAACAAGTTTACCTGATACTGTCCATTCTTAAACCAAAGAAGGTAATGTTTTAAGTTGGATATTGGCCTCAGACTGTCCATGGTGTGAGAGAAAGAATTTTCTCGGCCCTAAGGGTCTCGATCAGTTCTCTCTCAAACAGAATGGACAGTTTTCGGCTTATATCTTTTACATGATCATATTCGGTTTCGTTTTATACCGATTTGAACAGAAAAGGTCTATAGTTATCTATTTGAAGTGACAACAAATATATTTGGATGGATCCCGAAGTAAATACGCTAAATCAAAAGGAATACAAACAAAAAGCGCAAGACTTAAAGGTTTTAATACTTTCTCAGAAATTTAAATACAATACAATAGTCAGGCTATCCAGGACTAACTTTTTTCATGTAAAAATAGACCAGTATGACATATCACATTTGGCGTCCACGTTGCATTCGGATACCAAGGAGATGGGGACCACACATGAAGCTGACTGATGTCTACGGATTCTTATGGTGGAAAGCCGAGGTCTATACAGATTGAACACTGGACTCATGTTTTGTGACTCTTGAATTCTAGCCGACTTGTTCCAGATTCCAGACTCCGGAGCCATTCAACACCTTGAGATAACAGACAACAGACAGTACAGCCTCTTGATCATGGTTTTAAATCATTTAATCCTATCCATTTATCCGAATAAATGAAGAACCCTTAAAGTGGACTTTTTTATTTCTTTGGGACAACCCACTATCACATTTTTTTGGTGGCATGTAGACTGTATAAAGTGATAATAAGGAAATCGACATTGAAATTGAAAGTAAAGGTTAGCTGTAACTTTTTTATTGTCAAGATTGTTGGATGAGGCTGCCCCCCCCCCTCTTTAAAAAGCACAACTCTTTTAATTATAATTACAATTACAGATTTTAAAAGCATAAAATGCTTTCTTTGGTAATTTATAAAGGTTGTGACATTGGAGAAAAAATACAATGATCGCTATTTTCTTAACCCGCGTGAATCATCAAAGAAAGCATTTTATGAATAATTTTTATATTTTACATAAACATCTTTCTTTTAACAAATAAATAAATTGATATGCAAGAAGTAAGTAAAATTCACTAAATTACTGTTAATGTACATCTGTAGGTTAGCTAAAAGAAACAGCAAAATCGTCTCCTGTGGGAGTTTTAGGTCGCTGTAAGGTTTGACCAATCGATAAAAGGAGCGTGTAGATTTCAGTCTGCCTGTTTTTATAGAGCTATGAATTAACTATACGTTTTCATAAGAAATAAAGGGAACCATATCGGTAGATGTAAATATAATTTTATGAAAGCATACAGTTGTTAAAAGATGTGCACAAATCTACGTGGTTGGTGTCTTCATGAAAGTGTGAGGGGTCCAGTCGGTATGTACACGAGAACAAAAGCATCATTTAGTTGCAGTGGTCCTTATTCAAAAAGGCGTAAGCGAAAATAAGTGGATTTTCTAACCGAAAACAATTCTCTACTTTTTTCTTAAGTGAACTAAAACAAATGTAAAAACTCTTTTTCATATAAATTGTTTTTCATTTTTAAATATTTTGTTGCGTTTCACGTGAAATTTTTACCTTGAATTCGGATTATTGTTGCTTTTACTAAAGTGATCGAACTATATGAAATGCCTTCCTTATATTTTGATGAACAGGTAGCCTCTAAGAACTTATTAAGCTTAATCTTAATTCAAAACATTTTTGTTAAGTAATACTTTGTTCTTTTTAACTTTTATACAAGAATCCAATAAGTTGCCTGTAGGTGTCGATTCTGAAAAAATAATGGATAGAAAATTGTCCATTATTAAAAATAATGGACAGAGACAGGTAAACTATTAACCTACTGGACAGCCAAAAGTAAATAGGAAATAAGAATAAAGACATCAGATTTGCAAATAAAGAACCATTTTTAATCTTTTACACCTTGGGAGCGACACAGTATAGAAACACTACAACTTACTAAATATTCAATATGCTATATATCTACTCCATTTTTTTTTTCAGAATCACGAATCAAAATTTATCCACTTTATCATATTAAGGTGCCTCACTACACCTTGAAATAGTTTCTCAAATCAGTAGAAAATTACTTGATAGAAAGCATGATGGATAAGAAGTATATATATGTCAAATGGGCGAAAAAATGTGCAATTTTAGATAAAAAACGATATTTTCAAAAATTTCATTCAGTAAACAAAAGCCCCATGTGGATTCGAACTCATGACCTGCGGTTCACAAGCCTGATACTTTAACCACTAAGCTATGACGATATATACATCTGAATTGATGATACAAACAGTTTAACAAATTATTTAAATCGCCATCTTTTGACGAATGTCTTAAACAGTATAAGTCCCGGTGTAGTGAAGTACCTTAATTACTTGTAAGCACTAATCAAATAATATATGATCAAAACGTAGAGTAAGAAAAAATGTCACTGCACTATATGAAAATCATATTCTTCATTTATAAAATTAAACCTTGACCCTCAACCTCCTCCACAACCCTGGAGGAACTCGTCTGAGCCTGTCAAAGCATTCTTTGTCTTGGTTGGTTATAATTTTTCATCAAATGATTTTGTAAGTCATATCAAAATTTGGCACAGCATTCCCACCCTGTACATCAATATCACTTACAGCAGCGTCAATATACGCTGCTGAGTGAGTACCTCTTTAATGCTCTCCTATGGGCGGGGGAAAGGGGAAAAAAGACGTTATTGCAAAACGTTTTGCTTTACCGTCTTTATTACCCTTTCCGCCGCACATACTCTCCCCAGAATGAGATGAGATGTCTGTGTGACTTAGATGACGAATTAATAAATATGAAATTTCACAGCACAGCTTTACAAACCTCTTGCACATTTCTGAAACTGTCCAGTGTTAAGTGACAGAAAAGTTCTACCCAAGACTGAATTTATTTTGTAAAGTTCAAAAATATATTTATCAGCATTGTCAACAAGTTTACCTGATACTGTCCATTCTTAAACCAAAGAAGGTAATGTTTTAAGTTGGATATTGGCCTCAGACTGTCCATGGTGTGAGAGAAAGAATTTTCTCGGCCCTAAGGGTCTCGATCAGTTCTCTCTCAAACAGAATGGACAGTTTTCGGCTTATATCTTTTACATGATCATATTCGGTTTCGTTTTATACCGATTTGAACAGAAAAGGTCTATAGTTATCTATTTGAAGTGACAACAAATATATTTGGATGGATCCCGAAGTAAATACGTTAAATCAAAAGGAATACAAACAAAAAGCGCAAGACTTATAGGTTTTAATACTTTCTCAGAAATTTAAATACAATACAATAGTCAGGCTATCCAGGACTAACTTTTTTCATGTAAAAATAGACCAGTATGACATATCACATTTGGCGTCCACGTTGCATTCGGATACCAAGGAGATGGGGACCACACATGAAGCTGACTGATGTCTACGGATTCTTATGGTGGAAAGCCGAGGTCTATACAGATTGAACACTGGACTCATGTTTTGTGACTCTTGAATTCTAGCCGACTTGTTCCAGATTCCAGACTCCGGAGCCATTCAACACCTTGAGATAACAGACAACAGACAGTACAGCCTCTTGATCATGGTTTTAAATCATTTAATCCTATCCATTTATCCGAATAAATGAAGAACCCTTAAAGTGGACTTTTTTATTTCTTTGGGACAACCCACTATCACATTTTTTTTTGGTGGCATGTAGACTGTAAAAAGTGATAATATGGAAATCGACATTGAAATTGAAAGTAAAGGTTAGCTGTAACTTTTTTATTGTCAAGATTGTTGGATGAGGCTGCCCCCCCCCCCCCCTCCCCTCTTTAAAAAGCACAACTCTTTTAATTATAATTACAATTACAGATTTTAAAAGCATAAAATGCTTTCTTTGGTAATTTATAAAGGTTGTGACATTGGAGAAAAAATACAATGATCGCTATTTTCTTAACCCGCGTGAATCATCAAAGAAAGCATTTTATGAATAATTTTTATATTTTACATAAACATCTTTCTTTTAACAAATAAATAAATTGATTGCAAGAAGTAAGTAAAAGTATAATACGTTTTCATAAGAAATAAAGGGAATCATATCGGTAGATGTAAATATAATTTTATGAAAGCATACAGTTGTTAAAAGATGTGCACAAATCTACGTGGTTGGTGTCTTCATGAAAGTGTGAGGGGTCCAGTCGGTATGTACACGAGAACAAAAGCATCATTTAGTTGCAGTGGTCCTTATTCAAAAAGGCGTAAGCGAAAATAAGTGGATTTTCTAACCGAAAACAATTCTCTACTTTTTTCTTAAGTGAACTAAAACAAATGTAAAAACTCTTTTTCATATAAATTGTTTTTTATTTTTAAATATTTTGTTGCGTTTCACGTGCAATTTTTACCTTGAATTCGGATAATTTTTGCTTTTACTAAAGTGATCGAACTACATGAAATGCCTTCCTTATATTTTGATGAAACAAACTCTCTCTCTCTCTCTCTCTCTCTCTCTCTCTCTCTCTCTCTCTCGTTATAATTATTACGTGTATATGTATATAGATAGGGAGGTTTGGGTTGATTTATCGATATTCCTGATAGTTTAGGAGAGTTATCTCACTTGAATTAATCAGCCGGAGTTAGCCTTCCTGTATTTGGGAATTCCCTCAGTATCGCTCAGGTTCTTTGATTGAAGGGACGTGCCGTGTGAATATATATAGGTATAGGTAGGTAAATTGAGTGTTTACGCTGGGATTAGATGTACATATATATACCAGCTAGATTGGTGCTGCTGATCTGAAGTGTACATGTACTTGTGTTCTGACATTGGCATATTGTTTTCCGAATCTTCGGAACTTTTTTCTTGGAAGTTTTAAAAATCGCAGGTAGGCAGACTAATCGAAAATGGGGAATTCCTGCTATGTACTTTTGATAATAAGCAATGTTTTTCGGTATAATTATTGTTATTGGCAGTGACTGTGAAGCTAATGCATGACCTCAGTCTCCATAAATATATTATTGATTGATATATTTTATCTGTTTATTTATTTCATCGAAAACTTGATTTTTCCGGAGACATGTCAAGTGTATTTATAGAAAACTAGGTCACATGATGAATCAGAAAATGGGCAGAAGTGGGGGCGACTAAAGCGTCAAATATCCGATGATTGTACCATACCTGTGGGTCATTACTGTCATCAGTTCAGGTGTGGTAGAAATAAACAAAGGTCAAAGCGTGTGGGTCTTTTACTCATTTGCACCAAAACACCCGGGAACAGGTAAATTGCGTAAACGCACGGTGTAGGCAGCTTGCAGATTGGACTGTCAAGTTCTCAGTTTGTATATATAGTTTAGTATTGGAATGTCATAGTGGTATAAAATCAATGTGAAAGGGTTCTGGGGGTAATCTTTTAACAAACTGTTCTGATTGAGTTCCTTTACACAAAAGACACGCTGTTCTTTTCATTTGTTGGTGAATTTTCGTGACCTTGCTGGAGATTGTATCTGTGAAACAGCCCGTGGTTATCAATCTAATTGCTACAGCAGTTCTAAGTTATTCATCAACCCTGGTTAATAAAAACTTAGCTGCTGTTTTTACGCTCAATTCATGTCTTCATAAGATAAACAAAGAAAAATGGAGAATGTATTTATTAGATAAAATAATTTGTCTTGAAAGAGGGGGAGATAGTAGTGAATGTTTCTCTCTCTCTCTCTCTCTCTCTCTCTCTCTCTCTCAAGTTTACAAGGGATTTGATTTTAAATTCACCTGACTGCTTATTTCCCAAAAATCTGTGAAATATTTTTCTTCATCTATTATAATTGGACATACAACTTGCATGAAATGAAGTCCTTTTTCTTGTCAGGAGTTTCTCCCTAATATAATTATATTGACCACAATGACAGACGTATATGGCGTACAACTGAATAAATCTCATTAATCAACTCTGTGATCTATCAGTCTGGGCTAGGATATGTCAGTGACCATGCATGGCCGACCTTCTTGGTTATACTGTGTATACATTTGATTTATAAGTGTCTGAGCAGTTCCACAAGTTCTATTGATTGTATTGTATAGTGTATGGGTGAATATATTGCTCTGTCCCCAGTCCTTAACGACTGATGTGATTGTGCATGAATCTGACCACTTCTATGGTGCATATTGGTACATAGTTTTCTTTACTGACCACAATTAAGTATAAGTTCTTGTATGTTTATTTGCCATGACTAACAAGGGTGTCTTATTCTTTTTTTTATAGGAACAGAGTGTTGAGGAATTTTAGTGAAGAAACTGAACAACGAAGTTAAAATATTAGTGACCATCTTATATTGTGGATTAAATAAACTATCTAAAGAATTTAAGGGAGCATCATTCTACCCATCAGGCACCATGTTCCTGGCAGCCAGTTGGTGCATGGGTCGCTTCATGTGGCTTCTGCCCATATTCACTCTAGGATGGCTCTTTGTGTCAATGACAACCACGTAAGTAAACTGAGAGAGAGAGAGAGAGAGAGAGAGAGAGAGAGAGAGAGAGAGAGAGAGAGAGAGAGAGAGAGAGAGAAGATTTTTAACATAGAGATTTAGTCAGTAAGGATAATATATAGGCACAACATTTTGCTTTAAAGAATATGAATCATATCACATTAATTATAGCAAGAAGGGGTAGTAATTACATAATATTTATATACATGTATATTAGAATATATATGTAGATATCTTGCCTGTCAAGATGACATTTTTTTTTAAAAACCATGTTTACATCATATGCTAAATGTATAAAGTACACAATATTTTTTATACATTGTATAGAAACATTTATTTATATTCTAAATACCTGGTATTTTCAGTTATGGTATTGCAGTGGCACTTAATCACACCTTTCCTAATTTTCCATACATCAGGTGAGTTATTTTAGTACCTTGTCATTGGTTTTTTCCCCTTGAAATAATATTGATTAAAACTTGTACAGAACACCATATTGTTACTGATCATACTAACAGTGTATACTGATAAAAGAAATTCAGATTTCTGAAGCTAGCAGGCATTTTCCCTGTTAAAGCATCCATTCTTCTTAATTGTAGGATATCATTTGTCTCCATTTATTACCTAGATAGTAGATTTAGAAAATATCTATAAAAATGACAACATTGTACTTTTACTAAATGACCTCAGGTCATTGACCTGTAATAAAGTTGTCTCCATGGTAAAACAGGAATAATTTATATATGGTATTCAGGAAAATATTATGCCAAGTATGGTTAAATAAGAGAGGACAAATGACTTTAATAATAATTGGGTTTATTCTTACTGCAGAAATTAATTGAAATGCATGTTAATAAATTGTCATCCTTGCAGCTACACAGGTGTGGAAGTTCCGGAGAGGGGAATATTTACATTTTCAATTGCTGTCACTGCCATTATGCGTAAGACATCCTTTTTTTCATTAAATTTGAATAAAACAATTAAAAAGGAAAGAAGGGCACATGGAGGATAGCTTTTTGACAAGATGAGATTGTACCCACCGTTGCTGAGTGTTTAACTGTCTGACAATGGCTGACACTGTTTGATCTCGATTTGGAATTGATGCTCTCTTATGAAGTGGTACTTGACCAGTTTGTTTCCGTTATGACTGTTTCCATGTTGTTTTCATGTTAAGATTATCAAGTATCTCAAGTGTGAATTGGGTGTAGTGTGAATTATATAAGTTCATACCTTCTTCATATTGGTGTGAGATTATTGCATGTAGCTTACTAGTCTTACTTGATGAATTTTAAATGTATGATTGCATGAAATTAAAATGTGAGAAAAAATACCAGAAGTATGATAAATATGTAACTTGTATTCCTTTTTAATGTGTACATAAGTGTCTTCTGGCTTAAACATGGGTAAGATTAGACTTTAATGTGAACTTTGGTTTTAGATTTTTTACAAGGACTTTTAAAAGTTGCTTAATTTCAATAATTAATTTGTTTGACATTGTAAATCAAATCATACCTTGAACATTTATTGACAGTTGCTGCCAATGCAGAAATGCGATTTCTGTTTGTGAAGGAAATTTTTCATGAAAAAAAAATGAACAAGAAATGGAAGAATACAAATGTAGCTGGACTTGTGCTGGGGCTCATCTCCTCCTTTGGCTTGCTCCTGGTCGGATGTTTCCAGGTAATCAGATCTTACAGTGTGCAATGAATATTGCAGTCCACCTTTGGTATCCCAGAACCCTCACAGTCCACATACCATAGAAACCAGATATTTAGATCTTAGATTTTAGGTTTGCCGCATATGAAGTATGAGAAAAAAAAAAAAAAATTAAATATTTTTCATCCTTTAGATTGTTTAATATCATTTCCAAAGTATTAAATCATAAGAGCTAGTATAAGTACATTATCAAAAGAAAAATTAATGGTCTTGCATACCCATTTGACATATTCAGTGAAATATGTTCTTTTATTCCTCTGACTTCATTTTGGGTCAATACAGTAAAAACAATGTATAAAACAAATCTAACATTTTCTTTGAAATGCCATTTCTCCCTATATAGACAGAAAATGGAGACAGCTTACTGATGTATATGCAAAGCCTTAATGGAAACATCTTTCTATATCATTGTGCAAATTGTGCCTGTTAGCATATGGAAATTGCATCAAATCAATAGAAGCAAAACCCACATTTAACAGACAAAAGTCATCATAATCCACATCAGGATTTTGGTAGAATTCAGTTCATGCTTAAACAGGAGTGAATGCTGCCTCCCAATTAATTCCTGTTATGTATCAGCATGATTTTGATCATCATCATCATCATCATCATCAAAAGTATTAGTTCAATTCTCATTCTTGTACACTTACTTATGTACACAATAGTTTAAACATAGATGACTGATGTCTTTTGACAGGTGGATGTGATGAAACCTCCCCACTACTTTGGAGCCTTTCTCTGCTTTGTGATAGCCATTGTGTATCT
Organism: Magallana hongkongensis; assembly: GCA_015776775.1. NCBI lineage: Eukaryota > Metazoa > Mollusca > Bivalvia > Ostreida > Ostreidae > Magallana > Magallana hongkongensis. Next base: position 50,074,515 of record CM027466.1, read on the forward strand.
ATGGTTACAGACAGTCATCACTTGGAAACTGAGACATGTGGCACAAAAGCCACAAGATGGGAAAGTTTGGAGGGCTATCCGACTGTTTGTTTGGATCTGGCAAATCCTAAATAGTGCTGCCTCCACCATATTACTTATCTTATGTATCCTTTGATGTGTGTCATACAGAATTTAAAACAGAAATACAGTAGAAGTTATGCAAATATATTGAAATGCAATTTTGTTCTTTGTTCTTGCCTGTGTTTCCTTAATTTGCATAGTTTCTGTATCTAAGGCAACGTACAAAATGCAGAGGAAGTTAAACATGGGAACTAAATGGGTAGGATTCTTGATTTCTTGATCATCTCTCTCTCTCTCTCTCTCTCTCTCTCTCTCTCTCTCTCTCTCTCTCTCTCTTTTTTCAAACATATTATTATATGTTCATGAATTTGCAGGATACACTACGGGGTGTGTTTTTGTTGTCCACAACAACAGAGTGGTTACTAGCCTTCTCAATCATGTTCTTTGTGCTAACATTTATCCCTGGCTTCAAACGTTTGAAAGACATCAAAGTTAAAGTGAGCTTGGATAAAGGTGAAAAGTCAGGACCACCTCCCAATGGAGAACAGGTACTTTTAGTCTGAATGCAGCTTATCTTTCTCTATAAACTTGTTTTCCTTTAACAAAAGAGAATATTTCCAACTGGGTATAATTGCTCATATATCTTTATAAATTGAACATACCGGTACTTGGTACTTAACGTAGCAGTATATTTTGTATTCCTTTTCAAAATAATTTGTTATTCAAAGGAATAATTAAAAAAATTTGGCTCCAAATGCGCTAATCTATGAATACAGAATATAATATAATTACTCTCTCGGTAGGATTGTGTTTTTAAATATTGAGTGTGCCAAAGAACTGCGAACGTTAACGCCCGTTTCCCGCCTACACTTTACATCCAAATATTTTCAGAATTTTTGTCAAATATTCAAAAACTAAGTTTTTTACTATAAAGTATAATCAAATCCTAACCAATTTATATCAAAAGAAAAAATTGAATCAAATAATTAATTTTTAAACAAAAGTTTTGCTAACAGGGGGTCTTTAAAATTTTCATTGAAATCGATCTCTATGAGTGAGGAAAATATCATTTAGGGGCCAATATGTGCATAAAAACTTAATTTTCACATGTTAATGTTGGATATGAAAGCAAATTTTCATTTTAATTCATATTTGTTAATTATATTTTGAAACGTTACAAAGCAAAATGCTTTTTTGGAATGTATTTTGGTCTGTAGACATATGTCCCCCCCCCTCCCGTGAAACAACAAACCCTTTGGTATAAATATGCTAAAAAACAATATATATAATCCCTGAAAGGGAATTTTAGTTTCACAGTGGGAAAAGATGTTTTATAAAAAAGAAAATTTCATTTTATTTTAGTTTCTATTATGAAATGAGCTATTTTATCCCAAAATACATGGTAATCTCTCTTTGTATGAACAAATCGTTGATATTTTTAAAATGAAAATATACATTAATGTTTACATTATTATAAAAAAAATTAATTTAATTACTAGACAGTTATCAAAAAATGACTTTTAGTGAGGCGGCTAGACAATGCTATCATTCGCAGTCCTTAAATATGTTTACAGTACTCAGCTGTAATCATCAAATATAACTGCTGCATTTTCAAATTTATACCAATTATTTATTGCCTATTACAATTTAACTTGCATGGGTTCCATCTGTATCAAACTTGTAACTTGCTCAAAAAAGCAATTCATGCTTCAATTTATTATTTTTATTTTTTGGCTATTGTTTTTTAAGAATATTGGTTAAAGAACTATATATGATATTAGTCGAGTTTGGCCCCCAAAATTCGCTATTTTTAAAACGATTCAGGTACATTAACTTGTTGTGTTATTTTATAAAAGAGTTGACATGACATATGTTTTTCACCCATTTATTTGATTTATATGCACTCACTGGCAGTATATGACGTCAGAAATGACGCTATTTTTATAATTCAATCAAAATCAACCAACAATTGACATTTTTCTTATCTATTTTCAAATGGGAAATATAGAGCGACTCTTTGAACAAGAACGAACTTTTTGTCACTTAATAGTATTGGAAAGATACATCTTTGGTGAAAATATTTTGTTTGTTCAAGTAGTCGCTCAATGTTTTCTTAAAGAAAAACTGCCTTAAAACAAGCCGTTTTATGCTAAAAATGAGAAAATGGCGGGAAATGGTAAACTTTATGATGTCATATTTTTAAATTGTGGGCACTAAAATCAAAATGAAAATTATGAAAAAACTTCAAATGTAAATTTGTACAAATAAAACAAAGAATTACAGTAAAATGACAATGTTCATTTTAGCTAGGGGGCCATTTTAGGCTCAAACTATATATAGTCCTTTACCTTACACTGGCATTTACTTTATTAATAAGTGAATTTCAAGTGAGAGAATTAATTATGTTCATATTATATTCTGAGAAAGGCTTGACACAATTTTATGTCCAGTACTTTACCTCAATCGCATTTGACTTTCATGTAAACACTAAAGAATTCACATTAATTTCATTCACATTAAATACATGCAGGATAACTTTTAAGGTGCATTCTTTTACACTGGGCAGTGCATGTATTGGAATAAACAGTGAATAGTTACACAGATGAACTTCCTGATAAATTTCTTTGTGCATTTTTGTAAAATATACATGCATGACTATTAAAATTTGGCCATTGAATAAATTTACAGGTTTAACAGATCCTAGTAAGTAAATTGTAGCAAGTCAAATTCGAGATCCTTGTAAAAGCATGATCACAGTGAATGTTTTCTTAATTGGAGCATTATTACCTTAGAAAACATGATGATAAGTAATTGCTAGTGTTATAATCAAGGGCTAGAACACTAATTGTGAACCAGTTTGGTAGAGAATGTTATGATAATTTTGTCTGATGCATTAAGTTTATATTGGACAGCATGTACGTGCTAGACACCAATTTGATAAAATTTGTTTCCACCTGTGTATAAATATATATCTCTATATGTACATGTGTTTGTTCTAAAGGGGTGAGAATATTTATGCAACTTTAATTTTTCATTTTCAGTTACCTGGTACATGTGTATATAATAACTTTTTTGCTTGCTACTTAATACTTTAACCATATGTTATGTGTGTATTTATTTGATTTGTAAAGATTGACTCATCATTGAATGTGCTGTGAAGTGGGTATATTGGATATTTAGAAGTTATAAATAATTGGCAGAACTTATAATTTACTTATATACTAGGTGAATGAATATACATGTACAGTAATTTCTATACAAGTCATCCACCACATCATTGATTTCATCATACAATATGCTTGATTTTTATTTTTTTATTCAGCAGGAAATGAATGACAGGGAAAGGCTTCAGCCAGAAAAACAGGAAGTTTAATCGGAACCCATCGTGATAGTAATCCACTGCTCATGTGTTAATTGATACACCATACTTGTGATGAGTATTGGTGTCATACCGTACCTGTGGTGTGTAATTTAACTTACGGTATGTGATCCATATACTTGTGAACCACATTTGTACTTAACCTCTTCATATGATGTGTATATGTGCTACATGTACTATAGTATATGATTCATCACATGTACATATACTTGTGATCCATATTGATTTTACCCATGAAGGGGTTATACAGCGCCACTCAGCCCAAGGCAGGGAATGATGATTATAAGAGTCAGAGAGGGTGAGGTCTTTCTGTACAGCGCCATTCCTCAACCAGGAATACCAAAGACCCAAAATCTGCAACATTTCTCATCTGGAATCAGGAATAATAAAGGCATGAAATCTAGTCCTAAGCAACTAATTGGATTTTATCTTCTTCAAAGCTTGTAATCATGTTTTCATTGGTCCTCAGAAAGTTCTAGCAAAATTTTTAAGTATATTTTTTGTTCGAAAACTAAATAAATTCAATAAATTCAGGATTGATAAGAAAAATTAAAAGAACAAACTATTTTTTGACAAAAATCACTTTGATAATATTGTACAAGATTGTATTTTTCCAAAATATTTATGCCTTAAAAAAAGTTAAAAAGCAGCATCAAGATTTGTAACATAGAATATTATTTTTAAATGGGATAGTTCACACATTTATTATTAAAGAGCATTTTACAATTTAAAATGTCTCATAATTATCTTAATTCCCAAAACCTTTTCTGTTGCATGTTCCTGTATATTGTTCCATGTTCATGTATATATTAAACCATAAGTATTTTTCTACCTGTATTATTTATATTTGTCTTTACTACATGTTTTTTGCTGCAGCAATATATATTCATGAACAAGCCTACAGATTTATACAGACTTTTTGCAAAAAGTATTTCGCTACTGGTTTTTTTACTTTATCCAAAACAAAATATCCTCCCAAAAATAGTGTCAATGCGTGGAAATCAGAAATGTATTACTTGTATAAATGTTGTTTGTTTCTTCATTCCACTTTTATATTTTAATTGCCTATTTTTTATCAGACAAAATGTTATTACAGACCAAATTACTTTTTGCAAATTGAAGAAGGCTAGCAAGACAGTTTACTGTTTTATCAGAGACTATACAGTGCTATATAATATTAAAATTTTCTATTCTGTATCATAGGTGTCTGAACATGTCCCATAGATTTTTGTACAGCCATGTACGTGCACATTTGTACAGGTACACTTTAAATATGAACCTGTCAACAACCACCTAATCGATAATTCATTGAATAGTTTATGTCGATCTAATAATTCAATTAAACCACAGGCACCGGACATTATATATTTTTCTCATAATAAATATGCACCTCATAATAAATATGCACCTCATGATAAATATGCACCTTCTACCTATAATAATAACTGTATATTAATAGGTAGAGCATATATTTTTTTTATTATGAGAAAAATATACTGTATTATAAGGTGGAAAGTGCATATATTTTATTATGAGGAAAATATATAACGTCAGGTGCCTGTGAATTAAATCTGTAATCAAATCTGATAGGATTTTTTTTATATGTATATATGCACTATATGACACATGCTGATGTTTAAAACACATCCCTTTTTAAAACACCCATCTTTATTGCCTAGTTTTTCTATTTTTTTTCTTATCCACACATTTCTTGTATTTGTGTAAGGGGTTTACTTGGTATTTAGTAAATTCAGTTCCTGAATTTTCCCTGTGGCATATGTTCCTGTTGCAGCAATATCAGCATAATCTGTCTTGAGTTTTGTGGGTGTTTTTTTTTTTTTTATTGATTTAATTTTGAAAAGATGCATACAATTTTTTTCTCAGAAGAATATGTATATATATTTCTTGATGGTTGTGTATTTTGTCATACATTATAGGTACTTGCCCAAATATTTGTTAAAAAAAACTAAAATGGGAACCTTTTCAGTTTGCTCATAAAAAATTCTTCCAGCTCTTTTCTACCTCCGTGTAAATAAATGTTTGAGTTCTGCCAATATTAAGCAGTGTTTTGAGTTTATTTTATTTTCACCATTAAAACTTTCATACAAAGTCATATAGTGTATTAGATAATACTGTTGGTTTTACTCGGTATACTAGAAAGTAAATTCTGTTGACCACTAAATACATATTGTGTTAAAATAATTCAAGATTTAGAATTCAAAGCCTTTATTTTTGTTTTGAGAAATACAAGTACAATTCTGTGTAATATGTACAGTAGGATTGGAATGGATGTACATATAATTGTATGAGATGTACAGTAGGAATAAAATGGCAGGATTTAGTAATTGTATGGTTGTGATTGTTGATCTGTTAAGTTGTTATACAGTATGTAATCAAAATTTTCTTTGTCAAATCTGCTTTTTTATGTAGAATTTAAGTAGTGTATCTTACTACCGCGTATTTCATGACTTGCATGGCTATATGTGGTCATGTGTATTTCTATCTACATGACTTGTGTGTGTGTGAGTGTGTGTGGGTATATAAATATATATATGATATTTGTTATGAACTTGTTAAATCCCCCTCCCCTCTTTTTACTGCTGAATATTTTTAAGTAGAAGAAATCATGAACCTATATGGATTCATTGTTTATCATTTTTATGACTTACACTTCAGGGTATTTTACAGAAAAAAAAGTTTTGATATTTACAGGTATATATATATATGCTCAAATACAAAGTTTTAACCAAAATTTCATACATTTCAAAATGCCCTGAAGAATATAGTGCAACTTAGTGTACATTTAGTTTTATACATTTGAAATCTTGTTACCAAACTCAACACTTTGGATTTCTTCTTTCATGATTAATTAGATTACTTTGAATATGCGCTGAATTCCATCTTGTCTATATAGTTGATTAAATGCCCTAATATATATATTGATTAAATGCTCTGATAACATGTAGCTGCACTTCTCTGTTTTTGAGGCATTCATTTAGTGTTATTTGTGATAACGGAAAGATGGTTAAAACCAAAACTTACTGTATGATGTCAAAATTGATCTGTTCATCGATCATTACTTTCCCAGTTGTTTTCTGTTAACATTTTAGCCTCAGAGAAAAGGACATAAACTAAACTAGAATGTTGTATGTAATGTTATAAATCTTAAAGTGATAATATTCTTTTAATAAGTTGAAAAAAAAATATAAACATTTGCATGGACTCCTTCCAAATTTTTATCATCTTGCAGAGCACATATTTCAAAGGTTTTATAGTGATCCGTCTGGTGCTGTCAACATATGTCTGCCAGCATAGTATAACCGGACAATAATGATAACCGAATCTAGCTGAATTCTTTCTGCCCAAGTGTGATATGTGTGTGATACACTGTTGTTCGCAATTTTCCAATTTTTGAAAGTGATTTGGGAAGTCAGTGTATTTATACAAGCTACTCATGAGGGTCTAGCACGTAAAAAGGTGTGAAACTTAATTGACAGGGGTAATCTTTTGTACTACGTAGGGTATCATTAAATTTTACCGTCCGGTTAAATGAAGCAAGATTAGTAGTAAATTAATGTTTTGTGGTAAAAAACAGACCGTCCGGATCCGGAACGCGAAATTCCGGATAAATGAGACAAAATAACGTATAAAAAATCTGTTCCCAAATAAAATCGTCCATAAACTGAAGCGTCCGGTTATCTGGCGTCCGGATATCTGAGGCCCCACTGTATACTAGTTTAAGATAATGCTGACATTATATAGTCTTTATCTCATCCCATTGTGATCAATAAATTGTATAATTTATACGTTATGATGTCATTTCCTGTATATCAAAACCAGTAAATTTGTTAAAGATCTTTAAATCTTTTCTTTATTTTTTATTGCAGCATTGGCATTGGAATAGGTTAAATTTCTGCATAGAGAATTAAGTAAACCATTCGACTCTGGTTGGGGGGGGGGGGGGGGGGGATGTCATGATTTTGACCCTAGATCACTTAGTTAAGTTCAAGGTTACTGGAAGGAAACAGTCATTATTTGTATCCTGTCTATATCTTTCTTATGGAGAAACATTGGAAGTTCTTGCATCACTCAAAGAGTGCTTATGACCTAAGTAATGTCATTTAAGTTATAATTTGTGTTGGGTATAGACCTTTCTATGGAGAAACATTGGAAGTTCCTTCTTGACATTAATTTTGCTTATGACCCGAGGGTGTGTCATGAAACTGACCCAAGGTCAGGTGTGCAAGCTCAAGGTCATTGTCAAAAAAATGCATAAATCGTTTCTAGGCCATATCTTGTAATGGAAAATGATTAGAAGCTAAAAGACACATAGATTGTCTGTGATCTGAAAATATGTCCTGACCTTGAGCTTTGGTCATTTGTGCAAGTTCAAAATGGTGCATCCATTACTTTCCATCAGAGAAATACTAGAGTTAGGTATATTTTCTAAGCGAGGGTAGCATTTGTGAACTTGCAAACAGTACTTTAAAAAAAATCAATTAGATTTTACACAAAAGAATAAAGTCTAATCTGAGTGTGCATGTATAGGAAGTTTTTATCTACCAGTAATCCTTGCAGTTATCAATTGGACCAAATCATGATGCAGTTAGTTACTTGTGCAACATTTTGGGAGTATTTCAAACAATGGTGCAATATAAATATAAATTGACTACAATTTACAAAGGCCAACAAGCACTGAATAATAATTTCCCTCCCTGCCACAATCAAGCCCAATTATTGGTCCAGGGGATCACAGTTTGAACAAACAATTCTACACTACATGTATAACACTATGCTTGCATTCTGGAATTATATTTCATAGCCTTGTTGTTGAGAAGTTTTGTTTGCACAACTTCTGGTGCCATTTATCAGTCCAGAGTAACACTCTAATATACCATTGATACACATATTAAACTTCTTTCAATTTTACAAAATCCAAATAAAAAACTGCACATAAATATACATGTATTAATTTTTTATTTCTTACATCATTCACTAAATGAAAAATACTTGCATTAAATCAAGGCACAAAGTGAAATAAATTTGAAGTAAACAAAAAAATAAATACAAGGTATTCAATAAATTACCTGCAGTAATAGCGCCATAAAGTTGAAAGTATTGAACTTAAAGAAGAAAGTCTAACATTTATTCTTGGAAACTTACTCATCCACATGCACTGCCAATATTCAGGACAACACAGCATGATCTGTTATTAATCTCTAACCCTTCTCAAGGGACTGTAAATTCAGCCCTTCTATCATTGTTCAATAATAAAATTAAGGTTTCGTGATTTTGGAAGATCAAGATTTACTGAAAAAGCTTTAAAATGCCTTGATTCGATTTGTAAACATTGGCAATAACAAATTTTCCTATTAAATAAATTCCATAACAATTACCATGAAAATTAACCTCCAAACATATGCCTTATATATACATATTTTGAGTTTCAATTCTTTATCTAAACGCTAGAAAATTAAACATATGCCTTACATATACATATTTTGAGTTTCAATTCTTTATCTAAACGCTAGAAAATTAAATATTAGAATTTTAACATGATACATGTACTTTATAAATTGTCAAAGTGCTTTATGATGTTTTTCCTGAAGTTGTCTACTTTTCAGAGGTGTACATGAATCTAAATCTATAAAACTTAATCTATTTTTAATAAAACATTGATTATCTGGTGCAAATCTATAGAAACCAACAATATTTTCCAGTAGGATCAATAGCTACTTATATATATGTATGTCTAAAAAAAAAAAGGATGCTTCATCACATTTAGCAAGAAGTTTAAGGTGGGTTTTACATTATAGGCAAACACTGCATTTACAATGTACAATAGTGGAAATCTTTATATCAATTTTATAGTGTCAAATAAAACTGAAAGTCTACTTTGATAAAAAAAAGATATATTGCTACAAGTAATTTTTTACAGGATAAACAGAAATATAAATGGTTTGTAATTTATATATATATATATTGTGCAATAAAACAAGGATATACTGACCATTTGTGCTATGATTCATTAACAATAAAACTCTACCGTGTACAAATAGAACTATCTAATACTACATGTATGAATAGAAAATCTATAAACTCAGGTCATCTGACATACAATGTATGTCTTATATGAAACAAACATCTAACAACTTAGGCACACAATGGTCTCCCTTTACTTCTCTTGTACACAAAATATACATAATTGACTGGTTTGGTTTTTCTGTACTTAGATGCACAAACATTGGAAAGCATGCATTTAAGTAACAAGGAACAGTAAACCACTTTATTGTAAAATACTTAGCTATATCTGAACTTGTACATGTTGCTAATGAAAGTGGTTCAAAAAATGAAACAAGCTCCAAACTGCAGAACAATGTGCATTACAGAAACACTAAAATCAAATGTGCGGCTATAGTTTTTCCATACTGAAGTCAACACATATTGAAACATCAGATACATTTAAAACCACTGTAACATTGTTACTTCAGCAATCCTTTCTGTTATAAAATAATTTCCAATTAAAATGAAAATAGGTACAATTTTTTCCCTACATAGAAATGTGCCTGCAAGATGGATGGAAAATTCTGAGATCAATAACAATGTGGATGCAATCATGAAAACATGACAGAAATCCTCAAAATAACACATAGGATTTATCTTGATTATACATGTATTCTTTTTCTGTTCGTACCCTTTTCTCTTTGAACAAAAATTTCTTCTAATAAAAACTTGCCTCCACAAAATCTGTATGCTTCCCGCAAACCAAACATAATAAGTATCAATAAATGGATTCCATGAATAAATCAAGATTACAATAAACTTAACATTTGAAACAAAGCACTTTCAACAATTGAACAACCATACACTATTTTCCAGTGAAAAAAAAATCTGCTATAACAACACAACTTATTCTCTGTCACAAGAAAACTTAAAGAGACAGTACAGCTGAAAAATGTGTGTTTAAGTTCAGGTTTACCCATTGTATTGTTAGAAAATAAGAAATAATGTTGATTGTGACATTTGAAGTACATAAAAATCCCTTTCATAAACTTAATTAATGTTATGAGCTTCAGGAAATTGAGGGGTTGTACAATTAACCGGATTATTTGTACCACATGGATTTTGATTGACAGTAATTGACAAGTGCTAAAAATTAAAGATCTTCGCCAGACTACAGTCATCATGGAATAAAAGGGTAAAAGGTAAAAGGGACTCTACAGAACACATCATCACTTTCTCAATAAATTATAAATGGTTTACCAATTTCAGTTCATTTTAACATAAACAGACATAAATATGTCAAATACCGTACATGTAACCCCTCAGGGGGCCTCACTTACAAAATGAACTTAATACATTATGTAGTTCTGGTTCTTTTTAAACTTTTAACAATAATTACCAGGGAGTAGAATAGACATATCTCCATCAACAAATCTGTCTAAGAGAATCTTGGTGAGCCCTGCAAGTGTTTTGTTTATTATGTTTATAGTAAATACGCATGCGTAATAGTTTAGAAGGCAAACCCCGTAACATGTTGCAATGTGTATATCTATGGACCATAAATAATTCTAAATTTTAATGGAATCATTATTTTAATGAAATGATTACATTAAATGGAGAAATTTGTAATTTTCTGAAAGTATATACATTTATAAGTAGTACAAAAATACCGAACGAGATCAGAATTTTTTTTCAAGTCGGTTTTTCAATAAGATGTGCCGTACTGTCTCTTTAAAAGTCTCTTTTCAAAACACCATGCATATGTCTAAGTAACAAAGGCTAAGGAACACAGGTAAATTGACCTGAATGACCAGAAAATAACAAAATAACAGGAATTTGACACAAACTATTGCACTTAAAGAAATTCTATATTTCTTCACGCAAGGTTTGTTTTTTACCCCCACATGCATGTACATATAAAAAAAAAAATTTTAAATACTTAAGGAAATATCAATTATTGCTGCAGTACAGCTAGCCTTTAAAACTTCAAGGAAATGCTACATAGATGGTTCATGTCTAGTCTGTCAATGAATTACACATTTCATAAAAACTACTGTAACAATATGCCTGACCAATTTTAAGAGTGCATGTATGGTTTTTTTTTTTATTTCAAGGAGGGAGATGGACCTAAAGCACTTAAAAGCCCTGAATATATATTTCAATCTTTACAAGACCTTCCACAAACCTATACTAAATTGCAGATTGATGGAACTCGGTTGTAGTTGAGACTTCAACTATACTTTATCACAACGTTAATCATACAGCACAGTTAATGCCCTTGTAAAGAGCAATGGTTGAGCAATTAGGCATCGATTAATACACATTTCCTATTTAACAAGATGAATAAATAAATACCATTTATCATAAGTAAAAATGACAATATTTTGAGGATCAGTCCAATTTTTTAAAACAATTCTCGACATCATATGCATCATAATAAGTGAATCTCTTCGCATAACTTGGGTCAAATACCACTCCGTTCTGACTAATTGACAACCTTAATCCCTTATTGCAAGACCCCTCACTGTAATTTGATGCAATTCAAGAAGAATTCCAAAAAAAAATTAATTCTGTCATCTTTAAACTAGACTAGCCTTAAATTTTATGAGACTTTTTCTTCCTACTTTGGATTTCAAAAAAAAACTTCTCTAATAAATAAAAACACATAGTATTTCAACTAAAAAAAAAAAGACTACAAAAAGCCATAAACAAGCATAACAGAAATCACACAATGTTCCAGGGTGATTTAAGGTACTTACGTCAAAATAGAACAAGCTTGATTTAAATCTAGTATTTCTTAATTTCTTTCAACCATTGCAATTTTTATTTACTGTTAACATATATACTACAACTAAATATGATCTTTCAAAATACAACCCACTTTAATAAATAATTGGATTTCAACGTTTTGAATAAATACATGTAACTACAATTGCATTGTTTGAGTGTTTAAAAATTTTCAGGTGTTTTGACACATGCTGAAATGAAGGTACATATTCCACTTTTACATATTATGTCTCTCATAAAGATACAAAACTTTTTCTTAACTTAAATATAGGAAACCCTTAACTGGATGATAGATACTAGTTGTTTTATTTTTATCTCACTTTTGTTAAAAAATATTCTATTCATTGATGTTCATTTCAATTTGACCTTGGAAGGGGGGGGGGGATATTGAGTTAAAGTTGCATATCTATTGACACATTTACAAGACTATTACCTCTTATAAGTGCAAGTAATTATAATGTATACAGATAACCGTATCTTATAAAGAAAAAAAAAGTAGACGTGAAAACCAAATAAACAGATTAGCTACATGTAATTGGAATTGTTGAATACATTTAAATATAAAATAGCATTTATGGGCAGGACTCGTAAAAATCATATCACAATGCATACAATATGGCTTCTCTGTCTTAGAACAGAGTTATTCTAAAAAATATAATATATATCTTGACTTTGATAAACATAAACTATAATTGAATTATTTTTCTTTCCGTAACCTCGCTCTAGACGCAGCACCATTACCATTGACGTACGCGGCTTTGTATTTTCCGTTCCCATTTTTAACTCCGTTGGTTTCTTTCTTTTCTTCTACTAACACATCATTTTTGACATCTCTGTATATGAAGAATTTCCAGAATGTGAAGAACACTAATCCTAAAGCTCCTACTATCCAGAACAAGGCAATGTGCTGAGGCAATGGCTTACTGATAGTTTCCCAGTCAAACTTGACCACAATCAGGAATTCTGTGATGATTATCATGGCAATCAACCAAGACTGGCGCCCAAACTTTTTGCAGGATCTGTAATAATGTAAAGGAAAAAATTAAGGCCCAAACACACCACTTTTTGCAGGATCTATAAATATAATGAAAACAGAAAATGTTTGGGTCCAAACACACAATTTTTTTTCAAACACACGATTAAATTTCCTAAAACCCATCACTATAACATTGTGTATGCTTAACTTAAAATTCAACCTAAATCATAATTTATACAGTTGTAAATCATAAACAATCGACTAGCTCTAGTTAAATTTTTCACAAAATTAAAAGAAGTTAAGTTTTATTTCAGTGAAGTATATTAATAGCTACAAATTTTTTTTACTGCTTTTTACCCAATTAACAACTTACGGATCATCTAGGTATTGGAATGTTTCTCTCATGGCCGCAGCCCCCATAAAAAGGAAGAATGCAAGTCGAGTCAAATTGAGGTAGTGCTCAGGGGGAAGCCACAAAACAAATTTTAAATAGAATGTGTTCAACTCTGCAACTAGAAACTGAAATGAAAAAAAAAATAGGTTGATTAATGCTTTAGTTTCACAAGTGTCAATGAGAAACACATAGAAATACACATTTTTAATACATAAAACACACTTTCTCTCCATTATGATTTTATCATTTTTTTCCCATTTTATCAGACAACTGTAGGCAAAAGGTGGTTTTTTCTCAGCTAGATCTCACTTTTCATCACTAGATTATATTATTCTATTAATACAGTGACTGGGTACTTATCATTGCTTAGACACCCAACATTTTATCTTTACGAATTCAATGCTACGTTTTATGTATATATTATGTATATAATGATTGTTAACTTACAATAGCTATGACACCCAACATACAAAGCCATCGCCTTAGACTTGTTAATGGTCGCCAGTCAAAGTCTGTCCAGCTGTACGGTGTGAACTGAAGGGCGATTCTCTTCATCTTCCCTCTGTTATACAAGAAACATAGATCTAGCTTCAACAGGAGGCAGCATTTATGACGTACATGTATATACTCCCAATATATGCTTTTTATTGTTGACAATTTCACTTTATCATTGATAAGATCAGGAAAATCTACACCCTAACTCGGAAAATGTAAAAGTATATTACCGGTACATATAAAGATGTAATAGAAAACTGAGAGGCATGTCTTGCCAAAACTTTAAAAAAAAAAAAAAGAAACTTACAGAACATATATTTTTCAAAATTATTGTCATAATCTTCAATTTTGATGCCTTAAAGCAAGAATTTATATTGAATGCATTTCAGAAGCCTCCTGGACACTAAAAAAGGATAAGCAAAGAATAGTTCTTCAAAATACTGCTGTTTAGAACTGTTAACATGGATATTTCTGCATATTGTTCATTACACAAGCTCAGTGTGAAAACAATGTATTTGGTTATCTAATTCACTCCACAATATTAATTCATTACTCTAAGATCATGTATTTAATAGCTAGTTCATGGGTGCTGTGTTTTTTTCAGTCTTGTATTTCATGAAAAATACACTCGTAGTTAAAATACATTGTACAATGAAAGAAAAATGGTTGACAGCAGAGAGATGGCCAGAACTGTAAGATTGTCTAAGTTTTCCTACCTATATGAAGGGATGTTCCACATGCCTCTCCAGTGGTATGGTTTCATGGATAAATAATTCAGTGTTTTCATTCCAAGGTAAATTCCTAAGCCATTACAAACGACAGCATCCATAATCCACTGAAATACATAAGCCAGAATGCAGAAACTTCATCAGACACTTTCCATACTTTCTGTGGAAATCAAGATGTTTAATGCAATAAGCAACTGAGATGAGAAAGTCTGAATTATCATTTTTTTAAGTTAAATGCTAGACATTTAATGGAAACATTGTTATTTTGCATTTGTACACATTTGCTGCCTCTGTGATGTGTATCTATTCAGATAAGTCAGAATTCTCCACTTCATTTTAGTGCTGCACTTTGTCTAAGTGACAAGAAACATGGGGAATATGACTTAATTTGGAGAAATGTATACTTTTTCATAATTTAAAATTAGCATAAACATTTATACAAAAATGACAGATATACATATTATAACACAGAAATTCTATAACATATAAAAATATTACTTACATGATCCCACCAGCACTCGCTGAAGTTTGGGAGCTGGTGCTCTAAAGTGTACTCAAGGATCTCGAACATGATGCTGAGCACTGTGCACAGCCACCAGTCCCTCAGGATCAGAGTCTGTAAAGAAAGACACAGCCTATATAAAGCCTACAGGATCAAAGTTTGTTAAGAAGGACACAGCCTATATAAAACCTACAAGATCAAAGGCTGTAAAGAAAGACACAGCCTATATAAAGCCTAGAGGATCAGAGTCTGTATAAACTAGAGGTACTGTGAGCAAGCTCACAAATAATATCCCCGCTAAGATAAAAATCATAATGCATGTATTTTTCCAATTATAGAAAATATTGGATGAATCTATTTCACCGTCCATTTTCTATAAATAACAACTGCTCTATTTATTTAAAACTGTTGGTCAAAAGCAATATTTGTGTGAAGTAAGAACATTCAATGCTTCTCCATAAGAAAGATTATGACCGGACACAAATTTTGCACTTTTTCTGCCAGTAACCTTGACCTTGCCCAAATGACCTTGGGTCAAGGTTATGAAACACTCTTTGATCATAAGCAATATTTGTGTGAAGTTAGAACATTCAATGCTTCTCCATAAGAAAGATAATGACCGGACACGAATTTTGCACTATTTTCCCCAACGACCTTGACCTTGCCCAAATGACCTTGGATCAAGGTCATGACACTCCCTTAGGTCATAAGCAATCTTCGTGTGAATTAAGAACTTCCAATGTTTCTCCATAAGAAAGATAATGACTGGACACATATTTTGCACTTTTTCTGCCAGTGACCTTGACCTTGCCCAAATGACTTTGGGTCAAAGTCATGACACACTCTTAGGTCATAAGCAATCTTTGTGTGAAGTATGAACTTTCAATAATTCTCCATAAGAAAGATATGGACCGGACACAAATTTTTGTATTTTTTCTGCCAGTGACCTTGACCTTGCCCAAATGACCTTGGGTCAAGGTCAAGACACACCCTTAGGTCATAAGCAATCTTTGTGTGAAGTTAAAACTTGCAATAATTCTCCATAAGAAAGATATGGACCGGACACGAATTTTGTATTTTTTCTGCCAGTGACCTTGACCTTGCCTGAATGACCTTGGGCCAAGGTCATGACACACCCTTAGGTCATAAGCAATCTTTGTGTGAAGTAAGAACTTCCAATGTTTCTCCATAAGAAAGATATGGACCGGATACGGTTGCACAGACAGACGGACAGACGGACGGGCAGATGGCCAAGGTGATTCCTGTATACCCCCCCAAACTTCGTTTGCGGGGGATATAAAAATACACAACCATTATAAGCCTACAAAATCAGATTCTGTATGAAAGGTACATAGAGCCTAGAAAGCCTTAAGGATCAGTTTGTGTATAAGGGAAACAGAGACTTTAAAGCCTACAGGATCAGTCTGTAAAAGAGATACAGAAACTATAAAGCCTATAAAAAGCCTACAAAATTAGACTCTTTATAAAATAAACAGAGCCTATAAAACCTACTGAGTTAGAGTCTGTTAAGAAACACACAGACTATATAAAGATCTCTAAAGACGCCATGCATTTTCAATCTAAATACTGAAAAAAAATCTGATTCAATTACCGACCAGACGTTTCATCTTCATCAGTGAAGTCTGATCAAAAGTATATAAGTATATGTTTTCTCTATCTTCTAAAATCTTTACTTCAATGCAAAAACAGTGAATATGGAATATAAAATGTACCTTAAACCACCATCCAAAGAAGTGAGTAGGAACAAATCCATCCAGTTTATCCTGTAATATACGGAATAAAGGAGTATGAGTACCCAATGATCTATATAGAATTGCTCCACATATTATAACAATTGTCATTCTTAGACTACCATTATAGCAACATACATCACTGCTCAGCAGTACTTGTGACATTACAGAGCCAGCATGTGACAAAATTCTCACAGGATCACACAGCAACTAGTTACGTCATATAATTGTTAATCTCATTTGATATTAAAACATTAAGAAATCTGTATTGGCAAAAGTACCACAGCAGTTTTGTATTTGTATACAGACTACTACAGGTAGAAAGAATGAGGAATATGGGAAAATTACGTAACTAAAAATTTCCTTATTACTAAGTTCCTTATTACTGAGTTCTTACTGTACAAGCAAAATGGATATTTCTTCTAAACTTGATATGAACGTGTTGTTATATCTACCCAGAGATTGTGCCATGGATCGGTTGCATTGGGGTCAAACAGCAGACAACTTCCACCGTACGCCTTCTCCGGCAGCCTTACCCCCAGGCTTCCGTCAAAATGTTTCATCACTGCCCTGGCATCCGAAACATGCTACACTCCCATTAAAAGAACAGAAAATTTAGTGGAATTGACAATACACCTACTGTATATAGACTCTAGGGGACGCAACAAAAGACCTGTGTATAGTATGAATTCTGCTCCTTATTAAAGATGGTTTTGAGAGGCAATTTATCATTACATTTTACTATTGTGATAGTTCCATTCAACAAGTGTGTGTGTGTGTGCATGTACATGTATGTTGGCTCAAAATCTTCCAGATTTAAATGAAACGTAGGTGGTGTTGGGTTGATTGATGAGCGATGGAAAATAGATTTTTTTTAAAGATTCAGAGAGAGAGAGGTGTATTGTCTGGTTTCTAAGATAAATTTGGTTTCAGTTAAAACTAACAGTTACTTCAATTATAGTACAATTAATTAGTAATAGCCAATGTTTTCATTCTTAAACCTGCAAGAGGAGATAAGGCTATTATTATATTATCATATTATTATAATTTGGCAAAAATATCGATAATTTGATTAAGTGTTAGAGTAGTAAAATGAAATGTAATACCACATATTCAGTCAAAGAAAATTGCATTTAAGAGGGCTGAATCGGTAGGCTATTTTTAGGGTATATTAATCTACTTAAGAAGAAGACCCCTGTATGAAGATAAAGGAAAATGTTCAGATTTTAAAGCTGTAAAAAATAGTTTTCTTTACTAAAAAAGTTTAAAGTTTTATAAAAAATAAAAAAAATTAGGTAGATCTGGTAGTTAATTTGTTGACCACAAAGCCTCTTTATAATGGTATTAACTATTTTAAGATGGTATTAACTATTTTAAGATGGTATTACAAGTTTGCGACAATTCAGAGAAGCTTTGAATTTTAGTTTTTATCACAGGGAAAACCTAAGATCACATAAGGTTATAGTATTACATATTTAGCTATGTTTAATTTATTAAGTTTAGCTTTTTGATAATTAGGATTAGACATGCTTAAGTTATGTTTGCTATTTTCCCTTTAACCTTCAACAACCCCTGTACATGTATTACCGTTATTGTAAGTCATAGAAACTTGTTATCAGAGGCTCAGACATGTCATGATTGTCATTGAGTGACCTGGGAATCAACTCTGTCCAGATTCCAGGAGCCAAACTGAGTACATGTATGTATGGACTTTTCTCTTCCTGTTACAGCGGCAGTTGCTATTTGATTGTGCATTTACTGTTAATATGATGGCCCCAGACAATGAAAAGGAATGGGATATTGTGATATTTGTATGAACCCATATTTGATATTTTGCTGATGCTAATGATTCTAGCTGTTTGTATATTGGTACATGACTATTCACTATTTTTTCTACATTAGCAATAGAGTTTGCCTTTTTAAGTCAACAATGGCAATGACAAAATAGTCAGAATATTATGAACTGCTGAAACTGCATTACTTCAAATATGTAATTATTATACAGTAAAGTACTGTATGTGGGGAAAAAAAGAAAGAAATCAAATGATATGTTTTATGAAACAAAGAATAACTTTATAAAATATAAACCGAATGATGATTTTGATAATTATTGCAGTAAATTTCTAGATAAATAAACTTATAAGAAACAAAGTTGTAAAAGTGATTTACCTGGAATAAAAGCCAAACCAGCCCCAGCTCATAAACTATACTCATGCACATTATGAGTCTCCAAAAGGCTGTAAACCAGGAAAAAATAATCTAAAGTGATACTGTGACTTGAAGAAGGTTCAAATTTCAAATAAATAGTAAAACACTACAAAAACAACATCATGCTTAATACTAGTGAAGTTCTGTATCCATTGGGGTTTTTCTACCATTTGGCCCATACCCAGATTTGAAATATTCAAAAAAGAGCCTTTATTTTTTGTTCTACAACTGAAATAAATCAACTAGTTACTACTGATACATTTAAAGACAGCAGTAAACCATACAGCAATATACAATTATTTAATGCTTGAGCAGTCAATAGACCAGAATATTTTTCCCGAGGTGCAGGGAACAGCTCAGTATGATCTATTGCCCGAGGCCAACGGCCGAGGGCAATAGATCATACTGAGCTGTTCCCTGCATCAAGGGAAAAAAATTAAGGTCTATTGACTGTTCAAGCATTAAATAATTGTTTTATTACCTAATTCCTTTTTTAGTTTTCGGGGTTTACAATTTGCATATTGCAGATGGTTTTCGTGCCATTATTCAATATACTCAGATTTTTTTCCATCTTTTACATGCACAAAGCCTGTTGCATGCATTACAACATCTCAATTTAATATTAGTTTACTCAAAGAAGGGGGAGTCTTCAACCCATTAGATTTAAGCATTAAATAATTGTTTTATTACCTAATTCCTTTTTTAGTTTTCGGGGTTTACAATTTGCATATTGCAGATGGTTTTCGTGCCATTATTCAATATACTCAGATTTTTTTTCCATCTTTTACATGCACAAAGCCTGTTGCATGCATTATAACATCTCAATTTAATATTAGTTTACTCAAAGAAGGGGGAGTCTTCAACCCATTATAGATTTTCATTAGTCTTTTACCTCATATAAAGCTTTAAACCTGTTGATTATTTGATACTCCATTTTGATAACATTGTATTTGGTTTCACCAAGTACTAAAAACAGCGTCTATGTAAAGGAATATACATTCCCTGGGAACTATCGAAAGGATATAACATTAACATATCCGCGTTCTGAAATACATGTACGTTGCCGGTCCAATAGATCGCAGTCTATTGACCGGCGGTCCAATAGATCGAAGTCTATTGACCGGCGGTCTAATAGATCGCAGTCTATTGACCGGCAGTTCAAAATAGACGCAAATATTTAATTTGTAATAAAACAACAGAATCCCTTTGATTAGGTAATAATACCTTTTATATCCCTAAGGCACAAATATTCCCTATCAAGGACCTGGCCATGGGGCCATAAAACTTGGTGAGCTCAATTTTTATCTAAATCTTGCTTTTTAAAACAAATATAATATACTCACTGTGTATTCAGGTTTATTTTACCAATTTTTTTTGGCCCATCAACACTTGCAAATGGTTTCGTCCCGTCTAGAATTTGCATGCCCACAAAAGTTGTGTTAAAAAAGATAGGGCTTGAGACAGATGAGTTTGCCCTGTCTTAAATTCGCCCACTGACATTGAGGGCAAAAGGGGCAAAAATAAAATGAGTGCTAATATTTTCCTGTAAACCACTGAAAGGTGAGCCTAAGCTCCAAAGTGAGCTGGCTGAGTTTTATGGCCCAGGGACTTGGCCCTCTCCCATTCTTATTGATTCTAAAATGTCTTTATCTAAACTACAATTGCCATGTTCAAATAGTACATTCAAATCTTGGGTATGGGCTTGTGTTGGAATGAAATGTAGCAAAATATATTTCAAGGTTCTACCCATTTATTTTTAATTGATTGATTACAATACAGAAACCAATAAACATCTTTGACTTAATTTTTCAAATACTAAAACAAGTAAATCCAATTAATATCTTTCATCTGTGCATTACTATGACTGTAAAAAATCACTGTAAATTAAACAATACATCAATCTCATACAAGTAATCTACAAAACTCTTTATACATAAGGACACAACAAGATCATGCAAACACGAACAGCACAAGTTCTTCCTCAGACTTCTCAATGGCTGACGTACAGTTTTCATTTGCAGAATCGTCAATTATGACATGACAAGGCAATATAAACTGATTTCCCAAGAGAGCTACTGCCTCACTGTTGGATTGTACAGCACAGATAGAATGTCTAGACCCAATCCAACTAACTTAATTACACATACAAATACTCCTGTACCTAGTGAGATATCATATTTCCAAGGATTCTTTAATATCTTACAAATAACAAGTTCTAACATGTCACAGTCTGTGTCTTAAGAGACCAGACTGGTAGGGATGAAGAGCACGGGTGTTGTTAACAGGGTTAATAATGTTTCAGATCTATACTCAATGTTATGCTTTTGTTAAAATGACCCACCTAATTGCACATTTTACATTATGATATTTAATAAAGAGATATTTTAGGATACTGTATACTTACGCAGTCACCCATGTTGGATGACAAACTTTTAAGGCTCTTAACCCCCCATCCCCCCTCCCTCCTTCCCTACCCCCTATTTAATTGCTGTATATGAATATAAATTTTCATTTGACATTGATCCACTGATCCCTTCCCAGCTGATAATACATGTAGGATCTAATCAGCTGTCATTCTAATCATTCATTTATATCAAATTGATAATTTTTCCCTCTCAAGATGGACACACTGATATACATCAGAACATGTACTGTAATCTCATTCTAGGCATCTCAAATTATTCTTAAAGCAATCTTTCTGCCGTTTCCTTCCCACTTCCTTTCTGAAGTGATAACAACATGTTGTGTTACTTCTGACATTTATTTAAGTGTTTTGCATTAAGTAGGAGCCATGCAGAAGCAATGTAAATAATAACTTCAAAATAAACACAGTTATATAAGATAGCATCCTAGTATATAGAAGAGCACTTGTGCTTCTCAGTGCTTACCTGGGTGGGGTCTACGGAACACACCATCCGGGGTCTGTGTCACTCCAAACAGTAAAAACGTCAATACCATTGCAACAATGCCCCTAAAACACATGCATCAAAATATACTCAGCTGGTACTTTGAGTTTTACTCTCTTTAACAAGTTTTCTTTTAATAATAAAATAAGGATATCCATTCCTTTGGATATTCATATCACATAAAAAAGACCCTTATTCCCGGTAGTTTTTCTAAAGTGTTTGACTGATTTCTACATTTATGTTTATGTTCTGGAGAGAACTACATGTACATGATTTTTGTATTCCTGCATTTCAGATAGAAGGATGTAAATAATGTATCAGGCAATCATTACTAAAGTTCTCCACGTATGAGCCAATAGGTTCAAGAAGAGAACAATAATGCACTGAACAAGATTCCCTGTGACCTTGATCTTGGACTCAGAAATTCATTCAAGGTCACTGCACATTGTATACCCATTTATACAGATCCATATGACCTTGGACCATAGATATTTAGTTCTTGATTTGGTATGACCTTGACCTTGGATCTGGAATCTTGGTTCTAGATCAGTGCAAACCAGGAACCAGATTTTGTACTCCACTTGGAATTCTCCTAAATTTTCCTCGTAAACCACAAAGAATAAAAGAATGTACCTTTTGTTGTTGTAATCTGCACCATAGGTTTCCTCTTCAAACAGCGTAACATACACCAGGATACAGCTAAACATCACCAGCACTGTGATCGTGTGTGCCTGCCTGGAAATCACAGATCTGACATCTTAACAGAGCTAAATCAATTGTATAATTATATATTGGTGCTTCTTCCAATACCGTATATCTGGTTTTTATCGCGTGTCACAAAATTTGCGAAAACAGGGAAAAACGTGAAGCATTTTTAATTTGCTTCAGTCACTTTTTGCAATTTAAAAAGTTTCTTGTAGAAAATAATATAGAATATGATTTCTGCGTATTCAATAATTTGCGATGTAACAGAGATCGCGAAAAAGGTGAAAATTAGATCATCGCAAAAATTACCAGATATACAGTGTACTGGTATTTACATGTACATGTACCTCTACTGTATTCAGTTAGAAAACCAATACTTTCACATTTTAACTACTGGGAGCTCCTTTATTGTAGTACTGTCTTTAATACAAGTACTGTGCATACATGTATTACCTATAACTCGATTACTGTGATAGACATGTTCTCTGTTTGAATATAAACATGATCCTCAAACATTTTGTTGAAATGGTGGCTTATATTAAACCATATAAAATATAGTTCTTTAGTAAAGAAAGAAATTTCATATATATATTTGTGTATCGGTCATAAATATAAACAATAACATTTATATACATAATATTAGATCAACAGTCAACTTTGCAGTGGTCACTTGATGCTGAGTGTTATGTCCTCAGACAAGGCTCTTTATCTATACATATCTCAGTCCACCAAGCTGAAACTGAGTACCAGCTAATGCTGGGAGTTAACCTGTGATGAACTGGTGTCCCATCCAGGGGGAGTCAATGACCCTCATCTGCTTTGCACCACGGAAACCGGGGATAAGCACTGGCCTGGTGCATTTCATGGCTCAGAGAAGGATTCATCTTTTAAGTTACCCCATCATAAACTTCAATTATACACTACTCATTACTCTACCATGAATTTTTAACAGTAAAAAAATGTGTGCTCAACTGAATTCTCCTTGGAGCAAGTGAACACCTGACAGTGTATGTCTAATGGAGACAATTTATCTGCATCAATCTAACAGTGTAACCTATGAAGATTGATACATTCAACTGTTAGAGCACCAATGCTGAATTATACATGAGCATCATACTATTTATCATAACAAAAAGTTTTATTAGAAATTTTTTTCCAGTAAAAGCTCTACAGTCAGTGTTACATTTCCTGAAAATACTGTTACATTTCCTAGGTACATATACATTTTAACTGCCCTATTGATGCTTTTATGTTTTTTTTATTTGTTTTTTTAAATAACATGTATGACAGAAAAAATTGTAATACATAAGAACAGGTTTTTTGATTTTGAAGAGATTTTTCATCCAATTTCGGGGATGTGTATTATAAAGAGTGGATATTTACAAGACTTTAGTAACCTATCTTTACATTGGGGTTCTCTATATGCCTTTTTCATGTGTTTTTTTACTTTGTATAAACACCACTTAATTTTTAATATGTCATAATAAAATCTCATTTTCTCACTACAATTACTGAAGTCTATAAGGAGAACAGGGACTAATACTTAAAATATTATGAGAAGTAATACACTAGTAAATTAAATCTTAGCACAAAATATTAATTCAGATCTGTGCATCATAATGACAAAATGTCATTGATTTCTAAAATCTCTGTTAATGCATTTTGCACCATGGTAAAACACTGAATAACTGAGAACCCTGTGCTAAATGATAAACACATTTCAAATTTAATATCCCCCCCCCCCTAAAGTTTATTGATAATAATTTCGGAAATTCAAAAGTTTCTTTCCCTACAATCTACAATATATAATCCAATTATAAAATACACCCAACTTCTTTAACAGTAACTCAGCATTATATGATAATCAAAGGATTGCTCTTTGGTCAGAACAGCCCACAACAAATGCTGTTTATCTTGCATCCATACAAAAGTTTAACTTTAATGTGAACAAAAATAACCTTTGTTACAAAATAACCCTATGTTTGCAGAGAAAAATCATGAGAATGAACTGTGGTTTTGTGACATGGAAAAATTGGTCATGCGGACACAGTTATTTTCCATACACATGCAGGAACACACTCTTAGGTAAGCACAGATACAGAGTCCATCCTAGGTAAATTGGGCTACCCTGATAGGTACTTACTGCCAGTGGCCATGACTGGTCCAGTTTATCTTGAACAGGTCCCTGTGACCTTGTTCACTCTGTTTTATTCCATCAGTCATGTACCTTACAATGTAATGCAATGTATCTACAAACAATGCATCTCAATCTCCTTTTTGGGATTGCCAATACAATGTTTTCATTATACTTTTTTGCCAACTGGTAATAAGAGATCTTGACAGTCACACTAAAAATAAATATTGATTAAATCATAAATGACTGTCTCTACTCATCCCTCTGTCTATTGCATAGCTTAGTTTCTCTCTTGCTTATATGTAGATCATATATATCTGGTTTATCTTAATTTTAAGACTTCATCTATCATTGCTATGGTCTCATGTCAGAACTACGCAATTTAAACTACAGAGAACACAGCAGTTTCACCCATTTCAGATCTTGAAATAAAACTGATAGAGAGAGAGGTGCATTACCAGAAGAATGTCATGGTTCCATCATCCTGAATGTCTTTGTTTTTATTCTTCTCCTCCTCCCAATTGTGGGCGGTGGTACTGTGCAACTTTAGGATGTGGTCTGGGGTATTCCTCACCGCTGCCATTATGACTGTCTAGTCCTCTCCTAGGGCTCTACACTAGAAGAACTAGCCTCTCCCAACACACCTTCTCACCCTTCCATTAAAAATTGAAATTAAACCATTAAAGCAAACTCTTTAAATTTCTTTTGTCTCATTTTCTAACAAACAAAATGTACTGCATTCAAACAAAGAAATGGTTAAATATATTTTCTATAAAATATTGTGTGAGTATTACCAATTATAAGGATCATTTTTTGTCAAGACTTCAAAAATCACGGGATGTGACTTCTTTAAAATTATATGGCAAAATCTGATACTACAGTTAAATAGGCTACACGTAATAATTGTTTAAGAGCATTCTAAACAATCACATAAGAATATAGTTTTCATTGAATTTTGTTGAGTTCAAATTAAAATTTTCAAATCTTCTGAAAGAAATGCGTCCGAATTTTAACAGATTACGTGAAAGTTACAGAGCCCTTAATATGCTGAATTTATTTGACAAATCACATGCTCGTGAAATTGTCATATAGTTAAAAATATTCCGTAGACTTAATCTACAATTCATATCAACTACGTTTAAATATTTATTTTTACCTACAACAAGAATTCCAGATGTAATACTTTCAAAAGACGTTACCAACATGCAACATCATCAACATGTCAGTAAACAATTGTAAACAAAATAGGAGAAATTATTATTCCTTCCACATGGCAAAATTCCTCAAATAAAAAATTACCTGTCTGTTATTTTTGTAAATTAGTCATTCATATCCTTGAATAAAAAGTATTGTATTGCGTCGAACATTCACATGGAGAACTGACGAAAACAAACTCACGCGATAATCCAAACCGGAAGTAATAGGTTTTTTCATAAAAAAGATAACTTGTTCTGGAAATAAGTCGGTTTTTCGAGGGGGGGGGGGGTGGCAGAATATGGAATGTGGTTTTTTTTCTGTTTTGAGAATGTGTTTTCTATTCATTCAGTTTGACAACGTTAATCCTTCTAGACTGAAGCACAGTTAAACAAACAAAAGCCATATTGACTGGCATAAATGCATAAAAAGAATTTAGGTCTTTCGATTATTTTTTTTATAGATGAGTCCTGTAGATTTTATATATTATACCGGTAATTTAAAACTGTCTAATCAAATCTTTCGGAAAATTATTCTGCCGTTAGGTGACATGTCCATATCAGATAAAGTCAATAATTTGCAAGATTTCATTTCATCAAATAAAATCGATAATTTAACTGCAAATATATAAACTTCCACTTCCTATCATTTTTGGAAATTACTATAAATTACTGCAATCATATTTGTTCCTTAAAGAAAAAATGATATTATACATTATATGAACAATACGAAACCAAATTTTTTACTTAAATGTAAACCATTAGGTACATGAATGCATGTATCAAATTGAGATACTTTTGTAGATGTGTATAGTGCATGCACATTTATTTAAGTATACCAAATTTACAGACATTTAACAGACTAAATTCAAATACATGTATTGTATTGTGTTTTCAAAGTAAACCATCATAAGTTCTAGTTCTAGAAATCAATAGTAATCTTTTTCATGACCAACATCATTTTAAAAAGTTCTAGGTTTAAATATAATGCAGATGAGAAATTGGGTTGTGTTGAATTGAAAATCAAAGTCTGTCAATATATATGTATCAATGATTCTTTATTAAATTTTCTCTTGTTTTCAAGGCAAAATCAAAAGGAAAGCAATATCCGAAATACGAAAATTATGCAAACTTCTATCAGTTACATGTACGTAAGCGTGTCAAACTTGTTTCGAATGGACAAAAATAAACTCAAACAAAAAATCTTTCAGAATTCAAAATATTCGTTTAAGAAATTAAACAAGATCTGGAGAATTTCAAATGAGCTCTGAATTTGACACACTTACAAAATATATTCTAATGATATTTAAGTAGTTATCAACATAGTGAGAAGCTTAAAATAATATGCATCATTTTTTCAGTCATTGGGACAAATCTGCATCCATCTTTTACACAATAATACATTCACACAAAGCCCATGACAGGTAGCTAGGGTTGATTTTCTGCACATTCAAACAACAGAATTAAAACATCTATTAAAGAGGAAATATCACATTTTTTAATATGATACAACTTTATACCATTACAACACTGTGAACCCCTCTCCATAGCACTTGCTGGCTATAATAAATACTCCAATGCTATATGTGTAGCAGATACAAATACATGTACTATATTGTTATACATATATATATCAGTCTCACACAAAATAGCGTCTATGGATATCAACACACTAAGCACTGACAAAATTTAACATTTCACATACCGGTAATTAGTGAAAAGGTACATACATGTATGTTGAATAGAACAATATAAAGAATATACTGATACTCTTAAATAAATGCATGAATTTTAAACAACGAATAAACAATTTTCAAAGTAACATGAATGGAGCAAGATTGAGAAGGTTGTTGAAGCTCACCAGAAAAAACAATCCTATTTCAATGCTTAAATAATCGCACATTAATGATTCTCTCTCTCTCTCTCTCCATTTCATTTCCAACATTCAGTATGTTTGTCTGTTAACCACAAAGATCAGCTTCAAATCCTGGTTGCTAACTTACAGTAATTAATATTAATTAAAAAAACATCATCAGACACATTCACAGGAGCCATTCTAACAAATAAACTAATTCCTGCCACAGTTTTTTAATGATTTACAGAGCAAACAATAAAGATCACAATATTTGTCCATTGTTAATGCTCAGCTATCATCATTTTAAGCAGCGGTCAAAGTACATGGAACCGATGTAGCCGCCGCGCATAGACTTGGTGACGTTCTGTTCAAACAAGCGCCGGTTACTCTGGAGCACCTCAGCAGCTTCTTTGTTCAGTGGGTCCTCTGGGTTAGGTTCCTGATGAATGACAAAGGTCAAAAAGTTAAAAGGTATACAAGGTCAACTTAGACATTTATTACGATATTGTAAGCACTTCCTTTGTTAAGATTGAATTTAGAGGAAAATAATGCTAAAATATTAAATGCTTTTAATAAATTATTTGCTTGAGTGAATTCAGTAAGTCTAAGTTTAAGGTTTACTGCAAACATTGGGGCAAGAAGGTTAACTGAAACCGTTGGTGCATGAAAGCCAATATTCCAAGGAAACCGTTTCCAAAGAGTTTAAATTCATTATATCCATGTTCATGTTATTGATATCTGATAATCATAGCCACAAGCTCACTACATCCGTTTCCTTAACATTCAATTTTTGCTGCAGAGTGCTCCTTCAAAGTTGGATCTTTTAAATGATCTACAGCATTTTCAAATGTTAGTCAGTGTACTGTAATTTCCTTACCAAAAATAAATACTGTAATCCATACACAATAGAATTTATTGTAAGCACTGGCTTCCAGTCTTCTCTGTAAAACAAAATATGATATATAGATATATAGGGTAATGTTGAGCTTTAACTGTTACATTGACAAAAGCATTCATAATGTTTTCAAAATAAAGTTTAGTTAGACAATAATAATTGCAACTAACCAAAATAAACCAACATCAAATTATCATTAACACTACACAGTAGTAATAAATCTTTTCAAATGATTTTCAACATAATGAGCGTAGTGTACCTGCATCCACACGTTCAATATTGTCACCTTAACCTGGATAAGATATCAGAGAATAACATCTATTTCCTTGCTCAGGTTTATTCTCAAACAAAAATTTCTTTTTAATATGGATTTGACAAACTATTTAACTCTGTATTCTGTATACCAGAAGCTTCTGCTTTGATGCTGTTTGATTCACTGTTTTTCTTCCGTATTGCATTATTTATAATACTGGCATTTGCCCATTTATATAGCTAGGACTTTAATTATAGCAAATGTCTGCCTATTTTTTCTCTAACAACACTTAATTTTTATTCTCATTATCAAAACGTAAGGTTTTCCTGTGCTCTGTATCTATAATTCATATCTATTTCTATTTTGCTATTTATAATATCATTTCTTTAACAAAGACTTGGACTTTTGGCAGCATGTGTTCAACTACGATTTGATGAAAGCGGGGTTTACTCATGGTAAACTGTCCATTCATTAACTAATAGTTATGAATACACTAAACGCAATGACATTTGTCTGACTTCATCCCAAGGTTGTATATTTCAGTTAAAACAGTGTCAATTTCACACAACAGAGCAGTTCTTGGGAGGAAAAATCTTTCCCATCTTCACATCTTGAGCTATGAATATCAATGAGCTTCTCATAGCAAATTAGAAGTAGGAGGTCAATATTTGATGAGCAAACTAGATAGCAACATCCCATTGAAAGTCCACGCTCTTGTTAAAACAGCTCTAATCTACTATTTAGCATACTCTGAAAATGAAAACATAGTAAATACATACCTTAGTATATTTAGACAGACGTTTCCCTCTAGATCAATATTCGGGGTGATAAACCATGGTTTCACACTTCACCTTTGGGGGGTCATGAGGATATCCTTGCAAGACTTTGAAGCTGAACACAAAGCGACCACCTCTGTAAAACCCCTGTAAAGAGTGTGTGCATAATTAAAGTACAACAACCGATACGGATGACAAGAATGGTTGGTGAAACCTCATAGATTTATCGATTCTTCATGCACTCAAATAAATGCTTTAAAATCTTCATTTATCATAGACAACAAATTATTCAGGGCACGATTTATAGGGGAATGGAGACAAGTTATGCTGATTCATAGTTAGAAAAAATTTGAGCTTGATATCACAGGCTGTTCTGAGTCTTATACATCTTCGCTAGCCAAAGGTATTTGATCCACACCGCTCCTCACAAACTCTTGGCATATCATGCTATCAAAAGTCAGGATTTTTTCCCTGGATTTTGATTGGGGTCTACTGACACCATTCAACCAATCAAAAAATACAAAACATACCTGATTTAATAGACAGATTGAGTGCTTTCAGAGGCAATAATAACATCTTATTTATTACAATACAATTACACAGTACCGGTATGTTTCATTTAAGATGACAGATTTAATATTTTTAAGAAATGACTGCCGCCATGAGAAAAGGGCCCTTATCTTTTGACGTCACAATGCTCAGAAAACAACGTCAAAGTAGCGGCATTTTAAACGCTGTTTTTTCTATTTTCTGTTTCTATTTTTTTCTGCGTCTGCGTTTTGTTTTTTGGAATAACTAGAGCCCGGCTTTGTTATAATACCGCGATTAACATTTTTTTCATTCAAATAATACATGTTGATTTAAAAAATAAACATTTAATTAATGACATATACACATGTAACGTCAATATCTACACATTTCGAACGCGTAATTTTGCACACAAGTTGATGGTGAGATATCATAAAAATGCAGCTTTTGCATCCAGTATGAAATTTAAATACTACATTTTCCATTCTAAAGTGATGAAAATATGCTCTTACTGGAAAATAACTTTTTTTTTATAAATCATCGCTGGAAACCAAAGGCCCGTCTTTGATACGATTACTTATTGCGTATAATTGAATGCGAGACTTGTCGTGGATTTCCAATGATGTTTATTTTATAATACACTAACAGTATTCTGAGTAAAATTGTACAACTTTAGTGTGTATTAGCAATACATATGTAAGTTATCAATGTAAACAAAAACTACAGGTAAATATCGGTATCTCGAACATGGGATATCTCGAATACCCCGGTTATGTCGAAGTCGGCCGCCGGTCCTGGCCGTTTTCCCTATATATATGATTTAAAAAACTACTGATATCTCGAATACGGTTATCTCGAATACCCCGCTTATGTCGAAGTATGTTTACGGTCCCAATAACAAATTTTACCTGGGTTATCTCGAAGTGAAGTCAATTTTTCGGTCTGCTAATCGCACCCTGCATGTCGTGTCTTCGTTATTCTCACCCGCGGCAATTCACACCTTTTCTCAAGACTGATAGTCTATTAACTCCACGCTTAGCCAGTGCAGCTATCGATGACA
Organism: Magallana hongkongensis; assembly: GCA_015776775.1. NCBI lineage: Eukaryota > Metazoa > Mollusca > Bivalvia > Ostreida > Ostreidae > Magallana > Magallana hongkongensis. The sequence continues at coordinate 50,106,103 of CM027466.1, forward strand.
CGGTAATTGTTATAAGAGCTTGGGTATATACTCCGGTGATTGATAAAACAAACAAGTTCACAGCTCCCAAATGTAAGCACCCCTAACATTACCGATAATATGAATAATGATGCACACTACTTATAAAGCAAACAAGTTCACGGTCACTCAATTACCAAATAGCGCAGTGATTTGACAATAGTGTGAACGTGATTTATTTATATTCTGAAAAGTTGTATACATGTACATTATGCTTGTATGTTTGATTAACTGTTATTTAAAATAATTGTAACGTTTCATATAAATTCTTATTTAAGTGTATATGTGCAATGTCTATAAATGTCTATAAATAAAACATCGTTTCAATATTCCATCTTTTTTTTTCGTTCATACCGGTTCTCAAATTATAGTGCATATAAAGACTTCCTGTGTTAACATGTCAGGACAAAAACAAAAACGCTAATGGAGTCAAAGAATTTCGACTTTGGATATCTCGAACACCCGGATATCTCGAAGTTTTTCCGTGGTCCCCCGAACTTCGAGATATCGATATTTAACTGTACACTGCATACTCGTTGTTGATACATGTAAGAGGGGTTGAAGGCTGAGACATACCGAATCCATGCAGAACAGTATTTTTTAAAATCTTACAGTCATCTGCGCAGTAATAACTGTGAAACAATACAAATCAAATATTTCAAAAGATCTTTTTTAAACCTTAAGTTTAGAAGTTAACCTCCCAGGAGACGATTTTACTACTTTTTAAATTAGTCGGAATGAACACGAGAGAAGCGTTTTTGTCTCAATTATAGTGCTACTGCCAACATACAAAATAAATTATCGCAAAATTCTATTACTAAAGAATTTGCGATAAAATTTTGAAATTATTTAACAAATTGAAACTAATGGATTTGAAAAATTTGAGAAATATTTTCACAGCATAATAATCTACTCTGATATATCGCATTTGATTAAATGGAAAAACCTGATTCTTAGTGACATTTTCCTGTATTAAAAGTGGCGGAAACTTAAACCTCATTCATAGCTCTTAAGAAACAGTCAGACTGAAATTCACAAACTACATTTATTGATTGGTCGAATTCTATAGCGACTGAAACTGACAGAACTGAAATCGACACGCCGTTTATCGATTGGTCGTAACCTAAAGCGACTCAAGAAAAATCATGGACTGCACGAAATAATCATGATGTCAGACTCAGTCTCACAGGAATTTGGCTGTTTCTTTTAGCTAACGTGCTTATGTACATTTATGATTAAGAGTAATTTAGTGAATTTTACTTACTTTTTATAATCAATTCATTAATTAGTTAAAAGAAACTTAACATGTAAATATAAACAATAAAATGCTTTCTTTGATGATTCATGCGGGTTATGAAGGTGGAGATCATTGCAGAAAAAAATTACATGAACTTCTAACGCAGGTTTTGTATTTTTCCCGCAATGTCGCCACCTTCACATCCCGAATAAAACCCCAAAGAAGGTATTTCATTGTTCAAATATAAATACTACATGTACGACATTCTCAGTGAATAACATGCATGGTCGTACAATTCATTTTCAGAGATGACAGTTTCTCATTTTTTTCTTTTTCTTTTTTTATGCAGGAATCAAATTTCGATCATACTGAAGTCAATTTTTATTTGTGTTTGTTACAATGTACAGCAATAAAAAAAATCCGAGAATCGCGATATTTCTTAAAACTTCAGAATACCGTTTTTTTGTGTTTTTTTTTTTTATAAACTGGCTTTTGATTAATTCTTAAGATATATATTTATGTGTGCGCAAACTTTTTATTATATCCAAATTTTAATTTTAGATGATCGTAATCTGTCGGCCTATATTATTTACTTCTTCTTTTGTTTTATAGCTATGTATTCTATGTTTTGTAATGTCCATTTTATGTAAAGCGCCTTAGAGTGATAATTTAATTATATAGGGCGCTATAAAAATTATTATTATTAATATTTTCATTATTATTTAATTTTTCATTTTTTTAAAAATTGATAATCACTTTGCCGATATTTGTATTCAATGAGAAAGAGAGAGAGGAAGAGAGAGATTTTCATTCATCATGTAACATCGATAATAAGAAAATCAAAATGAATTAAGTCAACATGTAAAAATGTTACTACTCACTGAGTATAAACTACGTCCATCGGCACTGTACTATCGATTAGTGCAAAAAAGGAAATAATTAACGCAGAAGTATTATTGAAAATTTCATGCAATCTTGCATTTTGAAAAAAAAATTGAATAAAATTGTAAAATTGTTTAGTCTTTATATTACGCCGGTACTTAATTCTGTGATACCGCTGGTTTGTATTAAATCGCGAGAATATAAAATCGCGAACGTCGAACTTTTATCCATATATCTTATGGTTTTCATGTTTATTGCGTGTGGATTCATCGGAAGTGTATCTGGATTAGCTGCAGAACTTTAACTGGATATTAAAAATGTTTAGTTCTCTTTTGTTCAAATGTAAGAAATCTAGAATTGTTGAAAAGTATTAGTTAACCCTACATCACACAATTTAAGACAATGAAAGGAAGTATAGAAGACTCAGGGTTGTCTCTAAGACCCCCGGGGGATTCCCCCGTCTATAATGGCGTAATTACCCGCTTATTATTGCTTTTTAAAAACCATGTAGTTATAAGCAAGACCTCCAGACCCCCTTCTTCTGTTTTTTTTTCTTCCCTCTACTTCAATATTTAGAGACAACCCGGAGACTGAAGAAAAAAATTAATGAAAATCAAAATTTGACGTTCGTGACGTCGTGATGTTTTCGACCAGCTACGTCAAAGTCGTTTTAACATGTCTTACTAAAATTGTCATAAAATGCTTAAAACACACAAGAATTTGGATATCTTTGTATATTTGTATAAATAATAATAATAGAAAGAGGTGACTAATCGGAATTGACAAACAAGAGGCCCATGGGCCACATCGCTCACCTGAGGAACAATAGCTATGATAAAATCAGCTCAAAGGAGTCATAATACAAACTATCTGGACAATTTACAATAATACATGTAGATCCTGTATAAATAAAATCCATTTTCCCCTGGATATTCTTATGTTTATAATCATTAGTCCCTTTTCTAACAGGATGATTTTATAGTCATATCATATGTTGAGTATTGCAGTTCTCAAAAAGATCCCTAACAATAGTTTATATATGGGATATAAACGTACATCAAACTCTGAACCTTCTCGTGAGGCCAAAGAATTGTCCTGGGGCCAAAGTCTTAACAATTATAAAGAATTATCTGGCTGATTAGTTTCTGAGAAGATTTTTAAAGATTTACCCTATATATTCCTTTGTTAAACTTTGACCCCCCCACCCCATTGTGGCCCCACCCTACCCCTGGGGATCATTATTTTCACAACTCTGAATCTACACTACCTGAGAATGCTTTCACACATGTTTCAGCTTTCCTGGCTGATTAGTTTCTGAGAAGAAGATTTTTAAAGATTTACTCTGTTTATTCCTATGTAAAACTTCGACCCCCCATTGTGGCCCCAACCTACCCCCAGGGGTTATTATTTTCACAACTTTGAATCTACACTACCTGAGGATGCTTCCACACAATTTCCAGCTTTGCCGGCGGATTAGTTTCTGAGAAGAAGATTTTTAAAGATTTACTGTATATATTCCTATGTAAAACTTCGATCCCCCATTGTGGCCCCACCCTACCCTCGGGGGTCATGATTTTCACAAATTTGAATCTACACTACCTGAGGATGCTTCCACACAAGTCTCAGCTTTCCTGGCCGATTAGTTTCTGAGAAGAAGATTTTTAAAGATTTACTTTTTATATTCATGTTAAACTTCGACCCCCCATTGTGGCCCCACCCTACCCCGGGGGTCATGATTTTCACAACTTTGAATCTACACTACCTGAGGATGCTTCCACACAAGTTTCAGCTTTCCTGGACGATTAGTTTCTGAGAAGACGATTTTTAAAGATTTACTCTATATATTCATTTGTTAAACTTCGACCCCCCCCCCCCCATTGTGGCCCCACCCTCAGGTGAGCTAAAAAGGTTAAGTTTACAATTCAATAAGTTGGTTTCTGGAAGAACAGACTTTGAAAATTTTCGTAATAAATTTTGACAATTTTTTTTACTTTTTTAATCCGTAGCTTTTAAGATCTGTGTACAAACATAGAATTGTGAGCAAATCTCTGTATCTTGCTTATAATTCGAAGCTTAACACTCAAATATGGTTAGTAAATAGAAATTGTAGGGTAACAATTAAACACAAGAAACATGCACTACATGTATAACAAATAAAGAACACAATTTATTTTTTCTAAATGAATCATATATATACATGTATATACCTACATATTTCCGTCAGCGATATCAAACTCTATTTAAACTGAATAAACTCGAGAAAATGCCGAACATCTCAACAAAACCTATTGCATTAATCTACCATTACGCAAAAGATAATGCCGAATTACCGATAGAATGAATTGTACTTCAGTACCCCTACATCAGATATTGCTTAATTTGCGCAGGTAAACTGTTAACTGTTTGATTTACCGAAGTCTCTGTTTTATTTGATACGTAAAAATCACGAAATACAGACGAAAGTTCCCAGGTTACAAAGCATAAATAATGAAAACGAAACGAAAATCAGAACAAGCTAACACCAACGTCATGTGTGAAAACTGTCAACGCATTGAAATATTTAGCCTTAATTTACTTCACAAAATCGGCCCCAATATATTTTGCATGTTTCAAAAATTTCCCTTCATACGCGAACGGTTGCATTGCAAGTAAATTCATCATAGTTAAACAAAGAACCTCGTTTTAGAAGTATGGAATACGAGTCTTGATAAAATGGGTATGCAAACCCGGGCCGTGGCAAAATAAAAGCCGGGGCAGATCGGCAATCGTCAATTCCAAATACGCATTATTTTGCAGCAATATTTACAGCGAATACAAATAAACTGGTCCATCAAATATCCCGAAATTTTAATGAGATTGGCAGATTAATACCTGCCAATCTTTTGTTTTGCTCAGACCAAGTCTTGCCTACCCATTTTACCGTAGGTAATTCTTACCGTATGCCGAGCCCGAAGCTATTAAACTGATTGAAACACGCATTTCCTTTATTATTATTTTCGTAATAACTCAGATTTGAATCAGAATTAGCACTTAATTTTTGCAATTTATATTTTCCTTCCCATAAGGATAATTTATGCTAAACTACGTTGAATTGAACTAATTAGTTCTTGAGAAGAAGATTTTTAAAAATGCACCCCCCTTTTTCTACAGTTTCAAGGTTTTCTCCGCTTTGAATACAGATCGGACTTTTATTTCTGCAATTTATATTCGCCCTCACATAAGGATGCTTTGTGCCAAATTTGGTTGAAATTGGATAAGCGGTTTTAGAGAAGAAGTTCAAAATGTGAAAAGTTTACAGACGGACAGACGGACAGACGGACGGACAGACGGACGGACGGACGGACGACGGACAAAATGTGATCAGAATAGCTCACTTGAGCTTTCAGCTCAGGTGAGCTAAAAAGTGAGTTTGTGAAATTTTGACCTTAAGGGCCCTTTTTTCGTGACGGCAGTCAAATGCAATCAGTTCACTAGAAAGTCTTTCAACAGATCACAATAGTCAAACAGTTTTGGCTAAGTCTATAGTTCCTTACTCCTTCTCAATCCTATTGGGTGTTGCCGAAACAAAACAAAGTTCATCGCTCATCAAAACGCACACACATCCATTACAAATATCCTTCACTGGCACAGCTTCAGTACAATGTTTCTTCTTGATGGTGGCCTCAATGGTACGGAGTGGCTGCTTGCAGATCTTTGACAGTTGGGGATTACAACAGTGGATCTTCCCATCAGGTGGATGAAGGCAAGAACATTCACTTTTATGAAAGTTTTAACTTCACATTCACTTTCATGAAAGTTTTAACTTCACCAAAATTGTCTTTGTATTTAGCAATGGCATTGTTTCTTCTAAGATTGGATTTGCACTCTGTACTATGAACAATTTGATGACCTATGGACGGTCGTTAGAAGAAAAGTGCAGAATTTAAATCTCTAAGTGTATCACAAACTGCTTCTTCTTCATCTGGAGCAAATGTTCTGTTGTTATAAGCACCAACAACAGAGAATCTATCTCCAACAAATTCACTGGTCCTCTGAGGGTTTTTTCTCCATCATTTTCGCATAGAGATCTTTTTCACTTGTTCCATGCCTTAGTGACTTTGCCAACTTTGGAGGACCTTGATGAACCCCAACAGCAAAAGCAATCTGAGTTTCAATACGCTGAGTGCCATTGAAAAGGCACCAAAGTTGTCCATTAAAGTCTTCAAAATAGAAACACGATGATGCCCACAATGGTCCAAGGTCCATCACTTTGTCCGTCAAATGGAGTAGAAGATGTGCATTAGATGTCAAGTATCATTCTCCATAAAGCACAGGAATGTTGAGTACAGTGCAGGATGTTGATCGATGATATCTTTTCCTGTAGAAGAATGTAGAGGAAAAACACAAGGAGGGAGAAATAGTAGTTTTATTCACTGGCAAAATTCCGTACAAGCAAGGCAGTCCATAGTACAGGAGAAAGTTTTTGAATTCGGCAGCCTTATTATGGGAAACCTCAGTCAAAGATCTCGGCAGTCTTGTGATGTAACTTGGTGGTTTGATGCTAAGATGGGGTTGGTCTACTTGCTGAATTTTTTAGTAGATGCTGAAAATGCTGTTCCTGTGTGACTTGTCAAACCATAAAGTCAGCAGCATCTTAACAACTCCAAGGAGGACACAATGCAATGAAAGCTTTCATTATTTAGTTGATTTAAAAATAGGATAGATCATGTGATGAAAAAATTCCTGACGTTTGATAGCACAATATGCTAAGGGTACGTAAGGAGCAGTGCAGATCACAAACCCTTGGCTAGTGAAGATGAGTCTTACAGTATATAATGGCTCAATTTACTCAGCTCCCCTTGTGGATCTGATATCAAGTCCTAATTTTACAGCTGACACTATGATGGTGATACTGTATATAATTGTACAATATTAACCAGTAGATAGTAACATAACAGTTATATTATATGGATCAAATGAGAGATCAGACATTTAATAGCCTGAGTCAAGTCTTCCCAAGTCAAGTCTTCCTTATATGGACATGTTTTGAACTACCAGTACTACCGGTATTTCTCGACATAAAAATCACAGCATAGTAGATTTCAGATTCTTACTTCTTTTCTTTTTATGTTACACACTCATAAGACTTCATTATGAAAATTGTTGAACATGTCTAATTATTAGTAAATCTAATACATTTGTATTCATATATTATACATGCATATCTAAAGTATTTGCTCTCAGGAGTTGTGTAAAAATATCACTTTATATAGGCATGTGCCAAGTGCAAGCTTACATAAATAGATGACAATATGTAGTACATTTTGGTTGAAAGTCTTACTTCATCAGGAGATATTATAAGCTTGAAGTTCAGTAAATCATCTGGGTCAGGGAAATCTACTTGACACGTCTTTGGTAAATTTAATTCATTTATATCTGAAAAGAAACATTTAAAAGTTTTCATAAGCAATCAAGAATATCATGAATACAGGATAATGTTGACAAAATAACATGAAATAAATAATGAAAATTTTATGTTAATCTCCACATTAAAAGAAGCAAGTACCAGAAAATGTAAAAATAGCGAGAGAAACATGTACCGGTACTACATGACGTACTACACGACCAATTTTCAACTATAATGTAACATGTTATACCATATATCGAAAATAGGGAAAAGCTGAAGAAAGACAGAATGTCAAGTTAGTTCTAGTGTTACTTCCTGATACATGTACTTTAAAAGCAGTTTATTGCATAAGCTATGTGTCTATTTCAATCTCAGAGAGCTTAGAATAGGCTCAAGTCTAAATTTTGAATTGATTTATCATTAGGACACAATCAAAGTTAGACTTCTAATGATTTCTAAGGTTCCTCCACATCTGTTGGTAAAAGCTCCAAAACTTCTATATTTCTTAGAGATATGAAATTTTTGCATGTGTTTACCTTAAAATGACAGAAAATAGTTTCAATATGCAAGAAAAATCAAACGTTAAAAACTTTCTCACTGTTCATAAAAACAAAACTATTTGCAGAACTTAAACTCTAGACCTGCAGGCTAGTAAACTAAAGCTATAAGTTCAAGATCATTGCTCATCCTTTATCTAGATCTATGCTCTATGGGTAAAATATGAGCCAAATTGGACCAAGGGGAGAAAATACATGTTTAATATAATCTATCTAGACAAGGATTTTACATCTGCTATGACCTTAATCTTTGGCAGAGTTCCTAGTTGACCTGGTTCAAGGTCACTGCACACCTTTACCGAAAGGCACAGTGTAGTAGAAGCCAGAGAAGGACAAGTGACAATATGCCAGGACAGGTGATGTTGGATGAAGACTGACAGACTAATCACTATAGAGAACCTGCAGGGCTTGGCGGCATGGCCCTTACAAATATGGTATTTTAACTTGTAAAAATACAAATATTCTTAACATTTAATCTGTTATTTACCCTAAGCTATTTATTGGGGTTTGTTAGAGTACATATTCTATATTTTGATTTATAGAAAACTATTGCAAGTAAAAATCTTCTTGTTCACAGAATATTTCATGCATGTAAAATCATTTCTTTGCAATGTATGAGTAGGTTGACTATTGAAGTTTGATATAAAAGATAAATATTTAAAAATAATTTAATTCTGGTTGTAACATGCTTTCTGATTGCCTACATCATAGCAAGACTAACGTCAAAAATGTATTAATCCGCCTGACGTTATGTTTGAATTTTGTACAATTTGATGTCATTTAAGGGTCAAATGACTGTTTTTATCTACAATTAATAGCAAAAAATTAAATTATAAGCAATGAATGCAATATTTATAAGTTTTTGCTAATATTTTGCAATATTATCATTTAAAATGGTTACGGGCAGTTTACACTTTTTTATAAACCACTTCGCGGTTTATAAAGCGTAAACTGCCCCAAACCATTTTATATCGTATAAAACTAAAAAATATTTCATTCATTCCTTAAATGATAATATTGCAAAATCGAAATATATACTGGCACTGCACCAGTTATTGGCTAAAATTTAACATTTTCTTTTCGTATTTCCTTGTTCTTTATATTTTTGGATAAAACTTGACATACGTTAACTTAAGTTTATCCATCTGTTAGATTATATCATTTTTAAGAACTCAAAACTTATTGTTTTTGTGCTTTTTAGCACGGCCCGAATTCGCCATGTTTTACAATTTACTGTATCAGTTATCGGCTTTGCGATAATAACATAGTAAAATCCCTGTACATGTTGATTTGATACTCTGCATAATGTACTTTGAATTATGGCCCTTTTTGGGTCAGACTAAAGGTAGTAGGGTTATAATACATTAACAAAAATCATAAAATAATTCGTTTGTTACTTTGTTATCATACGATAATACACAAAATTGTTGACTTTTCAATACACAATATTGTGCAATCAGGCGTTCAACTGCGCTATGAATCTCTTGGAGTTTAATAAATTCCTTTTGTTTGTACATGTAATATGTATTGATATTATGTCAAATCAAAGAAGGTATATGGTAACTTATCACAAAGATGCAATTATCTACTTTTAACTTATTACGCCACTTCCCCCACTGCTGAAAGTGCAAAGATGTAAATCAGCGGAAAACAATGATCGTTCAATCTCATGGTTAAATCATATTTAAGAAAGTTTTCAAGCAAACTTACTTTTCTTTATTCGAAACAGACGACTGAATTGAAAAATCTCAGATAGTCGCGTGCTATAAACCCGAACTCTCAGTTTAGCCAATAACTGGTCTTAGCAGATAACTGGCACAGTACCAGTAAAGGTATCAATTAATGACTGTATGTTTTAACCTTTCAAATAATCATCCTAATATCAGTCTCTGAGGTGAATAACTCAAAACAAAAGTGATCAAATTAGAAGAAGAAGAAGAAGAAGAAGAAGAAGAAGAAATGTGATATAAAATAATACACTCACAGAAATGAGAAAATTTAATTTCTGGGATAAATATTTAAAGGTTTCATATATAGTTAGGTTATTATAATCTGTACATAAAATAATCTATTATTTTTATGTTGTTATTCATGTCATGAGTAATACGCAATATGATGTAAACCGATCACAACGAAAGGAGATCCTTTTCCGTTTATTATTACTTTAACTTTATCTCAGTACTCAATACGACACCTTTCTGTATACGTAGTTGTGCCGCTGAAGCCTTTTTCTGTGATCCTCTGTCGGGAGAATCAATTCCATCCTTTTTCTGTTGTTTTAAAGAAAATAGTTTTATCATTGTTTTAGTTTGTTGGAAAATGATCTTCAACCGGAAATAGATTTTATATATACAGAATGCCGAGCCCGAGACACACACGCGCACCTGTAGATGTATGATAAAATCTTCCACTTTCATGCCTCATATTAATTTAAAATAAGAATGTTATATTGATACCATTTTTGCAACACCATTGTTTTAAACAAAGATTCAGTAAAAACCAATGCATAAATATTGTGTTGCATTACATGCGCGGATCTATGCAAGCATTCTTTTATTTTAAAAATCATTTCGAAAAACCGTGAGGGGGCAACCCCCACCCTCACCCCACCCCACCCCGATGCTACGTCCATCATGAAATGTGTGAGAGAGAGAGAGAGAGAGAGAGAGAGAGAGAGAGAGAGAGAGAGAGAGAGAGAGAGACTGCCTAAAGCGAAATCCATTCGCCGATGATGAATTGGTTAAATTTTAACTCAGCGACAGATTTTAGAATAACCTCATGTGTGATTGTGTTTGTTTTACTCGAAATCAGGTTGGATGGGGATGTTAGTTGGATTTTCCTTTCAGGGATTCATTTTATAAATCTGATTGAATAAATTATACACAAATATTGATGTCTACTGACGAAGGATCGAGTATAGGTGTTAGAATCGAAGCATTGGAAGGAGGGATGCTTGCTGTGAATTCGTAGGAAATATGTCATTGTCATTTGGTATTTTATATCCATTTTTACGACATCCATAGTGATACCATTAATTGATTTGCTTTAAAGACAATAAAATTTGGTAGACTAAATTTAACTTTTCAATTATCTTTTACTGTAACTCGAAATCTACACGTGCATGATTATGAAATTCAGCTGTTCGATTGTACATAGCATTTCTCTTATAGCATATCAGCCAAATGCTAGTTGTTCGTAGTGCACCACATGCACACGTCTCTTTTAATGAGTTGTGCTGGAATGCAAGAAAACAACTGACAGCAAATTTTCATGATTCATCCTACGCAGCAGCACACATATATCAAGTAACAAAACAAAAACAATTTTAGAGATGGTTATTCTCCATTTCTTCGTGCTAGTTTGTTTTGAACACATAAGAAGCAATAGTTAGTGTATGTCATGTTCAAGGTTTTTTTAACCATGTATTTCCTATTCAATATATGTACATATGGTAAAACATTTGTTTACATAACAAAGAGTTGTAAGCTCTGTATCTCGCTCCGTACATGTACATATCATACTATAGATAAAACGTTATTCATATCAAAACTAGTAAAAACTCAACAACTTTAAAGGAGACTGGATGATCAACAAATTAACCATCAGATCTACCTAAAATGAATTTTTAAGCTATAAACTATAATTAAGAAAAGAAAAATCCGTAAAATATACCTTTTAAATCTGGGTAATTTTCTATACTTTTATATGAAGCTCTTCTTTTCAAGAAGACAAATACACTCTGAAAATGACAATTGAGCCCTCTTAAGAGAGTAAGTAAGTAAGTAAGTAATTTATTTATTTATAGTTACAAGTGTATACATTTCCAAGTGTAATATTAACAATAGTCAGAATAGATTAAACACCCGGCCCGTCGGGCCTATATGCCACTTTGAACACATAATACATGAAAAAATAAAAATAAAATGACACAGCATCAAGCGGTAAACAAAGATATGATTTAAAAATACATGTATGAGTATAAAACTTTCTTCAGAACCTTGAGTTTGCATAGTTTATATAATACAGTGTATGTTTACTTAATGAGAGTAATTGGATGGTCATGGCCAAAACTTTATTATTGATCTCCTTTATGATAAGAGGGAGATTTGTATAAGAATAAACGAAAATGTTCAAATTTTTAGACTGAAATAATACAGAACTGTATACTAAATGATAGTTTATGGCTAAAAAGATCATGTATAACTTGGGAATCTGTAGATCTGATGGTTAATTGAATGGTAATTTTCAGACTATATTAACATCCTTAAGTCAAAGAGCTCCGCAAAACATATTGGAAAATGCTCATATCTTAAGGCTATAATAATTGGATTGTTTTGTTACTGTCACGTTGTAAATTTTAAATCTACCAGGTGGCAGTAAATACAATGCGTAAACTTATTATTATTTGTATATTCATGTTTATAAAGTGACATATAGGTCCGATGGGCCGGGTGTTTATTCATTAAGGTATTATATCATATACATGTATCTTTATTTGTTTATAAAACACATGTCACTATAATAAATCATTTACTTACTTACTTACTTACTTTACAAAAGTTACAACATGATTGTCATGTTGTAAATTTTGTATCTACTGCCACCCGGTAGGTTCAAAATTTACAACAAGACAACGCTAAAAAAGTTTATGGTCAAATACATGTATATCCTACATGTTTTTAAACTTCTACGGCAAATCTGTTAAGTACCAGGTAATTTTTTTCCCCAATCAGCCTCTTCTAATCGAAATAAAAAAAGGTAAGGGGACTTAGACACGATTTGATATCAAAATTTTATGTTTTATTTTTATGTATAAAAAGGTTTAATTTTGTATTTTGAATAATTTAACAAAATTTGAATTTTAGAGATCAAGTTACCAGCGAGATAGGGGTTAAAAATTCATTATCATGTACAGAAAGCTCGAGTCATATATTTGTTTACAAATAATGTAATGTAAGAAAATACCATTTCTTTTGACAAAATGACTCGTGACAATGCAAACCAATTTATTGTGTTCATAAATCAACAGAAAAGCAGGACATGATTGAAACTTATACCATTACAATACATTTTTAAACAATAACAAGACTTGAGCTTTGTTTACAAAACAAAGAATTCTGAATCTTGTAAGTTAATATTCATCGTCGGTGCTTAATATTTGACTTTCAAATTCTGATGAAGCATTAAAAATATACCTTTGTATCATTGTTTGTGAGCTTTTCCTTTGATGTCAGCAATTCATTTTTTCTTGATACACAACAGTTCTATGTGTTGTGTCTGTGATAGATCACACTTAAAAAAATAAATAAAGAGTAGCAAAAAATAAGAAAATTTTATTTATCATTTACAAATTCATGTGATTCAGGAAGTTCAAAGAACATAACAGTTTCTGTGAAATGTTTAAAGCAGCTATCAAAATTATTACAAGAAAACTGATCAATTTTTTACTGCTTATACAGCCACTTATCGCTCGAAAAAAAAAACAACCCCATAATTATCTAAATCCGGTGTTCGTCAATTGTCCTTAGACCGAATATCTGTATACTTTAGTTCTTGAGAAGAATCTAACCCGAATACTCCACGAGTCCAGATTTTTTCCTCATCTTCCGGCATTATCGAATCAACTTGTCGCACTTTGGTATCTGAGCCCTTTGATAATATAACTCCTTCATGCAAACGTCTAAAACTTTGCGGAAAACGACAGAGAGGTCATGTTCATCAAGAAAATTCAAATTTTGAATGAGTGACGCAGTAATCCGCACACAATGAATAGAGGACGCGGGGGGTATTCACTGCCATCCTGTTTATGTACCTCTAACACAAACCGTCGTAACCAGTGATTCAGCATCTTTGCGTTCGTCTAGGGTCTTCATCCCGGAGATGCATATCAGCAGATTGTGAATGTTTAGGTTTCCTAATTTACCTAAGGAATTCGGTTTCCACTATATCTTAAGAATTGCGAGAGCATAAAATTACAATCGTCATCCACGGCATTCTGGCTTAAAAGGGCGAGGTAGATGGAACTTTCATAAAATGTAGTGCGCTAAACTTCTAGAATCACGTGCTCTTTTTTCATTGCTCATATAAAATGGTACATAATAAAATTTTGATAGATTGGTAACTCAGTGCAATGAAAACAATGATACAAAATATATTGTGTAACTTTTTAACTCGTGCATCTTCAGATATCAGACTCGGGGGACAAGTACTCTATATAATACATAATATTCATTCTAGACATTAAAATTGAAAAGTAAAATTTGAATTTTTGAGCTCAAATCATGTCTTGGTCCCTGACGAAAGACAGTCAGAAAAAAAAGTTTGTGGTAAGTCCATGAATTAGTTCAAGTTCTCCACCTCTTTTCCACTGTTGCAAAAACTCTATTTGTTCCGGAGGAGTACTTTAAAAGTGTATCATTGAAATAAGATATAAATCTACAATTTCAACATTATTTATCATATGAATGATTAATGAACAATAAAAAACATTAAATCCAACGCCTTATTTTGCCATTTTGTCTAGCTGTTATTAAATATCCGGATTTTAAGTTTATAGCAGTAGAATTATAAGATAACTCTGTGGAGGTAAATATAATTCTTTGTTGTTGTAAAAGATATTTTAATATTGTTTTAAGCATACATAAACTTTATTATTTATTATTATTATTTATACATGCAGGTCCGGTGTAACAAAGAATTTTGACCCGGGTTGAAAATTAACCCGGGGGTCATTTTTCCACGTTGAATATTGAGACCAAAAGTGTTGAATGAAGACCCTAATCCGTTGAAAATTGACCTGCATCATGGAATTTTGATCATGAAACCGGTTCAAAAATCAACAACAAATAAACACAAATTAAAGAATCAATATTATAACTTGAGTTTATTTAATTAAAAATTATCAGTTTTTGCATTTTTTTTCTATAGATTTACATGTTTACATGTTTCATCGGGGGGGGGGAGATGAGATTTAAATAATTATTTTTTGAATTTACATATTATCCCTTTAAATATGTAATAACTATTTTATTCATAATAAACTTTTCACGTATAATTGCTGTTTTGTGTGGTGTCTATTTCTTTTAAAAAAATATATGTTTTTTAGTAATATTTGTATACATGGTTACACGTTAAAATATTCAATTCAGTAAAACTCCTTTTTTTAATTTGCTGGAGAAAAGAATTAAGGAGACCCACCTCCTTGCCTGAAATCTTTCAAAAAGAACTATGAAACCTATAATTTTGGCAAAAATCTTAAAGATCTGGTCTACAAAATCATGAATTCAGTTTTCGTTTCAGGTGTGTGGGAGTAAAGAAGATAATTTTTTAACATTATATGCATTAACACCTATACATCCATTTTGGCCCTGTCCTAGAATCAAAACCCATACTCCAGGGGACATGAAAATTAAATATAATTATAAGTCAGTTTTTAATACAGATGTGTGAGAATAGATAAGAAAATTTTAAACATTATATGCATTAACACTATATTTCCATATTGCCCCCCGCCCCCCGCCCCCCCCCCCCCCCCTCATGTCCTGAACCCCTGACCCAGAGGCCATGAATTTCACAATTTAGGTAGAGGAGTAAGTGGACATCATAACCATTTATTCAGTTTTTTGCCCACATGTGTGGGAGTAGAGAAGAAGATTTTTTAAGATTTAAAACATTTTTACAATATGGCCATATTGGCCCCACCCTAGAGCCTGAACCCCTAACAAAGGGGTCAAGAATTTTACAATTTTGGTAGAGGGATTCATGGACATTATTACCAGGCATTTAGTTTTTAACTAATATATGTGGGAGTAGAGACGAAGATTTTCTAAGATTTAATACATTTTTACTATATGGCCATATTGGCCCCACCCTAGAGTCTGGACCCATGATCCATGGGTCATGAATTTCGCAATTTTAGTAGAGGGCTTCATGGACATCATAATCATGCATTTAGTTTTAAACAAATATAAATGGGAGTAAAGAAGAAGATTTTCTAAGATTGAATACATTTTTACTATATGGCCATATTGGCCCCACCCTAGAGCCTGAACCCCTGACCCAGGGGTCATGAATTTCACAAATTTGGTAGAGGGTGTCATGGACATCATAATCATGCATTTAGTTTTTAACAAATATATATGGAAGTAGAGAAGATTTTCTAAGATTGAATACATTTTAACTAAATGGCCATATTGGCCCCACCCTAGAGCGTGAACCCCTGAACCAGAGGCCATGAATTTCACAATTTTGATAGAGGGCGTCATGGACATCATAACCATGCATTCAGATTTTTCCTCACATGTGTGGAAGTAGAGAAGAAGATTTTTAAAAATTTGCTTTTTTGCATATTTGGCCCCGCCCGTGTCACCCCAGGGGTGGTAGAGCCATGAATTTCACAATTAAGATTCTTCTTACCATAGAAATGCTTCACAACAAAAATGGTAACGATTGGCCAGGTAGTTTTTAAGAAGAAGTTAAAAATGTGACTCAGGTGACCTAAAAAATCAAAACTATCAAAGTATATAGTTCATATAAAAAGGTACACCAATGTCAATAAGTTGTTTAAAAAGTTCGTCTCTTTAATTTATTGAGTGTATCTTGGATATCCAAGGGAAAAAAAATCACATTTCCTTCAGATTTAGACCCATAGTATAAACATCGACTCACATCAGTTAAAAAAAATCCTTAAATAAGTAAGCTTTAGTAGATATATTCCGTAATTGACGTAAAATAATATTTCCTTTAGCCTTAACTGAAAGGTTTGTAAGCTCTAGGTATATTTTGTTTTTTAAGTTTTGACTTAAAAGAAAGATAAAGTTGATGAAATTTTCTTTTCTGCATGAAGATTATTCCATAATCTACATGTAGACGGAGCAAAGCTATTGTAATAAAGCTCATTCGACCTAAGATTATATGCATGTTCAGTTAGAAAATATGACTGAATTCAGTCTAACATATCTTGTGGTGTCAAACCATTTATAATCTTTTAGAATATAATTAGTTTATGTTTATCCCTTCGAGATTGCAAGGTTTAGAAGAATTAACTCTGATCCCTGTCACTGTCCTGGTTGCTTCAATTTGTACATGTTTAAGCAATTCGGATTTTTCCATGATACAGCTGCTCCAAACAACATCACCATATTTCAATCTAGGTCTGATAAAAGCCGAATTTTAACAAGTGTTTATCTATCAATTGTACGCTTGAGTAATCTTAATATATTCAATTTTTTGCATGCCCTTTCATGTATACCATTAATATAATTAGATCAACCATCCTCCGACTGTATATTTAGATACAAACCTACTTTTTTTCAAAAATTGATAACAATTTTGCTGTAGAGGATATATGTTTTTAATTTTGAGAAAATATATTACGTCAGTTGCCTGTGCTTCTAATTTACAGGTAAATAATAGAATTGAAACTCAAAATGATAGATATAAATTGCATTTTTCAAAAAGAACTCTGACTCTGTAAATGCAGAAAATTGGATGGTGCTTTAAAGTTAATCTGACAAGTTTATGAAAAATTATTGTTAAGTCGTAAAAAAAAAATTAAAAACATGTGTAAATATGTATATGCTGTGTATATAGGTAGAAAAAAGTATATATAAAAAAGGGGGAAAATGTGACAACCATTCATTTTTTATTTTGTCCGGGAAATATTCTGACTTCTTCAAATTAAGCATAGGTATCTGACATTATATCCTTTTGTCTTGATATAAATATACATACCCTTTACCCAATAAAACAGTATAGAGGTTATATATTTTCAATTATTAGAAAAATATACGCCAGAGTGCCTGTCGAATAGAGCTCTGTTGAATTGTCTTTAAAGTGACGATAACGGGCAATACATTAATTAGATATATTTATCAGAGATTATGACAAGTTTAAACTTTAAATTCTGTCCCACCAGGGAATAAAACTATGTCATCTATGTCAAAAAGTATTCTAGCCCTACTCGCCTGTTCCATTCGAAGGCAAACGGTCATCTTCTTAGCTTTATTTACATAGTATTGTAATAATACATGGATATCATATTTTCAGTCTCAAACCTAATGATTAATCGGACATATCAACCAGAAAGAAATTAGCCACGTCTGCATATGTATCGGACAGTGTGAACATTTTAAAACTGAAACTTTCAAATATGTGCATGATTGTATATTTAAACCGTGTAGAGTAAGTTCCAGTTCAGATCAAAACTCTGAGGTTGGGGTCAATTCTCAACAGGATCAATTTTCAACGTGTCGAGGTCATCAGAGTTTAGAAAAATCTTTCTCATACCGTTGAAAAATGACCCCGGGTATAAATTTCACGATTTTGGTCTCAATTTTCAAAGTTGAAAAATAAATGACCCCCCCCCCCCCTGGATCAATAGTCAGCGTTGAAAAATGACCCCCGGGTCAATTTTCAACCCGGGTCGATATTCTTCGTTACACCGGCCCGCCCCCATCGTCGAAAACTCGTGGGAGCGAAATTTTTTGAAAGATTAAGCAAACGTTTTGTTGTAACATGAACATGTATCATTTACATTTTCATCTGTCTTTGTCTGTGATAACATTACAGATTAATTTTGAACCCTTTAGCCCAATAACTTCATAAAAGATGAGTGACACAAAATGGGCGTGTCTTATAGCGATTTGGCTGGGTTTTTTAATCTAACGTATGGTGGCATATCTCTGCCCCTTGTGTGCAAGTTATTTTTCCATCAAATATGTCGACATGCAAGATAAATATGTTGACATGCAAGATAATTATGTCAACATGCAACATAACTATGTTGACATGCAAGAAAATTGCAATCAGATAAGAATTATACAAAATCTCAAAAATTCTCAAATAATGCACACTTGTGACATTCAAGATGCTAAATGCTACTTTTTTATGTCGACATGCAACTTATTTATGTTAACATGCAAGATAAATATGCTGACATGCAACTTATTTATGTCAACATGCAACTTACTTATGTTGACATGCGAGATGAATATGTTGACATGCAACTTAGTTATGTTAACATGCGAGATAAATACGTTGACATGCAACTTATAAGTTGTATGTCAATATAACTTAGCCGCATGTCGACATAAATATGTTGCATGTCAACATATTTATCTTGCATGTTATCATAACTAAGTTGCATGTCGACATAAATAAGTTTCATGTCAACATATTTATCTTGCATGTTAACAAAACTAAGTTGCATGTCGACATAAATAAGTTGCATGAGAACATAACTAATTTGCATGTCGACATAAATAAGTTGGCTGTTGACATTAATAGGTAGCGTATCTAGCATCTTGAAAGTCACCTGTTGGCGATATTTGAGATTTTTTATAACTCTTATTTGATTGCAGTTTTCTTGCATGTCAACATAGTTATGTTGTATGTTGACATTACTATCTTGCATGTCAACATATTTATCTTGCATGTCCACATAATTAATAGAAAAATAACTTGCACACAAGGGGCAGAGATATGCCACCATACTAACGAACTGATGTACATTAACAATAATTTGGTTAACTCACTTAGCTTTTTACAATCATTTTATTAATTTGATATAATAAAAGAAAGATGTAAACATTAACAATAAAATGTTTTCTTTGATAATTCACGCGGGTTATATATTAACTATAAGGAACTACCCAAAAGTAGTTCGAGTATTGAATTTTTTCTATTCTCATATTGTTTCACAGTTTGCTGAGGCTGGTCGATCTTTCGGAGCTTCGGACGTCATACGACTTTGAAACAAGTTGTCTTTTGTTGTCTTGGGGCGACTTGTTTCGGGGACGAGTTAATCTTGTCCCGGTCGCTGGTCCCGAGGTTTTTGATTTGATATGAATTTTACCAATTTTTAGCAATTGTGTTTTGTTTTTGTTTTTTGGCACGTTATCCTAGAGAGAGCATGCTTTTTTTTTTTTAGAATTATATCATTATTAAGATGATACATATTCTAATAATATAATATGCAAAATTACTATGGCTTCCCACTTTCTTTTTATTAACTAAATATATAACATTTATCGAAAGCAGTCCAATGATTTAATATGGGTTAATAATTGCCTTCTGATATCATGGTAAATACATACTAAAGATGACTTTGGTTTATCTGTCTTTTGAAAGTTTGAGGAACTGTGATAAGGAAATAAAAACTTTATCTTTTGCATTATACACATTTTCATTAAAATACACAGCATGTTTTTATAGACATTATTAAGAACATTATATATATTTCAAAAATACCAAAATACAATTAAGCTGGATTAGATATGTTTAAATTCTTGCTATATGGTCGTCCATCCGAATGTTTTCAAAAAGTTGCAGGTCTGTCTGTAGTCTACAGATCTATTTGATTTTTGGATTTACATAGAATATAATTAAGTCTACACTGTTATCGGGACATTAAATAATGCCAGCTAGTGTAATACTGTTTTTTCTTCTAACAATAAATGAATTTTATACTGTAATGCTCCACTTAATTTTGTTGTTTTGATTTGTTTGGTGGTTTTTTTGTTGTTTTTTTTTTTTTTGGGGGGGGGGGGGTGCTGTGGGAGTTGTTTTGTTTTTGTAACAGTATGCCTATATTGCATAAAATGTGGGACAACCTTTAAATCAATGGGATATCAGCAATACAGGCACACCTGACACAAAACAGGCTACTCTAACGCATTTTCTGTGTTACACCGTTTAAATCATGTAGGGTCTAAACATGGCCAATATTTTGTTGATTAAAAGTCAAGAATGTCCTTTATACAAATACAAAAACATCAAATAGTGCACGAGTAAATAAAACTGAACATTTCCGGAGTCTCATAGTGAAAGAAACAGGCCTAGTCACGCGGGCACATATTTTTTCCCCTGATGTTTTACTTGTTTTGTTGCTTCTTTTTTTAAGTGTAATTTATCCAAACTTCCATGAGGGTAAACCTCTATTACAGAAACAAGTGCAAGACCATTGACATTGGTTTTTAATTTTGTCATTATAATGCATCTTATATACCAATCAACTTGATTTAACATGTACATTGCTCCTTAATTTGAAGCTTTATATTTTCGTAATTATGTGAAGTCAGCTATAGTCTTCCAGGACAACGACATCCGAGCTTACGTGTACATAGCAGCAGTGTATACTGTAGGGATTACAAGTCAGCTTCTGTTGCTTGTATTTATTGTAGTATATTTCCTGTGTCTTGTCGCTTTTTATCCGAGGTTGCAATCTCACGACGAATGCCTACCATCTTTTGAAGTGAAAGTAAGGGGATATAAACAATCCGTGTAATTATAGAACTACAAGCAGGTACTTGTAAGTCAAGGCTACAGCTAACCAAACAACGAGGGTTCTAAATGAGCTCTTTATTTTGTTATTTAGATGAAGTTGATAATAAACTATGGGTATAATTATAAATTAATATACCACTAATGGGTGCCTATATCTCGCATGCAAGATATACATGCAATTAAGATCATGATATTTTTAATTCATCAACGTAAACTGTACTAGAAAGGTAAAAAAAAAAAAACACCAAAAAAAAACACTGTACTCGAAAGGTAAAATAAAAGGTTCGCTTCCTGTAGTGTTTGAAATATCAAGGTCAATAGGTAAAAAGAATATCATTTTCCTTATATTTTCAATTGTATAAATGTCCTCTGTTCTCTAGATCTAATCAAACAGGAAGTATGTATCGGTAAAGGGACATGACTATATCAAAGTTGAATCATATACGATTACCAATAAAGATATAAAAGGATTTGCTGCTATGCATAAGCTGCATGCTGCTATGAATTGTCTATAAATTCTTAATACGTATCTTATAAAAACTACCTGTTAGTGTTAATCTAAAGGGTCCTGGTTTAAAATATTATTAAAGATCTCAATTTTGAATACAGCTAATACGTTTCGTGTGAATCACAATAATATATGTACACAAATGTTAAATCAACCACACACAATTAATATACGAAACAAATTTTATTGATTATGAATAAACTTTGTGCGGAAATACAAAAAAAATGTTCTCATATTTCTGTACCTTACCGATACTTTATGTTATTCTACAAAATGTAATTGCCCAAAATATAAGTAAAAAGAAATATGCACAAATCACAGGTAGTCATTTTTTAAAAGGTAAAGTCACTATTGGATGGCCAAGTGCTCCGTTGGGATAAGCCTTTCTCTTCTGGTCGGGACATCCTTCGGGGCCGGCGCCTCGATACAAAGAACTCCATCGGACGAAAGGGAGGAAGTGAGTTTGGAGGGGTCCACGTTTTCCGGGAGAACGTAGGACCGGGTGAATTCCCGGTACACCCTTTTGTCCGGGCCCGACTCCTCGTGCTTGGCGTGCACAGTTAGGTTTCTATCTATTGCTTTCACGGTAATTTCCTCAGGTTTAAATCGGCTGCAGTCAAATTTCAAATTCAGCTTTTTGTTTCCAGAAACGTCTTCGACATATGGACTATCCACTTGTAACACGTCTTGTAATCCCCAGTGCGCCATGTCAAAGGGGTCCCGCCCGGCATCCCAGGGGCTTAGTTTGAACATTTCTCTGCGAAGTTTATGCATTTCTTTCTCGAATTCATCGAAACTTTTCTGAAATTCACTCTGGAACTTGGGAAAAAGCGATAATTGCCTCTCAAAATATCCCGATCCGAAATAATTAACAGGAACAAGGCGAGACATGATGCTGGTCCTTAGATTATATAACCTTTTTCACAAAAAAGAATGCACAGGGTGCGTTAATCCGCGGAGTCCCCGGTATTCGCCTGTGTACCCCTATCTGCAACTGCTCTTTAAATTGGAGGACGCATGCGCTACGAGAATTATGGCGAAAATTCCAGACGATTCGCTAATGGCGTTATGTAAAATCTGGAATCAGTGACTCGCACACATCGCCTGCTTTTGGAGTTGTCGCTCGTTGGCTGAACAATATCCATTCAGGCATACATAGAAGTACGACTTGTGGTCAGAAATACGCCATTAACGTGCTACAGGGCCGATTAAATAAAATGAATTCATTTTATTGACTTTATGACCTCAAAAACTAAGACAAATACCTTTTTTAAATTAATTGTTTTTACGTTTTAGAAAATTAAATTCAATAATTCTTCAAGGATAAAAGCAAAGTGTAAATAATTTAGATAAGTAATTTGTTATAGTGAATTGGGTACAATTGTTTGTATGAAATTGGACCCCAAAATTGTGGCACACCCTACCCCAAATGATGATGATTTTGACAAACTTGAATCTAAACTACTAGTATCTGAGGATGCTTTCATAAGTTACAGCTTTTCCAAGAAAATGGTTTATAGAAGGATATTTTCAGAGACTTTTATTTGTTAAAACAAAGTAATGGAACTGCGCATTTTCAGTACATATCTATATAATCAGAGATAAATGTCATTGAATTTCTTATGTGTATTTAACAAATTAAAATTACATTACTGATATCTGCCATATCATTCCATGTGGCATGATATAATGATAAACTTTTCATATCACTCTGAAAATCTGATATATTTAGAGATATTCAAATCACACCTCAATCAATCTATACTTATAAATTAACCTGAAGACAATTTACGAATAAACTACAAAGAGCCTGCACAAGAGTAACTGCTTACACCTTTGGTATTTCAACACTTGTGAGGTGACGTTCGTAAGCTATAACTGAATTTTAACTGATAAGTAATTATTGTGAAATTAAATAAAAACCGACTTTCATTTTCGATAAATTAACCAACAAGAAATAGCAAATATGAGAGTAAGGAAGTGGACACGGTTTAATTGGCGGATCCAAGTCAGTGGGAGTTTGCAACAAAATATACAGTATAGTTACCCACAGTCAAATGATATTGGATAATTCAATGATTGTTATATTGTTATATATAGTTACCTACAGTCAAATGATATTGGATAATTCAATGATTGGGTATATTGTTATATATAGTTACCTACAGTCAAATGATATTGGATAATTCAATGATTGTTATATTGTTATATATAGTTACCTACAGTCAAATGATATTGGATAATTCAATGATTGTTAACGGGCATCATATGTCTCAAGTTAAAATACCAAAAGGTGTAAGCAGTTACTCTGGAGCAGGCGTTTTTTAGTTTAGTTTGTAAAGTCACAGGCGTGTCCAGTCAGCTGCAACAAAAGAATTAAGGCCACCAGTAAATTAAGGCCACCAGTAAATAATAAATTTCAGCCCTGCCCGCTCTTTAAACCCATGATGCTGCTGTACTTTAAGTTTTAAAGCTTAGGTTAAGAAGGAAACTAAGAAAAATATCGATTACAGTATGAACAAAAATGAAAAAAAAAAATCTTGTTCTACATATCAAGCAGTGTAATATATTAAAGTGTAAAGTGAAGATTCCCTCCCTTGCGCGGGATATCGTCTAGTAGTATATAAGGTACATGTGTAATTGCCCATCACAGAATATTGAATCAATTCTGTATACAATGTACCTTAATTAAAGTAGTGATATAGCGACCAAGGTCAAACTTGTCTATGTACATGTAGTTCCGAGACTCCATAGAATTTCTCTGGCCCACAAATCCTTCCTTTTTATGTCTGTTTGGTTGTTTTTTGTTGTTTTTTTTTTGTTTTTTTTTTTGTTTTTGGGGTTTTGTTCTTTCTTGTTTTGCAGACCAGTGCTTTACATGTAGTTTGTTGTCTTGTTCATAGTCTACGTGTATGTTGTTTAAGGTGAAGGACATACACAGACCAAATGCGTAGTTCAAGAATTAGATAACATTCGACATGCACAAACATATTGCACAATATTTCTTTGTATGTGTTAGACTTGTCTATTTTCTAGAGTGACTACCTGAATTTAAATTCCTCTTCATACAATTGACCAATCAACTGCTACTCTCTCTCTCTCTCTCTCTCTCTCTCTCTCTCTCTCTCTCTCTCTCTCTCTCTCTGACTTTTTAAGTAAAATATCTAATCACAAGAGTCTTGCAGACAATAAATGTATTCTTACATAATTTTTGTAGCTGCAAATCTGTACCTCTATGAAAAAATTTGGATCTATATTCGGCATGTCAATCTTTCTTTCTTTTTTGTTTAAAATAATATTATAAATAAAATACTTTTTAACTTTCTCCGGAATTCCAAGGTTGAAAAAAAGAAAAAATTTACACAAGACTATCAAACGGGGGGGGGGGGGGGCTTAAAATGGTTGATACAGATAATTATATTAAGGGCTGAAATCCTCATGCATCAAACGAATTTTCAATGGTAGCAAGGCAAACTGGATTTAATTAATGGAATGCCAGAATAATCTTGATCAAACCCTATATTTACTTTATAGGATCAGAATACATTAATGAATTAAAGGACATAAAAATCCTTTCCGTAAAGATACATTTATTGCCCATAAAATATAAATTTCTGAAAGACAAAAATGAAATAACAACATGGAATGAATTTATCAACCAGCCATTACCGGGAATGGTATAATAAAAATATAAAAATTGTAAATAAGTATCTCTTTCATATGAATAATAGTTAACGAAAAAATTATATACCTCTATCTGATATTTGGGATGAAAATGGTAAATATACAGTATAGTGCCAAACTTTATGCAAAATTTGACTTAAAAATTATTTCCTCAATCATGCAAGTTTACATAGAGCCATCAAATATGCAATGCAAAATTTGAATATCAATCCTGCCAGTGGTAATCATAAACCCAAAAAACCACCTAATATTGTACCATTTTTTCTTCAAAGAAAGGAATCAAACGTATGTAAAGGACAATTAAGTTATTCAGTTCGGGCAAAGTAAATGGAAAAACTTTTTGTAATTAATGATTACCGATGGGGAAAAAACTATCAAATGCCTTTTCAGTGGAAAAAAAGCTCTAAACTCCTATGGATACAATGCAGAATTAATCAGTTCATACTGACAACCAATTCCGCTCTTTATAACCATGGCCAAAAAGAACACAAAAGTATGCTCATTTTGCAATCTAGAGGGTGAAACTATTTTAAAAAAAATTGATGTATGAGAATGTGCCAAATCACAAGAGCTTCCATTCATATTAGAAATTCATTGTTTTGATGACAGTTTACATTTCTTTTACATACCTTGACACAAAAAGATAAATCCGGAAACTTTAACAGAAAATGGTGAAAATGGTCATTTTTATTCAAGTGATAAGTTTGTCAAACATTTAGACTTTTTTTTTCCTTTTTTTCTCTCTTTCTCTCTCTCCTCTCCTTGTGACAATCTCGATAGTTTTAACCAAGTTTAATAGAAAGCCCAGACAGGAACACATGTACCGCGTTTACTCTTTTGTTCTTAAATATAATTCAACTATATTCGGCCTTTCCATCTCTGGCTGAGTCTGAGTGTCTTCAGTCTCATATTCCATATTAAGTAAATACAACTTCTTTTACATGTTACTACAAATTTGGATTATTTTTGTATAAAGTACAACACTGTTCTTTCACTTCATGTGCACCCTTCCCTCTCTTCTCAACTTTTTCCGATCCGATTTCTCTTTCCAATACATTTTGTATAAAATGTCAATAATAAAGATTTATATTTTATTTTTTCTCAATTATAAAAATTATTATGATCATGAAAAATGTTTGTTTAAACATTTATTGGTTGTATTATTTTTGTTAAAAAAAGGAAGAAAAAATATGAAATTCCGAAAAAAAAAGAATAAAATTTCTGCTGGTTGGAATGAGTTTCATTGCAATTTGTAGTGGTTGAAAATCGTACAATTTCGAGTGTAATTTTTTTTAATTGATATTATCCCTTGGTTAAAAAAATATTTCAAATTACGATTTTAATTCAAATATTATTAAATAAATAAATTATATGACTTTATTAGGCCTAATATTATGAATTTATTGCACAATTTTTAATCTCTAAAATTTCCGTTTCCCTGAAAAAAAAAATTAACAGAAAAATTCCTACAAAATAAATAATAATAATAATAATTTTTAAAAAATTCCTAGAAAAAAATCAAACAGAAAACATATTTTTTAAACAAAGATATTAATGAAAATTTGATATTATTTATCATGTATATTTCAATTCTGTGGATAAAATCTTTAATTAAATGTATATAAAAAAAAAAAACCCAAACAATTTTTAAGAGATTAAGAATTAAAATTTCGAAATGTACAAGATATTACATTTTTAAAATGGAAATCCCGACATAAAAAATATATACGCGTATTAAAGTAACTGGTTTAATTTTTCGTAATAGTGTAAATTTTGTGTCCAAATTTCAGAGGAAAGAGCGTTTAAAGTTAACAGAGCTTGTGCCCCGATCCTATTGTACATACCATCTAAACAAAACAATATGTTCAAATCAATTAAGGATAAAGATTGTATTGCCCACGACTGGCATCAAAATATTTATACAAACTATACTTAGGTGTTCGGATAAGTATGATTGGTAATGTTTTGATAAATTCATTATTCGATTTCATTTTTAATCATATCAAATTATAAACACAGTGCTATACTGGACTGATAAATCGCGCCTTGCTTACTACACAATTTGTAATATACATGTATTTTGCCTGCAAAGTGTGCCTTGTAGGACTAATGGGCCGGGTGTACATTATTCAATCATATTCGCTACGATAAAACTTGAGATTAAAATATTACATGTTCAGAATGTCGCTTAATTTTTAATTCTTTTTCAATCAAGATTGATTATTGTAATATTTTTCATATATATATGTGTCAAGTTTCTATTGATTTCATCCATAGTTTTAAAAAAAAAATCAACATAAACAAGCTTTTCAATGAATTATAACTAAAAATGTAAACTCTGCCAGTCCTCAAGAATTGATCTATGCTATTCGTTTCTCTGAAAAGATAAAATTCTTATCTTTTCAGAGAAACGATCTTTTACAATATGAGTCCCACATCGGCCTAGGGGATCTGATCCAAGATAATACATGTATATTGCAGTCCATACTACATTTTATACCATACCATTCTGGCCCAGGTTAAGGACGTTCATTGACGCTTCGATTTTTGTTTTGTTTTTACATTATGCTCAAATATTTTTGCCGCCAATACAATTTTTTCTCTTCGAAACTAGTGCTTTCGCTGATCTGTTTAGTGGAAAATATGAATGTCTAGAGAAAAATGAAGCAATTCATAATTTTCGTTTAAGCATTAATATTAATTCAATGTTTACAACACGTGTATGCGTCACGTAAATGACACACATTTGCGTAACAGGTCAAAACAGCGGTCAATGTCTCAAGTATATGAATAGTAAAATAACAGAAAGACAAAGAATTTCAGTTAATTTAATTATTCACAATATCAAAAAATTGACATCGACATAGATGCAGTCATGTATATTGACAAAGCATGGTCAGTTACGGGATTTCTTACCGCGAGAGAGACAGAAAACAAAGGAGTCACAGACACTTTAAAAACGTCCTTATGAAATGAAATGATGAGTTTTGCAAGTTTCTCGGAGTTCACTTTTTCTTCATGTATTCGATGGGGATCACTCTCTCCTTGGGGGCCTCCACAGCTTTAGGCGCGGGGGCTTCCACACACAAGACGCCGTCATTGGTCAGCGTGGACTGGACTTTCTGGGGATCCACCCCCTCAGGAAGTAGATAGGTCTGTGTGAACTCCTTGTACACTTTTTGTCCCTTGGAGCCCTCCTCGTGTTTGGCATGGACGACCAAATTCCTGTCGTCCGTTTTCACGTTAATTTCCTCCGGTTTAAAGTCGCTGCAATCAAATTTCAGATGCAGCTTTTTGTTTCCTGATGCATCTTCAACATAAGGATTAGAAATGTTCAAAAAATTGTCTTTCTTCAATTCTTTCGGAACTAATTTATGCATCTCATCTTTCATTCTACCCAATTCACGGTCGAATTCTTCAAAGGAGCGTGCAAACTCTCTCTCGAAGCTAGGGAAGAGGGACCTTTGTTTGTCCCAGTATCCCCAATCAAAGAAATCCACGGGAACAAGACTCATGGTTACTTCTTAAAATTCTCGATCAGAAAGCGCGCGTGTATCGCGAATGATTGACTCTCAGAGCGCGCTTACTTTATAAAATACTTCGGAGTTTTCTCGATTTCTCTAGACGCATCCTTAGGCATGGTCTCAAAAGTGGATTCACCGAATTTATGGGGTGGTTTTTCCTCTACTCTTTTTGCCTTAAATAGATAAAAAAATATATACTCAGTTTAAATATACGAATCACTTTGACTTTCATACGAATTATGTAAATTATGTATAGAACATGCATTGTGAAAAACGTTGAAGTAAATATACGAAATGTAATACTGGCAGATTTGGGAACTGCCATGTTTTACAATACACCTACATGTATCCTATTATTTTCTAATATTCTGGAAGTAACGTGAACAATCTTCAAAATGCGCCTTAGATTTAATGGAATTAATTTTAAAGAATTCATTTCAACTTCATGCACTAAGTGTGGACTGATAGCGTTTCATAAAACAACCACAATACCTTTATGTACTGTCTTTGTTGTTTAAACAAATGCTTTCTTTGATGATTCATGCGAATATTAAACTAGCGATAATTGCAGAAAAAATACTTAAATGTAAATATATGCTATATTTTATTCTGTATAACATATTGCTAAACCTAAACAATATAGTTTAATTAAATACCATTAAAAAGACGACGACCTCAAGTGCATTGATTGTTTGCATTGTTTGTTTGGACACAGGCATGCTCACTGTCAATGTTCTCTTGATAATCAATGGAAAAAAAAAATAAAGTATGAGTTTTCGTGAATGTAGCAGAATAACACCAAAGCTCTTCGAAATAAATATTTGAGGAAATACACATCGTTTTGACTGGAACTAAGTCGTTGACATGGTTAAAAATATTTTCATGTGCACGGTTTGAAGTTAAACTTTCATGATCAGTGCGACCGAAAAAAAGGCATTTCTAATCTGATAATTTACTGGTGACGTTCGTGGTATATTCATCGTTTTTTAAAGTGTGTGTGTGTGGAGGGGGGGGGGTGCATACTCTTCCAAAAAATCAAGCTAAAAAACAACAAAAAACAGAGAGAGAGAGAGAGAGAGAGAGAGAGAGAGAGAGAGAGAGAGAGAGAGAGAGAGCATACGTTAATATTAAAAAACTATTCCATACTGCAGGTATTAATGGTGTTAAGAATTGGCGAAAATCTATAAGATTACGTTAATAATCCATCCCCAAATCTAAAATACATATGTCCTCGCTACGAGAGAAATGCTTAAAGCCTCTACCTAAGGAAGGCGAAGGACACTTTCTAGAAAGAACCAAAGTGGAGCAACAGACTGGGTGATATAATTTCGGCTTTCTGATTCAAGGATACTGTTTAATATTCCACCCTTTGGTGTGCTTTTAATTTTTGGACTTTTATGTAACGAGCACCTGGGCTGTGTTCAAGATCGTAGCGGCTAGGTAGGGCTACGTAGCGGCTACGTTGTTGAACGGTATGCTAGACCTAGATATCTTCGACCTAGCGGCTAGGCTAGCAGCTACGATCTTGAACGCAGCCCTGAACAGAGAGAGAGAGAGAGAGAGAGAGAGAGAGAGAGAGAGAGAGAGAGAGAGAGAGAGAGAGAGAGCTCTATCATTTTTTTTTTATACAAATGAAGAAAGATAACTCTGATGACTCCTTTATCAAGAAATTAAATTACGGTTAAAATAGTTGCTCCCCTTGATACCGTACTTGGATGGAATGCTGGGCTGCGTTCAAGATCGTAGCAGCTAGCCTAGCCGCTAGGTTAGATATCTACATGTAGGTCTATTGAACGGACCGCTAAGTTAGCCGCTAGGTCTCAGATTTGAAGTTGGAAATATTCAACCAAAGACTAATTCCATCGACATAATTTGTTAATTTCAAGCGGAAATATACATATTAAAATTCGTTTTCATTTAAAGGAAGAATTAAATATAACTAAGTAAATAGATTTCATGTTTGTTACAAAGTGGTAACTAGGGTGGTCATCTTGAATTTGATGCTTAGCATAAAATATTTAGGCTACGAATATCTACGTAGAGGCTAGGCTAGCTTAACCGTTCAACTACGTAGCCCTACGATCTTGAAAGCAGCCCTAGGCTACGAATACATGTATATACCTACGTACCAGGCTAGCTTGCCGTTCAACTACGTAGCCCTACGTAGGAGCTACGATCTTGAACGCAACCCTGCACCCAAACCATACTAGTCTAGAGTTTTCGGTCCACTCTGCTTCTTATAAACAGAGTGGACCGAAAACTATTGGCTTAGCGAAGGTTCACCCAAATTTTATCTAATCTTTTTTTGGTTAAGGAAATCAACAAAATTTACCCCTATGTCATGCCATGACTCAACGAAAACCAACGTAATCGTGCTGTTGGGATGCTGCAAGCTGGAATGGCACAAAATACTGTAGCAAGACACTTTGGAGTTCATTGGAACACCATCCAGTCATTATGGAGACGTTTCCAACAATCTGGCAACACTCAGGATCGACCGCGCTCTGGGCGACCTCGTGTGACGTCACGTCAACAGGACAACCACATTAGACTTGTGCATCTGAGAAATCGTTTCCAGACAGCCAGTTTGACTGTCCCTGGCATTCCAGGGCTTCGACCAATTAGTCCAAAAACTGTGCGTAATCGTCTGTGCGAGCAAAACATCAGACCAAGACGTCCAGCGGTGCGCCCAGTACTGCTTCAACGTCATCGTATCGCCAGACTAGCGTGGTGCACACGACATCTGCGATTCAGAATACAGGACTAGGCCAATATTCTGTTCACTGATGAATCCAGATTTCATTTGGATAGCAGTGACGGCCGTTGTAGGGTGTATCGTCGCGTTGGGGAGCGTTACCAGGACGCTTGTGTTGTGCAACGTCGACAATTTGGTGGAGGTAGCGTTATGGTGTGGGGTGGAATATCAGCACGTGGAAGGACCCCTCTACAGATTGTCAATGGAAATCTCACCGGCGTACGCTATCGAGATGAAATTATTCAGCGTCATGTGATACCCTTCATACAGAGACATCAAAATCACATCACTCTGCAGCAAGACAACGCAAGGCCACACGTTCCACGTGTAGTCAGGGACTTGTTTGTTCAACAGAAGTGTCGATGTATTGCCTTGGCCAGCTGTTTCCCCCGATTTGTCGCCGAGCGAGCACGTTTGAAAGACGTTTACGCCGTTTACCAAATCAGCCAGTGACATTGGCTGATTTAGGCCAGGCTTTAACCAACATCTGGAACAACATCCCTCATGCATTTCCGAACACTTTAGTGGCATCAATGAGGCGTCGCTGTCAAGCATGCGTGAACGCAAATGGTGGTCACACGCGTTATTGATTTTGTTAATTCAATTTCAAATAACAGTGACTTTCGAGTGTGCTGAAATTGACGTTATTCGACGTTGACATTATTGTGTTATGATATGTTGTTACGAAAACATGTTAACAGTATTACAAAAAATAAAATTTGTTCATTGTAACTTTTAAATGTTTTTTTTCATATATATATTAAATAAGGCACAGTTTCTTTTTTCCGCTAGTATATGTTATATTTCAATGCATGTGTATATGTTCAATCGAAACACGCGTCACTATAAAAAAATTTGTTTACTTACTTACTTACTGTATACAATTTTTTTTTTTTTGGGGGGGGGGGTGTTTTATATTTAAAAAATGAACATCTGATTTGGTTGAAAGTCAATGTAGAGAGTTTAAAATTTGGTTTGAATAAATGTGCGTTATTCATATAAAATGAATCATGTCCCGTAGTGTCGATATGAAATTTTACTATGTAAAATTAGATAATTTATAAACATTTCGAAAATCTTTTTTTCGTATTTTTCAAACCTATGGGAAGATTTTTTTAAAGAGACGAGTCGTATAGAGAAAAGATGAAAGAGACCATTCTTTGAATATTGTGAGATGATAATTATTCGTCAGCGGGTTACGTATACTTTCTTTTTTTACCTTCATTAAATACACGTACATGCATTTGCCTTGTTCCTGAAAAAAAAGGAGGCATGCATAGCACAAATTGACCTCTTATAATAAAAATATCGAGTCAACTTCTGCCTCAAATATAATATGCACTGAATTCGCATATCATATTTTTTTCCAATCGCAAGGACCTATTTTTTTAAACTCTATGAATTTGTATGAAATTGTAAAAATGGTTAAAAATTATTTAACTCCTTCTCTAAATTTTAGTCGGCGAAAGGAGGTAGTGTTAAATCTCAAAAACTGATATGAATTCAAGAGGAACAACTTTGTACACATCATACTTTGCACATTTTTCTAAATGTAGGTTTTTTTTCAAACGTCATCGATTCAATTTGAAAAATTGCAAAACTTAAAAAAATTGCAAAACTTTGAAAAATTACAAAACTTAAACTGCGAGTTGTCAAACAAAATCTTAAAGATCAATTTGTCCAAAAATAGAACAGTGAACTAGATAGTTCCTCATAAGGTGTTTTATATTTTATATTTGACTCTAATTTTTGCTGTGAAGACTATTTACTACTACTACCACGAAAATTAAGAAACTTAATTGTTTGTTAAATATAGAACTACAAACTATCACCTTCCTTAGGTGGAACAATACTCCACCTAATGGCTTATGTGAAGCCAATCAAATTGGCGATGAATTTCATTATGTTTAAGAATGTAGTGCATTGTCACGTGTAAGAAAAAATTGTTTATTAATTATTATCTTAAAAACCCAAACACGTTAAAATTTAGAACACTTATGTCGTCTTCAAACCATGTAATTCTTATGAAAATGTATACTTTAATTAGTAAAATATTTGATTTGGTCGGTCATTCTTTGTAACAACTATGTAAAATTTCTCTTTTGTAAATCCTGCTTCCCTTATACTTTTGTATATAATTATTCTGCACCTCATGTAACATTATATTTTTGAGTGAAAATAAATGAACTTGAACTTGAGTTCGTTTCAGCATTTTATTTACATGTATACATGCAAGTTTAACATTGTTTAGTGCGAGGGTTAATTCTTGTCAAGATTTATCCATGAATTAAAAAGTTGTCTCAATTTTTTATTTTCATTTTGTTTTTTATTTAAGAAAATAATTTTATATAAAATTTTACCTGGCCCGTCTCAACATGTGATATGAGATAATTATATAAAATCAACTACGAAGACCATTTTTTAAAAACTTTAAAAGAACATGGTGACGCACAGACCAACGAATTAGCAAATATCGAATTTTTACACGAATTCCACCTATTTTATATATCATATGAAAAGAAGAACTTTTGAAAAATTACGGTATTCAAAAGTAAATAAATCAAATTAAAAAGAGAAAAATAGAATTAAGCGTTGGGCCAACACATAGATATTGAGTTTTCCTTCCGCTTCATAGCCACGCAAGCGCAAGGCCGGGAAGTGTAAATACTGCAGCGTGGCATACATCACGCCAGAAACCTCTCATTGAAACATGATGTCTACAAGAACTATATTTGTTAAGATGCATTCTCTATTAATGCATATTCCTTGCCAATGACATCGAATAGCTTCAAATTCAAATTCTTCAGTTCTTCAACCAAATGTAACTATTTTTAGACAGAAATCGCAATCACGTGACACTAAACCAAAGTTCAAAGCGACTCGGTTTGTTTACATGTGCAATTTCCGGATGAGTTTTAATGACTTGTAAATTAATAGGTGATGGCTTTTGATGCGTGAAACCTTCCGTATGATGAAATTTCAAGCTCGTCTCATTTCCGTGGTCATAATCAAAAAGTAAAACATCTATTTTGAGTCACCGTGCCACTTTAAAATATCGGGTTTACAGCCAAGCGATTTTTCCAGTGTCTGCACAAAAAATTTAAATTAACACACAAAAAATAAAATCAAGAGTTGATATAAAGTTTCTTATTTTCGAAATCATTTTACAGAGAAGATACTTGTTAGATCCACCTCGTAAATAGTATACATGTATATGTATGTCGAGCCAAATGGTAATAAAATAGTTCACCAGGTCAGATAGCAAAACATATTTTCTTGTGTCCTGGTTTTTAATTTAGTAAAAAATTTATTTAAGTATACTCGTACAAGAATACATTGAATCGGAATATTAAAATTATTTATTTTAATTATATTTTCAATTTTACTTATCAAACAACAGGCACAATGTCTATAGATATATCTTCACTCCTAGTTAGTTTTGCACTTCCAAAAAAGTAGAAGCTTAATTGTGATTGGTATGATATCGTCATTCATATACTTAAATAGAGGCTGCCTTTGTGGGGCATAGAATGGACAATGTAAAATTTAAATTTAAACAATATTTTATTATGCAATTTATCACATAAACGAATGGAATAGCAGGCATTGCCTATATATATCCTCTCCAACATACAAGATCAAGATCATATATACAAGATTTAGTGCCATACAATATTGGCATATAATACTACAATATTCTATTGATAGATATATGCATATATGTAGCCTATATTTGAAACATATGACCAGAAATTACAATAGGTATAAGAATACCTATTATTATGATATTATGACTTGTAGTAATTAGTAATGAAAAAAAAAAACCAAAAGGTTTTACACACAGGTCCAGGTTCTGTGGTGTAGGACAATACGAAGGACTAGATGGATTATTTAAATCTCTATGTAGATTTAATGAATTCATGTAAAGTGGTGTTTATCAGTTTTCCCGATCTAACAAACACCTCTGACATGAAGGTGAATCAATAAGGTGATGTCAGAAGAGTTCAGCATTCACATACATGTAAGTTACTACAGTTATTTCTTTATTGACAGTGCCAAATATAAAAGCATTAAAACAAATTCTAGAACTGAAAAATTACCTTGAAATGAACATTTCAAAATCTCAAAGATCTATTATGGCACTATTCAGATGTGGGATACTCCCAATTAGAAGTAATATAAGGGGAAACCTCTCGATGAAAGTTGTGTATAAAATATTATAGAAGACGAGAGTCATTTTCTGTTGAATTTGCAATGTATTCTGATTTTGGAGGGAATTATTTAAATTAATGATGTCGGATATAATCCAACACTAGTAATGTCAAATTTAGACTGTAAGTAAGTAAGTAAGTAAATCATTTATTATAGTGACATGTGCATTTTGCATGTTACAATAGTACAGTGAAACAATAATACAAGATAATAGCACCCGGCCCATCGGACCTATATGTCACTGGTTATATAAATTACTTATTTAAAAGTCAACGTGAAAATTTTGATTGTCTTAGTTTTAGAGCATTAATAATAAATTGAGAGCATTGCCGGGGATAAGTACATACTAAAGTTCTGAATAATTCAAATTCTTCATAATTTGTTGAGCCAGTGGTATTTCTAATAAGTAAATTTCGTAAATCATTATATAATGTACATTTTAGGATGAAGTGAATTTCATTTTCAATTTCATTTAAATTACAAAAAAACACTGAGTCTGTCAGTTAAAAGTTCATTTCGAAAGCGTCCAGTTTCAACACGTAAAGGGAGAATTCCACATCGGAGCTGAGCTAGGGCAGATCTTTGATTTTTTGGAATGTTCATGAGAAGATAATTTTCTGTTGAGAAGTTTTGCTTTAGGAGACGGTAAGTTCTGAGTTTGGGAGAGTTTTGAAGATTTGCGAACTAAATGTTTTCTGATGTCGAGTGTTGGTTTTGGATAAAAAGTTGGACGTCACAGCATATTGCGTTAGTATAGATATTTGACATGTTCACAGAATTTAGCACAGCTTTTAGTTGGCAGTTCCATCCCCTTTCGTTGTTAAGGCATTGATCCCAGATGAAAACTTGTTTTGCCGTCCTGTTGTTGTCCATTGTCTGAAATTTGTTCCAAAGGCGGACCATATTAGATTTATGTCTGGAGCTAGCAGGGGCCCATCCGGTTTCTCCTCGTACGGCTAGTAATGGTGCTAAACGATGTGTTCCCAGGAAATATCTTGCTGCTCGGTCCTGCACTTGGTCCAGTGAATGGAAGTTTTGGTATCCCCATACTCCGCTGCAGTAATCTATTACCGGGGCGACACAGCTATAAAATAATTTTTCAAACGTAGTGAACCCAATGTCCTTCAAGCTGTGGATTTTGGATATTAAGGAACCAAGAGCTCGTCCTCCAGATTTAGAAAGATTTTCGGCATTATTTTTAAAGTCTCTGTTTTCGTTAAATAACACTCCGAGGTATTTATAAACTGATGCATATTCTAATTTCGTGTTTCCTATGTAAAATGTAAAGTTGCTTTTTTTACTGTTTCGTTTTCGGAAATGTAAGATTTTTGTTTTTGCTAAATTGATTTGTAAGTGCCACTTTTTGCACCAATTACTTACAACGTCAAGAGTGTCTTGCATATTTCTTTCATTTTCAGTGATGAGAGCTATATCGTCTGCATATAGAAGAATTCCAACATCAGTATGATGAATAGGGATTCCCTTTTTTGTATTTTTAACTTCCCTAGCTAAGTCGTTAATAAAAAGGGCAAAAAGGGTTGGCGATAGGTTATCTCCTTGTCTAACTCCGGAGGTGCAGTTAAACCATGCGGTGTGATGATCTCCTATGCGCACACAAGATTCTGTATTGTGATATAAAGATTTAACATTGTTGTAAAAATGACCGTCCACTCCGTTAGTTAGGAGACTGTATTGTAGTATTATTTTTCTACTGTCAAATTTTCCGAGACAAAACTCTAAATATTTACTTGAATATTACCTTAAAAGACAATCATTATTGTATAAAAAACGCAATGCCTAATACGTGTATATATGTTATAGAACCGTTTTAGCAAGACCTTGGACTTTAGGTTGGACGTAGCTTTCTATTTCTTGTGTCAAAACAAATTAAAAATGACGTGGTTTCAAGCGAAATATACACCGATTGCGTAGTCTCAACCCAAAGCCAGACAAATCTTGTTGATTTCAAAGAGCCATGGCATAGTGGCCAGCAATGAATTAGACAGGCCAACGTCACATTGCTGTTTGACACAACTACCAAAAGTCCAAGCTCTTGTTAAAATAGTTCTGATTGTATTTGCAGTGACATATAGGCCCAATGGGCCGGGTGTTTCATTATTTATTTTGTATTACATATTTTTAATATATCACTATAATAAATTATTTACTCACTTACTTATTCTCTAATCCTTTACTGTGATTATATAATTTTGCATATTCAGTGGTAGTTGTGGTCATTTTTAGCTGTCAAATTGTTCCACTTGAATTAATTGAATAAAAATATGCATCCCTTTTTAAGCAACGCATTAGTGTGACCGTACCAAGTGCATTTTCAGGCAATTTCCGCAGATAAACATTTATAAAGTCCTAGTGTTACAAAATTGTTCTTAGGTGATAATTTGAGCTTTTTGTTCGTAAGGAATGCCTCTGGTCATATGTATTATAATTGCTAACAAAGCATACATCCATAAAAACTGTGAGACAATGTTAATAGTAATGAATAAACATACCCGTAACTGCGTAACTTCCAGTTAAAAAAACAAAAAAGTCCATTAGTTTTTGATGATTTTAAATAAAATTACAGATATCTGTGAAAGAAATACAGTTGAAATCGTTAAAAGGGAATATATCCAAGATATCTTCATTGAACAATTATCCCTTTCCACTCAGAAAAATTCACAGGAACGAAAACAGATTCCTTACGGAGAATTATAGGAATGTTTACATTTTTTCTCCATTCGGAATACACTCGGAATACATCGCGCAATTTTTAAACGTTATCACCCGGGCTTATTAATGGCTGTTGCAATGCAAAATCTCCGTAGACTTTCAATTTCGGGATGTGTATTGAAACCTGAAGCGGTAGAGGGGGCGTTTCAAAACAGATAATCTGGACATTTTTTATATTAGTGGATGAACGTAGTTTGAGCACAAAAGTATTTACTATCATTGAAATATCAAGCAAAAAGTGGTGGAAGCAAAAACTCAGGACAGAGTTAAAAAGGAATAAAATGCATAGGGATATAGGTGAAAGTGTGTGAACTATCTATTACAATCGCAACTTCTCGGGCCTTTCCGGCAGGCTCGGAAAAACACCTCGAATGTATTAACATCACCGGATGTTAGAGTTTTAAACAAAATGGAGTCGCTTCCCATTAAAATAAGTATCGGCTAGACAGTCTTGTATATCGCTTCTGTGTTATATTTTAGTGTATATCTTTTACTTTAATGAAGTATAGCTCACATCTCAACAGATCGTAAAATGTGTTCTATTTATTTCAAGTTTTACAAAAAGGGGGGTTGTCATGGACGCCTAGGTAATAACATTCGAGGTGTTTTTCCTGCCGGAAAGGCCCGAGAAGTTGCGATTGCTATCTATTATTAAAAAAAAAGAAAGAAGAAGTATTGCTGTCATAATTTCACCTTTATACACGTAATTACTTGCTTTGGCACACTTAAATAATGTTGTTAATTTCTCGATCAATATTTATAGATTTTTCTTGTGTAACTTTTACTGTGATAAGCTTCCATACATCACTCCTCGGGATTTATCGCTAATATAAATAAGGCCTGCCCGAGAGTTTTCGATCATTAGTTTGTGTATACTTGACATGTGAGGATGGGCCAGCTGGTCAGTGAATGAAGAGTAGCCGCTCGGCAGTGTCTAGACGGAGTGACAGATGGAAGCACGATCTCAGCCCCCGACGCCTGACCAACCCAAAGATAGAGGGCTAGTTGTGGAACTACTGCAAACTCTAAAACTCTTCTTCGGTGCAATTTTCGTTGGCATTTGGCGCTTTTTTGTGCCTCCCCCGAGAAAATCAGTTTTCGGGGAAATCGTTTTGATCACTGGCGCAGGGTCCGGCATAGGACGTCAGTTGGCGAGGGAATTTGCCAAACTCGGGGCAGAGTTAGTTTTGTGGGATATAAACGAAACGTCAAACGCTGAAACAGCGAGACAACTGCGGGAAGAATTCCATGCCAAGTGCTCTCCTTACACTGTGGATGTTGGGTTAGTATCCACGCGTTTTATCAATTAAATTTTCCTCAATATTAAAAATCTAATACAAGGGATGTATGGAAAAATTGAGACATGCTATCAAATTCAAGACGCAGTAAATGCAATGATAGATTTTTTCATTCCCATCACATTACCTATAACAATTTTCTGTATTTTAAATTTTATGGAAAATTGATTGGAAACCTTTAAAAGATATCCCCCACACACTGAAAATGTGTACCTTGGAGTTGGCAAAATCAGCTAAAGATGAAGAATTAATCAAGAATGTTTTACACAGGCAAACATTTGTTTCATTAATTAGAATAATTTCATTAGGTTAATTTATTATCATTTTTCTATTATGCACATTAGCTAAGGCAGCATGTTCAGATATGCAGCAAATAATTGCACTGTGGTAAAAAAAAGTCTCATTTAAGACATTTATAAATATTGTCTTGTTCAGCCTAAGATTTTCATGAACTTGAAGTGAGTGAATACCATTTAGGCCTACAGGTACATGCACTTGTACCTAAACAGGTGGAACCACAGGCAAGGGAGGGGTGGGGGGGGGGGGGGGGGGGGAATGGGTGCAGGGGGCTTACACGGTAGGGATTCCTAAATTAAGTTGTTTAAAACTGTCAGAAAAATTAATGTGAGATTTTTATAATCATAAGGGATGAGATCATGCCACTCAAGGCAAGAGAGTACTGAATAAAATATACACCCAAAGATAACTATAAAAATTGTAGTTTTGATTAAATTTGATCGTAAATCAAATTGCAAATAATTGACTTTGATTTGATTGTGAAATATAATATTGATTGAATTGACAAAAAATGATGTAAATTATATTTTTAAAATTTGTGCATAAATGTGTATGAGTGTGTGATGTTTTTCTCTGAACAATTTAGGTATAATAGAACTATTGAAAGTATAAGGTAGTCTAATGTTCATTATTCATCTGACAGATGAAAACTGGATGCATTTCTAATTGTGCATTCATTCAGAATCAATTATAGCAGCTGCGTAGATTTTCTGATCAAGAATTTCAGGTTTTGGGGGCTTTTTCAAAATATTTATTCTTCTGAACACAAAGCTTAAGGTCAGGTAAAGTTGAGATGCACTAAATGTAGTCTACTCGCAAAAGGTATCAAATTAGCCTATCCATGGCTTGGTCCTAGATAACCCTCATCAGGTTGGGGCAGATGATCCAGCTTTTTTTCCCCTCACCTCACCTGGACTTTAAATCTACAGGACTGGTGTTGTTAGTTTGTCAGCAGGGTTTGACCATTGACACTCAATAGGGTCCTTGAATTTGATTAATTCATGTAAATTTTTGTTCTGATTAATTGTACATCCCAACACTAAAGGTGCATCTGTAATATTAGTACATGTACTGTAATGTTTATTGATAAACATAGTGTACTGTATAGACTATACATTTTCCTAAAAGCATGCCTTTACCCTTTTTTAAAAACAACCCCATTGTTTTTGGGACCTAAAGGTAAAAGGTCAAGGTTTCAAGGTTACAAGTATAGGGTGAAGGCAGTGGTCGGAAATCCCTATATTGCCTAGTTCATTAGTTATTTTTATAGCTTATTGATATTTAGAAATATCCCTTTTGTCCTTCAAGCCAAATACTGAAAAGTAATTAAGGTCTATCTTGTTTTCTTATTCATCTTAGTAATACAATTTATATTTTCCTGATCTTTCACAAATTCCCAAAATTAGCTTGTTATTAATTCGTGTAATTAAGGCAGGACTTTTTTTCTTCCAGAGACAAGTCACAAATTGAGAGGACAGCCCAGAGGGTGAAAACTGAAGTGGGAGAAGTGAATATATTGATTAACAATGCTGGGGTTGTCTCCGGGAAGAAGTTCATAAACACCCCTGATGTTCTGGTGGAGAGAACCTTTGATGTCAATCTACTGGCCCACTTCTGGGTAAGTTTTCGGAGCAATGGTAGTCAATTCAAAATTAAGAGTTTTAATTAGTCAGCAATCCTCTGTAAAATTGTTAAGTCAGTTACCAAGGGAATACCTGAAGAAGAAAGCTGGAGGAAGGAGATGTCTAATCAAGCCTCCTAAGTCTTTTGATGTTGTTAAAAGAAAATATATTTGTTTTTAGCTCACTCATCAACCCTTTGTGTTCATTAATTCAAGAAATGTGTTAAAAACAAGGTGTTTTATGTTGTTAGTGCTGTTATGTAATGACATATTGATACACAGTGTTCCCATGAGTCTGTATTTTGTCATCATGACATAATTTGAATTGTCATAAGGAATAAGAAATCATTCTGTGTGTATTACCATAAAGGTGATAATTTTGTTCGGGGCATGATCAAATCCAATAAAGCCCAAAGGGCTTTATGATATATTTGATCACACCCCGACCGAAATTATCACCTCATGATATTCAAAGAATGATTCCTAATTACTTATATTTATATAATTTTGAGTCACTGTATGATTAAATATTCAAATATAAATAAGCAAACCCCGCTGGCGCCTCAATTATACGTCATTTGAAGTTATGGGATGGGTTATATAGTACAAAATCGATACGTAGTGTTATCACAGGCAAAGACACTGGAAAATGTAAATATATGATTGTAAATCCTGTCTATTTTCTCGCACACTCCCATATTCACAGCATATTTTTTGTCCATGTAAATATAAAATATTGGGTTGTTCCATATGGTTTTAATCAGAGGAAAGCAAAAAGATTTATGAACGAGAATTTAGATATCAGTGCATGTCATTGATTATATATTCAACATCTTCAAGACCAGTAGATCTTTTCCAAAATCTAATAGTTGTACAGTTGAACTTAGGTATCTCGAACACTGATATCTTGAATACAATGGATATGTCGAAGTTATATTTGTAAATCTCAATTCTTATTTTCTAAGTATTTTACCGGCACGTCTTTTAACCCCAAGGAACCCCAAGGAACCCCAAGGAAACCCCAAGGAACCCCAAGGATACCCCAATGACAGAAATGAATAACTATTGATACCCAAGGGGGTCTCATTAGAGTGCAAGGGTCACCCCTTACCCTTGGTACCCCAATTATACCCCAAGGAACTCCAAAGATAACCTAATAATACAGATTTATAACTCCTGATACACCATAGAACCCAAGGAACCTTAAGGATACCCTAATAATACAAATTTTAAACTCTTGGTATCCCTGGGGAC
Organism: Magallana hongkongensis; assembly: GCA_015776775.1. Taxonomy (NCBI): domain Eukaryota; kingdom Metazoa; phylum Mollusca; class Bivalvia; order Ostreida; family Ostreidae; genus Magallana; species Magallana hongkongensis. The sequence goes on from CM027466.1 coordinate 50,149,350, forward strand.
TCATTGGTATTCCAGATACACCTCTAGGAATCCCAGGGAACCCCAGGGATATCCCAAGGAACTCCAAGAATACCCTAATAATACAGAATCATAACTCTTAATACTCCATAGAACCCCAAAGATAACCTAATACATTGTAATACAAATGTAAAACTCTTGATAACCCTGGGGACGCATTGGTATTCCAGATACACCTCTAAGAATCCCAGGGAACCCCAGGGATATCCCAAGGAACTCCAAGAATACCCTAATAATACAGAATCATAAATCTTGATACTCCATAGAACCCCAAGGATACCGTAATACGTTGTAATACAAATTTAAAACTCTTCATAACCCTGGGGATTCAATGGTATTTTAGATACACCTCTAAGAATCCCAGGGAACCCCAGGGATATCCCAAGGAACTCCAAGAATACCCTAATAATACAGAATCATAACTCTTGATACTCCATAGAACCCCAAGGATACCGTAATACGTTGTAATACAAATTTAAAACTCTTGTTAACCCTGGGGACTCATTGGTATTCCAGATACACCTCTAAGAATCCCAGGGAACCCAAGGGATATCCCAAGGAACTACAAGAATACCCTAAAAATACAGAATCATAAATCTTGATACACCACAGAACTCGAATACTCAAATATCTGGAAGTTTTTAACCAGTCCCATCGAGTTTGAGATAACGAGGATTTACTGTATATTTACAATATGGCATTATTATCTTTTATCAATAAGGGTGCATTAATTTATTTTGAGACACGTCAGTATGATATTACCACAAGCAGTACATAGCCAAAAACGTGAGTGACTCTAGACATTTGGGATCTCCATTAATTAAACAATGCGTCAAGTGTTCCACATTGCAGTAACATCTGTGATGTTTGGATTCCGATTCCATATCTCATTTTATTGACTCTCCCTGGCAAAGTCATCTGCTAGAGTTATACGTGTACTGACTTTTGTTTTAAGTCATGCAAAGTGACATCTATAGTTTTGTTCACATTATGGATTGGCTTCAAATCTCAACATGAGACATATAGTCCAATCCAACTGCTAAGAAAAGTATGGAAGGTTAAGGAACTGCTAAGAAACTGCTTAGATAACTAAACTGCTACTGCGAGGGAATTGCCAATAACTTTAAAATTCCACATTGACATGGGAAAATAAACTTGATCATCATGCAGTACTTGGGTGGAAAATATTTGATCTATAATCCCCAAGGAAAATTTCTCACCCATCTTTAGTGAATGAAGCATGGTTTGACACATTACTGTAATCAGCTTATTCCTGCCACCTGTATACCGGGTAATATGCCCTGTTTTGATGAGCATGCTTTGTGTTAAGACAGGAGGATAGCTGAAAGTTGCTTAGAAGTGAGAAGTAAATAGAGTATTTACAGGTGACTTTATAGCTTAATTAATCTGACCTAAGGTGTCTGACCACTGATGAATATCAGTACATAAATGATCAGAACCCATTTTGTAAAAGAAACATGTAAACGTGAAGGAAATCTTCTTACTTATTAGATTACGTTGATGGGTAATCAATATAAATCAGAGTGGACTGATGGGAATATTGGAATTGTATTTAGTTCTAATATAAAAGCTACATATAGTATACTAGTATAACATGAATACAGCAAACATACTCTCTAAATAATTCACTTTTTCAGTAAAGTTATTTGTTCCTTAGGCCAATATAATTTCTTGTTCATCGGACCCTGCACTCTTGTATTTTTGATAAAACTATACAAATAATATTATTATTGATTTCCTGCATCCAGGAAATTCTGCGCTGTTTTCTGTTCTATTTTCACTATATTTTTTAGCATTTTAGATATTTTTGATTTTCAAATCAGACACAATTATAAAAAATATAACTGTCCGCACAAAATTTAATTTGTACTACCAACAAATTTTGGCTTCAAAAAATTAATAACTTTATTATTTAATCGCTCGCACCTTTTTTCACTGGATGTCCAACAAACAAGAAATTATATTGGTGTGGACTTAAATTGACAAATCATAAAATTGTATTGTAAACCTGGAGTTAACAAAAAATTATGAAAGTTTATATCAAATCCTGCTCATCCCTAAATTTTCAATATCATGTTTTACTGTGGTACAGGAGCTCTTGATGAAATAAATATACAAAGAAATAACTGTATCAGTGAATGCTTTTTTCAGACAGTGAAATGTTTTCTTCCATCAATGCTGAAAAACAACCATGGTCATATTGTCAACATCGCCAGTTCCACAGGTTTAGTGGGTAGGTATTAATCATGATTTGTTGTGTATGATGTAGGGATGCAAAACAGTTGTAACTTATGAATTTGATATTCAATTATAAGAATTCTTGAAGCTGTAAATTTTGTATGAATGATAAATTTTTTTGATCATATATCGTAAATTCCAGGCCTATTTTTTTATGGAAGTCTGCGATTTCACCTTTTGTGTGCAAAAATCACTTTGGTATGGCCAAGTCTAATCATATTCATCGCATTGTGTGTACAATTATCATTAAAAGTAAGAGTGAGATTTCCTCTTTTTTCAACTTTAGAATAACAATTGTTCAATAAACAATTTATTACAGAGGTTTTACTTTTAAGCTGGTATATGGAATTATTTTGATATCAATGTAAATCTATTTGAAGTTGCAAACTGCTGAATTTAACATGATCGAATCAGACATGTAATTCTGAAGAGCTCTTAAAATATCAAATTTTACTGCAGGGAACATAAGCAAGTTGATGTGCAGATATGCTTGCTAACAGCAATATCGTATCACATGCAGTTTAATGTTGTGGGCAGTAACTTTCATGAAAATTAAATGATGACTTTAAAATTCTTGTCATATTGATCATGAGTACTAGTAAATGTATTTGAGTACTGCATTAGTAATTAATCTCTCAAAAATTACCATTAATACCCCTTGTAAAAGATATTGTTTCAATTGATATTCCATTCTAAAAAAAAAATTCCAAACATTGGTAATTGTAATAACTACTTATGCACATATGTTTTATTGATTTGATCTTTAATTTAATTCACATGGTACTTTGGTTTCATTGAATTATAACCAACTTTTATGGATTTTGTTGTTGCAGAGTCTATCCACAAAATTTAGCATGTGTTTGACTTGAAAATGACCAAAGCAATTCATTTTTTAGGGGAAAAAATCAACTTTTTAAATTTTACTGCTCTTAATGAAAAAAAACGTCCCTACAGTATTCCAATCGGGACCTGCGGGTTGGTAGATCAAAGCCACACCCATTGCGCCACAGAGATACATGTACTAGATAACAAATGTGGGCAATGCAAACTGTTTCTCAGCGCGATAAAATCGCCATATTGTGACATACTGTCATAAAAAGTGGAAGTCAGGGGATGTCAAGCATCCTTAACATTCATTGAAGTGCAATATAAATTAATTACGTATTGATAGAAACATTGGACATTAATCCCCTATTTGCTAAACCTTTGTTTTTACTGAATCCACAAAAAAATTATAAAATTTATTAATAATTAAGACTGTGTATTTTTGAAAAACCTTATACACTGCAGTATACATGTGCATGCTCTTTAAAAGTAGCCCAGCCCATAATGTGTAACTGTTGAATATGTTGTCCATGCAGGATTGAACAGACTTACAGACTATAGTGCCTCTAAGTTTGGAGTGGTAGGCTTCACTGAGGTGCTGAATTACGAAATCATATTCTCTGGATACAGAGGCGTCCATACCACGCTAGTGTGTTCATCTTACGTTAAAACAGGCATGTTTGCTGGGTGTAAAATGAGGTAGGAGTGAATCAATATAGATAATTTATTCTTATACAATAGTTTTGTATTCAGATTGAAGTTCATTTTTACCGCTGAGTATTTTTATTAAAGGTTAGGAAAATTATAGGTTCTGAGTGAATTAAGTCATTGTAGCATAATTCACATAGTCTTAATTCCCAAATGAATTTACATCTTTTTTAAAGCATAATGCACTTTTTTTTTCCATTCAGTTGATTACTTTGCTTAAAAAATTTATAATAAATCTGAACTTCATGTGATGAATAAAAATTACTTTGGCTTGATTGACCTACATGAACATGAACAGTAATCTTTACAGATTTCCATGGTTACTGCCAGCCCTGGAGGTGGAGAACACGACTAATCGAATAATGCAGGGGATACTGACCAATCAATACATTATTTGTATACCAAGGCTTGTCTATTTTTTGTCCTACCTTAAGGTGTAAGTTGACAGCTAGCTAGCACACATTTTTGACAAAGATTTGGAATGAAAGCTATTTTAATGGTCTAGAAATTTTGAATCCAACGTCTTTTCTTTTTCATCTTTTTCTCTCTGATCATCAGGTGTCTTGCCGTAAGCAGAATTATTTTCGCCCCATGTTATTTTTCCCTTTCTTAACTTACAAACGGTTTTGCCACATGTTGAATTTGCATAGGCAAAGTTGTGTTTTTTAACTGGAGAAATAATTTTGAACATTTGAATTCGCCCAGTCTTATTAAATGCCCACTCAGACAACAAGGGTAATATTTCTCTGTATACAGTATAATATTGTTTCCCTCTATGTGAACATTCACCTGTAAATTGGGATACCTGGCATTAGTTCTTGTTTGAACTTTTCCAAGTCACTCTAGTATTCTTAAGTATTCTACTTGGATGTCTTGATTTCCATGTAACAGTATGTGCTTATATTTCTTATAAATGACATATATACACCTGTGTGTTTGGATTATAGCGGTAAGTGGAAAGTTCAGTGTGTAACTGTGTCTTTCATGGATAGAGTTGTCAGATAAAACCCATGACATAGAGGGTTGGTAACACTATATCTGATATCTAACGTTTTTACACCAAGCTCAAAAAAGGAGTGAACCTTATATTGTTATAAAAGAGCAATACAGCTTACGTTTGTAATCCTCAGGGATATCAGATGAAGCTGTCGTAGTTTGTAATCCTCAGGGATATCAGATGAAGCTGTCGTAGAGGTGTATTGCTTACTGTGGGTGCTCAAAGGTCTCCTCAACATCATCAATTAGGAATAGAAACGAGTTCATGTATCTACTCAAATATCTATCTATGTTTAAATTTGTGACAATTTTTTTTGCTGAAACTTAAAACTTTTAATACGGTTAGTATAAAGGTCTGCTATCAATGCTCCCTAGTAAAATACATTTCTCTATCCTATACGAAAAGCTTATATTTTACCACATACAACATCAGTGGAGACTATCCAAAATATCAGGCTAAGAGAGCACCCACCTTAGCATTAAGAAGGAAGTAAGAGGGTTAATGTCCAGTTTGAGATAATGGTCCTTTTTATGGTAGCTATGGTTGTGGCTGTGTTAACAATTTGCTACAGTTGAATGTTAAATCTACAGTTTAGGATTATATAGTAAATGTTCTGTTTCTGTTAAATGCAGCTATTGTCGTAATGAGAGAAGTTGTTAGTGTGTATAGTAAAAAAATATTTTTTTATCTTAGTATAATTAAAAAGGAAACACAGATACATGTACCATGAAGATTGATGTTTAATCATCTTTGCTAGCCAAGGGTCTACGATCCACTCTGCACGTCTACATATGTTGTAGAGAAGCACAGTGGATTATAAACCCTTGGCTAGCAAAGATGATATTTAGTTTGGAAATTCATACATACTTGACAATTTTTCTACCTGCCATGGAAGTGTCAGTCATTCAATTTCATACCTGCAAGAAGTTTATCAAGAAAATAATTAAAATCAGTCAGTGTGAAGATCGTCCAAAAAAAATAATGAAAGTCAGTCAGTGTGAAATTTTTTCATGCAGCTACAAATCTTTTTATTTCATGAAACTGGAGATTCAGTTTGAACACTCCTTGTCGTGAATATATTGTTACAGTTTATAAGTAATGGGGGCAAATTCCTTGGTCAGAGATTTGGATATCTTTTTGTAAAGTTGGTAGAGGAAAAAGATTTTCCATTGTGGACTGTGAACAGTTTTTGCTCTGAGATACTTTCCAGGTAAATGTGTGTGCTAGCGGTCTATTTATCAAATGACAATTACACAGGAATCAATTCAGAGTTGATTAGCTTAAAAGCATTTTCTACCTCTCAGTGTGTTTGTCATCTCATTTGGATTAACCTTTCCAATATTATCTCTTTCAGTAATGTAGCATGCATATAAGAAATTAACTTGTTGCTGGATAATGCTTCATTGATGATCATGTACTCATTTTATTTTGAAATACATGTTTGAGCAAAGCAAAATTTTTGGTGAATTATAGGACTATATGATATATCAAAAAATAGGATTCATTTTATAAAGAGGATCAATTTGTAAGAATTCTTTTATGATAATTATTTACCTGTAATTTAAAAAATTAGTTTTGAGAAATTTAACAAAGACCTGGCAAAAAATTATTACTCCCTATCCCCCTTTACCCTTGGAAATTATCAATAAATAAAAAATTTGCAGAATAGTTTACCGGTATTTAATTAAGGTAGCCATTGCTCTGACATCTTCGCTAGTTAAGGGTTTATGATCTACTTCCTCCTTTTGTAGAGGAGCGCAGTAGATTGTAAACCCTTGGTTAGCGAAGATGTTGTTCTGATAGTGCCAGTAATGAAGCCAGGCAGGACCATCATGTTTGGAATTGCCGCCTGGAGGTTTCTAGACCCAGGAGGGAGGGAGAGATTTTTTTTTTTTTCAAACTTAAAGTTTAATTAATTAAAGATTGGTAAAAAATAAAAATCAACATATAAAAAAAATCTTTCTGCTAATAAAATTAGATCAACAGGGGTATTTCAATGAGGCAGGAGGGAATTCCAAACAAACAATAATTTGATTTTGGCCAATGAGTCACATGCACTGAATGAGGTAGTATACGGTAATGTAAATGGACGGGGATAAACAAATAATGAAGAAAAGGTCAATGAGAAATAACGCTGATAGACATCTCAAAAGTATTTGTGAAGGGGACACAAGCCTAGCATCTAAAAGTATCGGTGTGAAGAAAGGGGTCTTTTAGGTGTCACAATAATTTTTTGGATATCAAGCATTGGATAAAATTAAATTTTCAGCAGATGTTTCTCCTCTTGTGCTCAATTTTTTCTTCCATATCCATCAGAATTGTTTATTTAGAGTACAGTGTTCAGTTAGATGAAAAAATATGTTCCATGCGGTTATTTTTATTGTATTGTTTAAAGTTCTGCATTAGGTTCAAAAGCATCTGAATGACACTTAAACCAAGGGTTTTGATCCACTACAGTCTCCATAAGGGGGAGCGAAGTGGACTGAAAACCCTTGGCTAGCTAAGATTGTTCAGAAAATACAATAACAAAGTCACTGTTTTAAATTTATTTTTCTTCATATTTGTAGGATCCTTCCAGTGGATGCTTTTTTAGAGGTTGTCAAATTTTTTGGTGCTGCCACATTTATGGACACTTATGTTGGAAAAGAGGCAAATGCCTTAATTCATCAGAATGGATCATCAAATTGAAACTTCAGTATTTTGAGTAATGAATCAAGCGTTCTACAAAAATTTAAATTGGTTTTATGTAACACAGTTACCTGTTCAGGTTCCAGTCTAGAAGAACCATATATTCTAATACATGTACATGATGTATTTATGATGTATTATCATATAACAGTGTCTGGGTTTTATACCAGCTTAAGGGTATTTATTGTATTTTACAACTGAAGAATTTTTACTTCATTAAAGAACACATAATCTTTATTTAAAATGCAAAACTCTATAGCATTAATGGTGTTTGTTCAGTTTTTTTGTAAATGTTTATTTTTTGAACAGGTGTATTTATTTATTCCATTTATCAACTTTGATTTAGCTCTGATTTACACAAAGTTGTTGAGAAAGGTCAGTGATATTCATTACTAGCTTTAAAATTGCTTTTTTTTTAAATTTAGTTAATAATTGTTTGTTGTTGTCACGTTACTTGTTACCTTGTTCCATGAAATACTTTTTTTGTATTTGAATAATATGTAAATGTATATTTGCAAACTTTAAATAAAAAATGAGAAATAAAAATAAATGTTTAAAAAATCAAGAATTTTTTTTATATGATCAGAAATGAATTCTTGCAGTGATCAATATGTATAGCCTTTATCATTAAATGAATATTAGAGTATATTTTTTTCCTGATGAGGTTATGCAACTTTGTTAAAACCTTTACTTAAGATTTAACATTGTTTTTGATTGTATATTTGATTCATCAAATTAAATGATAGGACAAATATTTTCAAAAAATTAAAAGTGATTTATTTCAAAAGTTTTTGTATCAAAGTCTTGTTAAAAATGCCTTCAGTTTTATATTGGTTCAAAACAATGCATTACTGATAAAATAAATTCTGGATGAAATACAGATTTAAGTTAATATGTCCAAACTATTTATAATGTTAAAATGCCTCTCCATCATTAATATGAAGTTTACAATAAAAACCCAGTATTGGTATCCATGTATTATATCTTATAAAAAGTAGTCCGATATATCTGACTTTTATTTTACTTGCCAGGAAAACTGGTTAGTAAAATATTAAAATCATAAAAAAACCTAGGAAACATCAGATATTTTGGACAAATAAAAAGTGATATCGTGGCATAAAATTGCACTTTGCAAGTTTTCCTAACATATACATGAACATTTTGAAATAATCATAATAATAATAGGGGTTGATAAAGGGGGGGGGGGCTATTTCTTGCAGGGGACAATTTTCTTAAATTGACATATACATTTAAAAAGTGAATTTTCATGTATAGCCCCCCCCCCCCCCCCCCTTTTAGGGAGCTAAAAACCACATTTGTATTCGATTCCGAACAGAGTTTGCATGCTATTCTTTCGATTTGTCTTAAAAAGGCTTATTTTAAATGTATTTAAAAAAAGGACTCTTTTTCTTTTTACAAACTTGTCCCATCAATTTTGCGATGTTCTCGAAGAGTAAACGTACGAGTTGTTCAACAGGTGCGCTGGTGTTATCGCGCATGCGCTAATATGTTTGGCAACGATGAAAACAAGTGTAAACTCATTCTGTGAAGTAGTGTTTTAATTATTGATTACACGTGCCGTTAAAGATGAAACTTGACACACATAAAACTCAGGAAAATAAGAATGTATAGCAAGATTGCAGTTTGTATTTCTCCTGCATTTTTTACCCTGTAGTGAGCAGTTAACAGGATTTAATGCTTGGAAACATTGTGTATGTACACAAATTCGGCACGGTAACGCATTCTCAAACAGAACTACATGTTTCATATTTGTGAGGTAGGTGCTAATTTTTTTGTTTGTTATTTTTTGGATGTTGTACTTTCTTCAATAAGATTTTCTTCAATTCATGTTATTTTGTGCGTTGGCCAACGTGTATACTCGAGCTCGGTCATAGAATATTAACGTTACCGGGTAAAAACAGTTTTTCAAAAAGATTCAAATTCATAACGGATACAAATATATACAATTTATGTTTTGGGATATAAAAGATTATCAAAACACTCATTTTATGTTTGATTTGGATAACAGTATGTACAGTATAAAATTAAAGATCAATTAAAAGTTGTAAAGTGTATAGATACATGCAGAATGCTGTAGGACATCTACAGCTATGCATTCACTTAATCTTCAATAAAAATGTTCATGGACTCTAAAACATTGTAGCAAGTGGTCACACATGAGTTGATTAAAGCAGCAATAAACAAAAATTAATGCACACTTGCAAGTTAATTGTGTTTGTATAAATATTTAAATGTGGATCAGACTTTATGTCATTTGATAATTTAAGTTGCTTAATATCTTATTCTTGTAAAATGTATCAAAATTGTAACTAATGCAGAAAAAAATGTTTATTACATTACCATAATAACCAAGAAAATATTACCTATTTTAAGAAATTACGTACTGAGTGTAATCAATAATGACATGATTTGCATCAGTGATCTTGGAGTTAAATGGTAATGCAACACTCCTTTTATAGTGAATCTCACCTCAATGCAAGGATAGGAAACATGTAATCAAATGCTCAGTTATTTGCTTTTTATGAATGATTGAATTGTAGACTTGTCTGTTTGTCCAGAAATCTGTCCATTAAATGATTAGTTGTTCATAGTTAACATGCAATTCTTAAGCCCTGCAGTAAGCTGAATTATTAATTAATAAGTTAATGAGGCTTAATGTGCTCACTGGCAAACAGCATTGATTTTAATAAACATCCTTATAGTAATTATATACATTTCAGGAAAGATCAGACTGAACAAAAATGCAGCAGCCGTTTAGTAACTCAGAAGCTGTGAAGATGTGCATGGTCGGGCCTGATGCCCCTCTTAGCAGCCACATAAAATATGGCCCCAAACCCCCCTATGCTGTAGGAAAGCCCAGAGAAAGGCCATACTCAGGTACTTCACTCATTTACTGCAAAATTTTGTCAATGTGTTAAGTTATAAATGACTGTTAATTAAAAACACTTATTATAATTGGACATAGGTCACATTTCTATTTCATTATATTTTTTTAGTCACAAAAAGCCTACATACATACATCTGATAAACTTAATAATGATGGGTTAATCAGAGTTATTGATGAAAATCTCTTTACATCTTGAAAGTTATGAGTATCATAAATTTGATCAAGTCTCATTTTTGTTTTAAATCACTAAGAGATTTAACAGTAAGAGTCAAAATTTGTAATTTTAAATGTGTATCAATATACCCTTTAGCTCCAGCAAGGCGAATCACAAATGGTAATTTTTCTGATCCCCTGGAGAGGTCCAAGTTATCAAGAACCGAGAGTGGCCATGCCAAGGAGTTACCAGAAAGTTATAAACCGACCAACAGAGGAGAGACCATCTTGTATGTGTAAGTCTTAACACATGAATTTACCTTCAGCTGAGAATTATCACAATCTTGAACATCAAGATTTTATGTACAATGAATGAGTTTAAACTGTGAAGTCTCTATCCCTGTTTCTTTATATGTTTTACTTATGTATCATGAATCTAACTTATTTTTCATTGGTTCCTTGGTAAATTAAAAATATATGTACCACAACAATGTATCTTTTAATGCCAATTGCATTTAATGTCACTTCTGAATTATTTATCTTGCAGCCAGGAGAATAGAGTCTGTGTACAGTCGGAATGGTGACGTCAGGTCCAGCATTCCCCTCCCCCCGTACCATGCCATGAACGACCCACATCTTTATGAATACTTTGAAAGAAGATTTGGGCAAATTCAAACAGCAGCAAGAAGGGTCAGTTTTGACTACAGAAACATGAATTATTTGTTGTATTTAAAGATTAAACTTGATAAAAATATTGTAAATGAAAACTTTAAAGATTTATGGTACTAGATGTATTGGTAAGACTAAATAGAAAATTCTTTGTTTGCATAAAATTTTGAGATAGAAATAATCAAATCTGATAGTATACTAGATTTATCGATAGGAAATGGAGATGGTGTGATTTGCACAGAATTTTAAGATGAAAATAAACAAATCTGATTCTGGACTTGTTGTGTTTTACAGAAGCGCCCCATCTCTGCTCCTTCTGTTGCCTCCTCCACAACTAGAGGTAAAAAGAAACGCACCGAAGATGATGTACTGTATAAGATTGCCATTATCACAGCTGACAAAAAGGATGCCGGCACAGATGCAAAGGTATGTGTTATACACCAATGTAGTATGAAACTTTATTTATTAGTCTGCCCCATTTTGCCAATGAGGATTTGGTTAAAGCAGGCCAAAATAAACTGCATACAATAATGTTAAGGTTAACAATGATTTGCAAACCTAGTAATTTACATGTTTTTTTCATAGGTTTTCCTCACAGTGAAAGGACTGAGGGGTAAAATTCCAAAAACAAGACTTACAAAAAAAGCAGGATCAGTGAGAAAGAACAGTAAAGTGGCTTTCCGGTTCTCTAAAGGCAGCACACATTTGTTCAAGATTCGTGGACCGGAAATTGGAGACATAAAATCTATCATCATTGAGGTAAAAATTGTGGATACTAACAAGCTTCTAACGATCTTTGATTAATCAGTGTATTTTATTCATCAAATTATTAAAATGTAACATAATAGAAAGTTGTTACCTGCATGGGATGCTTAATTATAGAAAAATATACAGGAAATTATTTTTACCATCATAGACATTAATTGTGTTGTTGTTTGTTTATAAGAATTGTACATAGTATATACACATGTTATTGAAAATTCAAGTCTTAAAATGAAACTGAACTCATAAAGAAAGTAAGATTCACATGAAGAATTGAATGTTTTTATTTTACATGAGAAATGATTTTCTTTCAAGCATTGTACATGTGTATATTATGTTTTGCAGACTGATGGTATACAAAAGGAGCAAGCCTGGTTCTTACAGGAAGTAGAAATCACCAATGTAAAGAGGAAGAAAAGCTGGTCATTTGTCTGCAACAATTGGCTGTCTTTACATCATGGGGATCAACAAACGACCAGAGAATTGTTCCCAAATATCTCATCAAAAACAGGTCAGTTCATTGTGTTTTAAGGGAGGCAACTCTGTAGACACAGCTTGATTCGTATGTCAATGTGGAGTTGTATTTCTTGAAAATTAGATCAAGATTTTAAATGATTCTTTTTCTATAATTCGTTTGTGATACAATAAATGTTTACTGTCATAAGATATAATTCAGCTTTTCAAAAACAGAGAGTAAGATTTTAAAAAAGTTTTCATCATGGATATGGACAATTCCGGACAGACTGAAGATTTATTTTTATTTTCCAGATTATGAAATTGTAACAGTGACAGGAGACAAAAATGGAGCATCAACAAGTGCCAATGTTTATGTTACCATTGAAGGTCGAACAGGTGTCACCCCCAAACTCCATCTCAAAGATTTCACTCGCACAAACTTCAGACAAAACTCTAGTGATACCTTTAAGATCAGAACCAACTGTGTGGGGCCCATGAAGAAAATTAAAGTGGAACATGACAATACTGGACTTGGTGCTGGATGGTATCTAGAAAGGGTTGGTATTCTGAGGATAGTACCTGAAATAAAATGCATTCATAGGAAACTGATTGATTTAAGCCTAACTTAAAAGTGCATTTTAATTTTTCTCTTAAAATTCTATGGGATATTCCAAATACATGTACATGTTTACCAGTAATCAAGAAATATGCTGATCAGCAAAATGTAGTAAATAATGACACTGCAGGAATGCTAGATGGTACTGCATGTACTGTGAATGTTTATGGTTATAACTTTATAATTTAATTGTGGTTGTAACGCCTGATTTAATTGGCTAAACAAATTCATATATATCGTATAACATAACTTGTCTGCGAAAATACGACGTGCGTGAGAAAAGTATTAATCCGCTTAACGTTACGTTTAAATTTTGTACCAGTTAACGTCATTTTAATAAATAATTGTCCTTATTTTTTATTTTAGTTGTAGAAAATTAAATTGTAAGGAATGAATTTAATTTCTACCTATGTTATACGAGTATAACATAACTTGGGACAGGTAACATAGGTAGAAATTAAATTCATTCCTTAATTAAAATAGGTTGTCATTACTGATTTGAACCACCCCAAATGGAAGTACTATTTTCCCTGTGGAATGTGGCTGGCCAGGGATGAAGGTGATGGGGCTATTTCCCGGTACCTCATTGGTAGCAAAGATCCATTTGCTATCAGAAAAGGTGAGAAATTCTTCTTATTGATGCCATTTAAACATGCTGTCTTTTTGCATTTTGAGTTTTGATGGCAGTCTCTTTTTACAAACGTGTAAATTGTACAATTATTTCAAATTTTCCATAAAACATTTGTTCTGTTGATATATGTTGAAAATATCCACTTATAATATTTGAAAGAATATAAGCACTACTGTAAATGAATGAAATTCTTTCAGAAAATGGGGTTGAGACCTATATTCTCATTTGATATAATGCAGAAATTTCATGTTTGTATTCTCTGAAGATTTGTTGGCTTAGTTAAAATTCTCTACAATCACATGACATGAATTTGTTCACCATATTTACAGATAGCAAATACAAAGTGACAGTATACACAGGCGACAAGAAAGGGGCAGGAACTGACGCCAATGTCATTCTCAGCATCTTTGGAGAAAATGGGGAATCTGGAGAACAAAAGCTGGACAATTCCAAAAACAATTTTGAGAGAAACTGGTGAGTCTTTGGATGATATCACCTATAGTCTTCATTCTAGTTTTGTAATTTATTTATACTTGCTGTGCATGCACTCTATCTCTCTCTTTCTCTCTCTCTGAGGCTTTCTCATTGAATTCAAACAAAGATTAAAATGATTATATTATATAATACCAAACAGCTAACACACACACACTCTCTCTCTCTCTATTATATACCAAACAGCTAACTCTCTCTCTCTCTCTCTCTCTCTCTCTCTCTCTCTCTGCTCTATTGATAATATGTTTATAATAATGTACACTTTCTCCTCAACAGCAAAGATGAATTTTTGGTCAAGTGCCCATGCCTTGGTCGAATTAACAGGATACGTGTTGGACACGACAACACTGGCTTTGGACCAGGCTGGTACCTTGACAAGGTAAGTACATCAGGGGTTTGTGTGCCTTCCATCATGTGCATGCAGTGAAATTGGGATGTAGTTTTTTCATTGTGTCAACAGCAAAATATAGCTTCTTTTTATTTTTATTATAATTAATACTTTTTTTATAAGTTTGATTTACTGTTGAAGGAATCAAAGTAACATTTATAATTCACTGTAGCAGCAAGCTATAAAAAAATTGGCACCGTAAAATTTATATCAAATTTAATTGTTGAAAAAAAAAGCAAATTCTCTAATTATTTAAGAAATTTTTATTAGAAAAAACATGAAAAAATATCTATATACTTGTAAAATCATACACAAGGAAAATACCCACTAAAGTTAGACTGATAAATGTATCTGAAAAAAAAAAATATATACTGTATATATAGATAAACATCAGATATAAAACCACTTGAGTAAATACAAAAATCTACAAACTAAAACAATCTTTCAAGGTTATTTGTCAGCCTTGTAATTAATTCTCTTGAACCACAACCTACTGATAATGAAACACCCTGTAAAATGGATACACCCTCTTATTCATACAAGATCTCTTTTGCAGTTTGAAAGTTTTCAGTTTTGGCTGCTGGTTTTCAAGGAGTATGTTAACTGCTGATTGTTATCAGAAGCTTGAGCCCTGACTCTATGGTATAGAAATCCCACACTCATAGTAGGCGGGGGTGGGCTGCAGGAAGGATATCTTTCCAACATGTAGATCCTCATCCCAGTTTGCTCGTATATATCCTGTTAATTGATGACAGACAGCTATTAATGCTACACCGATTGATTTGATAAATGTTGACTTCATTTTGAAAAATGACTTGAGATTTAATGAATTTTTTTTAAAACTTTCAAATATTATGATAGAAAACTTGAAGAAAAAAAATTAGGTGCATATATCACTTATTGTAAATATTTAATGGTAGATTGAGTAGTATTTGTTTACCTTCAGTGGACGAAAACACAAATGTTTTGTCCACAGTGTAAGCTTTGGTGGTATTGTCTGGAACAGTGGCTCCCACAAACTGGCAGTGGTCCTCCCCCCGCCCGTTCTTGTCACCAATGTCATAGAACATCCCCTCTTTACTGGCCGCAAGGAAGATCTTGTATCTGATGTTGGAGCAGAGTTGAACCCCAACAAATTTAATGACAGAAGACTCAAGGAAACTTTTACGAATGTATTTTTTACCTCCTTCACAATTATTTCTGAAGATTGAGTTTGAGAAGTTGTAAGGCACCCACTGGATTTTACTCATTACTTCAACAGTGAAGTCAGTGAAAGTTTTCTGTATGTCACCGAGTTTGATCTCAAATGTATTGACTTTATCTACAGTGTTATTTAAGACAATATCTTGATTTCCCATGGCGACTTTCAAATGATCTATTCCAAGTACTTCATACTCAAAGGCCTGTAATTCTTCTTTCAGAATTTTTATTTCATTTTGGGCATTTTTGTGATTTTCTTTCAAGCCAGATTTGAATTGATCATTGCTTAGTTCCATCATTAATTGTGTATCGGCCACTGCCTGAATCTCTGTCTCAAGATATCTCAGTCTCTCGTTTATCGCATCGCTGTCACCATTGGCACTTGCCTTCAGAAGTAAACCCAGTTCTCCTACCTTTTGTTGCAGTTGAATGATGTCTGTTTTACTCTGATTGTGATATTTTGCCAGCGAACCTTGGAAAATATTCACGAGACTTGTTGACATGTTAACTCTTCTGCCCTGAGAGTAAATCTCTTCATCCATTCTTGATACTGCTGTGTGAAGTTTCTGAGAAATTGCTGTTTCCAAGGTTGACATCCTTAATTTGGTGTAATTTTCTACCGTCTTTGGTAAATCTCCAACAGTTTCATTGAACTTAACTTCAAGCAAACTTAAAGCTTTGCTGATATTTGAGAGATTATTTTCTATGATATTTCTTTGCACTAGTTCATTGCCATGGAAATTTGAAATGTTATTTTCTAAATTCTCATATCTTGTAAACAGAATATCACTAATGTTTTGGATTTTGAAATCAAATTCATTTATTTTTTCATTCATCTCCTTTGATATCTGGCTTTTAACAAATGTTAACAATTTCAACACATTCTCTCTGTTGAAAACAGACGAAGAATTTGATGCTGTTTTATCTTCTGTGTTGGCATTTCCTTTAGTTTTGTTATCAGAACCAATGCTGATAGATTTTAACGTCCGTGCCAACATGTCCAATGAATTGTGATCCCATGGTGTCTCGGATGTGGTCTCTGGAATTTCTGTATGTTTTGTCACAACCATAAACTCTGTGCCAAGTTCTTCCAGATCTGTGGAGTTGTTGATGTCCTCCTCAATGTCACTGGAAGATTCAACAATTTCTAATGGTTTAAAAAGATCTGCTTTTATGTGTGCTCTTAGATTTTGAATAAGTTTTTCTTTAAATGCAACACCTAGTTTGTTTTCTGAATTAAGAATTACAGGTACAATATTCTCAGTCAGATCTCTCATCCAGATGTCTTTGAATCTGTCCAGTTCATTCATGACCAGGGGCCTGACTGGATCCAATAGAGAATCCAAGGAATTGCTTCGCTGTGAGACAATGTTATCCTCTCCATTTAATTTTGGTAGCTTAGATTCCAATTCAAGAATTTTGTTATCCAATTCTTTGAAATATGTTGCTGATTTCGCTAGGTTAGACTCCAATCTTCTCATAGTTTCTTGATTTCCGCCTATTTGTGATGTGACTTGTGGCATTCTAACTGCCAACCCCTCTACCTTCTTGTTCATCCGTTCAAGCTTGGCCTCCAAAGCCTGCATTTTCCTCAGTATTCTCTCGTCTGTGTTGCAGCTGCTTTTGATGCTGTCCATGGGTATGGTCAAGCTTACCACACAATCCTGACCAATGCTGTTTGCCATTGGCCAAACCTGATTTATTAGAGCAGCAAAAGTGATGAAACAAATGATGAATGAAACTCCATACATCTCTCTCTTTTTGTCTGTTTTAAAAGTTCACACAATAATGTACAAGTCCAAAATTATTATATATTATGATATCTGAACTAAATGAACATTTTTTCTTTAAGTTGTTCCTTTGATCCAATCCACAAATGATCCCATTATAATTCTGAATTTTTTTTCACCACAATTAAGAACACCTTTCCTACTCAAAGAGAACAAGAATTCATTTCTCAATCCAACATATTTTCATGAAGTGGAAGTGATATTGCAAAATGCCTGTAGATATATCGTAGGGAGCTAAGGATGAGTGTAATGGGAATGACAGCCCTGATTGATGACCAGTAAGCAAGGTTTTTCCGCCTCTACATCGGGGAGGAGGTTTTTTGCCAACAAAAGAAAGCTTGCATTGCCCAATGTAAACACACTTGTTATCAGTAATGGAAAAAATATTTTTACTTCTAATTCATCACCAAGTCACGGTGTGAAATGGTCGATTTTGCAGCATGGGGTAGCATTATATATTATAAACTTAAGAAAGTTTAGGAAATTTAATATTTCTTCATATTTTGCAATATATTAGATTAAATGTTCTCATTTCATTGAAAACATAATACTCATGAATAGTTTAAATAACAAAAATATTAATCAGTCATGAATTTTAATATGATTTACTTTCATTCATTCATCGATAAAAAAGAAAAATAACTTTCGATAAGATTTCACATGGGAAGAAATTAGAGTTAAAATTTTTGCTGGGAGAGAAATCAGAATTTACTTTTGCCACTGTTTCATGATGCCACCCTCTCCTTGCTTCTTTATGACGACAGCCAGACATTCAGTGAATCAATGGGTTTTCTTTTCATTCTTCAGGAATCTAGGTAATGGTTGTAAATCTGTAATTCTGAAGTAGATTTACATAAACAATTTTACCATGTGTTGACTGTCAGTCTCTGCTTTGAATGAGCTTCTCCCACTGCTTGTTATCACTGACTGATGGATTCTTGAGATACAGCAAAATAAACCAATTGTATCAGTTAAGTTTTGTGGTTATTTGCCAGTGTCAGACTGCATTTAAATGCACTTTTTTTGTGTGAAATACAGTTCAAAGTTCAGTACTGAAACTTGAAGTTTTACTGTATATTATTCTTAATTTTTTTTGCTGCTCATCTATGAAAGCACGTACTGTATGCCACATTAAATAATAAGCTGTGAATTTTTATGAAGAATTATCACAATAGTTGAAAACCATGGGTTGGTACATATATAATATCAACACAATATTAATATGAAAAGTCAATGAGATATAAGATGCTGTAGTTATTGGCTTAAGGACGTGACTACACTTTTCAATAATATTTTTTATAATTTGATTTATACATGTATTTTATCAGAATAATTGTAACAAGTAGAACAACATTTTGTTGTAGGTAATCATTGATGACTGTGACAACAACATAGTGTACGAGTTTCCCTGTGGTCGATGGTTCGCGGATGATGAAGATGACGGTGCTCTTTTCCGGGACCTCTTGCCGGGAGTGGGTGTTGCCAGCTCCTATGGAGGTTAGTATCCAAATGTGTGGTGCCCTACATCAATGAGTCACGCTGTTAACATTTACAGAATTTTAGATTTAATGAGTAAATTTGAAAAAAAGAGGTTGTTTTAATATTTGTTGTTTGTTTTATCAATTTTTTACATCATTAGTATGAAAAATTTAACAAAGGAGAGAATTATTGATAATAAAAAATGCTTTAATTATAACAAGAATTTGGGCTTATTTTTGTTAAAACGTGAAAAGGATTAAATGATTTACTAGATATATATCTAGCTATTTTCTTCAAACTCTTTCAGTTGTAAATTTCAAAAGTCAGTATATTTTAAAATGTATCTACATATTTTTTGGTTTTGAGCAGGTGTGCCATACGTGATCACTGTAATGACCGGTGACAAGAAAAATGCAGGGACAAATGCCCGAGTCTTCATCATGATGAAGGGCGGACCTAACAAGGAGTCGAGCGGCAAGATCTGGCTGGATAATGGCAGTTTTGAGAGAGACCGATCCGAGATCTTCAACATCAACCTCCAGGCGCTGCTGAGTCCTGTACAGAGTCTGGAGGTTGGGCATGATAACAGTGGGGTGGGGGCGGGGTGGTTCCTGGAACAGATCATCGTGTTCTGCCCCACGACCGGCATTGAGCAGGTGTTTCCCTGTAAACAGTGGCTGGCCTCGGACAGCGAGGATGGACAGATCCAGAGGACACTCTACGAACAAAAGGCCATGCGACAAAAGAAGGAGAAAAGTGAGAGCATTTGAAATTTTATTGTCTTTGCTATAAATAAATACCACATTTTCTCACAATGATGGAGAGCAAATAATGTCAAAATTTCAAATTTTTGTAATGGAATCAAGAATTAACCTTCCTGTAAAATGATAGAGTAATGGGGAAAATAAAAAATTAATGCATGTAAATGATAATTTATTCCTGTAGTATGATCACAATTTCAAGTTATAATTTATTATGAAAATATGAAAATGTATTTTGGAATTTATTTTTAAGGATCATGAGTATGATTTTGTTTACTCTAGGAACTCACTGGCATTTATGGGTCAAGACGAGTAACGAGAGTCTGTCCGGCACGGATGCTAAAGTGTTTGTCTGTCTGTACGGTACGAAGGGAAAAACCGACGAAGTGGAACTGGATAACAAGAGTGATGTGTTTGAGCAGGGTAACACTGATGAATTTGATATTCATGTGTCGGACGTCGGAAAGCCTTACAAGCTGCGGGTCTTCCACGACGACACTAGCTTAATGTCAGGATGGAAGCTGGACAAGGTAGGCAGTCTGATATCAATAAAGGACCTTTCTTACTGCACTCATATTTTGCACACTAGAAATCAAAATTTCCGTGAAATAATTGGGCTCTTATTGGGTGTATTTACTCAAAAAGGGGTTTTGAATAGAACTAAACTGTATTGATTACCAGTCCTAGCTGGTTTAAGTAATTTTTCTACAATTTGTGTTTCCAGCACAGAGTGTTTTTTAGTTTAAGAGAATTTTATAAGATTTTGCACCTTGCTATTAATATATCAATTATTCTTGCAAAGAATACATATTCATCAACTCATTTCCAAATCTGTCAACTTAGAAATTACCAAGAGAAGTAAGTATGGGAGGTATGCATGGTACATGTTAGAAGAATGCCATGTTAATGTATTTTAAGGTTACTTTTCTCACAGCTTTTTGTTAAGTTTGTTTTTGGCTTTTAGATAGAATCTTGTGTGTTTTGCAGTTTCAAGTTTATAAATCTGTGAATTAATTGAATTCTCTCATTTCAACAGGGATGGGTTGGGTGGATTTAAAAAATGTGCTAGTAGAATTAAGGTTCATTGTCCTACCATTGTTTTATTACTGTACTTATAGCCTGTAAAATCTTCTAATAATCAAGTTTTATACATACGATCACATTCCCTTCGTATTCTAATTCTACAAAGAAAATTAAAAGAAAATTTTGAATTCTGTGTACGAATATTAGACGAAAGAAACTGTACAGTACTTATAAAAGTGTTGGTAATTGTCAGTGAACATGTGATATAAAGAGAAACTATGATATACCCTGCCAACAGCATACAGTGAACAGAGTAGGGGATAGTATGTTTTAGAATCATTATAGCCACATTTAAAGAGCGTTAAAAATACTTGACATGGTATAAGCAGATGATGTTGTTTCATCACCACATTTACAATCAAATTGTGTATCCTCAACATTTACCAGGACTGGTAGTTGTGGACCCAAAAATTGTCTTACCCTTTAGTGCTTCAGTGAAGTGTAGTGGTAGCTGCATCCCACCTATATACACCTGCATATTTAAATATATATTACTTGTACAAATTGTGTCTTACAATATATATGTATGTATATTTACAATGTATATTTTTCTTAAGGAAGGGGGTAGGGAGTGAGAGAGGGGGTAATTATGATATCATAACTAGATTGTTTTGTTGTTGTTGTTTTTCATTACAATTTTGATTGAATCTTTACTCTGATAACAATTTCTGGTTAGCTAGAGATTTTGATTTTATTTTGCATCATACATGATAATCACTTGTACGCATGTCAGGGAACAAGGGTTGTTGAATATGTGAAGGATGGATGCATGCCCAGTGTTTAATTCTCATCACTTATCAATACATATCAAATTCTTTAGTAGAAAAGGAGAAAGGAGTAGGTTGAGAGTTTAAAGTCAAAATTTATGTTTCATTCACTGATAAAATGTCATATCATTTCAGTCAAAGCACCTTTATATGTCAGAACTTTTCATGTTTTACTAGATTTTTCAAGGGTTTATGTGTGCAATGTACATCAATTGAACAAAGTGAATTTCACTAAAGTCGAGTTCTGCTAGATTTTCATATACCATATTTTTCATTCATAGATTGAAATGGAAAATGTGACAACCAAAGAAAAGTACACATTTAAGTGTGGCCGGTGGCTGGCCGTGGATGAAGATGACCATTCCACGGTCAGGGAGATGCCGGCTGAGGGACCCCTCGTCAAGAAACCACTAGCCTGTAGGTTCTACATACATACAGCAATATAGATAAATATCACATGCCTTATTTCAAATTTGTAAAATCTAATATGACGATTTATTTGAAATGGTGAATGAGACACTGATTTGTGACAATAAATTAGCTGCATGCAAAGGTTGCTTGCAATTCTTATGGATCATAATTGTGGATGTGTATTTTACTATGATAACAATATGATACCATGATCTTTAAGTGAGAAACTTGATGATTTGTTCTTTTTTCAGTGGTGAAATACACAGTTGAGGTTTACACAGGGAAGAAATCGAGTGCTGGAACAGATGCAAATGTGTTTCTGTGTATATTTGGAGAGTTGGGAGACACAGGCAGACGTCACCTGACTAATTCATCCACCAACATCAACAAGTTCGAAAAAGGACAGGTGAGGAGAATGGGAAACCACAGCAATCAATCTGTTCTGAATTCATGAATTCATTAGCCTGTTTATTCATTCAAGTTTTGTGTTTGTCCCTAAATCTATTCCCAGATAATATTTCTTTGCAATATAGCTATAATTGTAAGATTTTTGTGGGTTTTTTTTTCAGTGTGATGTGTTTGAAATTGAGGCTGTGACCTTGGAGAAGATAAAAAAGATAGAGATAGGTCATGATGGCAAAGGGATCGGAGCGGGGTGGTATCTAGAAAAAGTTGTTATTAAACATCCTGACAAACCTAAATACAATGTCAACATAGATTGCAATTCGTAAGTTCTAAGGGAGACAACTTATGTCACTCCTATGTAGTGTTGTAGTTCTTTTGAATTTTATAAAAAAAACACTTTATTATAGTGATAAAATGACATCATTGTAATAATCTTCAATGCTGATTAGAAACAAAACTGTGCTGGTTTAACCCTTCAGGTGTAACGTTTCTGACAATATTGTGCTTTCAGGTGGCTGGCTTCTGATGAAGAATCTGGACATATTGTAAAAGAGTTCTCCGTGTCAGGGTCTCAGTTACTTGCTAGTAAGTATGTACTGTCATCCTCTGGACAGGGGCTGCTAGAGTCACAGTATTCCATCTTTATAATCCTTGGCAAATATATTAATATCACTATCTTAATTTATCTGTCTCTCTACTAAATTTTTTCTGGACATTTTATTTCATTTTATTCACTCAACAAGTAAAAATATCGCAGAATTCCTTGACAAAGGAGTACTCATTTGAAACATAACAAAAAGAAAATTGAAATTACATCAGCACTATGCAACTTGGCATCAGAAAAAAACGCTTGAATTTTTAAATTTGATTCAGCATTCATGAAGCTAATGAATTAATTGAATGATTTTCAGAAACCACATACAATGTGTATGTGAAAACGGGAGATGTGTCCAAAGCCGGCACTGACGCCAATGTTCACCTGAAGATATTCGGAGAGAAGGGCGACACAGGTTTATTGAAGCTAGAAAATGCGGAGTCCACTTCCAACAAGTTTGAGAGGAACAGAACAGATCACTTTATTCTTCATGCTGAAGATATCGGCAAGGTGTGTTACATATACACAGAACACTATGTTGTTTTGTTGTACGTGTATAAAATTACTGTCACAGATTTGTTAGGATCTTCATTTACATTATTCCGTAATTACAATGCCATTTATGAATAGGGATAAAAAATGTGGTATCAAAGAAACAAAACAACAGTAACTATTGTCACCTTTATTCTGCTTTAGTCTTTATTTGTCACTTGTTACAGATCAAGAGAATCCGAATAGGACACGATGGAGCCAATTTTGGCTCGGGTTGGTTTTTGGATGAGGTACGGATTGATATTCCATCCATCGGTGAGCAGTACGTGTTTGCCTGTCATCGCTGGTTAGACAAAAGCGAAGAAGATGGTGAAATAGAAATAGAACTGGAACCCTCTTTTAAAGAGGAAAGAGAAAAAAGTAGGTCACTTTTATTTTTACTTTTTTGCATGAAGTAAAAATTGCAGTTAAAATTGTAATACTCTTGATTTCAGCTTAATATTTGGGGTTTCTAATTTACTTTTTTTGTGTTTCTTACATGATATAGAACATAAGTTCCAATCTAGGGGATCCAAAGTTAAGTTTTCTGGATAAGTCTTCATTTTCCCCTCTCCTTCATGTGCTATTGGAGTAAATTTGTTATTCTCTGTTGTTTGAAGACTCAGTTGATACATGCAGTCTAGCAATATCACAAGTCTTGACATAATCTGGAACACTTTCTATTACAATATGCTCGTACACAATGCACTTAAATGATTTTGTGGGAAATTACATTCTTAGTTTGTGTGTAACTGAATCAAACAATTTTCTTTTGATTCATGTTTTCTATCCCCCTCCCCCTTCCAAAATAGATAATGCATGTGTTGACTGCAGAGGGTTATGTGGGAAAATTTCTTTGCATCAAACACTAACTAATGATATTACATGTATATATACTAGGATATAGAGGAAGGGGCCTTCGATGGCTCGTACGCCAGAGTAAGAGTTGGCATTGATTTTGTGTGACAATAACACAGAGATACTGTGTGAACAAGATGACAAGCATTCAGCTCCCATTCCGCACTATTTACAGGAATTCTAGCTCTCTCCTTGAGTGACATAGATTGATGTTTTAACATTGATTGATGCATTTGATGTTTTATGCAAATGAACTCAGTTAACATCGAAGGATAACAATAACTGTGCAATTCACTGTTTTCTATTTTTTATGAATGTTTTAGCTGTTGTAAAAGGTATGGACAAGTTGGTGTGAATTAAAGAGATAAATTAAAAGCACCATGTTGTTGATTTATGAATCATCATGCTAACCAATGAAGTTTTTAATTAATTATTTTAAAGAATCAATATATATATATATATATATATATATATATATATATATATATATATATATATATATATATATATATATATATATATATATATATATATAAATATATAATTTGATATAAGCAAATGATTTGAAGAATGATCTAGAAGGAAAATTATTATGGCAAATGCAATTCCAAATACATCATGTACATTGTTGGGTTTAATATTTGTTTGTTATTTATCATTGGACTGTGTTGTACTAGATAACATGGTAATCATAATGTGTTCCCTCTGCATGGTAAGACAGACTAACGATATGTTTTGCTGTCAAAACACTGCTTACTATCATTTTATATAGAACTCAAATACAGTCAATTTTGTGAAAAGAATAGGAAAAAATTATCATAGAATTTTTGAATCATTAGAAATATTTTTACATAATATTATATCTATTTACAAATGTACCAGATGCTGTTGACCCCACAGTGACCCCAGATTGTGATGAAGAGGGTAAAATGGGAAACGTGCATGAAGATCGTCATGTTTTATTTTCCAAATTTTTCTAGCCTGTCCAATAAATACTCTCATTTTATGCATTTTGACATATTTGGCTTTTTGAGAGGGTAGTTAGTCAGTTATTGTGACTATATATAGGATTATCTTTGTATAACAGACTTATGAACATGAATGGTAGAAAATTTAAACCTGCATGAAGATTTTGTGGAATATTGCAATGAATTATATGCTTCACAACATGATAGTTTTCAGAATTTTGATTTTATTTCCCATAGCTGACCCCCTTGTTGTTACTGTAGTTAGGAAATCTGATGTGAATGTTTAAGATTAATGAGATCATTAGTAACACATATACATGTGCCTGGATATGATTTTAAAGCTTAATAAGATTTAGGTGCTTTGTTTTATTTTTAATAAAAGTTTTTATATGTATCATGTCTGAATGAAACTTAACAGTACATGCATTCAGATAATATTCACTGTAAATGCAATTATTGTTTCATAAACTATAAAAATAAGAATTCCAAGATGGCTATTTTTTTTTTTAATTGTTAAATGCTAATTTTCTTGTCTTTGATATTCAAAGAGTAAGGCTATTAATTTGAAATTAATTTGGATTCTTGTTTGTTTAAGAAATTCCTTATGAGGTGACAGTTTGGACAAGTGACATATCAAAAGCCGGAACTGATGCCAATGTCTTCATCCAGATGTATGGTACGGAGGGAAAAACAGACGAGATAGTGCTCAACAACAGGTCCGATAACTTTGAACGAGGGATGAAAGAAAAGTTCAAGGCAAGTCTCCATGAAATTTTTGATTGGTTAATAATTGCAAATATGTTTTGGACCCTATTCTCACTGCTGCAGGGAAGATACTGGTACTCTAAAGAAGATTCCTTTAGAGTTATAGAAATTCATTTTTCAATGATTTACTATATTTTGGAGTACCTATTCACATCTTTTGATCTTTATCTCAAAAAGGCATCATAAAAAACTTTCCTACTTTTATGGATTCAAGATATTAAACTATAAATCATCAATATTTAAAACAGGACATCAGAATTTAATTTTTTATTGTCTTTAATAGCTTGAGCAAAAAGATATTGGTGATTTACTGAAGATCAGAATAGGACATGACGGAAAAGGCTTTGGAGCTGGATGGCACTTAGAAAAGGTATATAACATTAGTGCCATGATATATTGACTTGGAGAAATATCTCATGGTAGAATCACCTATGAATATAGGTACTCCGTATTTCATACTTCTTATTTCATATTCATTCGCAGTTGTTAATCCAAAGAAGGCCTAAAGCAGGAACTAAAAAGAAGTCAAAGACCGGTAAGACGCCCAAGATGGACGCTGCCCAGGAGAGGAGACAATCCCTGATTCAGCAATATGATGACCAGGATTCAGACAGCAGTTCTTCCTCCCAAACCCCACGACGCAAGAGGAGCCTCAGGGTTAGTACATTATTGTACTGTTTTGGAAAATATGCGGAAAATATGTGAAACACTATATATCTGAGAGGATTTTAGACCCATAAAGTTCCAAAATTTGGACATAAATTACAGAAAATAAACCCCTTTGATTCTATATTTTTGTACTTTTATAGGGACGCTCTTGTAATTTTTCTTGGATTTTAAAATTTTAAAGAATCGGAAATGTTTGCAATGGATCCTCATAATCACAAATTTTAAAAAATATTGACAGAAACTGCTGGAAAATGAACATTTATTGAAAATGATTTAAAAAGTGATAACTGATATTTGGTCTTGATTTGTGAGGTTATCATTGGCAAAATTTTTGTTTTATTTATCAGAGGAAGTCGGATCTAAAAACGGTGCAGGAGGAGGATGAAGTCTACGATGGAGAGGAGACCATTGACTACTGGTTCTATGTCAACAGATGGTTTGCCAGCGATGAAGATGACAAACAAATCATCCGCGAGCTCATTCCTACTGACAAAGACGGAAAACCTCTCAGAAAAGCACTTGATGGTAGGAAATTTAAGTTACTTTGGGTCTGAAAAATTATTGTTGATAACAAGAGTTTCTTTTAATCTGCAAGTTCAAACATTTTCAATTGAAGAATTAACAGACTTGATATATTTAAGCATCATGATTATCTGTAGATTGGTTTGATATTCTGACTGATTCTGTTTCTGATTTGTAGATGTTGAGTACATTGTCCGTGTGTACACTGGTAAAGTAAGCGGGGCAGGCACGGACGCCAATGTATTCCTGACCCTGTTTGGCACCTACAAGAACAACCCTGTGGATTCAGGGGAGAGGCAGCTCAAAACCAGCAGCACCAACATTAATAAGTTTGAATCTGGAAAGGTAATTCCATTATGATAGCTTTTATCCAAATTTGTGTCAAGACAAAGCCGATGAATGATAAATGGCCTTTTAAAGAGGGTATTTGAAAACAATATTTGCAGCTTATTACTTACTTACCAGGTATTCTGTATTACATTTGCAACTTACAGAAGGTTTTAGATAATGTGATACACATGATGTTACATTTTGGACTAATATCTGATTCTTAATTGGAATGTTTAAGGAGGACATTTTCACAATAAAGGCCGTGGAACTCGGTAGTTTAACAAAGTGTCGTATTCGGCATGACAACTCAGGATTAGTGGGCGCGGCCTGGTTTTTGGACAGAGGTGGAAGTTGAAGATACCAAGAACAAGAAAACGTAAGTCACCAGTGTGGAGTACATCTACCTTAACTCAGTACCAGATTGAGATTTAACATTTACAGGAAAAATATTTCTGACAAGAATCATTTACCTAAATGTATCTCTATCCTGCCTAAATATTAAAGGCGTTCAAAAACTATTGAACTGTTTGTAGATACTACTTCCTGTGTCAGCGCTGGTTGGCCAAAAACAAGGACGATGGACAAATCTGTAGAGAACTGGTACCTGT
Source organism: Magallana hongkongensis (assembly GCA_015776775.1). NCBI lineage: Eukaryota > Metazoa > Mollusca > Bivalvia > Ostreida > Ostreidae > Magallana > Magallana hongkongensis. The sequence continues at coordinate 50,177,662 of CM027466.1, forward strand.
GGATAAATCTGTGCTCAAGAAACTCGAGCGAGAGGACTCGGCCAGAATGGAGGTCGCCCTGGAAACCAAAGGTCAGTTCTGATGTAATCAAAAAGGTTAAATTATACAAATACAATACAATAAAAACATATTAATGATCAGTTGAGTCACTGAACAATTTCATCATTTTATTTGGGAAATAATTTTTAGAAATTAAATACTATATGTGCTTTACTTTTGTTCCTTCTGTTAAATGATAAACTGTGTTGAATTTATGTATCTATTTATTATTTTAACCTTGACCTCTCAGCTGCTATGACGACCTACCATGTCCATGTGATCACCGGCACAGAGTTTGGATCTGGCACGAATGCCAATGTGTTTGTCAAGCTTTACGGAGATAAGGACCATACAGGTATGTTCCCAGGAAATTTATTCCCAATACATTATTGAAGGCTTTAAAAAATAATGACAAACCATACCACACCAGTGTGTTTTTCATTGGAAAAGAAGAATATGAATCAAACAAAGATGCAATCTACATTTTACAGACAAGATTCCGCTAAAGTCATCCCTGACGTATTCTGACAAGTTTGAGGCAGGACATGATGATGAGTTTGTGTTAGAAGTTGTGAACATTGGAGAACTGGAAAAGATTGTGTAAGTATACAGAATGCATGGAGTAAAGGACAGTCAAATTTGGAATACATATATATGAAGATCTTTATGAGATAAATTTCTTTTTTTTTTTAAATGTACAAATTATTTGAGAACTTGATCTTGTTTGACTTAGCATAAGCCATGATGACTCTGGGTTCCGCTCCGACTGGTTCTTGGATAAGGTCATCATTGATTGTCCTTCCCTCGGGAAATCCTGGACATTTCCCTGCAACCGGTGGCTGGCCAAGGGAAAAGACTGACGGGAAAATTGAAAGGGAACTGTTTCCTCAGAATCTGGAAACTGAGGAGTACACTCCATGTAAGAATTGGACTTATTTGTTGTTGGATGATTTATATAACGCTCTCCTTTTTTTACTTAGTACATTCATTGAAATTTACATGTACATGTCATTTCAGTGCCCTTAGTTTATATTTATTTTTGGTAACATTAAGATATGACAATATAACATGTCAATGTATCTTTTTTCAATGGTCATGGAATCAGTAATTGCTGAAATATTTTACTTTTTATTCTGAATTTCAGGCATTCCATATGAAATTAGAACTTACACCAGTGACAAATCTGGAGCTGATACAAGCGCTGATGTGTACGTCCAGTTGTTTGGTAAAGACATGCAGTGTACACAGCAAAAGTCCCTGTGTACAAAACAGGAGAGGTCAGGAAAGTTCAAGAAAGGTCAAGTGGACGTGTTTGTTGTGGAGGTATGTAGATCCAGAACAAGCAAGGGAAAGATAACTCTTTTATTTGTAACTACATATTACAAAGAAAAATTAAACATTGTGGGTACTTGTATATATATTTTTTGCAAACAATCACACTGTGGTTCAGATTTTGCAGCATTAATTCATTTAGAGAATATCAAAGGAATGCAATTTAGATAAATTAATGTTTTTGAAATATTTACCTATACATGTATAAACATTTATGTACATGAAATGTTACAATCAGATGTGTAATATGCGTCATACATGTTTCCTTTTAGCTGGAAGATGTCGGAGATCTGACCAAGTTAAGGATTGGTCATGACAATGCTGGACTGTTTGCCGGCTGGCATCTGGAGAAGGTTGAGGTTCGAACCCTCAACAATGCCTCAGGGAAAGGTAAGAGCTCTAAAAGAGGTATTGTTCATGTATTAAAGTACCGAAAGGATTTTAGGGTACAGGAAATAATTACCGTATGACAGATAATGCTATGAACAAAGATGTCACTGCACAAAGAGGATTTTACTCAGAGATCTTATGATGATTATAATTAATTAAACAGCTAGAATGAGAGTGTTACCAATCTTTGCCTAATATTAAATGATAGAATTTGATTTTATGAAGGGATCACGTAGGACAAAAGTATCTCAGGTTTGTTGGCGCACCTGTTGTAGGAATTCTGTCACTTGACTTTTATTTCTCTTGACAAAGTGTTTTTTTCTTAATCTTAAATTTCTTGCATTGTGTAGCAATTTAGTTCACAATACAGACTCTTACCCTATTATGACAGCACTGTATTAACCTTCTATTTCAGAAGCCAATGTTTGTGTAAACTCTCAACAGTTTCTGTTCAAAAACTTTTTCCCCATTATTTTTTGCTTAAAAACTCAATTAATTTGACTTCATTTTATTTATTTTTTTTCATGATGTCTTTGGTTCATTTTTCTCAAAACTTGAACACCCTGTATTTTTGGAGTGTTCTGTAGTGATCGTGTTATATATATATGTCTACAGTCTCTACCAATAGTGAAGTCATATATTAATCAACACAACATGTACAAACCATAGTGTTAGTACATATCAATTCTAATTTAGAATACTAACAATTCAATGTACCAGCACTGGTTTCATTGAGCTTAAAGGTTACTCTGTTTCAAATTCTAAAAAAATGGCTTATTTGGAGATTTAATTCTTATTTTACTAATAGGTTACCATAATATGAATGGAGAATACATTAGAATGTTCAATAAAATTATCTAATAATATTGAGGGAATTATAAACAATGAACTTTCCTTTGAACAGGGATCTAAACTATATGTCTTCCCGTGTAACCGCTGGCTTGCCCGTGACGAAGATGACAAGGAAATTGTGCGAGAATTGTTACCTGAAAAGATTATCAAAGAAACCATCCGTAAAGACGGGGAAGTGGAAAAGAAAGAAGTGAAGGTCAAGGACAAGCTTCAGAGTGAGTGGAGAAATCCGAGTCTTACTCCAGTGGATATCTCACTACATTTTGATCAAGATCCGAGTAGAACTACTGCTACATTGAACTTGGAAGCAGATTATTTTTCTGTGTTTCAATTCAGATCATTTTGAAACTAGTACTGAGAGATGTACTGTGTACATGTAATTCATCTACTAAGGTTAATCTAAATTTGATACACATTGAACAGTGCTTATATGTGGTTATGTTGATATTGCAGTGAAGGTATACACCGTCAATGTGAAAACAGGCGACGTCTTCCGAGGAGGAACAGATGCCAACGTCTTCATCAACATTTACGGAGAATTTGGCAACACGGGGGAAAGAAAACTAGCCCATTCTGAGACTCACATGGACAAATTTGAAAGAAATCATGTAAGTTCAATAATTTATTGATAAGAACAAGATACAGGTTTTCGTTTAAAGTTTGTTATATACTGAATCAATTTTATTCATTATTTTCTCCTCTTCAGTGTTTAAAGATGAAAAAAACTTTGCAATTCAACTCTATTACAAACAGCTTCATTAAAATGATCATCTTCATTTTCTCTTCCAGATTGATGTTTTCAAGGTGGAGGCAGCTGATCTAGGAAAAATCTACAGAGTCAAAATTTGGCATGACAACAAAAATCTAGATCCATCTTGGAACTTGGACTATGTGGAGGTGATAGATGTTGCTGATAGCAACAAGTCGTACATGTTCCACTGCGAGAGATGGCTGTCAAAGTCCAAGGATGACTGCAAGATCGAGAGGTCACTGTATGTCAAGGTAAGATTAAGGGTCAAGGTCAAATGCAGTCAGACTTCAGTGCATTGAAAATTGTGAATGGATAATTATTATAATGAAAGAGGCCATGATAAGTTAAACAAAAGTGATACATTTTTTAATAAGTACATATACTTGAAATAATAGTTGAAATCTTCAAGTTTAATAGGTATCAATGTTCTGTACATCTGAGTTGAAATACTCTATATTCCTCTGTCAGGGATATGATGGTGAAATGGGCTCTAGTACAGGGACCCTCAAGTCAACTCGCTTTGGGGGATCAGTGGCCAGCTTAGAGTCAAGCATTGATCCATTCTCCAAGAGTCCCCGTGTCAAGCGGAAACAACTGATGCAAGAGGAAGAGATGGACAATCTGTCCAGGCTAGAACGTAAGCTACAAGTCCAAAGTCTGGGCTGTGATGCTAGAACGTAAGCTACAAGTCCAAAGTCTGGGCTGTGATGCTTGAACACTAAGTTACAAGTCCAAAGTCTGGGCTGTGATGCTAGAATGTAAGTTACAAGTCCAAAGTCTGGGCTGTGATGCTAGAACGTAAGTCCAAAGTCTGGGCTGTGATGCTTGAACACAAGTTACAAGTCCAAAGTCTGGGCTGTGATGCTAGAACGTAAGTTACAAGTCCAAAGTCTGGGCTGTAATGCTTGAACACAAGTTACAAGTCCAAAGTCTGGGCTGTGATGCTAGAACATAAGTTACAAGTCCAAAGTCTGGGCTGTGATGCTAGAATGTAAGTTACAAGTCCAAAGTCTGGGCTGTGATGCTAGAACGTAAGCTACAAGTCCAAAGTCTGGGCTGTGATGCTTGAACACAAGTTACAAGTCCAAAGTCTGGGCTGTGATGCTAGAACGTAAGTTACAAGTCCAAAGTCTGGGCCGTGATGCTGGAACGTAAGCTAGCAGTTCAACTTCTAGGCTTTTGATGTAATATGTCAGGCATATACATCTACATATTTACAAAGACTTGACTTGTATTAAGATCAGTACAAATCCACATGATATTATCTTGAACTATATAAGTAATTAGAACATAACCCACTTTTTCATCCAATCAGCAGTTGCTAGGTATTCTATTAAGTGATGCCTTTAATCGTTAAGAATTTCTCTAAGTTCACAGCGAAGTCACATTTTCGATTGACTACTAAGAGAGTTGTAAAATAAAGAGATAATATTTGATTAGTGTGGAACTTTTGATCCGCGAATGAAAAAGAGGGTTATGTTTTAAGAAAGTTAGATCATATTGAGTAAAATTTATGCAATTAAGAAGGGGCTTGGTCGGTTCACTCCCTCCGCCCCCTTCTTATTAAATCGGGTAAATTTTACTTACCTGTAATATGATCTAACTATTACATAGTATTTTTCTTCGACATATGTCATAAAGTCAGTAATTTACTCAGTAATCTGTAAATATTTGTACTAATTTTAATTATCATTTTTTGATTCAGAAATTCCTTATAGTGTTAAGATCTGGACCGGGGAAGGAGAGGATAATGGTACAGATGCCAATGTGTGGATAGTTATTTTTGGAACCAAGAAGTTACACACAGGGACCCAGTATCTGGAGTTTGCTCAGAGTGGTGACAAGTTTGAGCCAGGATCAGTGAAGACCTTCTCATTTGATGCACCAGACGTTAATGAAGTGAAGAGAATTAAGGTACAGACTGTGGGTTATGCTGTATTTCAGATGAGTTTGCAATCATGTATTTATAAAGTTGGCAATCACACCCTGTTTTTAGCTGGATTAAGACTTAAAATTTTTGTTTCAAACTCGACCTCTTTTCTTTGTTAAATTTTGATAAGTCCTTAACTTTTTTCTTCAATGAATATATATTCATTTGACCTAGAATAAATGAATAACATGAAATGAAATTAGGATTAATTGGAGACGGTATGACTTCATTTAAGTAATTAGCCTACTGACCATTAATTGACTGTAATTTTACTCTTCCACAGCTTGGACACGATGGCACCGCCCCCGGCAGTGGCTGGTTTGTTAAACAGGTCAGCGTGGACATGCCCACTAAAGGCAAGAACTTCCTGTTCTCATGCGGCCAGTGGCTGGCAAGGGATAAGAGTGATGGAAGGACGGAGCGGACATTCTCATTGGACGAAGGAATGAGCTCCATTACCTCTTATAGACCAAGTAAGTGTTCTCATTAAGGTGTTTGGTTAGGACGTGCATAATGAAATATATTTTCTAACACCTAATGACATTTGATTGCATTGTTAAATTTCAGTGATCATATTTTAGGAGTGTTAGAACATTAAAGTACCGGTAGTAAGAATATTGGTAAAATGAGAGAGAGAGAGAGAGAGAGAGAGAGAGAGAGAGAGAGAGAGAGAGAGAGAGAGCACTTGCAAATGTAAATAAATCTGAAGGTTTCTAGCATATTAAAATTTCATTGTTTTAATATATGAAATGGGAATGAAAAAGAAATGGGAATTGGCCAATTCTACCACAAATTTGAAATATAAATTGGTTTTCCAGAGGTTACATATGAGTGCACAGTGGTGACCGGTGATGTGGATCATGCGGGGACAGACATGAAGATCATGCTCTCCGCTTCAGGCGATAAAGGAACCACAACTCCGGTGGAACTTGAAAAAGCCTCTGATAGATTTGAAAGAGCCAGGGAGGATAATATAAGAGTAGGCTGCAATTACAGCTATTTCAAATGGCTAAGAGATGGTTTAAATATAAATGTTGATGTGTATATTTATTGAATTTTCTTATTGTTTGTTTTAGCTTGAGTTGGAAGATGTAGGAGCCTTAAAGAAAATCCGTGTGGAGACATCGGCCAGTGGAAGCCGCCAGAGCTGGTTCTTAGAAAGGGTAGGAATGCTTTCTTTGTTTAGGTTTCTACACAATATGATTCATTGCATAATCAAAATAGTGTAAGATATTATGTGTACATAGTTAGATTGTTTATATTTGTTTTCAGATTGACATGTTCAACACTGCCACTGGTGTGAAGTATAAATTTGAGTGCAACCAGTGGTTTGGAAAGAAGAGTGAAGACAAAAAATACTGGAGAGACATTCCAGCCACCAAGCGAGGCAAAGAGGTCATTTCTAGTAAGTATATATGGGCACACATCACCCAATGAATGGACGACTGTCAATATTGCTTAAATAGTATTCATTGGAAATATGTGATGAATCAAATTATAAAACTCAAAAGTGTAAGGTATTCAAGTGAATTAATTTTATTTAAGATTTGAATAAAGTTAATAATTAAAATTCCTTTATGATATTTACAGAACAATCATGAAATACTTAAGTATGTGGTTGATTTAAATGTTTTTTTTAATTTGAAGCTTCTGCTTATGATAGAACCATTTTAACAAGAGCTTGGACTTTGGGTAGTTGTGTCAAACAGCAATGTGATGAAGACCTGTCTATTTCTATTCTTGCTACTTAGCCATGGCTCTTTGAAATCAATAAGATTGGTCTGGCTTTTGAGCTAAGACTACACATTTTGTACTGTAACTCAAAACCAGCTTCATTTTTAACTTGTTTTGATACAAGAAATAGTTATGTCCTACCGAAAGTCCAAGGTCTTGTTAAAATGGTTCTAAATTTGGGCTGAATGATTTAGATTATCAGATACGAGATGTTGATGTATTTAGATCTTCATTATCAATTCCCCTATTTTATTTCCAGGAACAACGTACAAGATCTCTGTGAAGACCTCCAATGTACCTGGGGCTGGCACGGACGCCAATGTGTACGTCATTCTTTTCGGCTCAAACGGCGACACTGGAGAACTCCATCTGAAGAAATCGGAGACCAACAAGAGTCCGTTTGAAAATGATCAGCTGGATGTGTTTACGCACAATGACATGCTGAGTATTGGGGAGATGTCAAAGTGCCGGGTGTGGCATGACAATAAAGGTATGTGGAATATCGTGCACATTATTTCCCAGAAATAATGATCCTTAATCTTTTCCTCTATATTAACTTTAATTTATTTATTTCTCTTTGATCAGAGTTTTTCCCCTTTGCATGTATTTCTTTGAAAAATAATGAACTTTTCTCACATTTTGTACAGTACCATATTTACAATACTTGTACTTACTGTCCGTGGTTTTCTTTAATTCCCTACTTTGGTAAATTACATGTAATATTATGTACCGTTAATCTGCATGTTTTGACTGATTCGTTGATGTACTAATTTTTGATGTACTAATTTTCCTTTCTTTTCCTTTTCTTTCTAAGAACTTCTAGGTAACTATAAGTCTTTCTAGATCTTGTACTTTGGCTTTCTACTACAAACTTTATATAGCTACCCTAGTATTATTTGATCATGTTTTCTTATTGTAGTACAATAAAACTGCCTATAAAGATGTTCTAATTTAGTGGTTTATGCATATAATACATGTAAAGTATTTTAAAATTGACCCTGACTAGAAATGCATGGGTTCTAGGAGTATTCGGTACAGAGAGTGAAGTTTACTTGTATACGAAGAAAGAACTGCTCATAACATTGACAGTACTAAGTACATGTACTTACAATGTTCATAACATTGACAGTACTAAGTACATGTACTTACAATGTTCATAACATTGACAGTACTAAGTACATGTACTTACAATGTTCATAACATTGACAGTACTAAGTACATGTACTTACAATGTTCATAACATTGACAGTACTAAGTACATGTACTTACAATGTTCATAACATTGACAGTACTTAAGTACATGTACTTACAATGTTCATAACATTGACAGTACTTACAATAGTTCTGATATATGTTATTCTTGTCTATGTTACCTTTGTTTAAAACTCCTTGTTGAAGTCTTTTGTAATTGAGTGCATTAGATAAGTTGCCTTGCCCTCAGTGTGTGTGAATTGTTATTGACTGTTTGTTTTAGTATTACAGTTTTTTTTTAGTGCTATAGATCCATGTGTGATTCAATATCATAGAGTTTAAGTTTTTCGCCCCCTTCTATTGGTACCTTGAGATAATTGACCCTCAAATTATATACACTCTGCACTAAACTATGAATATGTAAAAGTTGTTCAAAACTGGCAATTTAATTCTCTTGAAAGGTAAAGCAAGGTATTCAATGTATATTATGTTCCATGAGCTTACACTTTCATACAGTTACAAGTATCTGCTTCTGCTTAGTATAACAACATTATACATACAATGCAACACTGCTATCACACAAAAGTCATCGTTAAAAGTCATTAGGCAAGTAAAACTTTTTATGTACATATATATAGTATTTTATTTCCCCCTTCCTTTTCAAAAGAAGAACTGTAATTGTTTGAATTACATGCCAAGGATATTTTTTTGTCTACCTTGAATATGTGGAAGGCATTTTCAAAAGTTTATAAATGTTTGAATATATAAAGTAACATAGTATTTCTTGAATTTCCTGTAGGTTTTGGAGCTGCCTGGCATTTAGACTACATAGAAGTGGAGGACATGTCCAGCAGGAAGAAGTACACGTTCCATTGCGGGAAATGGCTGTCCAAAAAGGAGGACGACAAACAGATTGTAAGGGAGCTGACCTGTGCCACACGACCCCTGACCCCAGGGGGGCAGGATGAAACTGGTGGGTGTATGAAGCCGTTTGTTTAAAAATAGTTAAAAACTATCTGAATGTTTGCGCAGTAAATAAGATGGAATGAGAAGATGCTTCTCCAACAAGTTCAGGATTTTGTATTTGTATAATTATATAGAATTGAATTATAAAACCCATTAGTTCTTCATATCACAATCCCCCCCCCCCCCCCCCCCCTTCAGGAGAAAAAAGGTGAATAAAATCCCTAAATTAGAGACATAATTGTTTGGCTCCTGTCATTTTAGTTTATGAAATTGAGGTGAAGACAGCTGACAAAGAGAAGGCCAGCACTGTACACAATGGCTGGCTGATTATCAAGGGCAAGAAAGGAGAAACCAAAATGAAGATGAAGAACAGTGCCAGGGATAAAATACTCAGAAGGTATACTGACTTAATGACCCATGGAAAAAGTCATCAACTACAACACAATGTTTGTAAGGATGAAGATAATACTGATTTAAAGGATATTTTGTTAATACCAACTCCTTTGTTTTTTCAGAGGTGACACCAACTCCTTCAGCCACAGCTGTAAGAACCTGGGCAAGATACAGAAGGTGATCGTGGGGGCGTACGAGCGGGAGGACAAGCCTCTTCAGGACCTGGAAGGCAAGGACGCCATGTGGTACTGTTACCAGGTCTCCGTCACGGACACCAGCACCGGGGACAAGTACGTGTTCCCGTGCAAGGACTGGGTCGAGATCGGGTCATCTCCATTCAAGCGTAGCATGGGCAAAGAACTGGAGCTTAAGGATGTGGAGCAGAGCCAGGTGTCTGTTGTGAGAAGTAAGTGTAGGAATGAGCCACTCAAGTGTATGACAGGGAGATTAAAGTGTATGACAGGGGCATTCAAGTGTATGACTGGGGAATTCAAGTGTTTAACTGGGGTATTCAAGTGTATGACTGGGGAATTCAAGTATATGACAGGGGTGTTCAAGTGTATTACTGGGGGATTCAAGAGAATTCTGTTGTTTGAGTCACAACTTGAAACAGTCTTGAATTCTCAGGTTTTTTTCAGTGATGACTTACCTGTGTATGTTGTACTAATCATTAAATCTCCAAAAAGTATACCTAATATTAAAAATTTTACATTACAGGTCTTGCCTCTGTGAAGTATCAGATTGTAGTCTATACAGGAGATGTGTTTGGTGCTGGAACAAATGCCAATGTGTACCTAACAATTTACGGAGCCAATGGGGACTCAGGAAAGCGAGTTCTGGAGCAGAGCTGGAGGGATCTCTTCGAGCGAAACCAAATCGACAAATTTGAGATTGAATGTCTTGATCTAGGTAAATTGACAATTTGATACAAATTTATTTTATTCTAGATTAAAAGAATAGTATAGCAGGCAATTTTTTAAAAACTTATTGTCTTGTTGCTTGGATTTAACATGTACACATATTGCTTTTGTCATTCAGGAGAAATTGAAAAAGTTCGAATCGAGCATGACAACAAGAATTTCCGACCTGCCTGGTTCCTGGATAAAGTGGAGGTTATCAACCTGGGAACAAACGAGAAGAAAACTTTCCCATGTAAGCAGTGGCTTGATAAAGACCGAGGGGATGGAGCCATTTCTAGAGAACTACTTCCTGTTGACTGAGCCAGTTTAGCAGTTACTCCCCCTCTAACATTTCCAAATCATTTGGACTTTTTCCAGCAATTGTTTGAAAAGACATTTTGTTATGAATGAGCATGAACATCAACTAATCTACTGACACAAACTGCATAAATGTTTGCAGAAGTATTTAGTAATGAACAGTGATGAATGAAACATTAATATACTCATGAACCAATTAAATCAAAATGGACCTTTTCATTCCAACGAAAAACCAGGGACGTATATATTTCTCTGGAAAAACCTATTTATGGAATTTTTAGACCTTAGTGATAGCAATATTGAATGATAAATATTGTTATATGAACCAGGATGTTATATATTTATAGTTATATCGCTGTATATTTAAGAGCACAAAGTTTTATATGACTTTTTGAATATTTTTTTATGAATGAAAGGCTGTGCTTATACTTTTGCGAATTTTACACGAGAAACAAGAATATTTTATTTGATTTAATATTTTAGATCAAGTTTGTATATTTTACTTTAATTTTCCATCCAATTGTATTCCGTCTGTCAGAAGGGCATTCCATTTGACTGGTTCCCGTCTTTTTTTTTTAATGCGTATTACATTACTGGTACCCTTGTCCTTCTGTTTTACATTCCTACCAAGCTGTGATAAAATACATACAGGTATTGTGGTATATGTCGTGTGGAGTCCCTGTTCTGTAGTCTCTGTTTTAGATACTGTAGCTTCGTTTTATTGTGAACTTTGACCTGGTTATGTTTGTGCCTTTATATTTGAAATCTAATGCCCTAGTTTTCTTCTTGTTACTGCTGGGAAAGATTTTTTTTATTGATGTTTTATGTGCATTTCATTACATTTTCACTATTTGTCCTATAATGTCCTTGTGAATGTACCGGTATGTATGATAAAAAGACTGAAAATTTTTACTCTGTCTTAATCAATTGTATAATCGCTTGCTGCATTCTTGCATCAAATCATTTCAAAGCTATACAATAATTGATATTCTGACAAAAGTCTTGTGGACGGTTAAATCTGCATGGAACGAATTTTCATGCTGTTTACATAGGAATGTTCTGTGTTGTTTAAGCAGACCTCAGAAGATTTAGTACTGTAGATCTGGCAATGGATTTTAAATCTCTTGAAAACTTATTTCTATATACACTATATAGTTTGGTGTTTGTGCATGTATATAAATCTTATAGATTCTATGATTATGAATTGTTTATTTATTATCTAGTCATATTGTCTACGTAATTTATTAGTTACTTAAATTTGTTTGTGACCATCAATAATACAATAATATAAATAATATTTGCTAGACTTGTATATATATATAGAATAGGATTAACGAAGGTAGTTAGAATCCATGTTTGAACTGATTATTAAATCGCTTTATCTATATTTATATGATATTTATGTACAATATGCTGTATATAATTGTAGTTTATGAAAATGCTTGACGAGACATTTTAATGGTGAAAACACTGGTTCATATCTTCACGCTGTTCTGTTAACAAGATTTTAGACTTTAATGAACTATCATTTATCGCTTAGTGCCATGGATGCAGAGTAGTCAAAGAGTCATGGTGTACTGGTGAATTCTGAATAATATTCTTACAGAATAAAAAATACTTGAAAATGCACTATCTTATATTTTTTCTGCGTGTTATCAGTTGTAAAATCAAATGTGTTGCCCTGAATGAAAAATGTTAAAATTGAAAAATTGAGGAATTTTGACATCAGTTGATAAGTTTCGGCAGTTTGTATTTAATTCTTAACCTCAGTCTCTGGCATTTTCAGTTCTTTACATGTACGAGGAAATCAACTAGTCAATGAAAACATTTTGATGTGGAAGGTTATTTTATTTATTCCAAATATCAATTCAGTGTAGAATGAATGAGCTAATCTTGGAAATGATACTGGATTCTGTCCAGAAAATAAAGGGAGCCAGGCATCTACATTAGGTTTTATCCTCAGTGGGACTCTCCTTGGTTTTTTGTTGAGTTTTATTTAAGTGTAGCACATTATTTTGTTTTGAATTGGTATGAAAATATAATTAGCATGAATAATGTGTTACAACCGAGTCTGATTAAATTAATTCTTATATTAAAAAAAATATTAGTGACTTATAAGGTCAAGTTTATGTGCACTGGGTTATGTCCCTTGGGAGCACAATATTCTGGACTTTGAACTAGCAGTTGCAGTCTGAAGCCTCCTTCCAAAACATTTCATTAATTTCCTAAATGCTCATCTATTGAATCTGAGATATTCATGCATACATATGCACATGTATTATCTAGATCTTCACTGAAATCATTGATTTATCTTCATGTTGAAAAACAAATTCTACAGTCAAGCACATGGAGTCAATGAATACCAGTTCAAATAAAAACTTAATTCATAAATATCAAATCAGCTTTTATTATGCAAAATATAAAGTTATCATTTGTCATATATCATAATATACACATAAATTTAGGCAACACAAAATATTATTCCAAGTTGTGTAAAAGGCTACACTATAAAAACAACTGCAAAAAGTAAGTTCTCCAGTCCCTATCATACATAGATGTGAACTTCTCATACATCAGTTACATTACTTCCATGGAAAAAAATAAAACCTAGAAAAAGGTAGTGATAAAGTGTTTTTTTAAACTTCCAAAATCTATCAAAGGTGTTTAGGCAAACACAATATTGAATAAACAAAAGAAAACACTTTTTGATTCACAAGTGTTGATCTTCCACATGTACAATATATGCAAGTTTTGCAAAAATATCTTGCATGTAAATGAATATCCAGTTCAAGAGTTTGAGATTCATTGAAAGCATTTTATTTCAAATGCTCAGTATAGGATATGATACTTCTATCTACCGGTATAATTCACTCATTGTGTATTCAAATTTGGCTCAGCACTTATACTGTGCACCAAAGAGTTCCTAAATTCGGCTCTTCTTGGTTTTAGTTTACATATTAAGGTGCACCATTAAATCGATCCCTAAATGTCAATAAAACAACACCACGTCTCCACACTCAGCCATTCAACCTCAGGAGAATAATTAGAGCTGCTGTCACAATCAACAACAAAACCTGAAACAAATTGAACGGTAAGTACATATGAAATGCACAGCTAAAAAAGGGGATGCCCTTCGTTATAAAAGTATCTCTAAGTCAAGAGCAGAGAGTCTGATGAGTCTGATACTTACATGAATGGCCCCGATCACCACACACACAAGTCCCAGGAGTAAGTAGTTCTCCTTCAGCCAGTCCTTGGCATCTTCAACACAACCCTGATAAAAAAAAATATGATTAAAATATCAATCCTAATATCAAATTCTTCATTTGAAAGAATAATTTCTAGTAAGAATTTTGTTTAAACATTATTTTAATTAAATGTCATTTTTTAATTGCTCCATTGAATAAGAAGTGGAAAAACAGATTCAAGTTATAAGTTCCAAGATAATTTAAAAAAAAATCCTATTGATTAAAATACAAGTACAACCACTGAAGAAAAGTATTACAAAACTTGTGTTCATCAATCTATGAAATGCAGGATTTTAAGAAAAACCTACAATCCTCCAGGCAGCCATTGATCCAGACTCCCCACAATCCGGATATCCACAACAGGAGTCCGGAATAGAAGAGGGAACATTTACATCGTAGACGCCCATCCAATCCGTGTAATTATGAACTCCACAACATTCATACTGTCAAACAGAAAACAAATTACAATCATAAATATCTACATTGATATTTGTGATATTATTTACCAGAAATTATCAAATCTATTGACAAAGAAGTTCTGTGAATTTGATGTTTATTGAAATACCATACGTATAGGAGTGTAATTTTCGTCCCCTCTACATGCAAACAGTTTCACCCAGTCTTATATTTCAGACACAGTTGTTTTTAAAGAGAGATAATATGAGACATTGGAATTCGCCCAGTCACAAATTCACCAACTGACAATGAGGGTGCAAAGGGGCTAAAATAAAACAGGAGCGAATTTTTTCCTGTATACAGTAGCTGTATATACAGGCATGCAAATACCAGAATTATTTTGATTTTTCGGTAAATGACATATGCTAAAGGGGAGAGGACAATTAAAATTTTTTTTTGTATATAATGTCTTAACTGACCTTCAAATAAAAAAACCCCTCAAATATCACCAGTCAAACAACATACATGTATGAATATCTGTAAATGTATATTGTTTTCCTGATCAATTTCAAACTGACCTTTTCTTGCACTGTGTCCCAGGCTATTCTCCTCTTTGTGTCTTTTAGCCCGGTCCTTAAATCCTCCTCAATTATCTCCTCTATCTGTCCGGTGGAGAAGAACAAAAGTTTCAATCATTTGTGGCGAGAGAAAAACAAGAAGCCCAACTTCACAGAGAGGATTAACGCAGTCAATGAATTCATGAATGAATATATCATGTAGAATACTTACTTTGTTTCTGTAAATGTATGCAATTATTCCTGCAGCAATCTCTAGACAGAAGATAATAAGGACCGAAAAAAAGTACTGGAAAAGACCAATAAAAAAACTAAGCAAATTGAGCAAATGATATTTAGTACATTTAATTATTCACACATGAGATATAGGTAAATTACAATATTATTAAGCATGCTAGTGTTTGTGAATGTGTATGAAAGCTAGCATTCTAGGATAAAATATAAAATTCTCACCAAACTGAGAATGAATTTACTCTTCATCCATAACCCCCAGAATCCTATTAAGGAGACCACCACAACAATGATTCCTGCGGACACACATAAGGCGGTGCCCGTCTCGAATTCACGGCTGTCCAGGAGTTCAGTATACACGGATCGTGAGACCTTCAGGTAAACGCCCACAATGAATACTGCCAGGCCCATCAACTGCAACAAAGGGGGTAATAAATAATTCATTCATGTAGTACATGTAGCTATAGCTTATACATATATTAGATTCACAATTAAAACTCCCAAATGTATATGATGTATATGACTATAAGTTTTCCCCGTTTCCTTAAATTTTAATCTCCCAAACCAATTGCTGGTTAGTTAATTCATTTGGCTAAAATTCCAACAGACATAATTTTTCACTGTTACCGAAATTTCTTTACTGAGAATTTAGATTACAAAATCTGATATGTTCAGTATGGGGAATGGCAATGAATTGCACAAACCAGAAATATTGTGTTGGAAATCCCAAACACGATCTCCTTCACTGGCAATCCTGCAAATAGAATAACCAAAAATTATTCCTTATATCATAAGTAAATTTCATACATAGTTCATTAAAAAAAGTGTGAACTGAAAAAATAGAAGCATTCATTTCACTCAACATCGTCTAACGTTATGGATTGTACTGTCCAGAATATTTAATTTAAGCGCGAAATTAATTACTGTGTCAACGAATTAGACCTATAATAGTTTTTTGATGAAAGTTCATTCAAACATCTTACCTGAACCGCTTTTGTAGCCCATGTTTTCAGGTGTGCCGACACGGTGTTGTGTTTACATGAGCTGTCCTACCGGATCGATCTATTTATAACTAAAACCTGTAGAACAAGTTTTCTTCTGTGTGCTATATATATCACAAGCGAAGTTCCCGCTCCCGCCAAATTTGAATTCCACTCATGAATACGATGAACAATTTTCTGTATAATGTTAGCTGTTATATCCACAATAAAAAAGTTCTTGAGATGCTTAAAACTCCTCCAAAATCCTATCCCCTTTTAACTCCCTCCAGTCTCACCCCTCCCCCTCTCGCTTAACGTTTTTGTTTTTCTGTGTTTTCAGCACCCCCTGAGAAAAAAACCCAATATTCCAATTATAGATAATCATGTGTACCAAATGCATCTGCAAATCTATATAGAGGGAACCCATGGGGTCTCAACTTCTTAAATTCACATGCTAAAAAGGGTGGTATAGTGACAAGATCACGGTCGCTTTATTATTTTTTTTAAGTATAAACAATTAACATACTTTGAATCAAGTTGCGTTTGTTGTAGTTAAATGTTTCGTTATGATTTACATGTCATGAATGAAATGACTCAAATTTTCCATGCATGCATCTACTTACCGCTCAAAAAAGCCAACAAGGGTGCTGGGGTAGTAGTCCTGAACGACTGCTGGGGCAGGACTGAGCCTCGACAAATCTACAGACGACTCAGCACTACTAGTTTCTGCTTCAGGT
This sequence comes from Magallana hongkongensis, assembly GCA_015776775.1. Classification (NCBI taxonomy): domain Eukaryota; kingdom Metazoa; phylum Mollusca; class Bivalvia; order Ostreida; family Ostreidae; genus Magallana; species Magallana hongkongensis. The sequence goes on from CM027466.1 coordinate 50,194,624, forward strand.
AATTCAACAGTGGAAGCCAGGAACTCCCCTCTGAATCCAGCCAGTTCCGGCACAATGCTGATTTTGACGCTGGACTTTTCCTCCACTCTAGGCTGGGGTGCGACTTTATTTTTGCCGAATCTCTTTAATCTTTCAAAGAAAGATAATCGAACAGGCTTCGGTGGCTGCTGTTTGGGGGGTGGGCCGGACTCTCTTGCAAGGAATAAATGAGTGACGTCTTTGGCTTTATTGTCTGCTCCTTTGGGAGATTCCTGAACCGACACCATTTTAGATTTTTTGCCTGCTCCGCATGATTTGCCTTCTCCACTTGGGATATGAAGGTCTCGTGCCTTTGTGGCGACATTTTCTATTTTCTGTGGAGATTCTCGAACCTTTTTAGAATGTTTGCCTGCTCCTGGGGGACATTTTCCTCTTCCACTTGGCATTTCACTTTCCGGCTGTGTCTTTGAGGTGTCGTTGTCTTTTTCCCTTAAGAATTCTAGAACTGACATCAAAGACGAACTCGCGGACGATTCCGAATAAACTGCATAATAATCTGTAGGATAAGGTGCCGTAGATGTAGAGGGCTGGCAGTCTGTAATAACAGACGAGAAAGTGTCTATATCTACAACATCTACCTCACTCCTTCTTTGTCGCCTTCTTCCAAAACGACTAAATAAATTAAACATCTTCGAAGATTTTCGCTTTCCCATGTTGATGTCTTAGACTCAATGGTAACTATGACGTCATAATAAAATACGTCATAGTTACATGTATAGCTAGCATTATTTCCCCAAAAGTTTCGCATTTTAGTTCCAATATTTTTTTTTCAATGATTACCTTACATTTTTAAAATTAATATATGAAAGAAATGTCCTTGTAAAATATGAACTAAAGTGTTTTTCATTAATTATTTTTATAAAAAAAAAAAATCCGTCTCATTAAGTAAACATTACTTGACAAAATTTATTTAATATTAATATCATACGTTTATTCACAACAAAATTTTAAAATTCCACAGTGTCTTCTTTGCAAAATAAATAGATATTCCATTTTTTTTTCATACAAACAAAAAAAGTTTTAAATAATTTAGAGCATACGCCATTCTTTAAATAACGTGTTTCTGACACGATAATTCTAGTGAAGCATTCAATTTTTACATTCAATCATATTTTTTACCTTTGAACTCACGGTCTTTAAAAAAAAAATCCCTACAAAATACTAAGAAATATAATTATTTTTTAAGACAAAGAAATATATCTCGCGTTCAATGCCCTCTAATTTTAATGTAGTTCATACAAATCCCAAATACACAGACCCAACCTAACAGAAAGTAAACCCCAACTAAACTCTGGGTTTACTTTCTGGGTTTACTTCGGGTTTACTAGAGTGGACCCAGGGTAAACCCAGAGTAAACCCAAAGTAAACCCAGAGTGGACACAGAGTAAACCCAGTCAGAAGTATACCCCTGAAAGCAGACGCTAACTGTGTATTCGGAATAGACAAAGGGTAGGAATTACAGGCAGTAGGATGGTAAGATAAAATACTAGTCTGCTTTACACTTCAGTGCATACAGTTGACCTCAAAAGCAATTTCAAAGTAAACCCAAAGTAAACCCCGAGTGGACCCAAATTTTCAAAAAGTCAACCCAGAGTAAACCCCAAGTAAACCCAAAAAGTAAACCCGGGGTTCAGTTGGGGTTTACTCTGGTGTTAGGTTGGGTCTGATCGGTACTGTAACTTGAAATCTTAACTGTCTTAAACCACGAGAATACGATATCATCCTCGTCACTTTTATAGGTTCATTATATAACCTCTACATAAATGTGTTATTAAACAATAAAATGCTTTCTTTTGTGACTCATGTGTGATATGAAGGTGGCGACATTCTTTAATTAAAAAAAGTGAAAATACCTTACGCGTTAGCGGGTTATCTATTTTTTCCCCCTGCAATGATCGTTACCTTCATAACCCGCATGGAATATGCTGTTGTTTGTGTTTATATCTTTCTTGTGATCAATTTATAAATTACTCGCAAAAGTAAGAAAAATAAATAAAAGTATTTTTAGTGAAAACAGTATTTGGCCATAAATGAGTTCGCAAAATGGCCGACGTTTACTTTGGTCTCGCCATCACCTAATTTTTTGGACCAACTATTTCTAACAGCAAATTTGAAAGTAAAAATGACTTAGCAGACATATATGGTTCTTTTTATTATATCCTTGGGAGTGAAATACATGTAATCAAAGACTTTTCCTGGTTTAGCGATGTACAGGCTTTGTATTGAATAAAAAGGGAGACTACTCGAAAAGTAAACGATGAATTCGGGTTTCATTTTTTGACCTTTGTACTTGTGTAATCAATACTTTTGCAATGTTTTTAATGATATTAATTTCTGAACGTTATGTATGCCTAAAATTGTGTTGATACTGTGTTCCTGTATCGTGGGCGATTTGTAAAGTGACCGTGACGAACAATGACTGTTAGGCTACAGTACGAAGCTAAGCAGTCTAATTATGATTTTATTAAACACACGAGACTCTAGTCTTGCAGTGCATCAAGCTTTTTGATTCTTGGGACTCTAAAATGATTCAGTCATCTAGCTATGCCCTTATTCAACAACTTTCATTTCGAGTTACGGTTTTATCATTACTCCGGACTTTAGTATTTAAAACTTTACCTTACAGTTTTTGCTGTATATTCCGATCATCCTTCCAGTTTAAGACATTTAATACCCAACATCTGACATCTGTATGACGACTTGTTTCTGTCTTCCCACATTTTCCCCCCGTTTGGTGCCTGTTGGTGTGCAGACGATAATTGTTTATCAAAGGGGAATAACTCAAAAAATAACATCGACGAAGGCAGAAAAAAAGTCGGAGAATCATCGGATGGTTTTTTAACATTCTGGTTATCGTAGAAAATTAGCTTTATTTAAACAATAAAATGCTTTCTTTGGTGATTCATTCGGGATATGAAGGTAGCGACATTGCAGAAAAAATACATAACCCGCGTTAGCGGGTTATGTATATTTTTTCTGCAATGATCGCTACCTTCATTACCCGAATGAATCACCAAAGAAAGCATTTTATTGTTTATATTAACATCTTTCTTTTAGCCAATTCATAAATTGATTAGGAAAAGTAAGTAGCATTTACTATATATAAATTACTGTTAATGTACGTAAGTACGTTAACTAAATGAAACAGCCAAATCGTCTCCTGTTAGACTTTGAGTCTGACGTCGTCATGATTATTTCATGCAGTCCGTGATTTTTTCTAGGTAGTTGTAGGTCTCGACCAATCGATAAACTGGGCGTGTCAAGTTTGTCACTTTCTTGTCAGTTTCAGCCGCTGTCGATTTCGACCAATCAATAAACGGGGCGTGTAGATTTCAATCTGACTGTTTCTATAGAGCTATGAATTAACTAGTATCCCCGAGTACCCAAACGCCGTCACCAAAAGCAGAAAACATTCTGCGTTTCTCGTCAAATTATTTTTTGCGGTTTTTATCATTTGCAATCACCAAATATAACCTAAACATTATAATTTATAAAATTATTACCAAAAATATTTTTATTATTATTCAAATAAGCCCTCTGAATACGACGTTTATCACACGTGCTATCATAACTTATGAACCTAACTCCGTCACCCACATGATCTATGATACGCCAGGGAATGAAGACACATTAACAATTTAGTTTAAACTCATCTTGTATCTAGACCAAGTTATAATAAGTGAAATGATCGCCAGAATAAAAAAATGGGCCCTTGTAACAACAATCACAATGACCTTTTCAGAATGTATGGATGCCGTTTGATTTCTGTCCTTACATATTTCAAATATATCATATCAATAATGAGTATATTAATGATTATATTATTTATTTATTACATTTTTAATAAATGTAGCATATTCTAAATACCGACATACCGTATATATCTGTAACCCTGTATAAGGCAAAAATTACGGCATGAGCGATTTGACGTTATCATCAAGTGTAGTGCATAAACGATATTGCGGACTGAAAAAATGTATTAATAACCTTAATAAAAAATGAATTACATGTGAAATGTTTCATCTTGACCTCTCTTAAAATGACTGACCACGGTAAATAATCAAATAGGCCCTGCGTGTCAGAAATATCGTTATTTTAGTGCACCCGTAAAAGGGTGTTAGCTGATTTCACGCAATTATTGTTACATAAAATGAACAAGGTGTAATTTTGTTATGTTTGAACACACTCTTAAATTTAACCGTTGTAAATTGTTGACATTTAAATAAAAAGATTTTTGACATGCAAAAAATGACTTCATAATCGCACTTGATTTCAAACAGGCGAGGAGTTTCCCGAAAGTGACGGAGTTAGGGGGCGATGCGATATAAGTTTCCGTAAGAAAGAGAGGGAATAATACTTGGTAGATGTAAATATTTTCTTTTTAAAATCTACCTTATAGAAAAAACTATGTTACGGCGGCCATTTTGCGAACTCATTTATGGCATCCTGACTGTACATCGGTACGTTAGAAAAAAGAAACAACCAAATCGTCTTTTATAGGAATTTGAGTCCGACATCATCATGGTTATTTCGTGCAGTCCGTGATTTTTCTTAGGTCGCTGTACGTTTTGACCAATCTATAAACGGGATGTGAAGAACTATGAATGTAGGATGCATTTCCATTAGAAATAATGGGGACCATACTTGTTGAATGTAAATATTATACATTTAATTACTGTCAGCTTTAATGATGAAGCTCTCCATGTAACAAATAAATTATGCTGACGAAACTTAAATAAATATTATGACCACTGTGATTCTTTAATTTAGAAGAAATGTTATCTAATATATATTTAATTGACCATTACTTCAATATCTTACGTCATTTGACAAAAAGCCCTCAAATTTGCTAACCAGTATCTATATTGATGTATTTACAGCAAAGCATCAAATCAAACATTCTCAGATTTTAATTATTATAAACAAGATCTTCCTGAGAAAAGTTGATAATTCAAAGTGAGTCTTTTGAGCACAATGTCCTTCCAAGGACAGTATATAGTTTAATTGTATTGTCCACGAGTTTAGAAAAACATTTGGTTGTGAAGCTCCATGTCAGCCGCTGAAGATTCCGAAGATACGTCATAGGAACTTTTCCTGATGAGAGAAAAAAGAATGAGTGCCTCAAATATTGACAAGTATTACAGACCACAACTTTGTAGCAAATTTTCCCGTGAGTAAATAACAGTTGGGATAGGATAAGGTCAACAATACTGTTACAAGTAATCTAGTAATAGAATGTTAACATAATGAATATCAAAGTCAAACAATGTAGCCATGTTGTAATTTTTGCGTTTACTGCAATCCGAGTAAAATAAATCAAATTTTAAAAATACAAGAAAAATGGAACACGCGATTGCACGTACATTTGTGCCCTTGATTAGCAAAAATATTGCTGTGAATTACTTATACATGTACTATATGGTGTGGCCTTACTTTTTAAGATGGACCCGCCGACACCGCTGCTGGCAGACGACCACGATGACAATGGCGATGATGACCAGGGTCACCGCCAGCAGCCAGTACAACTGGTCCGTGTCAAAGCTGGAGCTGGAGACAGGCACTCGGACAACCTCACACTCTGCAGAACAACAGTGATTACTTGTATATATAACGGGGTGTTGTTTGCTTACCACAGAACACAAGATTAGCTTTCTTTACATAATGTTTGGTATATGTGTTACTAGAACTGACCTATAACGAATCAATTAACTAAATACATATCTTCTAACAAGAGACAGGTAGAATTCTTTTAGGGTCATGTTTTGGTCAAAAATTATTTTCCCGTTATTAATGTTTACAATGCTTCAGCAAGGTATTTCTAATAGTCAACCAAAATGTGTGTGTCATTCGTAGAGTTACAGTGTATAAGAGAGATACAGAGCTTACAATTCTTTGTCATGTAAGCAAAGCTTTATTGTTGACGTTTTAAAATTTTAAGTGAACTAATATACCAGTTTTAGGTCTAATATAATTTTAATAAACGCGCGCTTGGAACTATTTTTATGCTTAAAACGAATCACAAGAGAGAGAAATTAGCTTGAAAAGAACTTTAAATGATTAAATGGACAAATGTAAACAAAAACATGGCACAAGCCTTGTTCACATCACAGGGGCCAAGCCTGTTTTAACATTAATTTCAATGTAACCATAAATAGACTTTCTTTATTCATGGTTACATTGAAATTTTGGCCCCTGTGGTTCTCATTAAAAAAGAATTGTGAGCTCTGTTGCTTGCTAATAACTGTATCACGGAAATTCAAATTTTCGTTGATAATTAGAAATGCATTTCTAAAGCATCGTAAAGCATCGTAAAAAAAAAAACTAGAAAAATAAAATTTGACCAAAATCGTGGCCATGCCTCTTGAAATAGTCAAATTAACCTCAAAAAAGGAAATTTTGAATGTGTTCAGAAAAATGTAACTCCTAAAGCAGAAATTTTTGAACTTGGTTTGTAAATTCACCTATGGTATTAACTGGACTCCACTGAAGGAGATCCAAGGAAGAATTGCAAGCTTGACAATTATCTGTCGGGCTCGACCAACCGTCGGGAATTCCACGCTCGTCAATGAAGCAATAGCCACTCTGAAAAGGAGTACATATGTATATGTATATGTACATATCTATATGTAAAATCACAAACGAAAACTTTTGTATATTTCAAGATGAAAATTTTTACCCGCAAATTGCACACTTTACCTTTAAGGTAAATTGTGGTCTTCCATCTGCAGTCTGCCCAAGTTCTTGGAAGGTAGAATTGTACTCGTAAAACTCGAAAGATTCGCTGAATGTTTCCCCGTCGCTACTCACAGACACGTTAAACGTCCGAACAAATACTGGACCCATTTTCAAAGAGATGCGAGACGTGAACTTCCTTTTACTGGGAACTGGACAGGAAACAGACATCAGTGTCTGTACGTCTCCATTAATGCGTTCCTCTCCGGCAGACGTCGTACCTCCCTCAAACAAAACCTACCGACATAAAGAGAGATGAGTGACAGGGATATCAATTGCATCAAAATTGTAAAATTCTTTTTGTTTGTTTGTTTGAACTATAATAATTTATAACATAAACTGAAAAATACAGAGGAAAATGGATAATGTACAGTTAGCCCTTTTGTGAATTACGGTGGTACTGGGTTATGTTCGAAGTGAAAGCGGCTATATATTTTAGGGCTACGATTTTTAACGATCATCTAACTATGGTCCGACCCACAACGTAAATAATTGTAGTTTACAGCTTATTGTACAAGTGTATTATATTGTTTTGTGATATTTTCCTCATTTTATTTAGAACGTCTAAACAAGCTTCTGCTGATCTTACATGAGTGACGTCTATCTTGCAGTGGTACGTTTCAGTTTCGGTGAAGTCGTCAGCCTGCTACGAGGATCTGGTCACATGACATTTGACTGACGTCACAGATACCATCACCCTCAATGCCAAATATTTCCGGTGGTATAGTAACATTCAGAGAGCAGTCCGTGGCTCCAAAGAGGGGCGGGCAAGTGCAAGTACCTAATCGATATCACATATAAAATAACTAAGTGGTAACTATGAGAATTTTTCGTTAAGTAGACACTTTGTTTTGAACATGCATGATTTACAATGCTAAAATACACAACCATTAATCAATCTATTACTGTATACAATTGGCTCCGGATGTTTTATAAGTATTTTACCATTTACACAAGATCCGATGTTGCTGCAGTTGTTAGGGCACGCGATGCTGAGTATTTTGTCGGCGACAGACTCAGTGTTGTTGCTCTCTGCGTTCAGTGTTGCGTTCACCCGTAGTTCTGATATACACCGGTCTATCAACGCCTCCTTTGGATTGTCGACCCATTCTAGAGAGCCATTAGTCAACTATAAAAAAAAAATCATACCGCCAGTTAGAACCGATTCCGCATGGTATTAAAGTTAACATATTTATGCAAAAATGTACTTTCCAGAAACAGATCTACTAGTAATATGACTACATGATGCGATTTGATATTATAATAATTATCAAATGAAATCTAATATAAAAAATATACCTCAATGTCCAAGGAACAGGTTTCCACGGCATCGTCTGTGTGGACATTCGGTATATTGTTACACAGACCAAAGGCGTTAGATTTGAACATTTGCTCCCGGCAAAAGGAAGTTGCGTTTTCTATTCTGGTCAGAGTTCTTGTCTACAAATAAATGTTAATACCGGTACCAATGAAATACAAAGTCCGAACCAGAGAAACCAAACAAGCAGTTAAAGCGCACTATGAAGTCTTACTCGTAAATCATCAATTTTTATTCGTCTGTCCCTTGGTTCTTCTCTTTTGACTCTTTTCATATTAGGGCGGTTGAACTCAAACTTTGACGACGACCTTTTGACCTCGCATCCTCCGCCCACGACCACCACCTTTTCGCGCCGTCTGGTGCAGTTAGACACGACACTGGAGGAGCAGTCTGGCGTGCCACGCCCATCGATTCTCATCTTGATGACGTTCTTCTTGCAGACACACAGATACCGCTCCTGTGGCCACTCAGCGTTACTAGGGTCGAAATCCTCGAACAAACTCTCGTTCCCAGAAACCCTTAATGAAAGTTTAAGACACAAATATTAACTTTGCATTTGACTTTAAATTCTTCCTTACAAAATATAGTATTCTTAATTCCGTATAATACTTTATTCAATGTCGTATAATATATTTTTGTAGTTCTTGGTTAAATGTTGTTAATTATTTAATATGCAGGAAGTATATCATAGATTGAACTCCCTTACTTCCAGGACTGGGAGAAGGTGTCTGGCTGCCACCTATAATCCGACCATCTGAAATTTCCACACGTTTTGTTTGCATTGGCATGATTCAAATAACTTCCGTCCCGAAGGAAGAAATCGTCCGCACATTCATTGGATAGTGTTCCGCACAGTCCTCGGGTTCGTCCGACATCTCGAATGGCGGGGTAGATTTGTAGATTCATGTATGTTTTCCCCCGGAGGTTGACTTGAATTCTAGTACCATAGGGTGTATACAACTGTTGAGCAATAAAGATTGTAACTTACCTCAATCAGTATATTACATCAGTTGCATCACTAGAATATTCAGATCAATGTTGTATGGAAAAAGCGAGGCATTTTTTTATTTATATGTTTACATTTAATTTTGACATTCTAAAAAAAATGATGTTCTTAATCTTACGTTATATAAGTAATCATGTCTTTTCCTGACTTCCAAAGTACGGTCCATACAGGAAGTGTACATCATTCTCCGCCTCTTTCGACCTGATTGACACCTGTCAATCACAAAGACATCCTTCCCTACTTGAACCGCCACGCCACACGTGCAGTGAGGTCCAGAGTTACCACGACATGGCTTAAACCGTGCTTGAACCTGAAATACAGAATTATACCTTAAATTTACAAATGCATCACAGATAGTAGTTATCGATTATGAAAAGTGGATATACAAGCATAATACTCATACATTTTTTGAAATACTGATTTTAATTGAAAAATAAAATATTTAAGCAACAAAAATTTATACAGTCAAGATTAACCGAAAATTACTGTTTGTTTTTGAAACGTATTGATTAGGTCTTTACCTGAATAGGGGCCGTTTGATGTTGATACATGATAAAATCCCCAGCCAAGTGTACATCATATGGTCTGTAAGCAAATTATGTCAAATCAAATGATATGGGTCAATTCTACGTGTTACTGGTCATTAGAAGTAAACGAATCTTAAATCGTTTAATGGGATAATACCTTTGATCAAAGGTCAAAAGGTGAGGGTCATTGACCGCCCTACAGTATTTCTTGGACCACTCCCTGTCACTGCCCTCCTCGATCACAATCTTGAAATTAATAAGATCTATTGTATCGCATTCATTATTCCACCATGCAGCATAAAGCCTAAATTCTTTTACTGGAAATCTTCGTTAAAAACAAAGTTTAACAATACAATTAAAACTCGGGATGTACCCAATCAAATTAGAATCACATTCCTTGATCCTCTCATCTATATCATGACAGTTAGAAGATCGCGAGCGATCTACGTGAGCGGATCACAGGACTTTAACCCAATCACTCAGAGATATTGCCGTTAATCTGTAGGATATACCTTCACCGGGGGTAACTCGTACAACCCCCATATCGGCTGATGGAAATGAGCGTCCGTCCTTAGGACCACTTCATAAGTCGCCGAATACTCGTGTCCTTCCTCTTCTATAGCTCCTACGGGAATCTCGTAAATCCTGCTCCATTCTTTACTTTTCAGGGAAATTCCACAGTCTCTTTGGCCGGATACAGCGGCGCCTGGCAAAGGAATATCATTTTATATACAATCATGTACAATTCTTTACTAAAACAATGTTTTTTTTTATAATCTTACATTTTGTAAATCTGTAAGGAAAAATACCAACGCAACTTTGTGAATATTTTTCAAATGTGTATTTTCAGTTATTGTACGTGTACAGATAGTTCCAAATCTTGTATCGCTCATAGTTAAGTTTCATTCAATACGAAATAATTGAATAATGAATTTGCGTGGGCATTTTAAGAAATGGCTTAAGATTTAAATTTTAAAACACGCTCATTAAATTAATAGCGTATCAGTGTTAAGATTAAAAGGATATCGCATTACCTGTGCACTGATCTTCTGATTGGTCCATCATGGCGAGAATGACGTCACACTGACTAACCAATTGCAGACAACCGATCGGTACTGTAAGTTGTATTTTGATCTTTCCCTCCTCCCCACGTTTGAACGTCACAACAGGTGTGAGAATCTTAAAACGTATGCAAAGTCATGCACAAATGTACAATTTCGTATATTTCTCCGTTTATTTTCTAAACATTTATAAACTAGGTTTTAAATGAAATTTGTTGTTTTGCTGACCTTTATTCCGAGAAACTTTTCCTGACTCTGCCTGGATTCAATGATTGACCCACCGTTATTCAACATATGCACTGCGCATGATATCTGAAATTTATCGACAACATTGAAATATGTTCGTCCCTAACATAATTTGAAAGACTCGGAAGGCGATCTGCAATTCATAATTAGATAGCGTTAGATAATATATCTCTACTAACATTCCTTCCTAGAGTTTTGAAGTTGTCCCTTTGGAGATAAATATATGTTCTCTGGATATCTTCCAGCGATTCCGACAGAGAAGAATAAAACACACCGTCGAAATACCAGGAGACGTTAAATCGAACACTCCCGGCGTTGGTGGCATTGAATACGCAGCGTGCTTGGAATGCTTCACTAATGCCCTCAGGGACCAAATGGATTTCTACCTCAGCGTCGGTAATTGTTGGAACAGGAGTAGGAGCTGTCGATTTGATTATTTTTATCTCAGTTTTAATTAAAAATTTTAGGCATCTAAAAAAATATTAATCACATATATGACGATTTAATCTTGTTTAAATGAAAAATATAGATGAAATTCAGAGCTTAAAAATTCCCCTGTCAATGAAATATGGCTCGCTATGATTTTGATAAAGTACACAGAAGTATCATTCTTGACTTTTAAATTCTACACCATTACTAACACGTCTGTGGAGTTGAAGGTAGTGGATTAAGTGTTGTAGGTCTAGCTGTTGATGGATCCCTGATATCTGAAAGGTAAAGGATTATCCTATTATCAACAATAGGACAGAGTAGGTGAAATTAATAATATCATTAGAACCAGCTCCCCCCCCCCCGAAAAAAAAATAACATTGCAGACAATTTGTTGCTGCCTACCATAAATGCAGTATGCACTGTCGACTATTGTTGGTCTTAGTTGATACACACGATAATTGCCACAGTTACGGATTCTAATGGCGATAGACGTCCCACAGATCCAGTCATCGACGACACAGGCCCTTCTATCGACTACGCCTTCCTCAACGCTCGGTATGCTTCCTAAAACATGAAATGGTATAATGAATCAGGATTTATAAATTAAGACATTGATTGTTTATACCATATAAGATTGATGAAAAAAAATGATATGTTTTGGTCTAAATCAAATTCAGTAGAACAAATGAAGAGTTACCATCAATCCAAATAGGATCTTTAGTTCCACAGTGATATCTTAGGGCCCTCATTGTTAAAAGATCATGTGACCCTGTTCCATACCAGCCGAAAAGCAGGCCATGGTCAGAGAGGGACTCGTTAGAGTTTGTCGGAATCTGATTGGTGTGATATCTTTTTACAATATCCGTTAGATTTGTGTAGTCCAAGCAGGGGTTGTAAATGTCTGTAGTTGTGAATGGTAACGAAGTCGACGTTGTTTTTGCAGGTTCTTGAGGATTTGTTGCATTTGGATATACAGTAAATGGTGTTGATGTAGTAAGATTCACAGTAATTGTGTATGTAGTGTTTCCGGGCACAAACTCATTTGTAACGTTTCTTGAGGTTGACGTTGATAGTGTTGTAGTCACATTGTTACTTGTCGGTGGCGAACTTGCAGTTGTTGTGTTGGTCGGATAATCTGTTTTAAGAGTTGATGTTTCAGTTCTGTTTACAGAAACTGGAGTAGTAGATGAGAAGGACACAGTAGAATACACTGTTGTGCTTTTGTTAACCGATGGCTCCGTTGATATTGTTGTAGACTGATATGTATCGGTAGCAGAAGTTGACGTTAATGGTTGATGAGTGCTGTTAATTGGTGTGGTGGGTTTTAAGGTTGAATAAATTGTTGCTGAAGTAGGTTCTTGTGTTACCACAGAAGAGGTTGTAGAATTAGGTTTATGAGTTTCCAGAGTGGTTGTTGATGGCAACTGTGTAACGTTAATTGATGCTGAGGTTGACGTAATTGAAGGTTGTTGAGTTGTATGAGCTGTTGTTATATCCTGATGTGTAGTGTTGGTGGATAGTGTAGGATGTTGAGTTGAGTGAGCTGTTGTTATTGCCTGATGTGTAGTGTTAGTGGGTAGTGTAGGTTGTTGAGTTGTAATGGCCTGATGTGTAGCATTGGTGAATGCTGTAGGTGGTTGAGTTGAGGTACTGGCTGACGTGTTAGTATTCATAATTGTTGATGATTGGGATTGTGTAGTTCTCGTTGGTTGCTGTGTATCATTGATTGATGTTGTAGATCCATCGGTTGCTACAGTTGTTGTAGGTTGTTGCGTTCCATTGACTGTAGTAGAAGATTGAGGAAGCTGGGGTGCAAGAGTTGTTGTGGAATGCTGTTGTGTGGAATTTGGTGATGTTGGTGTTATTGGCTGTTGCGTGCCATTCGTTAAAGGTGTTGATTGCTGTGGTCCGACAGATGTAGAGGTTGTGTCAGGCTGAGGTTGTAGCGTTGTGGTCATCATTGACGTTTTAATGCTAGAAGAAGTAGACTGTTGTTCTTGCGTGGCCGCAGTTGTTGTCGTCGGTTGTTGTGTTGCACTGACAGTTGTTGGTTTATTCATATCTGAAGTAGTTGATGTGTTTTGAGTATTAGATGCTGTTGTCGACGATGTTGGTAGCTGAGTCGCAAGAGTTGTGGTGGACTGCTGTGTGCCATTGGTGGCTAAAGTCGTCGGTAGATGGGTGTAAGTAGTTGTAGTAGAAGATGAAGGCTGTTGTGGAGAAAAGGTTGTAGCTGGCTGGTGTGTGCCATTAGCTGTTGTTGATGATACAGGTAGCTCAGGCTTCTCTGTTGTTTCTGGATTACTAGATGACGTAGGTAGTTTAGTTGGTGAGGTAGTTGTAGGTCGCTGTGTATCATTAGCTGGATGAGTTAACGAAGTGGACTGTTGAGATGCTGTAGTCGATGCTGAGGGTCTAACTGTAACATTAGCTGAAGTAGATGCCGGAGGCTGTACAGTTGATGTGTATGGTATGAAAGAAGTAGTGCTGAGAGACTGATTAAAAGTCCACGAACTGGATGTGCTTGAATTTTGATCCAAAGTTGTATTGATAGGTGTTTGAGATGTAGGTTCCATTGAATCCGTATTTTCTGTACTCTCATCCTCATCAGTAGTAACCGGCGAGGGAGGCAACGTTGTTGTTGTTGAAATGTCGTAGTTAGGATTGGAACCTGACACAGAACGAGTTTATTCTATCAAGATATTACAGAAATACATTGATAAATAGGTACATATATTTGCTATAGCATTTCATATCATCGGTGCATTTTTTCTTTCCTATCACATATTTTATTTGCAAAGTTTTGTATAATGCTATGCTTTTGTACTGTTAAGATGCCTGTATGAGTAGTTACCGAAGCAGTAGGCCGAGGTGTTTGTTAGTGTTGGTTTCAGCAGATAGACTCGGTAAGAACCACAGTTCTTCACCTTGATCAGAATACTATGGTAGCACCAGTTGTCATCTCCCCCGAGGAAACACACTGTTCTGTTAACAATGCCGGTCGTAACATTCGGTATCAAACCTGCAAGTTGTTAAGAATTGATAAGAAAAGATTTGATGCAAACCGTAACAAAATATACAAAGCAGGTAATAATACAGCACGAAATAAAGATAACATAATCTTTGTCAAAATGAGTAAAAAGTGTTTTCTACATTAAATCAAGTATTAAAATGATATATATATCAAATACTAGTAAATCCATAATATTTTTACTGTTTTTCAAGGACAATCGAGAGCAAGAAATCAATCAGCAGAAATGTGTACCTGTCATGTATCCTGGGTATATGGTACCACAATGGAACAGGTTGGATACAAAGTTGGGCATGTCTAGATTCCCGGCCCTGTACCACTGTTCTGTCAGGTTCCTGTCGTGGATGATGGAGCTGTTCTCGTTCACTGTGTTCTGTATGTATCGGTACTCGCAGTGTGGGAGAACAGTGTAATTCAGGCACGGCTCGACTTGGACACTAGGTGGGGGACCACCAGTAGCTGGACTAGTTGGTGCCGGGGTTGGTTCTGAAATTTGGGTTCATAGATAAACCAGTCAATAGTAAAAGGAATGATCTGGTTTTATTTCAATTGAATTCTACACCAACCAAATTATATAAATAGTGCCTGCTTGGGAGGGTAAAAATTGAAATTGACACCCCGAGAAAACCATTGTCAATCGACGCGAAGCGGAGGTTGACAATGGTTTTCGATGGGTCTCAATTTCAACAGTTACCCTCCCAAACAGGCACTATTTATTTTATTATACTAAATGTCTTAATTTAAAAAAAAACTTTATGTTTCGTAAATAATGACGTAAATTCTACGGCGAACCGTACGCGCATAATTATTGAGCAGGTAGCAATTCGTTGTGTTACCTCAAGTGTGTTGCTAACGCTGAAGGTAATAAAACGGATTATAAACTGCGTTTAAACCAATCAGATTTCAGTATTTAACATGAAAGTATAATAACCAATTATATAACACTTTAAGACATGTATTCTATAATCAGTACAGGAATAAGTAAATATGATAAAAAAAATAATTCTACAGCTACAAAGATACATGTACCAGAATCAGTTGTAAAGACTCTAAGGAGGCTAATTTTAATTAATTAAACTACTAAGTATTAGAGCTGATCCTGACAAAGGATGCAAGAAGAGAAAATAAGTCCTACAAGATAAATATTTGTGTTTTGATATCTTAATAATTTTAATTAAAAAGATATATCATATTACCTGGTTTGTCCATTCCTGAAATATATCGAAATAATATGCATTTTCAAATGACAAATGTAAAATCAAACTATGAAAATTTTCATTTAAATCATTTCAAATACACAGATGCAATCCTTACCGAAACAGTAGGCCTCGTCATTACTGGGAGTGGGGTACAGGTAATACACTCTGTAGTCCCCACAGTTCTTCACTTGGATTTGTAAATGGTGGACACAGAAATTACCAGCCTGGTTCCCAAGGAAACAAACTTTTCGCTCCACTATACCTTCTGATATGTTTGGAATATTTCCTGGAAAGCAATACGCACAAAATCAACTCGATTTTAGATTATCCAAAAAAAAACCCTTTAATGAATTAAAGAAAATGTGGTATTATTTCTATTTAGACCTTCTATATGTCATTCAAAAGATACTGAACCTCCATTTGAATTGATGATAATATTTTGATTGATCATATGATGCTTGTTTATTCAAAATATGGCTTTAAAACTGTCAGACCATAACCAATGCAAATTATACATATTGAAGGGCTACTGCATTACTTAAGATCTTTAGAAAACAAACTTAAGGCCTCGAAATCAAACACATAATACCAACAACTAGATTGATTAGATATATTTTAAATAGTTATTATTCTCACCATTCATCCAAATGGGAAAATAGGTCCCACAATACAGGTGGGAGGGGGCGATGTTGGGCATGTCCAGTGAGACCCCCGCCCTGTACCAGCCCTCCGGCAGGTGGCGGTCATGTAGCACGCTCCCCGAGGATCCATTGATCACGTTGTAGTAGTAACGGTCGTAGGCGTTAGGGAGGGGAGAGTATTTATAGCAGGGGTCAGAGGTCGGTACACTGGTCACGTTCCCAGAACCTGGCCTACTTATGGTTGTTGAGACTCTTGTAGTGGAAGGAGAATCTGTCGTTTCGTCATCGTCTAATTCTTCAAGAAGTCAAAAGTTTTGTTCCTTTATATTTCCATTTTCTTCGAAGTGAATTGCTTATATTTACATTTTCAACTGTCTTTGTTTGCGATAGCAGTACGAATCAATTTTGAACCCTAAAACCCAATAACTTCATAAAGCATGAGTAACGCAAAATGGGCGTGTCTTATAGCATAACCGAAAAACGGTATTGGCTGCGCCGTGGAGTAATACACATGTACATAGCATGTGCTACATGATAAATAGTGGTTTTAAAATTATATTGTATTAAAGTGTAAAAAATGGAAATAATATATAAATATAAGTTATATTGAATCATTCTTTGAATATTATGAGGTGAAAATTTCGGCCAGAGCGTGGTCAATATATATCATAAAGCCCTTCGGGCTTTATTGGATTTGACCACGCCCCGACCGAAATTATCATTTCATAATATTCAAAGAATGATTCCTTATTCCTTAACTACTGTTTAGAACTTGATTTTTGATGATAGTTTTTATGCATCTGTAAATAAACCTGAATATGGGATAGACCGATTGCCATACTTGTTACAATATCAATGTATGAAATTTACCTGTTTTGTCCATACCTGAAATAAAAAGACGATTCTTCGTAAGTTTCGTTTCAATTCGCCTTAGAACAAAAATAGATTTTTTATTGAGACTTATGAAAATAATTGCTCTCAACTCGTGACAATTACCGAAACAGTAAGCCTCGTCATTACTGGGGGTGGGGTACAGGTAATACACTCTGTAGTCTCCACAGTTGTTCACTTGGATTTGTAAATGATGGACACAGAAATTACCAGCCTGGTTCCCAAGGAAACAAACTTTTCGCTCCACTATACCTTCTGATATGTTTGGAATATTTCCTGGAAAGTAATTCAAACCAAATTGGTTCATTTGATGTAAAATGACAAAAAAAAAATATGAAATATTTAGTTTGTTACAATTTTTGCTTTTCTCTTTTGTAGTAAATCTTAGAGTCGTAAACTCTTATTATGAAACAAAGATAAATAGTCGTCATTGATGATAAATACATTAGAATTCGAAACGATATACCAAGGGACACGTCAAACAAAATGTAGCAAATTAGACTTTTGGTGTGGTGAAAAGGCAAAATGAAATTCCAAGCAATTCGTCCATTTCAATTCTGAACCTTTGATGTAAATTAGTAATGAATTTACAACATAAATGATAGAATTTGCTGAATGAATGTTTGTTATCCTTACCATCCATCCAGACTGGAAAATAGGTTCCACAATACAGGTGGGAGGGGGCGATGTTGGGCATGTCCAGTGAGACCCCCGCCCTGTACCAGCCCTCCGGCAGGTGGCGGTCATGTAGCACGCTCCCCGAGGATCCATTGATCACGTTGTAGTAGTAACGATCGTAGGCGTTAGGGAGGGGAGAGTATTTATAGCAGGGGTCAGAGGTCGGTACACTGGTCACGTTCCCAGAACCTGGCCTACTTGGGGTTGGAGAGTTTGTTGTCGGAACCCTGGTTGTATTTGTTTGGCTACTAGTTGTGTTGTCATTGTCAATTTCTTTTTAATAAATATTAATGTAAACATAATGAGGTTCTGACGGTCAATTGATGATTTGAAAGAATCTTTGAAATAAAAGTATGAATTCAGAAAGTTTACTGTTTATTTTCTAAAGACATACCCGCCTTGTTGCTTCCTAAAACAACAAAGAAAGCAATTTTGATACATTGCAATGAGAGGTTAAAATGGATATCTGCATTTTTTTTTTACATTTTCTATTCTCATTTTTATGCCGGTCTATTTAATCTAGAATGGAATCATTTCAAGACAAATTAAGACGAAATACCATCGTACCAAAACAATATGCCTCGTCATTGCTGGGCGTTGGGGGAAGGTAATACACCCTGTAGGATCCGCAGTTTTTCACCCTGATTTCCAGATGATGAACACAAAAGTTCCCGAATGTTGTTACCAAGGATACACGCTCTTCTACTTGCCTCCCCGTCGGATATGTCCGGAATACTTCCTAACGGCGGATATGTCAATAAATATAATTTGCAGGTATGTGCATTTTATTAATAAGCAAAAGATTTATGACTCGATGTTTGTGATAATTTTATCGAATTCTAAAATTATTTTTATTGTGGGTTGTTAGTTATTTTAACGTATATTTGTACACATTTTCATAAGACACTACGTCTATATGTTTTAAAGTATTATAACAGAATTGCAAAAATATATAAAATGTTTTTTCTCAGGTTGTTCAAACTTTGATTTTTTATCATTATCGACTTTCTAAAAATATGAATGAATATGATATGGATTTAATTAAAGTATAATTACTGAGAACTGGAAGCCAATAAGATAATTTATATAACTACCATGCACATCGTTTGTAATAAAAGAAAAACATTATTCCATATATATAATTAATTGATTGATGATGAAATTATTCCTGCAGTGCGATGCACCAGAATAGGATAACACGTGGACGTAAAGACGATTACACTACTATAATTACCGTTCATCCAAACAGGGAAAGTAGTACCACACTGTAGAAGAGACGGGGCCGTAGTCGCCATATCTAAGGCGTGGCCCGCCCTGTACCACGCCCTCTCTAGGTGCCTGTCATGTAAAACGCTGACCTCTGACCCGCTGATGTTAATTGTGACGTAACGGTCATAAGGAAGCGGGAGGGGAGAGTAGTTTTCGCATGGATCCGCTTTTGAATATGTAAGGAATGCTGAAAGAAAAATTGGAAAACAAAAATTACCATTGATGTGGATTGGTTTACTTTTTAAAAGTTTATCCCTTTAGACATATTTATTTACATAAATAAAAATTATTTGATATATCTTTAAATCAAACTTTATACGAACAATCACTTGTGTTGGTAGATTATGTCATGGTAAAGAATATAAACTTACGTAAAACATGTTTGAACGAAACAGAATTTGTAATAAAATGTTGGAAACAAACGGTACTTGTACATGTAATAAAGGATTATTATCAAATTGTGGACAAGATTGTTTTTATCTATAATCTAGTTTCCTATAGCAGATATAATCATATTTAAATATGGAATATCACAACTGTTTCATGAACGATAGATATAGTAGAGATACGGATTTCAAACTGACTGAGACTACAAATTAATGATTATTATGTAAAAGACAATACATACAACAAAACCAAAAGAAAAGAATATATCCATATGGTGACATCTCTGTGAATAAGCCGAGGCAGAAGCTCAGCTGATTTTATAAGGGTTGATATATATTTTATTTTAGAAATATGTTTTTATTTATGGCGGTTACATTCAGGTGTGTTGTAAATCTGTATAGATATGGGTGGACAATTATTTACACTCACATGCAGATACTGTGTATAGCTTTCGACAAATTCTTCCACCCAATTGCACTCCTGTTAGACCCCGGTTTATGCATTTACAATATGTATGAATAGGTGAGGTCTATGTTATTTGTCTAGATTTTTATTGTTTTATTACTCTTGAAGAGTATTTAGGGGTGTGACACGCAGTTTGCTGTTTTTGCATCAGTTTAAAAAAAGATTTATTTTTTTAAAACCCACCCACATTGAGTGTTCGTCGTAAAGGTTGGTGACGGTGTATTAAGTACTCTTTTCAGTTAACTTATTTGGAGAAAAACATAAAACATTTTTAAAAATATAAAAATATAATTCATTTTCAATTTCTTTATTGCAAAAAAGACATACGTCTTATCGCACTTATAATGGTGAACAATACAAAAAAAATTCTATTTGATTGTTTTATTAACAAATATTGGCATAAGATTACAAACAAGCATGCGTTATACATATGTATGTGGCTTTCTTTGGTTCAGGAGTAAAAAGCTAGAATTATCACCGAAGCAAAATCAAAGTAAATTGTTGGCTCAATTTGTTTTTGGCATTTGAAAAATGGAATTAAAGTTAAACACATTTTTTTTCTTCAAAGAATGACTTGCCAGGGTCAGTAAATAGCTAAAAATAGGTTTATTTGCTTAATAATACAAGTTGGATATAATCATATAACAGAGCCGTTTTCTTTGTGTCTCGTTAATTCTACTTTGATTGATGGAAATGTTTTTCTGTTTTTATCATATCTTCTCTCATTTTGTCTAGACGGTATCCCAAACGCACTTTTAAAATAAATTGAAACTTAATAAACAAACACGCGTGCGGCATCATTTAAAGATGGCGGCAAGGTAAATAGTAAAAAACTGCTTGGGGTTGATTGATCCTTGAAGCTGAAATGTGACGTTAATTGATATGTTATGTATAAGAAGTATGGTTTTGATCGCGGGAAAAAATAGAAAAGTACAAACTATTTTCTCACATTTTAATGAGCATTCAGTGATAAAACAGACACCCGTTTTTATGATTGGTTAATATTTAGGACAATGAATAGAAAACACATTGCTGCTTTTCCAGTTTTCGCGGCATATGTCTATTAAACCTGCACCTTAACAAACGGAAGTGGGAAACTCTCTTTAGATTTGATTTTCATGAATGCATAAAACGTCCCAGGTTTTTTTTCTGTACCAAATAACAATATCCGTTTTTTTGTGTACCAAGACGAAATTTAGAATTTACTCTTCAACCAATTATTCAAGCATTTCTTTTATACTCGTATCTATCTTTAGAATAACTTTGAGACATTATTCTCATTAATATTGCATACATATACAAAATATAAACAAAATGCGAGGCACCAAAATGCGAAGCCAACTAGGCAAGTACTCAAGCGCGCGTATGTTGATCAATGAACTTGTGAGCGGTGGGAGAGATACGCCCCTCAACGTTTTCTACAGTTTTTGTACCATCCCTTCCCCATTCACACACCATTAGTTTGTGTTCGTAATATGGTAGGGAAAGTTAGAGACAATTTTATTACTTACAGTTATATTTTGTTATAAAAATCAAATGGAAACACTGAGTGGTGTTATGAGCTGGTAAAAGTACAATCATGTTTAAGGTGGTATTTGACACCCCCATGTTGTGACGTATTATTTATTGAAATAAACAATAAAATTAAGTATAAGTTTCTTTCCCAATATTGCCATCTAACAACGTAGCACAGTGGGTTAGAGGGTTCACTACGGTGCCGGAAATCATAAGTTCGAAGTACGCTAGAGAGTTTTAAATTTATACCTTTTCAAAAATTTAAAAAACAAAACCGTATTTTTCTGGTAAGCTATTGTAGAAAGTTCTAAATCGGCAAAATTATTTTAATTATAATGTACTTTAATCCACCTTTATACCAACAGATGTCCCATACCAACCTAAGTACAATGTGTATGGAATATATCTAACGTTTTGTAGACATTTCATTGCCATATATTTCCACCATACATAAATACTATTTTCTGCTAAGCTGTTCTAGACTATCGGGCATGCTATCGAACAACTCGAAATATAAGAGTAAATGTTTCACTTTTACAAACTTCAATTTCATTGCAGCGTCATACTGGTGTGTCAAAAGTGAATATTCTTGTATCATTTTGGGGTTATTCAAAATCGTTAAACAATTTTGTTTGTTCCATTCCAAAAAAAGTAGTTGGCTTTAGGCATGTTTGACAGACGGAGTAGATAGGTTTCTTAGATATAAGAAATAAATACCTCTTGTCTTTCAAACATACAATGATCACGAGTCAAATTATCTTGAATTAAATTATCAAAACCCGTGTATTATATATTTAAAGTGACAACACATTA
The DNA here is from genome assembly GCA_015776775.1 of Magallana hongkongensis. Classification (NCBI taxonomy): domain Eukaryota; kingdom Metazoa; phylum Mollusca; class Bivalvia; order Ostreida; family Ostreidae; genus Magallana; species Magallana hongkongensis. Next base: position 50,216,874 of record CM027466.1, read on the forward strand.
GTCAAATCTCTTGTAGTGGATGTAACAGCAGTATATCACTGTAGTATAATTGAACTTATCATAGAAATGTTATTTTATATTTTGTGTTAAGCTCGTAAGTTCTACTGTAACCTAAAACAAAAACATTCTCCACGGTATTCGTTTAAACATTAAGATGCTTTACTTGGTGCTTAATGCGGGTATGATAAAATACGTTTTTTATCTGCGATGCTAGCTATATACCTTTATAGTCCGAATGAAGGACTAAAGAAGAAATTTTATTGCATAAATTACATCTTTCGATTATTTCATCCATCATCCGTAATCAGTGGGTAAATTATTACTAATGTCGATGAGAATATTACACATAGGAACATAGAAACAATCAATATTCCAAATATCAGAAGATACTATGGTGACTAAAACTCCATAGAGGTGGTCTCAGGGCCAAGCAGTTAAAATGAGCTTATTTTTTTTTTTTATCTCACTCTCATTTTCCTATCATATATTCTTTTGTTAGAGTGTTGGTAAGATCAAAACTGAGTTCATTTAAGTTTAATAATCAAGGGGTCTGAGATCAGTTCGCGCAAATCCGAGAAGTCCCTGCTCTAGAAGTTGTTCCAAATCCAGGTGATCAAAAATAATCCAAGAAAATTTAACCAAGAAAGTATAAAAATGCATCAATAAACGATGCAGACCTATTTGATTTGGCTACTAGAATTAAAGTTGTCATTTATAAAGCTACACAAAGCATCTGAAAGCAGTTTAAAACGCATAAATTCTCACGCAAAAACTAGGTCGTTTCACCGAATCGCGTGAATTTTTGTCTTGTTATGCAAGTCAATATCAATCAATTTTCTTACAAAATAGAGGGAAAATACTTAGTGAATGTAAATATATGCATGTAGCTATCGGAATTGATTCGATTAACCAACGAAGCTGAACAAAAGATAGTTCTTCACTTAAAATTGTGCATGGTATAAATCTGATTGTATCAAATACATGTATGTACGAAAGCCGAGAAGGATCATTCGAGATTCGAGATTCGAAATACGAGATTCGAAATACGAGATTCGAGATTCGAAATTCGAGATTCAATATCTAAATTAACCAATCAAATCATGGATCTGAAACCTGTATCCCAGCAACATCAAACTGTTCTAAATAAAGATCATTCGTACATGCTCTTTCCTACAAATAAATGTCTTAATAGCTCTTATATAGTGGTTATAAAATGGTTAAATTAACATCGATGAATTAACCCCACACAGTATAAACAATAAATTAGAAATAACACTGTTGGCTTTGCGAATCTAAGTGGTTTTGTTTGCCCTGTATGTATTTCCCCCCGAACAATTTTAACCCGAAGTGTATTCGCCCCAACTGTGTAAAAATCGGCTCGCGAAGAAAGATCTGTTTAATCTAAATGTTTTAGCTATGAAACGAAACTCAATGAAATAATCGACATGTCAAAATATAGGTTATGATAAAGTTTTAAACCATAGAAGATATAATGATTTACAACCTCAAAGACAGGAATAGTGTATTGTAGGGTATGGCAATGCCATTGTCGATATGAGAGAGAGAGAGAGAGAGAGAGAGAGAGAGAGAGAGACAGACAGACAGACAGACAGACAGACAGACACAGAGAGACAGACAGACAGACAGACAGACAGACACAGAGAGAGTTTTGTAGTGTCAAATTCAGTTTAATTTAGAATTTGAAATTGATTTGATTTGTTACAAGCATATATAGACAATAATTTAGCCTCTAAAACGAGAAAAGAGAGGAGGTAGCTAGGGTAGGGCAGACCAACTAGCAAGCTTTAATTTTAACGGTGTTAGCGCACCTGTGATTTACATCGACTCTCTCTCTCTCTCTCTCTCTCTCTCTCTCTCTCTCTCTCTCTCTCTCTCTCTCTCTCTCTCTCTCTCTCATCACCTAGCATTTCCTTTTCCGTGAGGGGGTTTGGGGTATTTGTGATGTCTTACATTAGCTAGCGAAAATGATAAAAAAAAAACATGAAATTTTCTTTAAATTGTGTGCGGTTGTTGTACGCCAATAATCTGTTTTCAGTATATACATTTCAAGAGGGGGGGGGGGGGCTATATAGTCCTAATTAATTTGTCAGTTATTCTGTCCCCACTTTGTTTTCTCTTCGTTTTCCAGGGTTTTTTTTATTTGGCTCGGCAAAATAATATAAAACTTTCTGTGTAGCTCCATAACGATGCACTGTAGATAAATTATGAGTAGTTTTACTTTTGATAAACAGGTACATATCCGCACTTGATTTTTAATTTGACTCTTATAATCGGATTGAATATTCCAATAATTATAGGGTAGGAAAGAGTAGACGGGACTTTTTTGCGCATATCCTACTGTACCATTCATTCAACACAGGTATTAGCACTCATCGAGTTCGACTTGCTTTCCTTTTCTTTCATCCACTGGATTTAAAGCTATTAATTTTTGAAAATATTTTGAATTTATGGCCTGATTATATATAAATTAGAGCTGCGCTGGTGCATATATTTACCCAAATGGACCAAAATATAACCAAATGAATCTAAAAAATTTGACAAAATTAGTTTTAAACGTACGACTCTTTTTCAATTCTAATCGGGTATGTCCTTTAGAAAAATCTTGAACCACACACATTTTAGCAAATAAAACGGCAATTGTTTCATTTTTTTAAGGGGAGGGAGGTGGTGCCGGTAAAGGACATGTATTGCTTGTGGCAGTTGTGCTATACTCTCATTTGTTATAATAGGTAATACTACATATTGATATAAAATGAAAGTTTCCAATTACACTGTACATAGCTTCTATCACGCATTTCGACCCGTGCGATAGTTTAAAACAATTTTCAAAGCATTTAATGTCATTCAACCGATCATTTTTGAAATTTAATTTTCTGGATCCTCGCCTGATACGTCCGCCTTCATGTATATTAGAATCACATGTACGTTGACCATATGTACACATTAACTTAATCGGCTATGTGTGATGTAGTAGTATATTAGATACACACATCTTTGTTTGCAGTGCTTATTTACATCTTTAGAGATTTACTTACAAAAAACGTAAACATTTGTATGACTTATATGTAATTATTGTCAATTTTGGTGCGGTGGGGGGTAGGGGGGTAGGAAACTACAGAGAAACCTAACTTGGCTGTGAAACATATGCTTTTATTCTTTCTTGTTGATATATCAATGAATGAATTATAACAACATATATGTACAACAATTAATTTTGAAATATTCATGCACAATCAAATAAAAGGTTTTATTGTTCTCTGCACAAGAAATCGGCAATGTGAACAAATTGGCACCTTATCATCCCTACCTTTAATTGTAGAGAGTAGGTATCCTTCTATATTGAAAACAATTCCAAAAGTAAGACTCATAATAAGTTGTTTACTGAGGAAAAGGAAAAAAAATTGTATTTATTAATAATTCCGTATGATGTGATAATATCTCAATGATTTGTTTATAATCATAGTACTAGTGTATCACTGTATGCATACATTAAAACAATAAGTAATGCTTATATTTATTAGTGAAACAGGACAGATTATTTATATTTAGATTATTTAGATACATGTACTAATCTTCATGCGGGGATCTAGAAAGGAAGGGGTCAGGGGATCTGGACCCCCTCCTCGGGAAAATTGGAGCTTATTGAATTTACATAGTAAAATTTTTTAAAATTGGCCTAGGACCCCCTACAGAAAAAATTAGCTACGCTTATGAAGTTCTCTACCATAACCGCATTTTTACACAAAAGGGGTGAATAAACCCGGGTTTAAAACTATTACTGGTGGTGAAATACCTTAGGGTTCAAACGCATCAGGTGGAAATGCACCAGGGCAAACAAAATCACTTAGATCCGCGAAGCACACTGCATTATTACTAGTCTACTTAGATATTCTGTGTAAAAGTAAATACAAATAATTATTTAGTTAGGTAGGGAGAAGTGAACATAGCATATATTTGTATATAAGAGCATGTACGTATGATTTTTATTTAGAACAGTTTGATGTCGCTAGGATACATATTTTCAGATCCTTGATTTAATTGGTTAATTTAGATATTGAATCTCGAATTTCGAATCTCGAATCTCGTATTTCGAATCTCGAATCTCGAATGATGCTTCTCGGCTTTCGTATGTATGTCCGATTTGGACCAATATTTCATGTACTCATAGTAATACAAAACAAATTCAAACCGAACTTCCAAATTTATACAATCATCGATTACGTGTAAGTTGATTTCCTTGACTATGAATTGTATTGGAATTTTGTGAAACGTGAAATGAATGCACATAAAGTGCGTCGATCTGTCAGTATCATGCATTAGTCGATCCATAGAATGAACACACTGGTATGCATTGTCAATATAAACTATCGGAATGATTAACATTCCTTCACAGCTAATTGAACCTTTGCATGTCCAAGATAAAAACCACTTTGACAGAATCAATAAAGTTTACCTCATTACATTCTCTCTTGGTCCGAGATCATTCTCTTCTTCAATAAAACAACGGGTGCGTTCAATCCATCGAACCAATTTTGATCTGAATCTTTCAAGATCAAAAGCTATAACAAAGTTATAAAGATGCGTATCTTTGTCAAAGTTATTGATTCAAGAAATTAGTTTAATGCATTCATATTGACTACATATATAAATGTTTACACTGAATCTATCGAGGAAGGATTTTTTTAACAAAAAAGAGAGGCTTTACATTACAGTTGTATGGAGTTGTATTCACTTGCCATATTTCTAGCAGCGTCGTTATATTTGCAGATTTATTCCTATCTGTTTTTGAAGGCTGTGTAGGGGTATACAATAGAGGAGCGAATCGCGCTAGAATCTATGCTCAGCTATTAATATCGGCTCAATTACGTCTAAGGCGCTTAACGCATTCAGAGTTGTTATGGAGATGCGAAGCGTACAGTTTAGCACTATGTAGTGTTAGTATTTTATTTGTGAGTCTTTGCTACGAAACTGTGTATGTGAATCGAAAGGAAACTTAACCCTAGAACAACCATGTTTAATGAAACATTCAAGTCCTCCAGTATCTTCTTGAAACTGAGTTTGATTCCTGCATTTCTGGGATTTATTAACCATCTCGTTTCTTTCGCTTCCTCCAACTGGCGAGTGATTGAAAGTCCAGTACCATTACTGAAGATCTACCCCCACGTAGAAAACACCTATTGTGGTCTCTGGAACTGTTTTTCATGTTTGTCCAACAATGCAAAGTGTGAGTCGGCAGTGTTTCCGCTAGAAGGTAACTTACCTGTTGTTGTTGAAAGTCAAAATGTATGCCTTTTATTATTGTCTCAAAGAGCATTCATTATTCATATGCATTGTGGAGTTAATTTTTTTTCACATTCTAATGATCAATTAATATTGTCGCTATTTTTCATTTGTTAAGATAAAGTAAGTAATATATAGATTTAACTATAACTTTACAACTCCTGTGTTGCATGCAGGTTATAGCGATGTGTGTGTAGAATATGCTTCGTGAACGATGCATCAAAGTCAGAACAAAATTTCAGCAATTTAGCCTTGCTCCAAATACCCAATGTGCGTTTTATATATACATAACACTCTTTTGAAAAGAAAGATTCTTTGTTGATAACAACATAATCATAATCGTCTAGTATATATATCAAACGTCAAAAACACAAGTCATTATAAGGAACATATTGTGTTAAGTCCTACAATTTTAAAACGAAGAGAAAAAAGACGAAAATGACCCACAATTACTGTGACCATGACTGATACTGACAAGGTTGTCTGAATGATCTGATATGGTAAAAAGTATCCCCTTTCCCATTATCTTATTATCGCTTTTGTCAAAATAGCTTAATTAGCTCTGTCTACAGGCATTGATCGCTGTATGTTTACACACGGAAAAGAATTCTAGTTTGAACAGTGTTAAGAACGTTAACCTATTGACCTTCACTAGACGCATTAGGGTGAGAACCTAGTAAGTTGCAAAAACTTGTGTTCTGACCCTTTGTATATCATGTATACAATTAAATATGTTCAAACCAGATGCATCAAAAATATATTTAAAAAAAAAATAAAAGAAACAAGAAATCAAATCGCTTCTGGTGAAAAAATTATCGCTTTTAGTATTAAACAGTTATTCGATGTTTCATTTTCCTCGATTTCAAATCAAGTTCGATAATTCACTACCCTGCATGACTCTTTGCAACTCATATTATACTCCTCTAGAAGAGTGAAGTGCCGCCTGGAGAAGAGAAACTACGTGTTTCTGTAATCAGCAAACAGAAGATGGCAGTGAGAGGTTTAGTGTCATGTTCAATATGTACAGAATACGAAAACAACAGTTCTAAAACAGCACGAGACCTGCATTGCACGGGAAAAACAGAAATTGGCGAGATTGCTTATTAAGTGCTTCTAATCATAATGACATTGTTTAATGATAAGATGATAGCAAATAAAAAGTTCTCATATGCCAGCATGTAAATATTTGCCAAGAATTATGTTATTATGCTGAAGAGGGATAGATAATATACTAAATCATTGCAGATGAAGTAAAAATCGTAATGAATGTTTCTCAATAGCAATGGAGCATAACGATTACGGATAGCTCTTCTATTGTGCACGCTGAGTTTACTATTTTTTTTTTCATCAATTCATATCAATGTAATGATTTTAACGCTGCACCAATTAATATTGCAGGTTAGTTTAATATTCTGTCATTTGCACTTCAATTGGTATAATAATAAAAGGTTGAAGAATGTATGAATTTACCAAAAAAAAAAAAAAAAATAAACATTCACGTTGTATTACTTTTATGTATTGCGATACGTTTTATAAGTTCTGAATAAAGGATGAGATTCGAGGTTAAAACTGTTTGCAACAAAGGGCATCGATTTTTGATCCACACGTTTGATAGTCTCCTCTTGATTAATTAAACCCTCAAAAGCCATGAATAAATCAAAACAAACCGATTCTTGAGATAATCGCAAGGAGTTTAAGCACCCCTCTTACATTCCGCACTGCTTGTCGTAGAGGCAGTGGTAGATATATTACAACCTTTCTCTGGTTTTGATATTTACAATGATTTCCACTTTACAACACATTGAGGGGCCATGATAAGGTGATGTATCGTAAATCAAGACTAACTCGCGATTTTGTCTCTCTCAGTGAGTCTCTCTGCCCCTGGAATTCAGTCAATTTTGAATTACGTCATACAGTAATTAAACTGTATATCTTCATGAGATAGTTTAATAACTATGTATAATAACGTTATTTCAAAATGTATTTACTTAAGTATATAAGCCGCAGCGGATCACAGTCGTATTCTGGGCTTGCCGAAAACAGTGCTATAATTTCAGGCAAACTTAAATTGGATGCCACCCAGAATTACAGGATTATAGAAGTCAATGAGAAAAGAAAAAATGTCAATAAAAAAGGCCCAAAACCACATAGGAGATTTCATTATTTAATAGCTTCTTGATAGATAAAATGACATCCGGTAAAAGGTTGGTATTCATTGAAATTCCAAACTCCGCTTGATAAACGAAGGAGAACACCAATGCGTCTTAAAAAAAGTTCAAAATGCGTATAAGTTTTTTAGTTTGATTGATTCATCTTTTTTTTTTATTATAGACGTTCCAAAGATTTTATATTACTAACAAATAATGATTGTCTTGTTTTTTGAGGGGATGTATGGCCAAAAATTAAGGACAAAAATGTATACATTTCTTGAACTGATTGTTTCTGCCAAACACTGACCAAAACTGTTGTTAAAAGATGAAAAACGCAATAAATATGAGGTTTTATATGTTGTTTTGTAGGTAAATTGCGCATACAAACAGAACAATGCCTTTTGTAATCACTGCGAAGCTGCAGCCTTATACTGAACTTTTATCAAGCTAAGTGATCAAGAAAGGCATTGTTATATATTTGTGTAAACAATTTGCGTACAAAGCAACACGTAAATCCGCATATTTATTGCTTTAGTATTTTTGACAACAGTTTTGGTCAGGTTTTGTCATAAACAAGCCAGTTTAAGAAATGTTTACATGACTGTGTACAAGATGGCCGTACATCCCCCTTAATTGTGTTCAATAATAAATATTTACATCTACTGAGTATGATTCCCTCTATTTCTTACGGAAACTTATAATTAATTCATAGCTCTATAGAAACAGCCAGACTGAAATCTACACGCTTCGTTTATCGATTGGTCGAAACGTACAGCGACCGACGAAAAATCACGGACTGCACGAAATAATCATTATGATATCAGAGTCAAATTCCCATAGGAGACGATTTGGCTTCTTTTAGCTAACGTATTGGTGTTCATTAACAGTGGTTAAGTTAATATTACTCTCTTTTTATTGTCAATTTATTAATTTGTTAAAAAAAAGATGTTTATATAATAAACAATGAAACGCTTTCCTTGATGATTCGTGCGGGATAGGAAGGTAGCGATCATAGCAGAAAAAAATTGACGCGGGTTATGTATTTTTTAAAGAAAGCGTTTTATTGTTTAAATAATAAAGAATAAATGTTTACGTTATCATCGTACATGTGAGGTTTACTATGGGTGGGGAAGGTTTCTTGAAGTACCTGCTGCCACCATATTTGCAGGAACCACCAAAGGATAATTTTGATGTATAAAACAGGTAATTCATTATAATAGTCTAATGTTCCAAAAAGTTTTATGATTATTATATAATCATATGATAATCATCAAACTTTTTGTAACATGTTACCTCACTGACAAATCAGAGAACGCCGGACCTTGTAGGATTTCAATTGAGGATGACGTTTACTCAGAATGAAAACAAAATCCACTGATGATAATGAAAAACCATCTATTGTATGTTATAGACCTTTGATTGTTGTGTTATTTTTCACTTTAAAAAAAGTAGGTCAATGACCTACTTTTTGAGTTAATGGCCATTGAATATGTTTTGAAAAATCAAGAAAAATCCCATAAAATTTGACACTACGATTAAGATTTTTTTTATTTGTAAAGATATTACAAATAATAAAACACTTTAAAAAATAAAAAAGAGTTTATGAATGGTAGTGGCACTAAATAGATATCAAGCATTAAGATGTCAGCAACAATTTAAAAAAATATTCCAGTCCCAATTTCCTCTCTCAGTTTTTAAATCCCTACCCATTTTTGATCCAATTTTACAAAAAATAGAATGATGATAATACAAAAACATTTATAGTATTGAACTACTTATATTGACCTTATTCTGTTGGCATAAAATTCACATGAGGACAATGATAAAAATTTTGAGAGATGGTGTCTTATCGTTTTTAAGCATTTTTCAATATTTTTACAAGTCGTGCCATAAGATTATTTTAATGAATAAGTAAGGTAAAAACAACAAAAAATATGCAAAATTATATATACTCAATATAAAATGTTAAATTTTAATTTTAGAATTGTGCCCAAAATCATTTTAGCGGAAAACAAAAATCTACAAAATTTAGTCCGAATATCCTCTGTTTGGCTAAAAGGCTATTTTTGTTTGAGACTAATTCCATAAAATAGTAAAAATATCAAATGTTTTGTCAATCATAATTCATTTCATAAATACTTTTAGTGTTTAGAACAACTTTTACTCATAAAATTGAACTTTCTAGCAATCCGAATTTGAAAACTCAAACCCTGAGAAAACAACACCCTTTAAGTTTTGTCAACATTAAATCAAATTTGCATATGAATGCTTTACTACCACTTTCAGTTTTTAAGAGAATTAATGAACAAAAACGCCATTGATGTAGAAATTTCGTGAAGGAGCGTTATCTAAATATCTCAATGAGATCCAATTATCATACAGTGTTTTTCTCAAATAAGGCAAACCCCCAAAAACCACTGCATACATTTTGCACAAAAATCGACCGAAATCTTCTAGGAGTTTCTTGAAGATAAATACTTAATTCGACATCTAGAAATGCTATCGTTGTAGTTATATACCATTGTGTGACACCCAGCAGTAACGTTGCAGTCCATTTATGTACTTCAGTAATATTTAAGATCTAAATCCTTCTGCAAAACGAGGAAACAGACACAATCACCTCATCGCTTTGATAAATGTCCAGATTGCATGTTTCCATCGTCGGAAAGTGTAAATTAAGGATCCATTAGACAGCCAGCAGTTCAATTACACACCAAAACGAGTCATGAACATACTACAGGAATATTCATAATGGATAGAATAGTATCTTTGACACAAAATATCCATCAAAATTTATCTTTATTGCTAAAAGGCTCAGTGTTATCACTGCAGATATTTTATTAATTGTTTAAAAGAATTAATATATGACAAAACTAAGATACTGGCCCGTCTCCAGTTAAAAAATACAAAACAATACTCTGGATATTTAAAGAAACAACAAGAATGAAGACAAAGGAAATACAAAGAAAAATAAACTCTCTACCTTACGCTTAAGCCAAACAGCTGCTCGTTTTGTAGGATATTTTTGTTTAGTTTTAAAGACACTAGTAGTGTAACAATAAATTGTTAGCGCATACTTAAAATCTAAAGTCTTTCATCACATTTTCTTTGATGATACAATACACCGATTTATATCCCATTTTATTCAAATCTTCTTAAAATACATTTCTGACTGGGCGTATAAAAAGTAAAAAAAGTGTTATTTTTATAAATGATTCATTATTTTAATGAAATCATTATATAAGATGCAGCACAGAATTTGACATCTCAGTTGAAAATTTTAAGCTGATTTCTTACATTTATCGTAATTTTTAATTTATTTAATTGTTTACGCAATGCATTTCCGTGATACTTCATGAGTACAATTACACTATTAAAATGTGTGAATGATTCATGCTTGATTATTGCATCCAGGGTGTAAAACTGCCTTATTTCATCAATAGCCCGATATTTTGACGGTAAAAAATTTCCTATAAGATTTGCAAGACATTTATTAAATATAGATAAAAGATGAAATATAGTATATCTTGTGTCTAAAAAATGCTTTCCTTCTACTGAACGGAATGTGAATAGGTCTAGTGAGACGAGAGAAAACAAATAAAAGACGAAACAGACTTTCACAATAACATTAACGACTTCATAAAAATCCCAAGGAAGCAATCGAAATCTGGAGTCTAGAAATCTTAAATACACACTTGCCCTTGAAATCAAGACAAAGGAGGCTTTCTTTATCAGTAATGGAGGGAAATCGCTGATGAAATACGCCATCCTTATACTTTATCTTATTGATTTCAAATTTTCTATGCGGTGCTTGATGTAACAATGGCAATGGCAGTAGACAAAAACGTATCAAATTAGGCAATAGTCCTGGGATTCAGAGCAGAATAAAAGCGTGGTCGTTCTATCAAGACAAGGAGTAATTAGAAAATTTGCATGCAAATAAAACCGTAAGATTGAATCCAATGAAATGAATTGCAGGTATATGATTTAGTGCAAATTCCTGTAGATATTCTTCAATGTGAAAGATGAATGTAGAAAAGTAGTGATTTACTAAGCCTTATCAAGAAAATAAGAATGATACGATGCACTACATTCAGCAAAAATACAGTATCAAGGTCATACAATGATAATCAATACTTTGATATTTGACCCTTTAAAAATTAACCAGGCGAAGACAAATTGTGTAAACTTATATTATATTTATTACTGCATGCAATATGATAATTACTTGTTCCGTCATAACCCCAACACCACTCCATCACCTAATCAAACACAATCCTAGCTATAGGTGTCTCGTATTTTTAATTGCTACAACAATGTAAAATCTCATCATATTTTGATATTTTTATAGATGCTATCGTGGTCACAAGAGTATTCGTTACAATAGGACTTTTCTTGGGTTGTGGAACCTTGTCACTCACGCTGTTATGCTTGTTCATACGAGAGGTAGCGTCACATGATTTTGTACATATTGGAACGCTTTTGATCAGCATCTCAACAGGTAAATATAACATCAATCTTACAATGTATGCAGTAAACTTTGTTTTTAAAATCATGATTTTTCCTTCAAGTAGTCATTGATTGTTTGGTTGAATTTATCTGCAGTCCGGCAGTGACACTTAAATATGTTTACAAAAATACCTCTGAAGGTTTCTTTCCTATGGCCTTCAGATCATAGTAAAAAGATTAGATAATTTGACAAAGTTTCTCTAATTAGCACAATTTTGTAACCTACAAGTGCATTTCTTAGCATAAGAGGAGACAAACAAAACACAACATTGGAAATTAGCAGTTTTGTTTTATATCTTCATTTCACATGCATATTTTGGAACCGTTATTGTTGTTTGTACCCTTTTTTAAACAAATATCGCCACCTTATTACGACAATTACAGAACTATATGTACATGTATATTACTTGATCATTTCCAAAAAATGTCCTATGATTCACCCTAATTGTCTCTAACACTATTAACGCATAGGTTGTTGTTGATAGTTCTGGTTCATGTGAGAAGTAAAATGAACATTAATATTCTCTAGAAGTAGGTATTTTATCTAGTAGAATGCTAATCACTGAACAGTTTACTTGAAGAATGTACCTTTCTCTGTATTGTTTGTGGAATTGCTACTGAAATCGTCATTGTTTTTTTAAACCGTGTGAAATCCAACAAATTGCAAGAAATTACATACAATGTTGACTACACCATGAAAGGTATAGTGCTATGTTAATTGCTTACACATTCTATTTGATGAATCTCTTACTAGTATTCTCTCTAGTGTGGTCGAAATTACTTTCAGGTTTAATGCATAATAAATATCACATTAACATTTAATCTCCAATGAAATTGGTGAATAAAAAGGATATACGAATCAGTGTTCATGTTTCTTTCATGAGGTTTTTGGTCTCCATACTCCAAATGAAATCAATCCGTCGAACGTCTAAGGTCCCTTTCTGAGAATTGGAAGAGAAAAAAATCCATCATTAATTACCATTTTAGGAAATTTTATAGTAAATTTAAGAAATCAATCAAATGAGCTATACACTAGGTTAATGTTCAATGCTACTTAGCTAACTGGATTCTAACTGGGGAAAAGCGGATGATTTTGATGAATACCTGTCAGAAGTATTTAAATTTCCCCCATAAACAGCTCAATTGATTTGTAAAAACGCCGCGAAATAAACCCCGTGCCATATTTTTGAAAAATTTAAGCTTTGTTTTATATAAATTAGCAAAAGATGTTAATAAGTGCTTTTATACTGAATGAGGCTAAATGAAACAGACGTATAGAGTTTGTTTTCACTATGAAACGCAGTTGAAATGCAAATATGATAAATTATTAGCTCTGTATTCATTTGACGTTGTGTTTATGCAATACTGATCGTTCAGTTCTATACTAATACAAGATAATGAGTTCAGTATATACTGAATGCATTTTCCAATCAGCACACTTAATTTTTAATATATATACCTATTGTTCTGGACTGTTTCTTATATAAAAAGGTCAAAAGTTAATAAATGATCATTTTAAATAGATACATGCATTGAGTTACATCTTATATCTCTATTAAATATATTTAAAAAAAATACTGTGAAATGTATTCGTATTCAGAGAAATTGGAAGATTTTGATTATTTTGAGGTTAGGGTATTTTGAAGACTATATATTTTTAAAAGTTTACCAAATCTTAAAGCACATTATTGTATATCTGAAATGAATAATCGATTAAAATCATTACTTTATTTTATATACTCATTTGACTTACTCAGCAGCTTTAAATTGAATGTTAATGTGATGTATTACGTCACAACACTGACACTTTTGAATGTTATTGTATTTTCTGAATAAAAGTTGCGTACCGACAAGTTTTAAGTGAGATGTTTTTAATAAAAATGCAATCTTCCGCCTGAGTTACTATCTTTGCTTATACGATATAAATATTTAAATAAAGAGAGATAACTGAAACTAATGTTTCGTAATTGGCAATTTATACGAGCTATAGAGGTAGCAACCACAAACAAACAATATTATCCTCTGATGATACAGTATTTGCTTTTTTTATTTTGCCTTGCTCGAAGCCACCAGGAAGAAATTAATTGTTAATATATTTAAAAATAATGACTATATTCCACGTTCCTTTTTGCATGATGTTTTACAACGTTTCTTAAACGGCAACATACATACTTATTTTTGAAAAAAAAATTGATGTAGATAAAGAAAAAAATTCATATTTGACACATACATTTTACTCATAAAATAGGGCATGCATTGAAAGAAATAGTAAGGTATACTGTGTTATTTTTTAAAGTAACAATCTAAAATTTCTATTAAGTTAGACATTTCAATGATGTTAATACTAGAAAAACCAGAATATTTAGAACGATAAAAAGGATATACCTACAAAAACCGGATAAGATTGTAGAGTATTTAAAAAAAAAAGCTGGCGATTTGACCTTTTTAATATTTGTATCAAATTTCGTATGGAATTTGTGGAAATTTTATTCGAATAAAAATCAAAATACACATGATGTTCCATGTTTATCTTACTTTTTAGGTACAGGGTTTTGCATTGTTTGTTTAATCATTATGCACTTTTTTTTTAGGAGGCTGTGTTCTGATCGGTGTAGTGGTTTATGGCTCCTCTACTAGCGACCACGACTCGAATCTACACGCAGAGCACAGTCTTCATTGGTCCTATTTTCTGTGTGCAGTGGCATTTTTTATGTATTTTATTAATGGTTTGCTATTGTTTTTAAATGTACTACGAATAAAAACATCGTAAATTTGTGTTTATAAATGTATTATTGCTCTAGATTTTTGCTTATGTTTTCTATAGCAAGGGTTTGAAATTTAATTATCTAAACTAATAACAGATGTTTTATAAATAAACATGTATATGGGCAAAACATGTTCACTTTATGATTTTTATTTGATAAATATGTACATATGTTGTTACCTTTTCTTATAGCGTTAATTTATTGGGGGAAAATTCGTGTTAAGACTGAATTTGCTGAGTACGCTGGCGACAATGCAATATTGATATAACTATGGAGTGTTCTTTAAAAACTATTATTTTTCTTAAAGTTCCGATCTTCAAATACATGTTCAGCTTTACTTTAAGTAAACGAAGAAAATTTGTCACTTTTTAATGCTGCATTGTAATCATTTTGGAATAGGTGTTCATTGTCCGTTTTGGTCCTATGTATATAAGTGTTTAAAAATGACATACATTACTTGCCTATAAATGTATAGATTATCAGCATAAAAACACGGAAACTTTGATATGAGATACTGAAATAGCCTGATGCAATCGTTTACCCGTTGTTGCTATTAAACAGTGTCTTCAATATTTTTCTTGGCAAAACTCAAATTACGCCTGTAAAATTTATTTTGCATCGTCTCATTAAATCAAAGTTACGCTATTGAAATAAAATATACCAGCATATCACTTGCAGCATGATAAATGCTTCTTTGTTCTTTGAAAACAAATTAAAAAAAATGTTAATCAAATTGATTTAATCATCCCAGTATCTTGTTAAAATGCACAGCTATGTATATAATATTAGCTCTTTTCTGATCAAAATGTGTCTGTTGTTTGTCGTCATTGTTGACGTCGTCATTGTTGTAAACGTTTCACACTTTTATTTTTTTTTCTCCAGAACCACTTGGACAATTCAACCAAACATATCACAAAGCAGCCTTGGGAAAAAAGCCTTTTTTAATTTTGTTCAAATGAAGGGCAATGTTCTTTTTAAAGAAAATGTAAATTTGTTGTTGAAAATATTTGCTTTCTTCACAAAAACGTTTTGGTTAGGAAAGCTGAAACTTGTGTGCATTTTCAGTAGTGTGGATCCAATCCAAGTTCGTTCAAAACATGGTCCCCAGGGGTAAGGTTTTGGCTTCAATGGGGGTCTAACTAACAAAGAAATATAAAGAGAAAATTTTAAAAAACTTAAAACCATTTGGCAAGAAAAGCTTTACCTTATGTGGAAGCATCCTGGGGTATGTAGATTCAAATTTATTACATTATGACCCCCAGGAGGTGGGGCTACAGTGGGGAGTGACAGTCGAGTGACAGACGTAAATATAATAAGAATATCATTCAAAACTCATCTCAAAAAGATACTTGGGCAAGAAATCTGTCATTTTTGTGGAAGCATTATCAGGTGATATAGATTAAAGTTTGTTCACATTAGTTCACACCATAATTCCTGGGGCGAGGGAGTCACATTTTTGAATTGGTTTATTTTGAGAAAAAATTTCTCAAAAACTATTTTGCCCCAAATATGTAACTTATGTGGAAGCATCCTCAGGTAGTGGGACCAAAATGGATGGAAAGGGGTATCGTTAGATCTTAATTGAATGAGGAAGCCTTTAAAAGATCTTCTTCTCAAATACTGAAATATCAAAAGATGTTATCTTAAAGATGTGTGATGGAAAAAATTAAAATCTTTATAAACAGGATATTCTCTACTAAGTTGTCTAGATATAATGATACACCGAAGACGGTCAAAAGTTTTTCTGATCAAATATGGCTATTGTTGTACAGGTGATCGATGTGGGTGTACCGAAGAAAATTGAGACCAATTATTCTGGAATATATACCCGAGGTTAGTTATTGATTTATTTCCTTTTATCGGATAACCTGCACCCTTTCAAAAATGACCGTGTTAAAAATTGACCCCAACTACTAACGTTTTAACTGTCTTTAAACTAGAACTTGCCCTAACCGATCTAATAAGGTATACTTGAAACTTTGAAACACTTTTTTGTGAGTGTGTGGTATTGGAAAGTTTTGAAGCATTAGATCAAAGAAATTCCATTTACTAGATTTTAAGCTCTGAAAAATTTACAAGGTGAGAACTAGTAATTGCCTCTATGCATCTGATCATCTACTCAACGCAATTAGAGCTTCATTTTAAAATGCAAATTTTTATTAAAAAATTGTCATTTATCAATTCAATGACTTAAAAAGATTATAAATTGATGTTACATTTGCGTAAGAAAAGATAAAGACTTACACTAAAGCAAGCATATTTTATCTAACAACAGTTAGTTGGATTAGAAAACAAATGAATTTTTGAATCCTGCTCATCAAAACAACTCATCGCAAAATGCAAAATCATCATACAAACACATTTTCACAACCAACTAAAGTACGGGAAAAATCGGTTTTCCAGATTGTTATAAAAAATTACATTATGTACTATAGCACTGTAAAGAAATGAATATGCATAAAAATGTACAAGCAGCATGCCTAAAATCATAACTTTTCCGATATATTCAAGTACTATAGTATTTAAAAAAGGAGCTTAAAAAGTGATTGCTGTTTATTTTGATGGTAAATATTGTATTTATGCCCCTTTAGCAAACATAAGAAAAATGTATTTCAGAACGAATTGGTTCATATACATTTCGGATAATCATGTTTACCAATAAAAATTATTTTCAGTAAAGACATTAGTTTTGAAAATATAAATTTGACAAATACACAGCAGTTATATGTTAAATGCACACTGTATTTAAAATAATCACAGTTCAGTTTCCATTCACATATATTCTGTCATTTATCAATTCAATGACTTAAAAAGATTATAAATTGATGTTACATTTGCGTGAGAAAAGATAAAGACTTACACTAAAGCAAGCATATTTTATCTAACAACAGTTAGTTGGATTAGAAAATAAATGAATTTTTGAATCCTGCTCATCAAAACAACTCATCGCAAAATGCAAAATCATCATACAAACACATTTTCACAACCAACTAAAGTACGGGAAAAATCGGTTTTCCAGATTGATATAAAAAATTACATTATGTACTATAGCACTGTAAAGAAATGAATATGCATAAAAATGTACAAGCAGCATACCTAAAATCATAACTTTTCCGATATATTCAAGTACTATAGTATTTAAAAAAGGAGCTTAAAAAGTGATTGCTGTTTATTTTGATGGTAAATATTGTATTTATGCCCCTTTAGCAAACATAAGAAAAATGTATTTCAGAACGAATTGGTTCATATACATTTCGGATAATCATGTATACCAATAAAAATTATTTTCAGTAAAGACATTAGTTTTGAAAATATAAATTTGACAAATACACAGCAGTTATACGTTAAATGCACACTGTATTTAAAATAATCACAGTTCAGTTTCCATTCACATATATTCTGTCATTTTCAGGATCGACTCTCAATTCCAAAACAAAATAAATCAACTGCATGTTATAAAGTCAGAATAATGCTCTTCAACATGATTGTCAATTTACAATTTTTTCCGAGCTATTTAACTATTTCGATTCTTAAATGTTACAATCAACTAATTGATTTTCTTCGTTTATTCTGTATATTGAGCAATTTTTAGTGTTTGAATTTGTTTAAAAAATTCTAATTTAATTAGCCTGATTAAACCCTATTAACCGTTTATTTTATGGAAAATTAGTGTGACTGTTTAAATCAACAACTCTTTGATAAGTTTTGAATTATATACAATAACTCACAAATTGATACAATAAAGAGAAAAGGTATTGCATTTATCACAAAATATGAAAAATTAACGTCCTTTCACTTTCAATCCTCAAATTTAGCAGGGTACAAATTTAGTGTGCAAGTTAAAATAACCAACTCTATGATTAGCTAAGATAAATTCTACTTAAAAAAGAAAAAAATCTACAAATAAAATTTGAAATAGACACATATAAAAATTATCGCTGTGAAAGGAAATACCTTCCCAACACTAATCAAACCATCTATGTATTGTTAAATCTTATTGCTGCTGTTGTACATCCAGAGAGGGGTTGGTACCAAAAAAAGTCGCTCATTTCTCTTGGAAAGAGAAAGGTTATGAATACATTCAGAAATAGCCATACTCTCTAACATTGTAGTTTCACAAATTAAATATAAAAACGCTGAAAGTCATTTCTGGTGCTAAAAAAATGAGGGATTAGAGAATAAAGATACCACCGTTTTGGGAACATGGTTCTTTCAAAATAATACTGACAATAAACATTTATCTAATACTCTCTTAAAGTAAAGCCAATGCAGTTAGACGTAAGTCTTTTGTTTGTAAATTTATACTTCATACAAAGAGTACATTCATATTTATATATAGCATCATTATTCTTCAACATTTTCGTATAATAGCATACTATAACATACTGCATTTTGCAGTCAGTTTATGGATCGATAGTTCACTTATACAAGAAATAAAATTTTATGCCGTACTTCTATAAATGTCAGAAATATTCCGACAATTACATTATATGATAAATTTGCCTAGAAAATGAGGTCAAAACATAATCAAACACTGAGCCTAAAAAAAGCAATTTGATCTTCAGACACCGAGTAACGAAAGATTTAATGAAAATCTGAAGATATTGCACGGATGAGTAACAAATAAGGTATGAAATTTGAAAAAAATAAATCTTAGTTGTAATTTTGTCAAACTGGCTCATTGGTATAGGATGTGCTTACAAAATGAAATATGAAAACGGAAATAGTCTAATGCTGAATTTAGACGTTCGTACATGAAACACTTGCTTTATACTTGTTTTATAACCTTGCTGAACTTAACCCCTCTCCCTTTAACACCAAAAATCCCTCAAATACCGACCATGAAATAACATTTCATTTGATAATCAAAATGCCAAAATATTGTTTGTTTTAAATCGAAACGTTCTAAAATAAAACTCATCAGTTGTTGCAAAAGTTGGAAACTCAGTTCAAATAGTAGGGCATAAAATATTAATATTTCTATTATATATCTCGATCATGAAGCAATACGGTCGATTGCCCATCCATTTGGTTTAGAAATCGATTATTGCAGTTAACTGAGACGTAAAACTAAATCAAAGTTAATATTTTACAGCGGTAGTTCGATCAATGGTTTAAACTAATCCTGAACAGGAGCACATTGGGTAATCATTTGGTACCAGAGATATGGTTATACCTGTGATATATTTTTGGTTATTTGGCCAGAGGGGTAATTACTATTGTATGGTTCATTAATGTATAACTCAAAAGCTAAAAAATCAAACTCATGTTTTTTTCATCATAAATGAATTTACTTATATATTATGATTTATAAAACAATTTTGATAAAAATTTAAGGAGAAAGTTGGTATTTTTATCATATTTTTAAATTATATTTAAAAATCATTTTAGCATCGTTCTGTTTGTTTTCATAATGTTGTCAAGATCGATGATATGAAAAACGAATGTAATAAATTGAAAGATTAAAAATGTATTTAAAACAATAGAATTACATGAATGCACACGAATGACTTAAATAATGTTTTCAGAAGTTTTATCTAAAAATATACTACATATTTTACCAAGCAATACTGTGTATCAAAGTGTTTTATATTTTCAAGCTGTTTTGGGCGAAGTGAAAACATACAACTTTGCAAAGAAAAGTATGTACAGCAATGTGATACCTAGCTCGGATCTGGCTGTGGTGGACGGACAGTTATCTCGTGTAGAGTGTACCTTGTTGTGTGGATACAACATGACCTGCCAAACATCCTTCTACAAACCCAATGACGGAAGCTGCTTTCTCTACAAATATCCATTGCTTAATAATACACCCGTTAGTATCGAATCAGATGTAGAAGTATTTGAGATAAAGGGTAAGTTCATCAAATATCAGAATAATTTGTTTGAAATATTCGGTTCGTTTTTGCAGAGAGAGACTTAACAGTATTTGTCTAAAGTTTTATACAAGAGTGTCAACTCGCTAGTGCTTTTAGGAGACGTTATTTTCAAAATAAGCTGAAGCTTGATTTAATTCCACAGAGGTTTACAGACAGCTATGTAACTCATGTACTTAAAAAATGTTTTCATATTTATTGAAAAAAGTCGTCGAGTTTTACAAGTTTTAATGATTGAAAACTAAGGTTTGGTAGACTTCGGTTATTACTGATAACATTGTCCGATGCTTAATTTATGGATATATTGATTTTTTAATATTAAGAGCCCTCTATGTGCTAGCTCCCAATAAAATATCAGAAGTGGTTAGTCTTCAATCAAAACTGGTAGAGATTTGTGGTAATTGTTCTGAAGATATCATATGATTAAGCATTCGAAATATATGAAGAACTTCATTGTCTTGATTTATATACCCAAACGAATTTTAAGTTTATCAAGTCATTAAATTATACATTAAAGCACGAGCAAACAAACACATATACATATATTTTGAAAAGAGAAGGGAAAGAGAAGGGAAAACAGGTTATATAATTGACGATTTGTAAACTCTAACTCCGCGCTCAATTGATACATGCAGAGTAGACCATTGGCTACATTTGACTTATAATAAATATTATTACATAATTGCCGTCATTATCCATGTCTGCTAACTTAGAGACGAACGAGTCATTACAATGAACTGTCGAATATCATTTAACTGAATTTACGTTGTCAAAAAATTTCCCGTACTCGGAATATTATCACAAATCAACATGGGTGTACACACTGTGATCGATAGATAGATGCGTTGAGTGACGACACTATTGTGATCGTGAGTTGCAGTTTATGAAACAAGCACTTTCAACGGCCGTTTTAGTACCCGCCTACTCTTATCTGTACCTTGGTTATTTAACTCTGTATCAGGACTGCGAAAACTAAATCGCTGCAGCAACTGAAAAAAAGTTCTCACAATAATTGCTTCTTGTTTTTAATGGGGTAAACAATTGTAAAATCGCACTGTTTAAACAGGTTCCCAATAACATTTTCAGCACAATGCTTCATCAATAAATTCAATCTTTTATAACGCATCATTTTACGTTGAGGCAGTCTTTATTTTTTTGTAGCTTATGCCAAAGAATTCACAACAGATACTGACAATAAATATTACATAATTTGCATTTTATTCAACTTCAACCGATCAATGACACATTTCTACAAGTGTGCATGTACACAAAAGTTGAAATTTACGGCACAAACGTGTTCTATTTCGGACTGCTCTGTGATTAACCTTATTATACTTTGTTACTTTCTCAGTCTTTAGAAACATCAATTTTATTGCATGCACCTCAATATTTATGACAATATGTACTATTGATGTTGACGCTTTACTTTCCGCTGACTTTCAAATACGCTAATCGACCTCGAATTGTAAAATTCACATGCAGATCGAGTCGCCCATGGGCGTAGCTAGAACGTTTTGATGTGCACTTCAAAAAAGGTAAGGGGTCTGGAGCCGCCTTTATTAGGCACCTAAAAGGTGCGGGGTTGGACTTAAGAGGCGAAGTCCCCGGAAGCTCTTGAATTTTAACGGTCTGCAGACAAGAATCTATCCTCTGCTTATGTGCACAAAATATACAATCCAGATGAATTTAACTGATTATATAAAAAAAGATAAGCAAATAATGCGGGGTTAATGCCTTTATTAGCACGGATAAGATAAGTTTTTTTTTTCAAAATTTGATTCTAATGATGTATAATTGAAACAACATATGACTGTAACTCTTAAAGGATTCTAAATGGTTGTGGTAATTTTAGTCTGTATCAATCTCTGAATAAGGATGAAAGAAAATGTTTACTTAGATATTTGGATTTATCTTTACTATAGTAGTTTAGAGTCAATTATTGAATATGAAATTGTAACACATTGTGTAACTTGTCGACTACCCAACCTCTTAAAATAAAAACACTCAGAATATTTAAACAATAAAATGCTTTCTTTAATAATTCATGCGTGATATGAAGGTACAACATTGCTGGAAAAAACACATAACCTGCGTTAGCGGGTTTTGTAAATTTTCTCTGCAATGATTAGCTTTCCTTACAGGTTGCCGCAATCCCGACTTTGTCTTATTCAGAGAAGCAGGTATATGTCTAAAGATGTTTACAACAATAGGTCTAACATTCTCATACGCAACTTCAGTGTGTGATCAAGAGGGCGGAGAACTAGTCTCACTGGATACCAACCAAAAGATTGATGCTTTAGCATATTATCTAATTTACACTTGTGAGTAGAACTGTTTAGAGAACAGGAACTTTCGATGTAATCGGCAAAACAATTTTAACAAATGTTACTAAACCCTTAATGGATACGAATTTGTATCAGTACTATTACAATTTAACTTAGTTGTATTTTTTCACGTAAGTATCACGTTGTCAATACACTTATCTTTAATTATGTTACAGACGGGATGAACTTGAAGGTGTCTGTTGGACTTCGCAGATTATCAGGTTCATGGAAATGGAACAGTGGGGAGCCCCTGTCAATTACACATCCCATGCTCTCCAGTACAATAAACAATTATGACATGTCAGTGATTCCGTGCACTTTTGACTACTGTGGTATATTCCGTGCAAATTCCTTTGTAGATTTGAGAGTGTTTGATAACTGTTGTAACAACCTTTTTTCATACTTTATTTGTTCTACTGTGATTCAAATTTAATCGAAAGTTATAAACAATAGTTAAATTGCTTGATATTGAAGAAACGCATAAAGAATACATGAACATGAAGTTTTCAGTAAGGAAAGAAGAAAAAATCAAATAGGTATTTTTTGTTTTGCAAAAAAATTCTTTGGTTTTTTAATAAGAGGTAAGTATTTTTAAAAGTAATTGCAATTGTACCATGCATTGATATAATGCATACGTGATAAATGATAAAAGCTATAATTCAGAAGCACCTTCCTAATTATACGATAACATTTGATTAAAAATATTATCATCATAAAGATTTCAGTAAAATATAGTTTAAAGCTCTTATTAATAAATGCAATTGCTGTAAATATATTTTAAAAAAACCTGTTTTTTCTTGTTATTAAGAACTTGCAGGCATGTTCACGAAACTTTATTAAGAAATGACCTATGCATGTTTCTAAGAGATGAAGTATAAAAAAAAATAAGAACATCCTAGTTCAACTTATAACACGTCTTCAGCTGTAGCTCGGCTCGGTAACAAAAGTAACGGTATCCTCGCTGACTTAAATTGTTTTTATTTTTCACATCAGTTGATAGAAAGATTTTGAGAGACTTGCTCAGGGGTAAATCATTAAAAATTAGCCAGAGAAAATTATAAGTGTCGGTAATACAATAGGCTTAAAAAACAGTAATATTGACTTGTGAACATTTTTTAAAAATACACATTTTCTTAAATATATATGTGACCAATAACAATTTAGTTAAACAAAAAATCCATCGAAAACCAAATAACTGCTATTTTGTGTAAAGGAAGTAAGCATCAGGACAACTTTTGGCATACCAGGAAATAATTATTTAAACAGCAATAGTAGATATTAAGCATTTTTTTCGCCACAGACAGTATTTGCGGACAAAACTACACTGGCGTCGAAAGCAAATTGAAAGTGGGGGGGGGGGGGGGGAAGCTAGACTAATTAGACTGATGGTCAGAAATCTTAACAAGCAAAAAATAAAAACTAAATCCCAAAATCATGAAAATCCTAATCCGGGGGGGGGGGGGGGGGGGGGGGGGGGCAATTATACCTATGACTCCAACTTCTCAATATTTCAATCTGTTCAAGGTAAATTTAGGAACAATTCTGTTTGCTGCGACAATAAGTGGGGGGGGGGGGAGGCTGAACCCTCTCTGATGCTATGTGCCTAATGGTTAGGTCTAACTTTGCATAAATGTGAGGGAGGGGGGGGGGGGGGGGCTCAGCCCCCCCTCCTAGCCCCCCCCCCCCCCCCCCCCCCCCCCCGGTTCCGACGCCTATGAAATAAATTTGTTTATTTTGTCAGCTCCCACCTACAGGCATATGCATTTGCAGCACCGGAAAATGGGAGGAGGGAGAGTTCGGAGTCCCTCTCCACAAAATCATGTTTAAATAAACTTACATGATAGAACAAATGACTATGCCTCCTCCCGGATTAGGAATTTGAGGTTTGTTGGAAACGATTGAATTGTAGAAAAGATTGTCTTATTACACTGGTCGTAATATAAAGCTTCACAATCCCGATAATCCACCAAAATTGTGATTTTAGAACCTTAGGATGGTCTTAGGACAAGGCAAATGATGTCGTTAAGTTAGGGCAAAGTGATGGCGATTTCTGACTTTGGAGGACTTCGAGAAACAAACATATGATTAAGACGTATCCTGAGACGTACTTTGGACGCACCATAGTCCTAAGCTAGCATCGTGAACATGTCTGCTGTTCTGGCAAAGATGATATGTTAATGATCTAATAATTGTGGATGAAAAGAATTATGTAAAATGTTTTATACATCCAAAAGCAACTTAAAATCGAGCATGTAAGGCAAGGTCAGAAAAAAACGTTTATACTCTACATGTACTGCGAATAATAAGCTTAAAATTGATTTAACACGTGGATGTAAACTATTGCCTTGTATATATTTTCTTCCTCCCACTCTCGATAAACATAGATATATTTCAGAGTAGAATTATCAAATTGAGATACGATTCAATAGTTTACCATGATCACGTGATAGTATTTAAAACTAGTCCTTCAAGAAATTAAAGCAAGTGTATGTAAACATTGCTAGGCAATACCAAATAGAAAAATGTTTGTTTTTATACGAAATATCACATTTTTTTTTCATTTTATCTGGGATTTGTGGTAACTGTTAGACAAAAGTCTTTGAAACTGGTACATATTCAAGTATACATCCCACCTGATATATTACCCAATTAAATATTTTGCTTGACCTGATTTCCATATCGCTTTGTATCTTATCACATTGATAATTATTATAATTTAGATCATGAGAAAATGTTTAAACAGATATATTGAAATATTGTATTAAAATTGCCCATTATAAAATCAATTTTATAACCATACATTACACTGGTTTTATTTATGTTTCTCATATACTGTAGAATCATTTTTATTCATGGAGGTCAATGTTCGTCGGAAGCCGAAATTTAAATGGTTTGTGGTGACGTAATTTCGTTCATAGGATAATCAGTAAAATTTTGATAAATATTAAACAAATGATTGTGTATAGGTTCGTGAGAATATGAATTCGTTGGCAAGGGTCACCCACGAAAGCCACGAACATTGATCCCCCACGAACAATGATGATTTCATAATATTGCGTGATCTGCTGGAAAAAAGTAATTATTTTAAATATTGTAACAAAATAATAAATCATTTTACACTTGAGAAAACTATCTATTCTTAGTCAGTTTGAACAGTAAACATTTAGATCTAGTTACATACAACGCAAAATGTGCTTTATTATTTCCAAATAAATGTGTATGTTTTTTAACACACAACATAAGTCATACAACTCGTGACATGATCCGTTATTCCTTTTGATTAAGAATTTGTCAAAACCTTATTCATAATTTACACAGCAAACTTAAGACAATTATTTATTAATTTTAATAATTTAATAGACAGCCAGCAACAAAAATTAAGAGATCATAAAACACGATCTAGTTAAGGTCTTCCGTTTCCAACGGAAGACCTTATAGTTTTCGTACTGTTTCTTATTAAGGTCTTCCGTTTCCAACGGAAGACCTTATAGTTTTCGTACTGTTTCTTATTATTAAGGTCTTCCGTTTCCAACGGAAGACCTTATTGTTTTCGTACTGTTTATTATTATTTTTTTTTTTCCAAATTTTGTGCACGCGATTTCTCGAAAACTACTCAACCGATCTGAACAATTTTTTCACAGATGATGCGAAATTATCTGAATTTTATATGTTTGAATTTTTTGTCGTCGTCACTTCCGGTCCGGATTTACGGTCGATTTTGTAATTTTTTACGACCAAGTTTGTGCAGAGTTGATCTCAGAAACTATAAGAGATATGACTTTGAAATTTTCAGGATAGGTAGAGCATGGTTTGAAGTTGTGCACTATTTAGTTGTTTTGCACCAGTGGCGCTATTCCTTGGAGCTCGCTTAGGCACAAAAATGGGGTACAGATTTCGAATCAAAATTTCCATATGTTTTGATCAGTATCTTTTTATCAGTTGATATTTTGACAAGACATATAGAATAAAAGTAGTAGAGAATCAAAAGTTCTATCCAATAAAATCAAGAAAAAGGGGCTGGCCCCTTTAATTAGGGACCAAGAGACTCGTAAATTCTATTACGAATAACTTGAAAACGATAAATATTTTGTTATGCATTATAAAAATCAAAGTTGTTGATCTCTACATTATCGGTTTGAAAGAGTCATCGTCAGGCCCATGTCTGACGTAATTAGGGTTTTTATTCTTTATCTTCAATTTTCTTTTTTTTTTTTGGGGGGGGGGGGGGGTAATTTTGAAATTGTATCGATATCTCATGGTATTATTTTATCTAAAAAAAAAAAAAAATCGGACGGAAGACCTACTCGT
Source organism: Magallana hongkongensis (assembly GCA_015776775.1). NCBI lineage: Eukaryota > Metazoa > Mollusca > Bivalvia > Ostreida > Ostreidae > Magallana > Magallana hongkongensis. The sequence continues at coordinate 50,244,107 of CM027466.1, forward strand.
TACTCGTAACGAGGTCGTATCTAGTGATACCAAATCCTGCACAATCTTCTACAAAAATCGTTATGTGCATGGCGTTTAAGAGTGGTAGACAATAAGTTGAATAATGTTGTCTGAGGTGGGATTGGAACGCACCTTTGGGTTCGCGCGTACGAATTTCATTGACCATGCAGAGAGTGCAATCAAAACCACTTAATTCACGGACGTGAGAGTGTGTTAATGCCACGGTAAGGACATAAATAGAAAGGTCAGGTCTAAATAATGTTAGTAATTGATTGAACAGTGGGGAACATGTCAGTTTCAAAAGCTGCGATCGGAAAGCAAACCGAAAGTAGAAATCGCGGGTTCAGTTTACACCAACGCAAGGATGTCGATAAACAATTAGTTATGCATTCTGCACATGTATTTCTGCTTTAAAAGTTTTTTTCACGTCGTTTACAAGGATAATCTACTGTTTGAATTAAATGGGATTGATATAATTATGCTTGATAAATGAAGAAATGACGAAACACGTAACATGTAAATTTATTCAGTATAAAATCGATGACTGTATTTTCACAGTTTCAACATTCAGAAATAATGCATATCTTTTCTGATTTAACAAAATACAAAAAATATACATGCATCTGAATAGTTATACGTTTGCTTACATCCCGTGCACTGTGTACATTTTGATTCCCCGTACAATCAATACGTGCTGTTTGATTTCAGGTTTTTAATTATAAATTGTTCATTCTGCTTAAGATTTGGCCGACAATAAGAATGAGGTCCGATGTACATTTACATGAGTTTTTATTTAAAATTGAGTGAAAGGATCGGAAGTTTCAAATTGTTCCCCTACAGATCAAGCCATACACGGCAGCTGAAGATTCAATGGTCATTTTTAGTCGCCTTAAACTCCTAAAAGGTGTCAAAAAGTAACCCCCGGACCACATTTTTTAAATTGTATTCTCTCCTCTGTACAATAAACCGAAAAGATTTTAAAAATCAGATGAATAGTATAAAAGTTACAATTTTTTTTTAAATTTTATTTTAATTTTTTTTTTTTTTTTTGGGGGGGGGGGGGGTTGGGTTAGCCCCTTCTAAAACCCTTAATTTTTGGCAGTTTTATTCCCAAGACCCTTTCTAGGTCTGCGCATAACGTTAATCATTATATAGATGAAATATGGAAAGCTTCACTTTTAAACTGTGCGAGAAAACGAAGAACGCGTGATTTCAATATTTTACCTTATTCAGGTCTTCCGTTTCCAACGGAAGACCTTATTAAGGTCTTCCGTTTCCAACGGAAGACCTTATTGTTTTCGTACTGTTTATTATTATTTTTTTTTCCAAATTTTGTGCACGCGATTTCTCGAAAACTACTCAACCGATCTGAACAATTTTTTCACAGATGATGGGAAATTATCTGAATTTTATATGTTTTTGAATTTTTTGTCGTCGTCACTTCCGGTCCGGATTTACGGTCGATTTTGTAATTTTTTACGACCAATTTTGTGCAGAGTTGATCTCAGAAACTATTAGAGATATGACTTTGAAATTTTCAGGATAGGTAGAGCATGGTTTGAAGTTGTGCACTATTTAGTTGTTTTGCACCAGTGGCGCTATTCCTTGGAGCTCGCTTAGGCACAAAAATGGGGTACAGATTTCGAATCAAAATTTCCATATGTTTTGATCAGTATCTTTTTATCAGTTGATATTTTGACAAGACATATAGAATAAAAGTAGTAGAGAATCAAAAGTTCTATCCAATAAAATCAAGAAAAAGGGGCTGGCCCCTTTAATTAGGGACCAAGAGACTCGTAAATTCTATTACGAATAACTTGAAAACGATAAATATTTTGTTATGCATTATAAAAATCAAAGTTGTTGATCTCTACATTATCGGTTTGAAAGAGTCATCGTCAGGCCCATGTCTGACGTAATTAGGGTTTTTATTCTTTATCTTCAATTTTTCTTTTTTTTTGGGGGGGGGGGGGTAATTTTGAAATTGTATCGATATCTCATGGTATTATTTTATCTAAAAAAAAAAAAAAAATCGGACGGAAGACCTACTCGTTACTCGTAACGAGGTCGTATCTAGTTATTATTATTTTTTTTTTTTCCAAATTTTGTGCACGCGATTTCTCGAAAACTATTCGACCGATTTTCAACATTTTTTCACAGATGATGAGTCATTATCTGAATTTTATATGTTTTTGAAATTTTTGTTGTCGTCACTTCCGGTACCGATTTATCGACCATTTTGTAGTTTTTTACGACCTATTTTGTGCAGAGCTGATCTCAGAAACTATCAGAGATATGACTATGAAATTTTCAGGATAGGTAGTCTATAGTCTGAAGTTGTGCACTATTATTTTCTTTTACGCCAGTGGCGCCATTTCTTGGAGCTCGCCTGGGCACGAAAATTGAGTACGAATTTTCATTCAAAAATTTCAAACGTTTTGATCTGTATCTTTTTATCAGTTGATATTTTGTTAAGATATATATAACAAAAGTGGTAGATAATCATAAGTTCTTTCCAACAAAATCAAGAAAAAGGGGCTGGCCCCTTTTTTTAGGGGCCAAGGCACTCGTAAACTCTATTACATATAACTTAAAAACGATAAAGATTTTGTAATGCATTATAGAAGCAAAGTTGTTGATCGTACCAATATCTATTCGAAAAAATCATTGCCACGCCCATTTATTACGTAATTAGGGATTTTTAGTGGCCAAAATACTAAAACTTTGACGAAATATAACTAGAGAAGTATACATATTTTGTTAGACATCAAAGAAGAGAAAATGTTTGATTAAATGATTTAAATTGCTTCTACTTATCAAAATACGAATTTCTGTCCCCATTAAGGATCTAGAGGGCTGGCCCCTAAAATATTCAATCATTTGTATCTCAAAAGTAAACATCAATTTTAGATGGATGTAAGAACCAAAAATGTTAGTATTCATGAGACCTTTCGTATAAAATCAAGAAAAAGGGGCTGGCCCCTAAAATTAGGAGCCAACAGACTCCTAAACTCTATTACTCATACGTTAAAAATGATCAAGATTTTGTAATGCATTATAAAAACAAAGTTGTTGATCGCAGCAATATCAGTTTGTAAAACTCATTTCCAAACCCATTGATGACGTATTTAGAGATTTTAGGAGACTAAAATCTTAAATCTTTAATGTGCTGTATGTTAAAAAGCAAAACTGTTTGTTAAGCATTTTAAAGGATATTGACAGTCGTATACATTATCTAAAAGGAAGTGGTTGAGGGAGAATTTCGAAATTTCATTGATATTTTAATCGAATCGTTTAAAAAATTGAACGGAAGACCTACTCGTTACTCGTAACGAGATCGTATCTAGTTATTATTATTATTTTTTTCCACGAATTTTGTGCACGCGATTTCTCGAAAACTATTCGGCCGATTTCGACCATTTTTTCTCAGATGATTGCCAGTGGTCATAATTCTAGAAGTTTTTTGAAATTTTGAAATCGGCACTTCCGGTTCCGATTTACGGCCGATTTTGTAAGTTTTTACGACTAATTTTGTGCAGACATAAACTCAGAGACTATCAGAGATAGGAATATGAAATTTTCAGGATAGGTAGACTATAGGTTGAAGTTGTGCACAATGTAGTTTTTTTGCGCCAGTGGCGCCATTTCTATGAGCTCGCATAGGCTCGAAAATTGGGTACGAATTTCGAATCAAATTTTTCATACCTTTTGATCTGTATCTTTTTATGAGTTGATATTTTGTTAAAACATATATAACAAAAGTGGTAGATAATCAAAAGTTCTTTTCAACAAAATCAAGAAATAGGGGCTGGCCCCTTAAATTAGGGGCCAAGACAGTCATAAACTCTATTACGAATAACTTAAAAACGATAAAGATTTTGTAATGCATTATAGAAGCAAAGTTGTTGATCGTACCAATATCTATTTAAAAAAATCATTGCCACGCCCTTTTATTACGTAATTAGGGATTTTTAGGGGCCAAAGTACTTAAACTTTGACGAAAAATAACTAGAGAAGTATACATATTTTGTTAGACATCATAGAAGAGAAAATGTTTGAATAAATGATTTAAATTAATTCCACTTATCAAAACACGATTTTCTGTCCCCATTAAGGATCTAGAGGGCTGGCCCCTAAAATATTCAATCATTTGTATCTCAAAAATGATCAACAATTTCACATGGGTGTAAGAACAAAAAATATTTGTATTCATGAGACCTTTCGTATAAAATCAAGAAAAAGGGGCTGGCCCCTTAAATTAGGGGCCAATAGACTCCTAAACTCTATTACTCATACCTTAAAAATGATCAAGATTTTGTAATGCATTATAGAAGCAAAGTTGTTGATAGCAGCAATATCTGTTTGTAAAACTCATTTCCAAACCCATTGATGACGTAATTAGAGATTTTAGGGGACTAAAATATTAAATCTTTAATGTGCTGTATGTTAAAAAGCAAAACTCTTTGTTAAGCATTTTAAAGGATATTGACAATCGTATACATTATCTAAAAGGAGGTGGTTGAGGGAGAATTCTGAAATTTCATTGATATTTTAATCGAATCGTTTAAAAAATTAAACGGAAGACCTACTCGTTACTCGTAACGAGATCGTATCTAGTTGAAGATCTAGTTATACATATTTTAAAGATGCATGTAAGATTGATGAACTGTCAAGCAAAAAGTTATGCAATCGACCATCCAGATAATTACCTTATTTAAAGCTTAGAGGCGATAGTTTGCTACTTCAAGTATTCTCATTCTTCTAATGTTTGGCCAATATTTTAACAAAGGAAGTTTTAAATGTCAGCATTATATTTTGGCAGATGTTAATGATTTTTAACTAAATCTATGACACTTTTCTAGAAAAAAATGTATAAGCAAAAATATATTTTTGAGAAATCTCATTTTATGAACTGTTATTACTAGGATGTGTTACAGCTTTGTTAAAATAACTTTAACTACTACTAAACATTTCGAATCACGAAGTAATACTTTATAAATAGTTTATAAATGGTTTTAAAAAAGCACGTTTCATGAAGTACTTTTATTTTGGTTTTTACATACACAAGTTTTTGTATTTATTCATTTCAATTGTAATTGAAACTAGAAAATTAATGTTATTCAATATTCACAAAATGTAGTTGAGAAAAAATTATTTTGAAATCTGATGCTAGAAATGTTATCACATCATGCAATATCGTTACGTATTTAAAACGCACAGCAAGATGCGTCAAATGAATAACCTACATATAACTGTAAACAAACCATGAACACCATCGGTCTTTTCGTTGTTCTCTTTCTTTGGGTTGCGTATGGCCATGAATCATGTGACCGGAAGGAAATGGAAGACACAATTTGCAGTCTTTGTTCTCAGCGAAAAGAAAGTCAGTCAGGTAAGAAATTACAACTGCTGAAATTGATTGCCTTCATTGATTTCTTCATAAGTAAATCAAATTGTTTTTTGATTTTTTGAAAAAGTAAGATTGTTTAAAGCATTATTTTTAAATACTATTATTTTTTTAATTAAAAACCCAGCATATAAATGGGTATCTTTTTTAATTTAAAAACTCTTTTTGTAAAAATCAAAGGTTCCTATCATAATTGTGAAGGTGTTTTGATTTCATTTTTTACAAGGAAATAGGAACTTTTCTTCTTTCCAGGTCATCAAATTGCCTTCTTTTCATACATGTCCAAGAATATTCCAATCAAAAGCATCACCAAACATAAGACTCTGGTCTATGATATGGTTGAAACCAACGCTGGACATGGATACGATGTAAACTCTGGCAAATTCACGGCTCCGGAGAGCGGACTTTACGTGTTTCATACAACTACGACTTCTTACGACAGATCCCACAGTTCCATAGAGGTTGTAAAAAATGGCAAGGTGAAAGATGTAGCATGGGCTGACACCATGAGTCATGATGATAGGGCAGTCGCCTCTACTATGCCTATTCTAAATTTGAAGAAAGGGGATATTGTCCAAATCAGAGTGGGAGAAACATATGCTGGAAATTATTTGGAGAGTAATCAATACACCTGAATGAGCTTTTCTGGATTTAAACTGTCCTAAAGGGGAATCGTAACGTAGACTCTTTTTTGCAAGAAGAAATACCTGTCGGGTTTCTTTTCTAATTACAGTAAAAAAAAAATATTGAAATAGCTATGCTTTTATTTTATCTTTTAAGTGAAAACTGTGAATCCAATAAAAATAATTATACATGTATAACGTTGACGAAACAATAAATAGAGTGTAATCACCTACGTTAATAACTTTCATAATTCACGATAGGTTACAATGAAAATAATGTAGAAACTTTGTTTTCGTTGTTTATCTATATACGTAATGATACACGAAACCCATCAAAATTATTACTTGTTATAAAAAAAATACAACACTTAGATTATGTTTACGAAGAAATGATATAATGTGATTTTAAGCTTTTTGCTGCCGTACAAAAGATTAATGAAAGTGACATAAGAGCTTAATTTGCTCTTCTTGGTTATTTCCCTGTTTAAAAACAGTTTGATGAAAGATGAGTAGTTGTATATGTGCTGAAAGTTTGAATTTTTGTCCTGCAATACTGAGCTCGCAATAAAGTGTTAAAGATTTTTTGGAAATCAAACTTTTTAATTATATCAACTCAAACTTTGTGTTTTTATTAACACCAAGTGTTTTTGATTAATAGCAGTTGCCTAAGAAATGGAAGTTACAAATAATAAATTTATGACACCTGTAAATTCACACTATTTTCTCTTACACATTTATTGTTGCCACTTGTGTTTTGTCTCCAATTCTCTTGTGATCATCTTTCGTGCTATAATCTTCTAAAATGAACTCAGGTATTATGTTGAAGTTACTCATTCAAAAAGCTGATATGAGGTAGCAAGAGGTCAATCTTAAAAAGAGTGTTGTATAAAAAGTATAAGAAGTCTTTCAAATTATGTTTCAATTAAACAAGGAAAAGATACATTAAATTCTTCTTTACTATATATTTTTGTAAAGGAAAACAAATCCTCTTTGATATCACCACAGTTTTTATGATATAAATAGTTGGACTCTGAACTAGCAACTATATACTCTAGACACAGCGTGTTTGTATCATTTACAACACCTGTCCTATGTACAGGTACGATGTATACTCGAAAATTGGTTGTTCAAAATATAAGAAATAAAAGGTCAATACAATACGCTAATACAAGTCATTACTAAATGCAGACGAGACTATATGGTTCATATCGTTTCTCCAGCCAAATACAAGGCTATTTTGGTCTATAGCCATCGAGGTTCAACACTAAATATAATAGGTTTCAAGTTTTTTCTACAGTCCATCATTGTTTAAGTAAAATCCAGCTTAACTTTTTTTTCAAATATATTTTTTCATAACCATGCGATTTTACTTCCTTTGTTATTTAAATCTTATGTCTAAAATTCGCTGAACAGTAAGTTCATCATCACGTTTATTACAATTTGCAACATTTGAAAACTTTTTAAAAACACTTTATGAACTGTTTTTCTTTCAATTCTATAATCAGTTGTTTGTGATCACCTTTGGTTGATCCAAGTTAACTTTATATGAGGAATTCAACCACTTTTTGTGCAAATTACATGTTGCAATACTTTGCTTACTATTGAGAGGCAAGTTCATGCGCATCTTAAATTACCTGGATACTACTGGTACGCATTATTTCGGTGCGTTTAACTTGAAATACAGACATTACATTTACTTGACGATAGAAAATATTTTAAAGTGTACTTTTCCAAAAATAAAATGTATTCATTGGTATTTCTGAAATTTGAAAAGCGAGACTTGTCCTAGTATGTATAGGATGATTATATTTCTGTATTTTAATATATATATTCTTTAAATTTTTTAATGATACTGACTATTAATATTACATACCGATTAAATTATATACAGTAAATTTTAAGTACAACTTTATATGATAATAAAAGCAATATAAACGCCATATGATGTATACGCCTAGATAACGTTACAATCATTGGATCTCACCTGGTCAACAAAGTTTAGCAACGTAAAGCTTTCTTATAAGTGCTTGGCTGGATGGTCGACTGGGAATACCAGAGGTCGTAGATTCATGGTGTGCGATTAAAATTTCATAACATTTGGGGTTCATTGTTATTTTGTGATCAAGGGCTACAGAATTATTATGAATATGAAAATAATTACACACATTTAATCTAAATAACGCATGTCAGTATTTCCATAGATATGAAAGAATTATTTCTCACGAATTATGTTGTCATAATTTTATCTCAGTTGTATTATAGATAAGATGTACATATAGGTATATATTTGCCCGAACAGATCGTTTGTTTTAGGAAAATGGCATTCCATGGTCTCCAATATTATTAATACATATAATGTTGAATCAATGCAATATTGAATACTAAGATTTATTTCAGTTTTTTGTTGTTGATATTATTGAAACATTCAATTTCCATTATTAGCTTTTCTACAGTGGTTTTAAAGAAAAAATGAATAGATACTAGAATGAATCTATTTTATTTTAAAGAAACATTTCCTTAAGAATCCAACTTATATATTTGCCAAAATGATGTATACGGTTATCGTTATTGGTTGTTTGTTTTAAATATAATAATTAATTGTAATTTCTGTTGTACTTGTATTGCCTGTTTTAAAATAGTAAATATAGTACTAGAATAGCTATGAATAGGACCTAGATGGAGAACATATTCGGCATTGCTCATACATAATTGACACAATATAGTAATAACCCGACACGTTTTTGTTTATTAATATACAGATAGTTATCAATGTCACGTGATAGATCAATATTCAAAAGCAAACATTACTTTACTTGCATGAAGGTTAACAGTTAAATTTTTATATATTTTTTTCATTACGATCAAACTAAGCATTGTAATAGTCAGCAGATGTGTAACTTTTATAAATAAACAAAAAATCGATGTTGTCACTGCCATTCATAAATAACGCAAAAAAGTGTGTATGGCTTTAACTTCAAATAAAAAATCAACAGCAAGCCCTAATAAGTGACCTTAAAATGTTACATTTGTGTATAACTTAAACTTTAAATATACAATGCAATGAAATTCAGTGTTGTATCTTATAGCAGATGGGTAACTTTTATAGATAAACAAAAATCTTTATTGTCACCGTTATTTATAAATGACGCAAACGTGTATAGCTTTAGCTTCAAATCTAAAATCAACAGCGAGCACTGACAAGGGCTATAAAGTGATTCAATTTGAATATATATATATATATATATATATATATATATATATATATATATATATATATATATATATATATATATATATATAAGCCTCACCATCTATGAGATTGATCAACCCAATATATTTCCGTAGTGTGTCAGTAACTAACCTAACCCTTGCTCTGCTATATTGTTATCAAATTTAAAGAGCACCTGTGCTGAATTGTTTTGGGAAAATCACATTTTGATGACATAAATTCTTCATCAATGCATAAAATCTTTATTTCCAAAGATATATAAATGAAATTTTCCAAAGTTGTAGAGCATGGTTGTTTTGTACTTTTGAAAAAGTTTGCATTAATTTCATAAAGAATTGTTGCCATGGTAACCATTTTATTTACTAATTGCAGAAAAAACGTTAAAATTCCTTTTAAATTAGCATCAATTTTATTCATGGCAGTGAACCAAAGGACAATTGATTTAGATATGATACAAAAATAACAAAATAATACAAAATTAATTCATAGTCATAAAATTTTCATTTCAATGAACTAATATCACCTTGTGATTTGACACAATTTCAAGAACATTTTCACACTTATCATTAATTGAATTTTTATCATATCACTGTAAAAAGTTAAGACCAATCATTTTACAGGTGGCATTTTTTCTAGGTTTCTTAAGAAGATATTTCCCAAGGTCACATACAAAGAGGTCAAGGTCACCAAAGCAAGTTAAAACTCAATACCACATTTTAAACATTTATAATGCGTTATTTATGCTGACTACTTCATCAATTACATTTTTTCATGCACAGTGCTTCCAGTTTGTTGAAATTTATGTTAATATTATTGGCATACAATTTCAGAAATGATTTGAATTACTTGCATAGTAGGAAAAATATGTTATAAAATGATCGGGTCAGGTTTTTATTCTGTGCATAGAGCAAAAAATAATGTCAGAAAACCTTGAGCGCTGACACAGTTTTCCATCCAACTTATCTGTTGATGCATCAGTACATTTGATAGAAAAAGAGAAGATAGTTACTTTAATAATAGCATCAAAACTTTAAAGAGGCACTGTACTCTAAGTTAGCTTGAGCTTCAAACAAAACTTCATACAACAAAATATAAATCGGGCATAACATTGCATAGCACTGCATTCTTCAGCTAATATGCATTTATATGAACATACATGTCACTAAACTTTTCAGAAATTTGAAAAGTGGTTGACATTTTTTGGACAAGTTGAGAGCCTTCAAAACCAACAAAAATATATCTAACATATTTCTGCATGTACATGAAATTGCTATTTAAAAAGCAAAGTTATTTAATACCAGTTGTTTTTTAAAATAACCATTTAAGGCAATTGTGTATAACGGTAAAACAGAGTATTATTTGAATTTGGAATTATTTTGGTTCTTGGAATTCAGGGCTTTTAAGAAAATTGCCCTTGGTTAGACTAACTTAGACAGGTAACATGAATTTTTCTTATGGATAGTCTAACTAAGGGCAATTTTCTTAAAAACTCTAAATTCCAAGAATCAAAATAATTCTGAATTCAAATAATACTCTGATGTATTTATATAATCATTATAATCATGAAAGCATTTCTATTTTATATCATACTTATTTCACACAGAGAGAAAAGCGGAAAAGACATGTACCACAATAACAAAAGCTCAATTAACCTTCAATAAAAAGAACTCTGGCTTTCCTCTTACATGTATAGTTTATACAATTGAAATTACTCTTCTGTTGAGGAATTTGAACTCAATCGACTTCTCTTGTAGGCCAAAAGGAATTCCTGCTTTGTATGATAAATCTCAAAGCAAGGAGAAATGCATAGCGACACATTACACTGTCTGCATTTGTAGCTGGTCATGTGGCCACATCGCCTTTTCCGCTTCTCTCCTGGTCTTAATGGGGGTAGCATCTCCCTCTCTGCTGGTCCACAAACAATGCACTGGCGATGAAGAGGTTTTTCTCCTTCCATCAACTTGTCCAAAAAATGTCTCCCTGTAAGTCTCTCCAGAACTCTGGGGGCAGGTCGTCCAAGTGGTGTTGAAATGCTCCCTCCAGAGCTCTGGATGAGCTGCTCAACGAGCTTTCTTCGGAAATGGCGCTGAACCATGGCATTGTTGAAACTGCAATTTTCTTTGTACAAAATATAAGAATTTACAATTGCAATATTGATAATATGGAAAATAAGTTTTTTCCACCATTTCATAGTTTTGATGCCAAGTTTATAATTTTCCACCATTTGGTTGCTCCTATCAACAGCACCCATTTTTTGATCATAGACATGAACCATGGAAGGCCTAACTTTTGCTTCATGATTTCTCATAAAGTCAGGTCTTCTAGTTTCCACATTGACAGAGGTGTCAGTGGTGCTTATTAGGTACACAGCCTTTGCATCTAGATATTTTAAGCAGCTCAAAGGTCCATATGACATGGTTGCTGTGTCCCCTCTGTTGCTAAGCTGAGCTTTCTTTAATTTGTCTGGGATACCTTTCCTGTAACTGCGTACAGTTCCAGTTGCTCCTGTCCCGAGGACCCACAGATCCATAAAAAGACGCGGTGAACTGTAGTAATTGTCGCAATAAAGAATATGCCCTTTTTCAAAATAGTTTCTCATTAAATCCATTATTAGATCATATGTTGCCCCGTTTTCTGATGGCTGTACAGATTTTTTACCAGTATATAATTTAAATCTCAAACAATATGCATTTTCTGAGTCACACAAAACATATGCTTTTAACCCATATTTTACTGGTTTGTCTGGACTATAAACACGAAATGATAAGTTGCCTCGCCAGGCAACCATGCTTTCGTCAATGGCCAAAGCTTGGTTGGGTTTGTATACAGAACGAAACTTTGTAAGGATTCTATGGTATAGGGGGCCCAGTTTAAATAGAGGTTCATGGCCCTCGACTCCACGTGGAATATATTTATCATTGTCGTTTAAATGAAGAAAGGCAAGAAGGAGTAAAAACCTATCCCTGGACATAACACTGGGGAAAAAGGGAGTTGATGTCACTGGATTAATGGTCCAGTATTCGGAAATATCCATTTGTGTTATGATGGCCATTGCTATAACAATCGCAAAGAACTTCTTCATCTCTAAAGCTGTTGTATCCCTCCATTTTTTAAAGCGAGATTTTTCCTTTAATTGTTTGTTTGCAAGAAATTGATCAGCGTATTTGTTTGTTTCATCAGAGATATTTTGGTAATCAAAGTCATCTAAAAAAAGTTCAAAATATTCGATCGGAGAATCAGAATCAGAAACTTCTTTTTGTAAACCTGGTTCCTGCTCAAAACTTAACGGTAAGGGAGTCCTATCACCTTCATTCCAAAGTTCACTATTCAAAACATTGTAATTGGCATGAATTGATTCATCATCTAATTCTGTAGTATTTAAATCCTCTAAATCAAAGCCTTCAAAATTGTCCTCACCGTCACTATCGCTATCTGCAAAGATTTCTTCTATTATGTTATCTCTGTCGGCCATAACGTCTATAGGGCATATTGTTTACATATTTTCAACAGGGTTTAATTGTATATCTCTCATGAAACAAACAAATATTCCACTCAATTCAGTTTGTATTAACACTGAAAAAACGAAAACAAGCAATAGATTTCATTGTTTAATTTATAAAAATGGATATTTTTGCCAATATATCATCGGTAGTCCAAACGATACAAAACAGCTGATCGCCGCGTCATATCTCAACTTCCGGTGCCGTTAGATCAAGTGCTTCCTAAGATTGCGGCGTTATTTCCTTTAAACTAGTTTATACAAAGAATGGTGTGTTTATATATACCTTTCAAATGTTAGATTTACTATCCTTGCTATAGTATTATCTCCTATTAACGTAATTAGATCACCAGACACCAACAACGAAAACACGTGTGCAGCAGCCATTTCTGTCGCGTTGTTTAAACACCTATATCATTAACTAAATTTCCCTCCAAATTTCCAAATAATAAAGCATAGGTGTTACACCATTGTTTTGTTATGGTTATACAAATTTTAAACGTGAAAGGCAATTAAGCTAGTGTTTATCGATTCTTTCTTCTTTTAGTATTGAAAATTATAAGAATAATACAAGGTGGAATCCACCTACATCTATTTTTAACTGTATACAAAATGTTCCATATAACATTAGAAAAATACTATCAATAAATGCGTAAAAATTATATAATGAAGAAAAAGAAATATAAGTGTACTTGATATGAACATTAATAAATACAAGAGGGATATAAACATGCGATAAAATTTATCGGTTGATTCATATCAGGGTACCGAATGTCGGCGTCTACTATCGCTTTCACTTTTAAAAATGGCGCCGATACAACACATTACTTACTGGAGAAAAATGCAAAAAAAATGTAACCAAACCTGTATGTAATCATTTTATTTTAATAAATCTTAAAATTATGGACCAGTATTATATATTTCAGAGACTTTTACCGGAAAATAAGAGCAATATAAAAAAAAATCATCCAGACAAAATGTGATCGTCTGTTTTTCATTGAAACGCACATATATGTGCGCCCCGCATGGTAGCGCACACTCTGTAATGCGCACATATATGTGCGCGCAGCAGAGCAAGGGCTAATAAGTGTTTTGTTTTCCCAAGGACTATCTAGTGATACATTTACTCGCAAGAAGTGTTGATCACATAATTAAATTCCACACATTTTTATTTTTTCAACAGTAAATCAAATTCAACAATCTTTATATCAGTAACAAACAGTTTTTCAACAATAAACTATTTTAAACATTTAATAATAAACAATTAAAACCACTTCAATCTCTGCATTTTTTTTCCTGAACTATTTTGTGTTAACGTTGATGTTACCGATATTCACGGTGCAGTTACTGAAGCATATTGGTCTGAATGGTTGTTTCTCTTCAACTGGACTCTGCGATTCAAAATCTGCGAAAAGTTGATCAATTTGCCATCCGGAAAGATCGCATTCCATTATTTGAGTTTCACGAACCGTTGATGAAGATGATGAATTAGCCATAATAGCATGCCTCTTGGTACTTGGTAACGTTGGCAAGCTGGATGTTGGTGCAAGATTTTCGCTGATAGACTCACCCATCTGAATTTCTGCATCACTAACTCGCTGATAGACACTCAGGCTCTGTACAGACTTGTGTCCAGTGACAGACATTACTTGTGAGGGTCCATACATACACTTGGACAGAATGGATGCTCCAGTTGCTCTTATATATGGAATGGTTTGTATATACTTTTGACAAGTTTGTAGCCTTGCTCAAGGAGCTGAGAAAACTCCTCAATTTCTTTTCACCAACAGGGACATTACAGAACCACACTGCATCAGATTCGAGAAAACTCTCTTTTAGTTGCTGCCATAGCCTGTAAAAGGGAACATTTCTAACTCAAAGCAAGATACACATAAATTTTCAGTCATTAAAATTAATATATTTTGTGTCAATCAAAATTACCTGTCACATTCTGGATGGAGCTTTGATAAGTACATCTTGAAGGACAAAACTAGACAGTAGATTGATCCTACCAATAAAGATAACAAATACATATTTTATAAGTATGATAAGATTTTCTCTATGACTCAATTCTTTTAAAATATAGAGTAGACACAGTTAAAAGCAAAACAAACCTTTAATTTCTGGCATAATTCCAGAAGAAGTTTCTTTGTCCAAACGATGGTTTTTAGTTAATTCATCAACGACTTTTTTCACGACTTTTCGACCAGTGTCCTCGTCAGTTTCAACTCGGAACATATTTTTGGTCATGTTATGCATTTTTTCATTCCCCCGCCTTCAGAAAAACATTCGGATGTCAAACTGCACTTTATTGAAGAGACCCTGTGGTGTATAGATAGACAGATGCATACTTGTATACAATGATTTCAAGTCGGTGTCTGAGATAATAGGATGGTGAACCACGTCTCCCTTCCCCATTCTTTTGGCTTCGGTTAAAACAGCCTTAAAACAAGTGTTGCTGTCGGTAAACGAGGAATCTTTCACTCTATCCACTTTTCTGTTGAAGGGGGGGGGGGGATGACTTCAAATATCTGTTTGTGCCATGGCGAATTGTCTCAAGGGAATTTACTTTGTAATGTGATCCATCTTCTCTACGTAGATCCATGTAGAAATGGCCTAGCATCTCGTCTAATTTCACGTTGTCAAAGTCTTGAAAGTTCTCATTTTCGCTTTTTACTTTCAAGTATTCCTTAAAAACTTTAACTGCTCCTTTGTTTACCTGTAAAGTTTTGCTACTGTTCAATTTTAATCGCTTTTCCTGTTTTCCTCTGCAGTGCTTAGCACAAATCTGGATGCCATTCTACACGAACGCAGCAGACACAACAAAATGTGACGTCAATTCAAAGGGCAACTACTCTAATTTAAAAATAATTCCAAAGGGCATCAACTCAAAATATATTAAGAACTTACGGAACACGGTTTCTGTATTAAATAATATGAAATGTCGAGATGAGAAGGCGAAGCGGCGGCCAATGACGGCTATATTGCTTACTATTAATCCTCACGGAGCCTACATATATATATATATATATATATATATATATATATATATATATATATATATATATATATATATAAGCTTATATAAAAAATTAAAGCTAAACCGTGTTGATTTTTTTTCTATCCGAACGATTGTAAATGGTATAAACCCTATCAAAAATAAGGTATGCCTGGTGGATAATCTGCCGAAACTTTTATTCTTAAAATTTACAGCTATCATTTATTAGGAAGTTTTGTTGAAGTTCAAATTCTCAAAAGAAAAAAAGAAATTATATTCACTTTTTTTTATGGCCCATTGTCATTAGTTGTTTTTTTTAATTTACTGCATTTTCTATGAGCATGAACATATACATGTATATTTTCGAGGAACCTCATTTTTTATGATGAACATTTGATTTCAGATTTATTAGCCCAAATTAAACAAAAATGGTAATAATCTGGAAACGTTTTGAAAACGGACTTGTTCTCATAAATACACCACTTCCTCTAATGATTTAGTGTCTACATCCTTCGATTTTCAGGAAAGGCCTAAAACGATACACTATACAGCAGGAGATTTGTTAACTGATGTGACTAATATTAACATATTAACACAGCATGCAATTTTATATACATGTATTCATATAAAATACCCGTAAGTTGCGTTTAGTGAGTATGATACTTGTATATGTTACTATAATTAACAATGCACAGAATTTGTATCCTTGTCGTTCTTTGTCTCTATGTCGTTAATGGCGATGAACCATTGACCTGAGAGAAATAGAAGAAACAATTTGCATTTTTTTTCTCAACAGAACGGGAATCAGTCAGATAAGAAAACTACAACTTCTGAAATTAAACTTTTTCAAAATTATACTTTCATTACTTTACAGAAAAATGTATTGATTTTGGAAACAATGTGCATTTATAATAAGAATACGCTTTTAGTTAAATATTGATAATTTATTTTCATAAAAAGAGAACTTAGAGTTTTGGGAACTAAGCATTCTTGTTGGAAAATTTCGAAAATTTCGTGTGATTTTATATCAGTGAAATAATTCTGAACTTTTCTGCATTCAAGGTTATCGAATTGCGTTTTTTTCTTACATGTTAAAAACGTTCCAATTAACGCCATCTCCATATATAAGACACTTGTATATCATAATGTTGAAACTAATACAGGAATTTAAACGGAGAAGACGCAAGATCTGGCAAATTAACAGCCCCTGAAAGCGGAATTTACGTTTTTCATACAAGCACAACTGCACGTGACAATCTCACACAATAATTGAAGTTTTTAAAATGGTTAGATAAACAATGTTAGCAGGGCCGACGCTATGGTTGATATCGATAGGGCAATCGCTGCAACAATGGCAATTCCTAGTCTGACAAAAGGCGATGTCGTACTGGTCAGGGTGGGCATTCTATGTGGTGGAAATGTTCTGGAGCGTAATTAGTATATCAGAATGGGTTTTTCCGAGTTTAAATTGTCTTAAAGGCGATCATGACCTTAATCTGCCTTTGAAAGTGTGTAAGTATCTTGACTTTATAAAACTCTTTATTCCATGTAATTAAAAAGATTCAAATAAATATTATCATTTTTTATGAATGTTTGTTTAAAAAGTACTAACCTAATATAGTCATAGGTCATAATAATTTTCATCATAGGTTAATGCAAACAATAACAATATACATAAAATTGTCGAAGATCGTTCTAATACGATTTCTTTTGTAATAATAATACAATGTAATTGTAAAATAAAAACATTTTTGTTTCACAATTTGATTTGTAAATATCCACTGAAGTGAACTTTTGTCTAAACGAGGTTAGAGGAATCAGTGCTCTTTATTTTACCTTCCATGTAGTTATATTTCAAAATTATCCAAAGCACAAATTTTGAATTCATAGATTACGAAAATAACTGTATTGATATGATTTTTGTCCATGACAACAATATGCACCCAGCAATGGTGAATAAATTCCCGTTCACATTTCTAATAGTAAAAATGAGCTGCCAGAGACCATCTTTAGGGCTGGGGCAGAAGACCTTTTCATACTTTGTACATTTAAGATCCTTTAATCCTGCAAGGACTTATCATGAAGCCAATATATTGGAACCTTAGTCTGATTTAGCCTTTGCTAGATTTATCTTAAGTTTGCTACCAAACATATACTTAGCCAGATACAGCTCGAGTAAGGCTATTAAGCTACCATGTGCCTAATAAAATTAGGACCTATATTTCAAGTAGACTGTAGTTCAAATTGGCCAATAAAACGAAATGCTTCAGACCCTTTGACAAAACCAAATAGTTGTTAGTAAGAGATAGAAATGGTTCAGGTAATGGTTCACAAATGTAAGGCTGAAAGTATTGAAGCTTTTCAAGGATATACAGATTAATTTCTTATAATTTCTTCCGTTTATGATTCGGTACACCCAGTACACATCACCGTTTATCTTAGTACGAGGGTTGTCCCAAAATAGCGTAGACAGGACACATAACTTAAAAACTGTTCATTGCAATTTTATAAGACTTCTATGTTTTCTTCAATGACTCTTAGGCAAACAATTCTGAAACATTCAAATCATTACTCTTTTTTATTACTTTAAAAATTGAATAATTAGAAAGAACAAGTTTTGTAAGGCGGCGCAATGTGCAACGTGGAAAATGTCCAGTCTTTACGTTGTTACTTGACCCTCCACATCATTTACGATAACATTAACATTTTATTTCCGAAAATATCTCCCAAAATAATTTGTCTTTGAACATGTACTCTGAATGCAATTCTTATTTTGTTGATTAAAATATTTTTAAAGTAAAAACGATATGCCGACTCCAAACTTTCCATGTATTATTTGTTGTCCTAAATTTGTCCCACCGAAATGTGTCGTTCAGCATTTCGACGTCCATTTCTAGCGGTATGGGTTTCTATTTTTACTTATTGGCATCATACTCGTCTGAATATGTTCAATGGTGTTGGACAGCTAATTCACAAAATGCATTTCTAATTGATTTTGTTAATAATTTTTACTTCAAAATCCGCTTAACATTTGTTTGAAGGTCTTTAAAAGATTTATTCAGTTACCACTACGCCGTAATTGATGTCGTCATTTTATTACGAGTTAACATTTCAATTTGTCAAAAAATGCGCTATAAAATCTTTAAATGTTTTGATACAGCCAAAATATTTTCTTAGTTAAAAAAATATTAGCAAATATTCATGTATTTTTTATTTGAAGTTTTATATTTAAAAAGTCCTTTTCCTTGCAATTTTCATTTCAATATGTTGATTTTTACTTTTCGTTTTCCACATTGCGCCACATGTCGAATTTATTATCTTACATTCTTTTATTTCATTTACTTAATCTCAAACAATACTTGATTTCAAAACATAATTCAAATGCAAATTACTTAAACTTTTTGTGGCAAGTTTCATCTTGCTGTGTCTTCGATTAACTGAATAACGCCACGCTATTTTGGGACAACCCTCGTATATGCAAATTATCTGCATAGAAATAACAAGTTTAGGGGGCGTGACTACGTTATCCAGTTTTGCTTGAAAAAAAAATCGACTAAGATATATGGTTATTGTAAAAGCAACGTCCAACATGTTCCCCTAAAAACAAAATCGACCAAATCGGTAGTTGCTAAATTATCTAAGCAATGCCATTATTTCAGCATAATACTCATTCCAAATTTCTTTGCTGGTCCAAAAGTAGCGGAAACCCCATGGTTTGGAAACCGTAGGACATGGCTAAACTATTCTTGAATTGATTTTATTCCATTCTATTTGGATATATTTGGCCTGAGCAATCAATCTTGTGCATGGTTTCGAACTTTGAGTAGCAATATGACAGAGTAAAAGCAATTATTTGTTATGTGTTAAGCAATTGTTTGTCGTTTAACATTCTTGTTTCTAATTTCACTAGGATCGGTTGCTTTTTCTTCTGTTCAGTGCCTTGTTTAAGCAATGCCAAATAATTGTAAAACCTTTGAAGTAGACGAAATATGTGGCTATTTATGGGAGACAGGGATGGGGTCAATTACAATAGAAAGTATTGTATTTTAGGCTATCAATTACAAAGCATGACTTGATAGTTTATATAATTTAGATAACACTTATTTTGTTTGTAAATTGATCAGTTATTTTTGTTTAACTAATTCAATGATAATTGACACACTTATCATTCCAATAAGAATGAAAAAAGGTTATTTTTAAAGAAAATAGATCAAGCAAATTATCAAATACATGTGCTTTATTAAATTTGGGAAAACTTATGATCGAATATTGAATCGCTGAAAAAATTCATTTTGAAAAATATTTAGTATAATGAATATGTTAATAGTTCAACGATGTTTAACTACTCTTCCTAACTTGACCTTGTACCATCGATAGTGTGAGGAACAATGGGTAGTGAACAGTTTCATATTTATATGTACATCAGTGTGTAATTGAAAGTAATTGAAAAGTAATTGGAATTACATGCCTTTTTTGAAAGTAGTTAATTAAATTACCATTACATGTAATTGAAAATTTGGCCAATTACACATTACTTACAATTACATCAAAATTTGTAATTAATTACGTTCAATTACCATTACAAATTACCATTACCCCATCCCTGATGGGAGAACTTTTCTGAATTTTATGACAATTTTTGCCTTTTTATGTATCAAATGATTGATGATGTGAAAGTAAATTGGACTCCCCCCCCCCCCCCCCCCCTTTGTGTATTGTACAGATACGATTTCCAGGAGAACTAGTGTTCATCGAATCTGTTCAGTCAAAAATGTGGTCCAAGAGTTTACCTTTAGTTCTGTTCTTGGTTACGATAAAAGCATCCATGACCATTATTGACAAAAATATAGAAAACTCAAAACGCTAATTTTTTCTTCTTTTTTTTTCTTCTTTTTTTATATTTATTAATTACTTGAATCATTTGACACATTATTTGTCTTTGTAAGTTTTCATTAGGTAATGCATTAACTGCATTCTGATATGCCCATATTTTGAAAAGTTGAATCAAGATTTTTCAGTGCGGAGCACTGTTGAAATCTATTACGTAGTCGCTTTAATAAAAGGGTGGGAAATATTTACCCAAACATAAAAAACAGCAACACATAAAACCACACAAATTACTATGTCGTATTGAAGTAAATCCCACATCTCTGAAGCTGACATAAATTCATAAATACGCAGTCTTTCTCTTTTATCTCTGACTACCTCCATATTAGTTGTCAATTTCTATTATAAAGTTACGCTCATCGCTTCAGACCCCTTAACAAGGCCGAGAGCACTATGCATGCTTCACCGCATTCAGGTATTTCATTCAACCGAACACGCTACATTGGACGGTAAGATTTGTAGAAACGCGTTTTGAATGACAACCACTTCACAGGTAAGGAATATTCAACTTTTGTATGAAATAAAATATCATTTACATCTTTACAATCATTAAGGGTGTTGTTTACTCAGGGTTTAAGTTCTCGAATTCGGATTGTTATAAAGTTCAATGTCATGAGTAAAATTTGTTCTAAACACAAAAAGTATCTGTGAAATGAATTATTATTGACAAAAATTCGATATTTCTAACATATTATGGTAGTATGCCGAAACAAAAATAGACTTTTAGCCAAACAGAGGAAATTCGGACTAAATTTTGCAGATTTTGTTTTCTGCTAAAACCTTTTTGGAAGTACTCTAATATTAAAAGTTAAGATTTTATATTTTAGTCTATATAAATTTGTATATTTTCTGGTAGTTTTACCTCATTTATTCATTATAATAACCGTATGGCATGAATATAAAAAATATTGAAATATGTTAAAAAACGAGAAATTCACCATATCTCAAAATTTTGATCATTGACCTCATATAAATTATATGCAAAGAACAGAACAAGATCAATATAAGTAGTTTAATACTATAAATGTTTTTGTATTATCATTATTCAATTTTTTGTAAAATTGGATCAAAAACGGGTAGGAATTTGAAAAGTGATAGAGGAAATTCGGACTGGAATATTTATAAAATTTGTGAAGGAAAACTTAATGCTTTGTATGTATTTAGTGTCACTGCCATTCATAAATTGTATTTCATATTCAAAAGTGTTGAGCAATTTGTATTATTTTCACAATTAAAAAAATCTCAATCATAGTGTAAAATTTTAAGTGATTTTCCTTTAATTTTCCAAAAATATACAATGGCCATTAACTCAAAAAGAAGGTCATTGATCTACTTTTTTGAAAATGAAAAATATCACTACAATAAAAGGTCTATAACACACAATAGTTAAATTTTCATTATCATCAGTGGAATTTTTTTTCATTCTGAGTAAACGTCATCCTTAAACATACCTAAACGAAGACTATTGTGTTCTTCTCATGATTTATTGCAATCATAATTAAAAAAATATACGCGCTTCAGTGCATAACTCGTAAAAAGGAGATACGTTCTAGATGTCACAAAATAATTTTACAATTTTATTAATATGAACCGTGGGTTTAGTTATCATTTCTCCTTTTTACAGTTTTAAGCCGATTCGTCATGATTATTTACCTTCATTTAGAAAGATATTGAATTAAAACAAAAAATATCTATTTGCCATAAACAAAGTCAGTTATTAACGGGACATTGTGGTACACAAATTAACCATCAGTCCTCTCTTTGTAAAAGTAAAGCTCTAAATGGGCTGAAACGCAATTTGTGATGAAAATTTAATTTTTTATGTATTAAATTGTGGATATTTTACTGGAAATGGACATTGATGACAACTTAACAAGAAAACTTTATGATAAATGCAATGACTTCAATTTTTCTATAGTCAACTTTCCTTACTTAATTAGGAATAGACCTTCATCACCTGAATATGGTGTTTTTGTCTCTCAGTTAATTCGATACGCAAGGTCTTGCTCTTCGTATGAATAGTTTCTAAGGCGAGGCAAGCTACTGATAAACAAGTTGATAAAACAGGACTATCAACAGTTTCTTTTGAAGTAATCTTTTCGTAAGTTCTATGGTCGATACAACGACCTTGTCAGCAAATACGATCTTCCACTGGGTTACATGGTGACTGACGTTTTTATACTAATTATTAGACCATATTTAATCATCAAGTTTTCTACGGACTTTTCCGTTTTTCCCGATTACGACAAAGAGCACACGGCGGGATTGACCGGTTAGCATAGAATGTTCACTCCTCCTAGGCACCTGATCCTACTTGTACATCCAATGTAATGGAGGTCCGTGTAGGCTCAAAGTTTGTATTTTGACCATCATAAACTAACCAAAATCATCAACGTTTCATTTTTCCCTACTATGACATTTTCCCGATTTTGACATTTACCTCGATTATGACATGCCCAATTGTGACAAGGAGCACGCGGCGGGTGTGACCGGTCAGCAGAGGATGATCACTCCTCCTAGGCACCTGATCCTACCTCTATCTATTTGGAGGTCCGTGTTGCTCTGCTTTGAATTTGTATTTCGTTTTATTGATTTTTGGGACGGTTTAGTTTGTTATTGTCATTTTTTCATCCCAACCCTTTAAAAAATCTCTATGACAGCACGGACCTCATACATGACAAAAAGTCACTGTTGTTTAATCAATTGACCCGATGATTTTTTTTTTTCACGATAAAGTAGCCAATTCAGACTTTAAGTGTTAGCTAATTCAATTAAGTTTATCTTCTGAATATAAATAAATGTATGTATCTTGTTAAATGTGAGGTACATGAAAATGAACAGCATTTTTTTTACTTGTGGCTTTATATCTCATTACAATCATTAAAATAATCTTAGACGAGCAGCGTTTTATAATTAAAACATATACTACCTTATTTTGAAATCAATGTGCAATATTCCAAAAATGTTTCGGAAACAAACGAATACGTTTTCTAAAATAATTTTTACACAAATTATTGTCATATTCTATCCTCGTCTATTTACAACGCAAATTGAAAGCGATCCACTAAGCAATAGAGCAGGCCTTGTTATTTGATATTTACAAAGTAAATTAAATTGCAATATGAAACATTGAAATGTAAATACGGCATGCAATATTATTGCTTTACTTATAAAATACCAACAAGTTACATCTGGCGTCAATTTGCTACATGTACATGTTACTGTATACTAACAATGCCAAGAATTTGTGCTCTCGTCGTTGTATGTCTTTGTGTCGTTTTTGGCGATGAATCATGTGACCGGAAAGAAATGGAAGACACAATTTGCAGTCTTTGTTCTCAGCGAAAAGGAAGTCAGTCAGGTCTGAACTTACAGTTGCTTTATTGAATTATCTTCATTCATAACTTTATTCTTTACATATAAGATTTTTAATTGTGAAAAATAAAATGTGCTTGAAATTAACTGCATAGCATATATCATAATCAGAAGACTTCAAACTTCAAAAGCGTTTTTATAACAAACACTTGTACTACTGATACTGTATTGATACTGAAGTTTGTAATAATTTATGTTTTACCATAAAAAAATACCTTTTCTATATTACAGGTCAACATATTGCCTTTTTTTCTTATATGTCCAAAAATATTCCAATCAAAACTCTCCATAAACACAAGACGCTGATCTACGATAAGGTTGAAACCAACGTTGGAAACGGATATGACGTAAAATCTGGCAAATTCACAGCTCCGGAAAGCGGAATTTACGTATTTCATACAAGCACGACTGCTTTTGATAAATCTCACAGCTCAATAGAAGTTGTTAAAAATGGTCAGGTGAAAGACATCACCTGGGCTGACGCATTAGAACATATTGATAGAGCAGTCGCTTCTACTACGACTATTCTAAGTCTGATGAAAGGCGATATCGTTCTTGTGAGGGTGGGCGATGAGTATGGAGGAAAACACCTTGAGAGTAATCACAGAACCAGAATAAGTTTTTCCGGCTTCAAACTGTCTTAAAGAAAGACGTATTATTACATGTAGTTTTCCAAAATAACCTGTAAGGTGTCTTACTGTATGCCTAAGATAAACAGGGTGAAATAAAATAATTTGTCTTAATTAATTATCCTATAGAAAATAGGAACAAACAATTATTATGAATAAATCATGTGTATTGTTTAATGAAATATATGGAATTTCTGCTATATGGAATAAATTTCAAAGTGGTTAATGTAGACTGTCTGTGTGTTTTTTTTTCATGCAATAGCATTTAAAACATATAGATAACTGTAATGGTAAAATTATCACCTGTTTTTAAGAAAACATAGCACTACGATAATATTTCCAAAGACATACGAAGACTAGTGAAAAAAACATCATTTCATCTATACATCTTAATTTGTTGCACACCATTAAAATTGTTTTAATCTTAAAACCAATGTAATAAAAGATTCAGCGGTGAGCTAAAATCATAAACGGAATCAAAGTACTGAGAGTACTGAAAGACGGGGTCTTGAAAGTTTGAATTTGTAATTGTCCTGGATTTCCTCGAATATGCTTCCAAAATTTATGAGTTTGAATCATTTGTTACAATCAATGTTAATTCGGCTTTTTTGCAATTGTCTGATACTTTATCTAAATTTTACTCTATCCCGGCCTTCATAATTGTAGAAAATTGACACAACAGTATATTATGTAAAATAAGACCCCAAGGAAAAATTTTAAAATTACAACTAACCGGGAAAATCAAACAACTATATCAAAGTAGATAATTTTAATCATTAGATTTATTAAATTTTGTGATCCAAGGGAAAATCCACAAGTCGGACGGTATCTATAATAAAAATTTTATGAAAACCCCGAAAACTCTAAAACTGCTGAATTAACAAACAAAGTGAACATTTGTATACTGATATCAAACACAGGCACCTGACGTTAAAAAAATTTTTAACAATAAGATTCCAAGAACTTTGACAATAAACAGATTTGTCACGGTCGCCATTTTGATTTTTAAGACCGACTTATCTGACACGATTTTCTTCATTTGCGATTCATGCAAAATTAATAGGTAAAAATAAATCCGTTCGCCATGGCCACTTGCTACTTTTTTGTGTAAACTCGTGCATCACCTACACGAATTACGATACAACCGTTCCTTTCATTAAAAATCATACTCCGAAAATCAGAGACATTAATAAGAGAGATTGTCAACTCCGCCATTAGCGTGTAAATGTTACGGGACCAACCTTACTTTGAGAACTACAAGTGCAACAGCAATCTTGTATAAGTCATTTGAATTTGAACCTGATAGTAAACATGAACATGAACCTGTAGATATTTTAAGCATGTTTTATTTATGAAATATTTACAAAAACTTTTTATTTAGTTTTTAAATTACTTTTTAAAAACTTATTGACTTTTCACAAAGTAATGGTAATGCAATGTTTTACCCATGTAATGGTAATGTAATGCATTACTTCAAGAAAATTAAGTAATGGTAATGGTAATTTAATGTCCTAATTCATGAAGTAATGGTAATGTAATGCATTATTTTACAATATAATTCACCCCAAGCCTGAATCCAACTAAGCCGGAACATTTAACTTGGTTCTTCAATCGATAAGATTGTATATATTATATGATGTATAAGTCTTCCAAAATGTATAATCTATTATAGATTTTGCTTACAATGCATTGTTTAAAATTTAAATTCAGTTTAATCAACTAAAGAGCCAACGAACGAGAATGCAAATTCAGACTTGTTTATATTTTCATTGTACAAAATTCCTTTAAAGACGAACAGCAGTCATACCGCAAGTAGACTGGAAGCCAATGAAGCACCTGTTTAATTTGTAAAACATCTGTGTATAACCCGTCCCGATTTAAACTTCGGCTTGCGCATGAGGTTTGGTAGTATTAAGCTGAAAGATTGTCAAAATAAAATTCACAACTTTTCAAAAATGGCACATTCTGTTTGGGAACTTTAATTTCGATTCCACCATCAACCTCTTCTATTGATTAATGAGCTCGTACACCAACTGAATCTTCAACGGCGCTGTGCATTCAGTTACGTAATTCATTCCACATTTGAACCCGAACAAGAATATTTTGATCAATAAATCTGTTTATTTCTAAACAGAATTTTGTTTATACACAGAGGACTTAAAAAGATTTAATACGTGATTTTATAATACATATTTACTGAAATGCATGAAAACTTTCTGCACTATTTTCTTACGCGTAGACTCAATTCATGTGTTCTACACGTGCCTTCCGGTTTTAGACTTCGGCTGACAGTAAACCAATAGACGGGGCCATGTGACCCCGTCTAAAAATGGCGACGTGAATTGAGATTTATCGCATTTGCAAAATAAACGTCACTTAGATAAAACCACATCAAAGAAACACTTATTTTACAAATTTTATTAGCTGCACTTTTGGATCAAATACTTTTTATAATGCTTTTTGGGATAATTTATACACATTTAAAAGGTATTCAAAGATTATCACTAGACGTATTGAAATAATTTCAAACAGCTAATTGGAGGAAGCGAATTCTTAAAATTGTGTGCTGTGTAAAGAAATGTTAAAAAATTTAATTTTTTAGTAAAAATATATTGACGTTTTCTACACTAAATATTGTTTTAGTGTAGACAATAAAAAAACCCAATTAAATTGAGCTGAAATTACGTACATTTTAGACTGTATTTCAAAATTGGACTTGGGCCCAATGGACTTTGCCGTTTTGTTTTTGTGTGCGGCCATAGATTTGCAAGAACTAAAAAAGGAAGTTTCAAATATTATTTCACGTATGAAACCAGGACAGTATATGCGCATATTTAATGATTGGACGAAGCGACACAATAAATGTTTACCTTTGGTGACGTCATAAATTTTCTATCTGATACTCCGGGTATAATTCAGCATCATTTTGCATATGATGAAATTATCCCTATTTATGCTTTGATTATGATGAAAATTCTTATATTAATCAAATAAAACATTAATTTAGCCAAATTAATAGTTTTATAATTCCAATCATGTTTGTCAGTTTTTATCAAGGTCGTTTACGAACTTTACGGGACAACCCTCGTACTATTCAACAAAAATAAATTGTTAAATTTATTGCAAATTTTATTATCTTAACGTTAAATGTAAAATATATTAAATATACAGACAGTAATGATTCTACAATAAAAGCAGTTTACAGAAACAAGGATTGTAAAACAAACTGGTCAGTCATTAAGTATATATTTTATTTTATTTGTTTGATTCATATAGTGTGAATGACTTTGAATAAGACCAAAGGTAATATTTCAGATATAAGTGTTCAAATCTCAAAAGGTAAATAAATCATTTACATTGGTACGTTTATGAATTTATGTGTTTTTATGATTTTTTTTTTAAATACATCGATTTTCGCTGAAAACCTAAAGCGATACACTGGATATAATTATCAATTGATTTCATTTTTACAAAATGCTTAGGTTCTGACAACTAAATTGAAATATCATACATTAAGGATAACCACAGCATGCAATACCATTATATATACTCATATAACATACATGTAAGTTGCATTCAGTGAGCATAATACACGTTACTAACAATGAACAGAAATTGTATACTTGTCCTTTTTGTCTGCATGTCGCTAAAGGCTATAAATCATGTGACAGGAAAGAAATGGAAGACACAATTTGTAGTCTTTCTTCCCAACGGTAGGAAAATCAGCCAGGTACGAAACTTACAACTGCTGAAATTTATATTTTTCAAAATTATACTTTTACCGATAGACAATATTGATTCCGGAAACTATGTACATTTATAATAAATTTATGCTCGTACTCTTACTTAACTGTTGGTTGTTTTTGGTTTTGTATACAGGACCTCAGATTTTCAGGAAGAGTGCATTTTGTGTAGTTTTCAACGGTTTGTTTTGTTTTATATCACAGTTAAGTAAATCTGAACTTTTCTACATTCCAGGGCATTGAATTACCTTTCTCTCTTACATGTCAAAAATGTTCTTATTAATGTCATCTCCAAATATAAGACACTTGTCTATGACAGCATTGAAACTCTACAGGAAACGGATATGCCACAAGAGCTAATGAATTCACAGCTCCTGAAAGCGGGCTCTATATATGTGTTTTATACAAGTACGACTGCACGGGCAAATTCTCACAGCATAATTGAAGTTGTTAAAAATGGTCAGGTAAAAGATGTTAGTTGGGCCGATGCCATGGATCATAATGATAGAGCAGTCGCTTCTACAATGTCCATTCTAAATCTGACAAAGGGGATGCTGTACTGGTCAGGGTGGGCGTTCACTATATGGCGGAAGTGTTCTGGAGAGTAATCAGTACACAAGAATGAGTTTTTCCGGGTTTAAATTGTCCTAAAGGGCGAACATGACCTCGATCTGCCTTTGGCTTGAGTAATAACCTGCATGACTGTAAAGAACTGATTTATAGAAATCTTTATAATTATTGATTAAAAGATATGAATAAATATCATCATTTTTTTTATGAAAAGTTGGTTCAATTATTTATCACCTGATATGGATAAACAAATTAACCAGTAGACCTTACTTCGATTTTAAAACATGAAGCTTTAAGATCATGTCCTGTTGTATTTGGTAATGAAAAGCTCAAAGTTGTGTTAAATGATGGCAAAAACTGGCTAAGATGGTTCTCATACTATTGTAATAAATAGAGGATATCTATATTTTATGATTTTATATTTGCTTTATCCAACTCGTTTAAATGGAGTATATATTTGCGAGGCTCGCGAGTTGGATGAAGCAAATGTACAAACACAAAATATTACATGTTCTATTTATCTCATTTGATTTGTATTACAGAATTTTTGAGTCAGCACTGTTATAAGAATTAAAACATATAATCATTCAACAATAAGACTGCCGAACAACTGACTCGCCCCGATTCCAGCATGCTCATATGTTGTTCCTGAGGTGCAAGTAGCATGCTGGGTAAAACTGACAATCTAAAAAGAGATTATCAACGGTCAACAAAAGATATATCTGGAATGTTAACAGTGCTCAGAAAAATACAATGATAGTTTTATGTAAAAATGGCAGACGAAATGATGTGATTAAAGTTCAGAAAAGAGGATATTGTAAATTTTAGGTTTGTAAATTAAACTTGCTTTGATAAAGGCAGGTATTTACAGAAAATCTGTAATATTTGAAAATATAATAGATTAACAGTGCTCAGAAAAATACAATGATAGTTTTTTTGTAAAAAAAAATTTTTTTTTTACATGTACCGGTAAGTAAATATTAGGTTTGTAAATTAAACTTGCTTTGATAAAGGCAGGTATTTACAGAGAAGCTGTAATATTTGCAAATATAATAGATTTGATACTGGAATATTTTCGTATATCTATTTATCGCTCTTTGTCTTAAGGATTTTTATAATATATTTTTAAAAAAGGCCACTAACATCGATTTCTCTTACGTTCTTTATACACAGCTTAGGGTATTGTCACGAATCGGCAACCTAATTCTACGAGAATACAAATCATAACAATTCATGACGCAATTTTAAGTGCTGAACTTGTTACATGCTGATAAAATTTAGATTTTTAAATTTTAGGATTCAAGGAACCGGAACGAAAATTTCGGACACCACTATTACCAATGTGTCTCGATAAATGTATTTTAATCACAAATTTTGAACACATGAATGTAACAGACAAAGTTGATTTATGTTGATTGTGAACAAAACACACAATATCAACAATTTAACGTGCTCTAAAAAAAACTTTAATTTCACTTTTAAAGCTAAATTTTTAAGTTCATTTGAACAGAATTTTTTCTCGATGTTTAGGTCTTCCAAATTATCTAATTATTGGAATCAACCATTTCAAGCTAGATCAATAAAGCTCCCTAACATGCCCTTTTGCAGAAATAAATATTAGCAAACTCATGACTTTTTAAAAATTTCTCTGAACAAAGCTTAAACAATCCTTATCATTCATGCAATATTGTCCATTTGATAATACTTTGAATATTGCATAATAAGCCTAGAATGTCTTATTCATCAGTTGTCACTGAAGTTAAAAGTTCAGCTTAGATATTGCTGGGAATAAAATTTTAATATTTATACCATATTTCTAAATTAAAGCAACATGCTCATTAACTATCTATTAGATACTTCAGTATAGAAATTTATCACTATAGTTTATTGACACATAAAATGAATTCACAAGAAGTGCCATAGCCATAAGTCTATTACCAAGACTCGGACCAAGACTTGCTTATTATTGCGTATTGGGTATTATCCTGTGATATGCATTTTGTTGTGATATATGCTTTGTTCTTTTATATAACAGGTAAGTACTTTAAGTAGTTACAATTGCTCAATGTTTTGAGATATTACTCAGATGATAAATTAAGAGAAGTATAATCTCAAAATCTTCGAATTAAACGATAAACTTCTAATAAAACAATTATCATCAGAAAGAGTTATGGAAATAAGTTTTATAATTCGCTGAATAATTACAACTGTTGTAAATTTATTAGAAAAAAAATCCATATTTCTTTTATATTCTGTTTTAGTATATTTACCCTCAAATGACATTGTTTGATATAAATAAAAAGGCTCTTGATTCATTTGTTTGGATCATGATACTCTCTTTTAACATATGTTATATTGCTTTTTTTTTTAAATATTTTCAAGGCTGTTTTGGGCGAAGTTAAAACATACAACTATGCAAAGAAAAGTATGTACAGCAATGTGATACCTAGCTCGGATCTGGCTGTGGTGGACGGAAAGTTATCACGTATTGAGTGTACCTTGCTGTGTGGATACGAAATGGCCTGCCAAACCTTCTTCTACAAACCTAATGACAGAAGCTGCTCTATCTACAAATATCCATTGCTTAATAATACACCCGTTAATATCGAATCAGGTGTAGAAGTATTCGAGATAAAAGGTAAGTTAAATACATTTGGAACTTTGTGAAGAGTTCTTATTGCCCAAGAGTTACATATTTCTCTGAGGTGTTATACT
This sequence comes from Magallana hongkongensis, assembly GCA_015776775.1. Lineage (NCBI taxonomy): Eukaryota > Metazoa > Mollusca > Bivalvia > Ostreida > Ostreidae > Magallana > Magallana hongkongensis. The sequence continues at coordinate 50,275,782 of CM027466.1, forward strand.
GATCAATATAATCTTGACCGGTTATAGGAAATTCTATGTTCTAAAGTATGTTTTAAAACCGATTAAGGATAACACGTATCATCGTATGTCTTATCATTTTTTTAAAGGCAAAGATCAAGTTCCATCATTTTTTTAAAGCTTAGTTCTTCCCGTTCTTAATTTTTTAAACGACGATTTGACGGACTATCCTGTTTAAAAATGATAACATATTAAACGTTAGACATAGTTTTTTTTCCCATTAAACTTTGAGCTGAAAACCTTAAGTGTTGAATAATAAAGGTGTATCTTATTATTACACATCCAAATATATAAGAATAAGATTGGTTCTACATTAAAGAAACATGGTTACGGTTTTGGTTCAATCTTTTTTTACGTTGTTAATGTTTACAGTGCTTTATTTAGGCATTTTTAACAGTCAGCCAAAATTGTGTCAGTCGTCGAGTTATAAGGGAGATACAGAGCTCAAAGTTCTTTGTTTTGTAAACATAATTCAGTTCATGTTTTTGTTTAAATGATGAAAATTCCAGTTTAGGACCTAAAATGAACGTAGGAAACGCTAGGAATTTTTTTTTTACAACAAATTAGCAGATAGGAAAATCAGCTTATAATTTTTTTTCTGGTATATTGAAGCAATGCAAACACAAAAAATGGCAAACAAAACGAGCCTTGTTTATATAGCAGATAATTGTGAGCTCTATATTACTATAATCTCTTCGACTGACTCTCAAATTTTGGTTGATCATTGATAATGCATTGTAAACAAAACAAAATAAATCAGAAAGATAAAATTTAACAAAAATCGTGTCCATGCCCCTTTAAAATACGAACAAATCAACACACATTTTTATATCTATATATGAAAAGGGAAAAAAAATATTTCATTTTGAAAACTTATAAAAAAAAAATATCTCTGCACTATCAATTTATAAATACTGCACTCTTTACTCTTGATCACATCAGTAATCAGTCAAATCAACTGCGTATGTGTGCATTCTTTACCTTAATCTGTCAAGTTATAGATGGAAGAGTCATTGCAATGATTTGTCGGACGACAGTTAAGATTGATCCAAACATTTCATATACTCAGGAGGTGGATAATCATTATTTATTTATAAGTAGTTTACTCCCACACCTTTTGACTTTATTCAGTGTAATTGTTGTCTGCATTTAAACAGGATAACTAATTAAACTCCATACTCAATAATTGCTGCAGCCAATACCGAATTATTCATTATTTGGTTATTTATCTTAATTTTACCTATGGCAAAGAAGAAACATTTCACACCTTTATTCTAAGATACATCAAATTTTATATAATTTAAATAGATCGCAAGATTTTGGCGTTTATAAGACTTAAGTGCAAACACATAACAATAATTAATATATTCATGCTTCCTTCAAGGTTGCCCTTACCCCGACTTCGTCTTATTCAGAGAGGCAGGTATATGTCTAAAGATGTTTACAACAACAGGTCTTACATTCTCATACGCAACTTCAGTCTGTGATCAAGAGGGCGGGGAACTGGTCTCCCTGGATACCAACCAAAAAATTGATGCTATAGCATATTATCTCATTTATACTTGTGAGTAAACCAGTGTTACACAGTATCATAGTGATATTTCAAATTGCAATTCAAATATTATTATACTGCGATTTAATGCTCTGACGTTGAACAAAATATATACATGTATATTCTCTGACCGTGTCCCACTAAACTATCTAAGGTTGAAAGTACATCCATCATAAGTTATGCATAAAAGTATTTTAAGAAGTAAAACAAAATGATTTCAATTTAGTTTTATATGTCAGCATAACATTGCCAATTATTAAATTGATTGTTTTACAGATGGGTTTGACTCTAAGGCAGCTATTGGACTTCACAGATCATTGGGTTCATGGAAATGGCAAAATGGAGAGCCTCTGTCGATCACACATCCCCTAGTATCCAACGCTATTAATAATGTTGATCTGACGGTGTATCCCTGTAATTTTGATTATTGTGGTATATTTAAAGCCGTTTCCTTTGCCGATTTTCGAATATTTGATAATTGTTGTAACAATCTTTTATCAACATTTGTTTGTTCTACAGTAATGTTAATGTAATCAAAGTCATTATATATATATATATATATATATATATATATATATATATATATAAAAGGATAACTTAATGATAAACGCGATGACTTCAATTTTTCTCATGTTAACTTTCCTTACTTATGTAGCAATATAACTTCATCACATGCATGTGGTGTTTTTGTCTCTTAGTTAACTCGATACAAAAGGGCATGCTCTTCGTAAGCACAGTTTCTAAGGCGAGGCAAGCTATTGACAAACAAGTTGATAAAACAGGACTATCAACAGTCTTTTTTGAAGTCATCTTTTCGTAAGTTCTATGGTCGATACAACGACCTTGTCAGCAAATACGATCTTTCATTGGGTCGCATGTTGACTGACGTCTTTCATACTAATTGATAGACCATAATTAATCGCCTACCGGTAACTGTCTACGGTCCGTGTTGCTCTGCTTTGAATTTGTATTTCGTTTTAAGAATTTTTGAGATGGTTGACAGTTTGTATTTTGTCATTTTTTATATATATGTATATGAGATAGGAGATATCACAATTCACATGAGGCAGACATGATGCAGAACTCTTTTGTTTTGGAAACCAAACAATTATTATTTTGACGTCACACTATATATTCTAGTTTGACTCTGGAAAATACGCTGGTTTATGCCTTTATGTTACTTAAATAATCAATCAAGCGAATTTGATAATGCTTATGTTCATTTGCCAATCTAAATACATAACTGAATGAACAAAATATATGATAGCGGTTAATCTGCTAATATAGTCACGGTAGTTTATCAATAAAACATTGTAACGGATGTCTATCAACAAAACATCGAAATTTGTTGCAAATAAATAAGAAACAGACAATACCCTACCAGTGTCCTCTGCAAATAATTGCAAATTTATTTATTATTTTATTGATTATTTTACAAAATTCTCGACTTTTAATGTTATATATTGTATAATTTTATAATCCACTGTACATCTTTGTCAATAAAAATATACTTATTATTGAAACGAAATAATGAGACCATCACCTAGCATCAAGGAAAAATCTTTTCTTTTCGTATGAGAAGATTAATATAATAATTTTATATTACTGCTGAGAATAGATATTGTATGACATACAAGAAGAGAAGAAACAATCGTCGTGATCCAACAGGTAAATTTTTAAAAGGGTGTATTACTGTATTATTCATAAAGCCATTAAAAAAACCTCTGCGACATCACTAAACTCATACATGACATATAGTCAGCGTTGTTTCACCAATTTGCGTATTGATTTCATGATAAACTAGCCGATTCAGACTTTGTGATATTTGAATGCCACAAATTTATAGTATTTCAGAAATAAGGTTTAAATTAAAAAATAAGAGTCATTATTATGATTAATCTTTATAAATATATATATGTATGCATCTCGTCCTCTTGATTATGACATTCTGAAAGAGGTCGGGTATTTTTTTGCTTGAGGCTTTGTAAGAAATCATAAAATTCGCTCCCACGAAAAAAAAGTTAGGGCAAGGAATACATGTCGTTTGTTGTAGCAAAATGAGAATTGTATTGGTGTATGAAGTACTGTAAGTACTACGTATTATAAACACTGTACTACTTTTATATAATTCATCAGTTTAGATGGTCAACATACAAGTTAACTGTTTCTATCAACCGGTATATTTTTTTTTATTATGACTTACAATAATTACTTTTAGAACTTCATAAAGAAATAAATTGATACCAAGTTTTCAGTCTTCAGAGTAAATGATTTTAATAGGACAAATTTATCTAAAATATTTCAACCACATCTGCATATGTATCGGACAGTCTGAAAGACAAACTTGTCAATACATGTACATTTAAACCGTGTAGGGCAAGTTCCAGTTCAGTTCAAAGACAGTTCATAACTACGAAGTTTGAGTCAATTTTCAACGTGTCGCCGTCATCAGAGTTTAGAAAAGTTTCATGCTTCATAAATTTAACGACTTTTCATTTAAATTTTGAACGTTGGAAATTACATCGAGTCAATATATAAAATGTCATTAAGCTTTACCACCGATGGTCCGTTGTAACGAAGAATTTTGAACCTGATTAAGAATTCTATTTTGAAAATTATGGTTTAGCAAACAGAAAATGCAATGTGCATAGCCTAACAATATTTATAGATGTATAGTCATAATAATATGGTTTAAAAAAAAAATCAAAACACCAAACCTAACTTATATTCACATTTTTTGTGATTATTCACATTCAATTGTGCTTACTATCTTTTTAAAAGTATGAACTTGTTGCTGTATAAAATTGACAAGTTATACGACATTTTTAGAAAGAGCTTGTCCTTTAGATATGTTAATATTTAGTGAATTGTTAATGAAGATATTATTGTCATTTAATAAAAAGCACAATCCTTAAAAAAAGAGAGAAATAATGGATCATAATATGTGTACAAGAAATCAATTCCACATTTTACTATTTTTGTCCTATTAATTTTTGTCTGTAAGTATTTCGTTCCCTAATTGAATAATAATTTGGGGTGGGAGGGGGGAGGTTGTTGATAGAAACTTGTGTGCGAAAAATGTATGGTGATCGAAAAAGAGAAAGTACTGCTTGTTTTTCGTAAACATTTATAGTTACTGCTTTTTGGACTGAATACTTTTCAAGCAGATTTTAAAGAATTTTCTATATATCTTCCTACGTAAAAATTTGACACCCACCCCCCATGTGGCCCGAACTTACCCCCATGGTCATGATTTAAAAAAAAATGAATATACACTACCTGAGGATGCTTCAACACAAGTTTAAGTTTTTCTGGCCAAATGGTTTTTGAGAAGAAGATTTTTAAAGATGTTTTCTATATATTCCTTTGTAAAAATTCGATCCCCCATTGTGGCCCCAACATACCCCCGGGGACCATGATTGAAACAAATTTGAATCTACACTATCTGAGGATGCTTCCACCCAAATTTAAGATTTTTTGGTCAAACAGTTTTTAAGACGAAGATTTTAGAGATTTTCTCTATATATTCCAATGTAAAAATTTTATCCCCCTATTGTGGCCCCACCCTGACCCCGGGGACCATGATTTGAATAAACTTGCTTCTACACAACTTGAGAATGCTTCAACACATTTTAAGCTTGTTTGGCTTCATAGTTTTTACGAAGAAGATTTTTAAAGATTTTCTCTATATATTCCTATGCAAACGTCCATCCCCCTCCCCATTGTGGCCCCATCCTACCCCCGGGAACCATGATTGGAACAACACAACACTACCTGAGAATGCGTCTATACAATTAACTGCTTTTCTGGCTTAATACTTTTTAAATAGAAGATTTTTGAAAAATACCAACAGATTTTTAATAATTCTAAATTATCTTCCCTTTAAAGAGAGTATGGTCCTTCATTTGAACAAATCGAATCCCCTTTACTCAGTGATGCTTTGCGCCAAGTTAGGTTGAAATCAGCTCGGTAGTTCTGGAGAAGAATGAAGATGAAAGAAGATGAAAATGTGAAAAGTTTACAACAACGACCACGCCAACACCAACGCCAACGACGACAGACAACGGACAAATTTTTATCAGAAAAGCTCACTTGAGCTTTCAGCTCAGGTGAGCTTAAAATACATGTATTGACTGATTCATTATGAAAACAATCCCCATGTGATGACTGAATACTTTTGTTATTTAAGTTAATGTGTTTTTTTTAATGAATTAATGAGGGATTTCTATGTTGTGTGATTTTTTTTTATTTGCTTTATCAAACGTGTCGAAAATGTGTACATATTTGCCAGGATTGCCGCGAATATGACAATTTCAACAAGTTGGACAAAGCAAACACAAAACCGCTCAATTATAGATATTCTATTTATTTCATACGATTTGATTTACATTTAAAAGCTTTTGAGACAGCCCTTTAATTGACACAAATTGGTTTTTTGCTAGCTTCATCGATGATGCAACGTTATATTTTGCGGTTATTGTGACCTTGTGCTATATATATATATATATATATATATATATATATATATATATATATATATATATATATATATATATATATATATATATATATCCAAAGTCTCTTTTTCAATGAATAATAAAAAACCAATATGTCTTTCAAGTTTTTGTCTCTCCTGAATGCCACTATAGGTGTGTTATGAAACGCAAGTTTTAGGCGGTCGGAATTTTCGAGAATTTTTTGACGTTTCTTTAGTATTTGATGAATATTTGGTAGTCCTCTGGAATAGTTTAACACAAACGGAACACGGTTACACTTTTTGTTATTTTTTCTGTAGTTCAATAAATCCGAGCGGTTGAGTTTATCAGGAGAGACAAAAACTTGAAAGACATATTGGTCCATAAGAAACATAATAACCTTTTTTTAAAAAAAACAACACTTATCCGAGCCGTGTGGTGCAAAAAAATGTGTTATGTGTAAATATATTACAGACAGATCACACAGACCGTCCGCTGCGTCGGACGGGATTTTTCTTTCTCGGGCTCGAATTCTTAAATATAAAGATGTAGCTGCCACGTTTTGATCCGGTGTTTAAACATTATCTAGTTTTTATATATTATTTAGTTTAGTTTAGTGCTAGTTTTGTAGATGTTTTTCTTCTTTCTTATGTAGTTTTTATTTTGTTGTCCTGAAGAAGGGACGGGTTGTCCCGAAAATTTGACAATATTTTACTTTATTGTTCGTGTCGTTGGTTATTCTTAGTGCTTTTTTATATCTCATCTTATAACCTTGTATCTTTTGATCCGACACTTTAGATAACGAGTGTTGTTGGTTTGCTAGTGCTTCTTATATATATATATATATAACTGCTTTAATGTAAAACTTCACTAAATTAGACCTTGAAATAATTTTTTTTATCTCTAAATATTTTTTAGAGCTTAATAAATGGAAATATTGATATTGTGAATGAATGGACTAGAATGAAGAGCATTTGTTAATGTTTTATAAACCAAATACTTATGCTTCCAAGTTAAAGATCGATTAAGAATGCTTATTGGTTTTGGAGACATGATTTAGCTAAGGAAGTTGTATTTGTATCTATATAGAAACACGACTAAAACATTATGTTTTAATCGTGTCGTCTAGATTACCTCCTAGAATGCTATGTAAAATGTTATTTGCAGGATATTTAATTACAAACATATGTTTAATTTAAATTTTGACAAAACACATTTTCATTATTAATCAAATTTGGTGGAGCTAGAAATTTTGATTTTAAAATATACATGAAAATCATTAAAAACTAGGTCACTGAAGCGTTGAAGGGAGTAGTTGTGTAGAAAATAGTTAGACCGGAAGTATTTTATAAAGCATCACCCGTTGGTAAAACAAAGTTTTATCACGTGGGTAGTATACACCACGCGGATGAGATAAATTGGAATATTAATCAGTTCAACAATTTAAGAAATTACATTTTCATAAAGCTTAGACGAACAACGTTTTATGATTCAAAACATTAACTAACCCTTTTTTAAACCAATGTGTTACATTTCAGATATCGTTTGGAAAGAAACGTGTGTATTCCTGAAATATTTTTACACACATCTTTGTCACATTATGTTTCTATATTCATTGATTTTTAAGAAAAATTGAAATTGATCCCCTTAGCAGTGGGAGTAACTTAATGTCATCTGATATTTACAAATTAAATTAAATTGAAATATGAAACATATGAATGTAATATCGACATGCAATATAATTTCATATAAAATACCAATAAGTTGTATCCAGTGTTAGTTTGTTACATCTTACAATTTACTAACAATGCAAAGAATTTGTATTTTCGTCGTTCTTAGTCTGTGTGTTGCGTACGGCGATGAATCATGTGACCGGAAGGAAATGGAAGACACAATTTGCAGTCTTTGTTCTCAGCGAAAAGGCATCCAGTCAGGTAAGAATTTACAGCTGCTGAAATTGATTTCTTTTTTTTTTCTTTTATAAAGTCATTCTTTACAAAAAAGATTTTTGATTTTGAAAAAAATGTGTTGAAAATCATTTACTTAACAATTCCTTAAGATTCTTCAATAAGAATACCTCAGAGATCTAGAAATCAGAGTTGGGGTCAATTACTTTGAAATGTAATTAATTACTTTCAAATTCATCAATAATTTTATCAATTACTTAAAATACAATAACATTGATTTTTTCAAATGTAATTAATTACTTTCAATAACTCTGAAAAATGTAATAAAATACATTTTAATTACTTTTAATAACTGAAGAATAAATACTTCTATAAACAGCATTGAGAAACACAAAACTTTTTTATGGTATTGTCTTTACAGGTTTCCGTTCAGTTTAGTCATTATTAATAGATTTTGCTTAAAAGCTTATATTTTAAAATAATATATAAACATTATAATGGGTATTTAATCCAGTGTCATTGGGTTCATGTTTGGCTCTGAACAAGATTTCTTTATATTTAATTTTTATTCAGTATATTTGTTTTGGGGTATGAGAAGGCTTATAGCCTGAACATATTAGACCTTTTCTAGAGTGGCGTGTTGTAAAAACACATCAAACATAATTAGACACTTAATTAGTGTATAAACACAAGCCCATTTAAAAACAGGTATGCAACCTAAACATTATTATTAAATTTCTGTCTGTCATTCTCCTGTTAACCTTATATACCTGTACATGCACTGTTTAAGACTTAAAGTTTATGAAGAACTGAACTGAATATGACACCAACTTTAAACTTCAAAAAAAGTAATTGAAATGTAATTGAAAAGTAATTGAAAAAACATTCTATTTTTGGAAATGTATTTAAATACATTCAATTACTTGTAATTGAAGGGAGACTCAATTACAAATTACTTCCAATTACTTTGAAAAATGTAATAAATTACACTCGATTACAAAAACTTCTATCAATTACCCCATCCCTGCTAGAAATACTTACTATTTTTAAAAAATCAAATGATGTTAAAAACTTGTTTTATATGAATTAAATTTTATTTTTCTTCCATTCCAGGTCATCAAATTGCCTTTTTTTCTTACATGTCAAAAAATATTGCAATAAACACCATCTCCAAACATAAGACTCTGGTCTATGATAGGGTTGAAACCAACGCAGGAAAAGGATATGACGCAAGATCCGGTCAATTCACAGCTCCAGAAAGTGGGCTCTACGTTTTTCATACAAGCACGACTGCACATGATAAATCTCACAGCACAATAGAAGTTGTTAAAAATGGTCAGGTGAAAGATATGAGTTGGGCCGACGCTATGGAGCATATCGACAGGGCAGTCGCTTCTACAATGACCATTCTAAGTCTGACGAAAGGGGATATCGTCTCTGTCAGGGTGGGCATAACATATGGAGGAAATCTTCTGGAGAGTGATCAGTATACCAGGATGAGTTTCTCCGGCTTCAAACTATCCTAAAGAGGGATCGTTAGGTTAACTTTCCAATGGAAAGATGAATCTACCTGTAATGTGTTTTCCCTTATTTCATAAATAAATAGAGTGAAATCAATAGGTCTTAATTATTTGTTAGGAAATTGTGGATCAAATATAAAGAGACCATGTATAATTATGAATAAATTATACATAGAATCTATGCAGATAATGTTTTTCATTGTTTCGAATACTATACAGTAACATTTATTATTCACAATAAATTACAAAGTGGTTTACGTGGATTGCATTTTGTTTTATTTATTCTTGTAAAACACACATAACACTCACTGCTATTATAATCAATTGTTTTTTAAAAGAATAGAGCAGTTAGACGATAATTACAAAGACATACACTAGTGTGACTGAAAACGTAAAGTTGGCACAGTACAATATAAACTTACCTGTATATCCATTGGCCCAAAGATAACTCCTAAAACTATCATTTTCATCCATAGATCTTATTTTGTCAAGCAAATACGTTAATTTTTTTCTATATCAACTAGAAATGAAAATCCATTTTTCAAAACAAATGTAACAGAAGGTACAACGTAGTGCCAGAAGTAATCGCAGAAAAATGGAGGACATGATTTGAGATTTATGGCGCCTGCAATATAAAAGTCACATTGAAAAAGTCACATAATCATTTTGTTAGACGTCCTTTGAGTCAAATACATTTTATCATGCGTCTTGGGATATATTTAAACAATTTTCTAAGGTATTCTAAGATGATCTCTCGACATGTCAAAATAATTTCAGTCAGCTGATTCGAGGAAGTGAATTCTCCGGCATGATTTTGGTGGTTTGTCGTGGTCATTATATAACTTTTCCCAAGAAAACGAGTGTTATATAAAGATATGGGAAAAAATTCAAATTTTTAAATTAAAACATATGGAAGTTTTTCTATTGAATAATGTTTTATAGCTAAACAATGTTTTTTAGATTAATAATTTACTATAACATTTGTCTTTGGACTCTGAGTATCATCAGCGTGATTATATTCCTCTTAAACACATGCCATGACCACTGGCGCGTTGTCATTTTTTTAAAAAAAGCGTAGTTGTTTGTAGAGACGGGTCGGGATAAATATATAACTCTATCGGCATTATTGTTACCTTGAACCAAGCATAAAGTCCCTGGACCATACAAATAGCACGTCAAATTCACAAAAATGAGCTAAACATAGTTTCACAGTCGACAAACTAGGTTTATCGGTTGTAAACTATAGTGTACGGACAGAAACTAAAGTTCACAACGATAATCTATGTTTCACATCTGTAAACCAGAGTTAATGCAATCATTTATGTTTCAGGAGTGTAAAATTATTAATAACACTAAAAAACAACCATCTGTGATTGCAAAAAAATTTTATCTGATTAACATAGTTTCACGATTATGAAATTCACAGACAGATAAACTTAGATACGCATTCGTTACATAAAGTTTACAGCCGTAACATATCGTTTTAAAGATGAGAACTATAGATAACAAATCGTTAAATATTACTTTTGATCGCTAACTACAATTAACAGTTAACTTAAGCTAATGGTTCATAAACTATTATCAGTCGATAAGAACTTTTTATCATTGCCTAAATTATTTTTTCATTACGATGTTTGGTGTATTTAATCAAAGGTCAGTCAGTTTGAGTACAAAGAAAAAGTAGTGACCTAGATTATTCATAAACTACTTTGACCTTCTGACCCAGGCTGATGTTATGCAGGAATATATTTTATATAAGGAAAACCATTTGCAAGTGTAAATATCTAAACATATGAACTATTAAGTATCTTGGTTAATTTTTGATATAAATTACTTCAACCTTTTCATAAAAAAGCGGTTGCATTACGACAGATTTCATTTCTGATATTCTATTTTCGAAAATGGGTTCACACTCTCACAGTTAAATATTTTGATATTAAGTGTTTTTACCGTCATTCGCTCCGAAGGAGAGGGGGTATACAGTTTTACCATTGTGTGTCTGTCTGTCCGTCTGTCCGTCCGTAACAAAAATTTCTGTCGCATTTATCTCAGCAACTATTTATCGCAGATGCTTGAAAACACAGTGTTTGTTAAGGCATGCCATATCATGGGATATATTTTTGTACAAATCGGACGTCAACTACCTGTTAAATGACGACTTTGCATATTTTTAACCAAAATTTTTCAAACAAATTTTCGTCAAAAATTTCTCAGCAACTTTTCATTGCAGATGCCTGAAATTTTTACACAGTATTTGTATAGGCATGCCATATTGTGGGATATATTTTTGTACCCATCAAACGTCAACTTCCTGTAAAATGCCGACTTTGTTTACTTTTAGCAAACATTTTCAAACAAATTTTTGTCAAAGAATTCTCAGCAACTGTTTATTGCAGATGCTTGAATTTTTACACAGTATTTGTATAGGCGTGTCATATCGTGGGATATATTTTTGTACCAATCAAACGTCAACTTCCTGTTAAATGCCGACTTTGTTTATTTTTAGCAAAAATTTTCAAAGAAATATTCCTCAAAGATTTCTCAGCAGCTATTTTTCGCAGATGCTTGAAATTTTAACACACTATTTGTTTTGGCATGCCATATTGTGGGATATATTTTTGTACCAATCAAACGTCAACTTCCTGTAAAATGCCGACTTTGTTTATTTTTAGCAAACATTTTCAAACAAATTTTTGTCAAAGAATTCTCAGCAGCTATTTATCGCTGATGCTTGAAATGTTTACACAGTGTTTGTTAAGGCATGCCATATTGTGGGATATATTTTTGTACCAATCAGACATCAACTTCCTGTTAAATGACGACTTTGTTTATTTTTAGCAAAAATTTTCAAAGAAATATTCCTCAAAGATTTCTCAGCAGCTATTAATCGTAGATGCTTGAAATTTAAACACACTATTTGTTTAGGCATGCCATATTGTGGGATATATTTCTGTACCAATCGGATGCCAGCTTTCTGTTAATGTCGACTTTGCTTATTTTGCATATTCACATCAGCGCGGGGGTATCACTAGTGAGCATTGGCTCACAGATATCTTGATATTTTAAAATCAACGATATGTAATTTTGCATGCATGGCAGGTAAATTCCTATAAGTATTTGAATTACGCAAATTTTTTATAATATGAATTCTCCTACAGTAAATTCGTGAAAATCCAATATCAATCATTTTGTGAAATATTCAAAGAATTAGTCCATCAAACTGTGTATCAGTAATGAAAATAGTAGTGAGAAATTGTATGGATCCAAGCAAAATTGAACTCTAGTCTCGTTCAACCAGACTCTCAGGTGTATCCGTTAATCTCCGACAAGCAAGAAAGACTCTCTGCTCGTCGGAGATTTACGGAGACAGCCGTGCGTCTGGTTGAACGAGATAATATTGAACTCTGGCGTAGGAATACATAAAAGGTACGACTTCAAAAATATCTAAATTGTTCGTACCATTTAAAATCTGACTATTTACAAGGTATCTATAAATTAGTTTCCTTGTAAAACAATGCTTAAGAACTCATTACATCGAATTTATTGATTAGAACTAAATGTTGTCAGCGGTGTTGATTTGTGCTTAGGTCCAAACACTGTTTCACTTTCGGTTTGCCTGAGTAACTGCATAAAAGAGTTGATTAAAATCAATTCCCCCCAAAAAACTAAATAAAAATTCCATAGATAAAGTTAACTGTCGTGAAATTAAAATGTGTATAAAATATTTTAAGAAATGTTTCTTTGCATTGTCGGCAATATATAGGGGAAAAAACCTATCATGCAGGTAATAATTGGCATTTTTTATTTCAAGCAATTATGACGGGATATGAGTATGACGTCCCGAATGTCGGTTCAATACAGACTCACTTTGTGAAGTTGGTTGATAAAAATTTTCTGGAGAGCTTTACAGCCACTTGTGAACTAGCTGCAGGACTGTAGCTCCCGGTCTGAAAAAATTCGGATGGACGACCTGGGAGAAACAGTGCCTCCGATAGTAAAAACTTCAATTTACGGCGCACAAAAATATGCGCTGGTTTTTTTTAGGGTCTTCCGTCTTCAGCGGAAGACCCTTCTATTATTCTATTGTTTCTTTTTCACTTTTCTTATTATTCTTATTCTTTTTTTTTCTTCTTACCGATTTTGTGCAGGCGATTTCTCGAAGATGGCTTGCCTGATTTCAGTCAAATTTTTAGAGATGATGTCTTGTCATCTGAAGTTTGTACCGCCGAAACAGTTTTTTAAAATTCACTTCCGGTCGGAAGTTATCGTCATAAAACGAGTTTTTTAAAGTCAAATTTGTCTGCGACGTTTTTCATAAACAAGTAAAGATAAAAAGCTGAAATTTTCAGAGATGATAGATTTACCGTTGTTCTGGTGCAACACACTCAAGAAAATTTCCGCCGTCACTTCCGGTTGTCACCGGAAGGGAATTTGAAAAATTGAATTTTTCGACTTTTTTATTTATTGATATTATTTTTTGAAATTTTTACACCTTATAGTGACCCTTTTACTGATTCAGAATATGTAATTTGTTTTAAAATCGATCAAGGCATTCTCGAGAAATTAAGCGTCAAAGTTCTGAAGCGAGAGTCCGAGTAGCTCAGTCGATAGAGTCGTGGACATGGCCCAGGCGACCCGGGTTCAAGCCTCGAGTGCCGCAAATTTTTTTTCTCTTTTTTTCGCTTAGATCTATGATTTTATCTTTGAATTGATAAGTTTAATCTCATCTATTCAAAAATTGGACGGAAGACCCACTCGTTGCTCGCAACGAGATCGAATCTAGTTTTATTATTATTATTGAAGATTGTGTTATTATTTATCTTTCACTTGCACAAAAAATGTATAAATACATGTAAAGTAACATAAATTTTTCCGCGAAAAATTACCAAATCTTTGCAGGTCGTTTATGCTAACTTATTCAGAAAAATAACAAGAGTAAAGCTGTCAATGAGACAGCAAACCGGGTGGGTTTCTTTTATGTGAACAGTATCCATAATCCATTTGTTAATCCTGAATAAATAAATACTACCTATCCAAAGATATGGGATACGCTATGTGCAATGTTTTTGCCCAAAAATGACTAAGTTCAACAGCTGATATGTTTGCATACATTATCAGAAATCAAAATCCTAGCAATTTGCAAACCTCTGATATATGTATTTAATTGATCTGCAGAAGAACAACTTTCTATCTTGAAAACTGTTGGAGGAGTTATCGGTACAATAAGGGTACCTTTTTGGCAGCCACTCGCCCGCCCGCCATTTTTACTATTTCAATAATCGAAAACCCGGTTAAAAATTCTCTCTCAAAACTCTTAGAACTCAGAAGCAATGGAGTTACATAGGACCTCACGGCGGTCATCGAACCCCATGCCGTTCAAAATATATTTACCCCCTTGGAAAATTTCTTGATCCGTCTCATTTTTAGAAAAGAGTACGCATTAACTTATATTCCTACGAAAGCCGAGATGGATCATTCGAGATTCGAGATTCGAAATACGAGATTCGAAATACGAGATTCGAGATTCGAAATTCGAGATTCAATATCTAAATTAACCAATCAAATCAAGGATCTGAAAATATGTATCCTAGCGACATCAAAATGTTCTAAATAAAATCATACGTACATGCTCTTATATACAAATAAATGCTATGTTCACTTCTCCCTACCTAACTAAATAATTAGTTGTATTTACTTTTACACAGAATATCTAAGTAGACTAGTAATAATGCAGTGTGCTTCGCGGATCTAAGTGATTTTGTTTGCCCTGGTGCATTTCCACCTGACGCGTTTGAACCCTAAGGTATTTCACCACCAGTAATAGTTTAAAACCCGGGTTTATTCACCCCTTTTGTGTAAAAATGCGGTTATGGTAGAGAACTTCATAAGCGTAGCTAATTTTTTCTGTAGGGGGTCCTAGGCCAATTTTAAAAAAATTTACTATGTAAATTTAATAAGCTCCAATTTTCCCGAGGAGGGGGTCCAGATCCCCTGACCCCCTCCTTTCTAGATCCCCGCATGAAGATTAGTACATGTATCTAAATAATCTAAATATAAATAATCTGTCCTGTTTCACTAATAAATATAAGCATTACTTATCGTTTTTATGTATGCATACAGTGATACACAAGTACTATGATTATAAACAAATCATTGAGATATTATCACATCATACGGAATTATTAATAAATACAATTTTTGTTTCCTTTTCCTCAGTAAACAACTTATTATGAGTCTTACTTTTGGAATTGTTTTCAATATAGAAGGATACCTACTCTCTACAATTAAAGGTAGGGATGATAGGGTGCCAATTTGTTCACATTGCCGATTTCTTGTGCAGAGAACAGTAAAACCCTTTATTTGATTGTGCATGAATATTTCAAAATTAATTGTTGTACATATATTTTGTTATAATTCATTCATTGATATATCAACAAGAAAGAATAAAAGCATATGTTTCACAGCCAAGTTAAGTTTCTCTGTAGTTTCCTACCCCCCCCCCCCCCCCCCGCACCAAAATTGACAATAATTACATATAAGTCATACAAATGTTTACTTTTCTTGTAAGTAACTCTCTAAAGATGTAAATAAGCACTGCAAACAAAGATGTGTGTATTTAATATACTACTACATTACACTTAGCCAGATAAAATGTAATCAGGATGAAGCTACAGGGGGTGAGTGGTGCAAATTTACCAATTTGTCGCCATACACACAGAACACCAAATAAAAAAACTGTGAGTGGTGTGTGGAATGCATAAAAGATGGCGGCAAATTATCTCAAATAATCATTGCAAAAACCCACAAATAGGCTGTTATTTGTTACATATCCTGCAAAAACATTGATAAAAAATGTTATCGTCCCTTAACATAGCCGATTAAGTTAATGTGTACATATGGTCAACGTACATGTAATTCTAATATACAAGAAGGCGGACGTATCAGGCAGGGATCCAGAAAATTAAATTTCAAAAATGATCGGTTGAATTAAATTTAATGCTTTGAAAATTGTTTTAAACTATCGCACGGGTCAAAATGCGTGATAGAAGCTATGTACAGTGTAATTGGAAACTTTCATTTTATATCAATATGTAGTATTACCTATTATAACAAATGAGAGTATAGCACAACTGCCACAAGCAATACATGTCCTTTACCGGCACCACCTCCCTCCCCATAAAAAAATGAAACAATTGTCGTTTTATTTGCTAAAATGTGTGTGGTTCAAGATTTTTCGAAAGGATATACCCGATTAGAATTGAAAAAAAGAGTCGTACGTTTAAAACTAATTTTGTCAAAACTTTTAGATTCATTTGGTTATATTTTGGTCCATTTGGGTAAATATATGCACCAGCGCAGCTCTAATTTATATATAATCAGGCCATAAATTCAAAATATTTTCAAAAATTAATAGCTTTAAATCCAGTGGATGAAAGAAAAGGAAAGCAAGTCGAACTCGATGAGAGCTAATACCTGTGTTGAATGAATGGTACAGTAGGATATGCGCAAAAAAGTCCCGTCTACTCTTTCCTACCCTATAATCATTGGAATATTAAATCCGATTATAAGAGTCAAATTAAAAATCAAGTACGGATATGTACCTGTTTATCAAAAGTAAAACTACTCATAATTTATCTACAGTGCATCGTTATGGAGCTACACAGAAAAATTTATATTAATTTGCCGAGCCAAATAAAAAAAACCTGGAAAACGAAGAGAAAACAAAGTGGGGACAGAATAACTGACAAATTAATTAGGACTATATAGCCGCCCCTCCTCTTGAAATGTGTATACTGAAAACAGATTATTGGCGTATAACATGCGCACACAATTTAAAGAAAATTTCATGTTTTTTTTATCATTTTCGCTAGCTAATGTAAGACATCACAAATACCCCAAGCCCCCTCACGGAAAAGGAAATGCTAGGTGATGAGAGAGAGAGAGAGAGAGAGAGAGAGAGAGAGAGAGAGAGAGAGTCGATGTAAATCACAGGTGCGCTAACACCGTTAAAATTAAAGCTTGCTAGTTCGTCTGCCCTACCCTAGCTACCTCCTCTCTTTTCTCGTTTTAGAGGCTTAATTATTGTCTATATATGCTTGTAACAAATCAAATCAATTTCAACAATTTCAAATTCTAAATCAAAAATTTGACACTACAAAACTCTCTGTCTGTCTGTCTCTCTCTCTGTCTGTCTGTCTGTCTGTCTGTCTGTCTGTCTGTCTGTCTGTCTCTCTCTCTCTCTCTCTCTCTCTCTCTCTCTCTCTCTCTCTCTCTCTCTCTCTCTCTCATATCGACAATGGCATTGCCATACCCTACAATACACTATTCTCATCTGGATTTTTGTCTTTGATGTTGTAAATCATTATATCTTCTATGGTTTAAAACTTTATCATAACCTATATTTTGACATGTCGATTATTTTTTTGGGTTTCGTTTCATAGCTAAAACATTTAGATTAAACAGATCTTTCTTCGCGAGCCGATTTTTACACAGTTGGGACGAATACACTTCGGGTTAAAAGTGTTCGGGGGGAAATACATACAGGGCAAACAAAACCACTTAGATTCGCAAAGCCAACAGTGTGATTTAATTGTTTATACTGTGTGGGGTTAATTCATCAATGTTAATTTAACCATTTTATAACCACTATATAAGAGCTATTAATTAAGACATTTATTTGTAGGAAAGAGCATGTACGAATGATCTTTATTTAGAACAGTTTGATGTTGCTAGGATACAGGTTTCAGATCCATGATTTGATTGGTTAATTTAGATATTGAATCTCGAATTTCGAATCTCGAATCTCGTATTTCGAATCTCGTATTTCGAATCTCGAATCTCGAATGATCTTTCTCGGCTTTCGTATATTCCAGTTTAAATTACATGTCAATTTTTTTTTTAGAGAAATAATATATTAGGCATTTCCTTTTATAATACCTTGAGAATTATATTACGGAAATTAGCGCATTCGTCACATCGGCAACGATTTTTTTAACGAGGCCGAGTACAGAACGAGTACGCACGCTTTCGCGCAGCGTTTCATTTGTATTGTGACGTCATCTTTTTGCTTTGTTGACGCCATGGCGTGATAGTTTCAACTGCAGATATTCAGCGAAATTTGTTGAAAATAGCTCGTTTGATGTGTAAAATTGATATTATATTGTGGAATAAACATTAATGTCTCGAAGTATAAGCTATATTTGGGCTCGGGTCGAAACGTGAAGAGGGTTCAGCAAGCCTAACCCTCTGTCACGTTTTCTTAACCCGCCTAAATATCGCTTAATTCATTTATTTCAAGACATTAACAAAATATTTTATATTAATTACCCTTAATATGTGATGTTATATATTTATTTATAACTTAAATATGTCGTAATGTTTTAATAAAGATCACAATTTCCGTCTTTGTCAAATAAAAAATAGCCATTATCTGACAAACTTGAAAATTGGGCGTACAAAAAATAACTTTGATAAGACCCCTGGAACAAACCAGGAGGTAAAAGGGTTTTTTTATTTGACAAATTGATGCCTTTTAGCAATAACTTTAATATGTAGAACAAAAAAAGAAATCCCTAGGGCAGAAGTTTAAAAAATGTGCAATTTTGGTACATTTCAAGCAAAATCCCATAGGGACCTATGTTAAAAATTAACAAACTTTGAGATGACCCCTTAAACCAACGGTGTGGTAAATGTCTTATTTTTTAATCTTAAAATAATAATTATATCACTAGAAATTCTTGTAAAAAATTTCATTCAAAAATCTAGGGCAGAAAAAATTAGACCCGGCCTCGTTAATACATGAATCTTTTCCTGTTTGGTCCATTTTCAATCATACCTCAATTTTTTTTCTAAAAATAGTACCGGTATTTTCGATAGAAAAGGTGCCGTTCATTAAAATCATATTGCAACAGTTTACCTGATTATTATGTTTATTTTTCGTCCATTCCGGCGATTACGGCATGCCTTTTCCCGCAGCAAGGCAGTTGCCATGTTAGGTCATGTCAAAATTCGACAAACTTGTAGACTTAACATTTGTCAATTGGTATCATGTCAGATGTGTTATTGCCGAACCTGGAGTTACAAATGCAGAAACTACGGATTGAAAGTGTGCAAAGTTGAAGGTTTAATTAACTAATGTAAAAAATAAAGTTGCAAAATGTGCATCATGCGAAGGAACTGAGTCAAATCTTACACGTGTTCATGCCCGAGTTTTATATAGGTTACACGATCAGAATTACAGATATTCATACTCAGGCTCACACAACAACACGATTACATATTCAGATTTACAAGTTTACATGTCTGGATTTTTGAACACGATTACCCTCCATACTAAACATGTTAGTTATTGCAACAGCAGAAAAAAAACCCTATTTTTCTATCGTCATATTTATTTCTAGAACTCATTTTATCCACCAATTAATGAGGATAAAGTTTAAAATCAATAAACGTCTAGATTCCATATTTCATTACAAGTACCAAGATTCTATAAAATAGACTATAAACACGAGGCACGATTTTTACTGCGAATCTGAAAGGGTCAAATAAAACCACGTGGTCTAAAATTAAAATGACAATAACATTCGCAGGGGTGATATAGTTAAAGTTTTCAAATAATATCGACTAGCGTAAAAGGGAATATCAATCAAGCTTTTAAAGTTTTAATTGCTGTTCAAATAAAATGAACGATTTTACTCATCCATTTGTGAGTGTCAAATTTGATCAACCCAATGCATGTAACATAAAAGTAAAACATTTGTAGATCTATTGTTTTTGAATATTTTATTCCAGGCAAAAACCAATACAGTTAAAATGCCAACTTTCTATCCATATCCCATTCTCTTTACTCATTTAGTCATTTGACTACATGTATATTAGACAAATTATCATCTTTTAGAAACATGTTATATTTTGATTTTGGAGTATGAATTTTATCCTCGATATGAACATATTTTATGCAAAACAATGTACATCATTTTTTGATTTTCTTACAAAATAGAAACCATAGAACACACAAGTAAGTTAGGAATATTAATGCAGCATCTGTCAAAGATCCGGATATCTACAGTAGAATAAACCCGTAAAACACCACAGTAGTTATCATAGCATGGGTGAACTTCTGAGTCGTAATCATTAATTTGGGTTTTGACATGGGTATGATTGAAAGATACTGGTTCACCATTGCTCCATGTCCAAATTGAGGATGTGCTGTGAAGTCCAATAGCTACAGGTGTTCCCGCATTGGGTCCAACTTTCATTGGCAAAAGAAAATACAAATTCTGTAAATGGTTATTCAATTGTTTCGATCTTAAGCGTGCTACAAAGCATAAGTTAATAAGTATATAAACAGTGGTATTTTTACGAAATGAGGCTCTCTTACTTTTTAATTAAAGCAAATGGAAATATCAGATTGCATGATGATGTTATCATTTACGTTGATATTTCCATTGTTTATTCTGATATGCATAGACAATTAAGGTTCTTTTATAGAAGTGGTCATTCATAGAGAGATATAAAATAAACAGTATAGTCATCAAGTGTAAATTCTGAATTCAGAATTGATTGCCATATTTAATGTTTAAAATGAATATACCGGTATACCCATTTGTTTGTACTCACAATAATAAGAGAGATAATATGCCACAGCATCAATTTTTAGGTTGGTATCAAGTTAAATTAACTCCCCACCCTCTTGCTGACAAACTGCAGATGCGTCCGTATATAAATTTGTTGTTGATGTAAAAATCTTCACACATACACCAGCTTCTCCGACATAAACGAAGTCAGAGTTCGGACACCCTAAAAGTAAGTAAACTTAAGTTTACTGCATTTGTTAACGTTTAATGATATCCTTTTATAGACACCAACAAAGTAACACAAAAGTGGATAATATTTGATAGCAATTAGGTGTTGACAAACAACCCGTAATTTTATCAACAAATACCGGTATATACGGTTATGCTTTTTCAACACAACTGTATCCATATTTCTATCTAAAATAATGAACATTTTGGAAATCATAAAGCCGTGAAATATTTAGCATGCAAATAGCTTTTTATAATTAAATATTCAAAATTGAAAACAAAAATTAGAATTATTTGATAGTTCTAGTAAACATGAACTTTTTTATATGAAAAATTCAATAAAAGGCAAAATTTAATGCTAAATATAGTTGAATAATAGCGTTTAAAAGCATACCTATCATTTCATATACTGCAACTCCATTATTATGAGAGACAGATGTGTTTTCCAGCAATGGGTACATATAAAGGGAACACCATTTGTCTTCAGATTTGTAAAAGTAAATTTGGCATGCACATTCTTCTCGGCAATGACTTGCACATCTTACGAGAGACAATTCCTTTTTCAAAACATGTAGATCGGAAGTCGGTAGCACATTGCTCCTTACATCGTTTTTCATGTAGTGACCATTTTGAAGATTAGCCAAAATAACTTTTTAAATTAATTTTGTAAATTAGATACATGTACAAATATATGATAAATAACATCAAAAATTAAACAATGAAATTAGATGAGTTTGCATATATTTGTAGGAAAATAATGCAACAAAAACTGTTAAATCCACTTACCTCTATTACAAATTGACAACAGAGCTAGCACATGTATGGACATTTCTTAAAACTGCAACATATATTTCAAGTTCAACCTCTCTGTTGCAGAAACAGTTTTGCAAATAGCATCAATAACTTTCAACCTCTTCCTATAAATGGTATCCCTCAAATGTTATCTAAGTGCATGTCTTCAAACACATGCATCAACTCCCTTTTTTGAAAAAAGCTTTTAAATAAAATCTATATGGTTCGATAAAAGGTTGCAATTAAGGTTTTACAAGTAAAACAAGTAAATTGATGTAAATACTTCCAGTAAATAGATAGACCACTATGTTTTATAGAATTTAAAAGCAAATCTCTTTTTATTTTCGATAACAACATAGATGACGAATTTACCTATGCTTGTGACACAACTGTGCAAGGTATGTGGTTTGGCAGAAAATAGAATATGACAGTCATTTTTGCTCTACATTCCATTCATTTAACATACTTTTTGCAGTTTCAGACCACAAGGATTGTTTTAAACAAATTATGTAATCAATTACGTCATTAGAATTTATGAATTATTTAGTCATCATTATTTTGGTTGATAGATAATTTTGAGAAGACAGGTTAATATCATAAAAAGTGATTATTTAAGCAATGAATGCTATTTTTTTGATGTCGGTCCTTTAACACACAATGTGGTGCAGACAAATTGAATACCGCGGGTTAGCGCGATATGTTTGAAACATACATGGAACAGCCATAAAACCTATTTAGTTCCCTTCCGCGACTAAACATATAGTGCCAGGAACTTTCTCGAAAAGAAACCTTTTTATCGATGAATAGATTTTATTTAACGATTATTTTCCATTAATTCATATTGCATTGGTTATGTAAGATTGAATATTTGATTTCATTGTACAATAATAAATATACTCAAAACATTTGATACTTGAATTTGTGGTCATGGCGCATAATTAGGCAATGTATTCACAGGAAATTGAACGTCACAGATTTCCAATGCATTCGTAAGGGGAAATACACACTGGATGTAAATATAACATAATCACATTCTGTTTCTAGTTTTACTTTATACAGATGGGGGACGCAGGTGGGAAAGTTGATTTTATTTTCTTTATAATTCACTCTTGGTCTACCCACACTTTATGAACTGAAGTTTCAGTTTATCATTTTCGAGTATATGTTTGCGCCGGGTACCCCGACCATTAACTTGTTTGTTCACCGCTCTAAAAAAATATCAAATGTTTTGCAGTTATATTTATTTCCTATATTTCCTGATGGGCTTTCAATAATTTTCATGAAGCTTTGATATTCTTTTCAGCAGATGTGAATTTGATAATAAATTCCAAGTTATTTTATAATAAATGCAGATCTGGAACAAGAAATGAGCCAAACTATATGTCAAATTAAAGTTGAGCAAGTGTTAATTTCTCTCTTGCAAAATGCAACATATGGATATTAACCATTGTGTTTGTATTGTCGACATCATCACACACCGACTTCATTTCTTTGATATTTGATCGTTTTAAGCATTGAATACTTATTTTTGTATGTCGTCGGTCCTATAACTCACCAAGCGATGCAGACAAATTGAATATCGCACGTTAGCGGTGCTGACAAATTGAATACCACGCATTAGCACGGTATGATAATTTGTCTACACCGCTTGGTGTGTTATAGGACCGACGACATCCAAAAATAAACATTGAATGCTTATTGTCCCCGTCGACTGTAGGCGACGGCAATTGTTTCCCTCGACTATGCCTCGTGAATTGCTGTTTTGGGGGACTTGCTATCGTCCTCATAGCCAGTGAATAGGTATATCATATATCATCGACATCATAACATTCCAATTTTAGTAAACCTCGCAATTATCAAAATTACATATTAAAACAACTCTGATGATAGTATATGGTTACCCTGGTTCATCTGTGGGAAAAAACGTTAAAACCGAGACCATCGAAGACACATGTAAACTAAATACAATTGTCTGAGCTATAGAGAAACAAGATATCAAATCAAAAAAACTAAGCTAACAGGGAAGCTTGGTAGTATTAAGTTTACTGTTTTACATGTGAAAACAGAAGCGGTATAAACAAAAACACATTTACAGATAAAGTTCAGAAAAGTTGGTTTAAACAGTAAAGAAAAGTCGTGAGAGAAATATGGAATATTCTGTCAATGTTAAAAAGAAGATGAATAACTTCAATGGCTTTTAATGTCATTTAAGATTAACAAAAGTTATACAACGATTAATTAATCAATGACAAAACTGTCTTAATTGTATGACTATAGGCCTCTCTACTGATAATTATCTTTTACTATTTAATTTAGTGTCTTTATTTACATAATACATCTGCACGAATATATATGCTCTTCAATTAAAAGGTATTATAACATTATCAAACATAATTATGTTGATTTGACTATTCAATGTAGAATTATCTGCCTTAAACTTGATTATTTGAGCGATTCTGTAGAACACACAAATGATCTTGGAATATTGTTACAACAGTTATCAAAGAGTTCAAGATCAACTGTAGATACAACGTATAAAACACCACAAAAACTATGACTGCACGGATCCATTGCTCCGTCATGATTATTGATCGAGCTCTTGACATGAGCATGGCTGACTGACATTGGTTCACCATTGCTCCAAGTCCATCCCGGGGTACTGCGAAGTCCAATTGATACACTTCCAAAGGAGAATCCGACTCAATAAACAAAAGATAAAAGGATGTAAATCATTTATCAAATTTCATTTTATACAAATTTGCGAATCACTTCGCTCTGCAATTAACGTCAGTGGTAAATTCAGTATCAGCCTCTATTTTGTTTGTTGCATCAACAAGAAATAAACAAAACTGTATTAAAATTACTTATTATCATAAATCATTCTTTTAAAAGAGGATTTCTAATTGTAAAAACATTAACCCTTTTGACATTGACCCTATCTATAAATGTTTGAGTAATTCAATTATGTAGGTATAAAATGCGAGAATCTGCAAGATTCGTCCAATTTTATATAAAACTAGAGTATCAAATCAGCAGTAGGTTAATTTATTATCAAATGTACTCACAATAATGGGAGATGTAAAATGCCAAAGCATCAATCTTTTTGTTGGTATCCAGGGAGACCATTTCCCCGCCCTCTTGTTGACAAACTGCAGATGCATCCGTATATAAATCCGTTGTCGATGAAAAATACTTCAGACATATACCAGCCTCTCCGAAGTAGACAAAGTCAGAGTTCGGGCATCCTAAAAGAAATGATATGTACGCTGAATTATTTGTTTACAAGAACAAAAGCAGTAAAATACCCACTAAAGGCTCTTTTGTTACCTACCAAGAAGACATACATTTAATGTCGATTTGCATTCTAACAATACTAATATAATTTATGAAAATAAGTCGGTGATAAATATAAAATAACTCGCATTATAAACATTGTCGCAAAACAAGGTTTAAAAACTGGTATCTTTATAATTTCAACAAAATCTTCAGCATGCCTTTGTTGGTGTTTCCTTATTAAAACTAATAGAGTTAAATATAGCATTTTGGAAGCTTACCGATCGTTTCATATACGGCAACGCCTGTGTTGGTATATACGGGGGTGTTTTCCAGGAGAGGGTAATTATAAAGACTGCACTGCTTGTCATCGGATTTGTAAAAGAAGGTTTGACATGAAGTTGCTTCTCGACAGAGACTGGCACATTTTACACGAGTGAACCGTCCATTTAAGACATCCAGGTCAGACACCGGTAGTACATTGCTTCTTACACTGCTCTTTTTGTAGTATGCATTTCTAAGATCAGCCAAAACCCCTGTATGGTAATAGATATATGAAAAACATTCAGATGATTTTTCACGATAAAGCAATCTTATCCATCCTCTTCTACATCCGCTATTGTAAACACACGAACTATATTTGAGTAAATCATTCAGAAAATCATATATATAATGAGGATTTAAAGTTGATTTTTATCGGCAATGGCCCTTGGGACTTTTTCTCAACTTAAACATTCCTCAAATATTAGACAACTCTTGCGATAGTTGTAGGAAATAGAAACAACAATTATTCTTCGTCGCTTGTCTACAAACCCAAATTTTTATATAAAAATAAGCCCTAAATAAGGTTTAAAAACCGTTGAACAATTAACCTGACGAGTATAAACTTAAGTGATAGTGTGTCCATGTTTGTTAATTATTCAAATATTTAGAAAAAACAGCGATGAAAGCAAATAATCATAAAATTTGTCACTGAAATAAAGTTAACTTGTAGATAATTGATATAAATAATCGCATAATGAAAACTGTTTTGTAGAGACAATTGAATACCCTGGGGAGAAAATTTAAAATCATACGATAGTTGTTATATAAACTACAAACACGTAATTCGACACAAAATAATAAACATTAATAATGTCATTTTGCAAAACAAATGTACAAAACCTATATACAAACAGCTAATTGCATGTAAAAAAAAATTACTCCAACTGCAATACCCAAGTGAAATCCAGAATGAGTTTGTACAAATATGGGGATAGAAAGGACGAGTGCACTTCTTGGCCCCGGTAAAAAGTGAAAAAATAAAGATTCAAATTAAGCATATTTTCCCCCTAACATTATCTATTGATATCTATTTCATAAGAATTAACAAGTTTTAGCGCTGAATTTATTGTTAATAAAAAGCACGAAGCTTTAAAACATTGTAGGGGTCAGCAGACATTCGTGATTTTGTATAGTAAATCGAGGACGGGCATTCATTTCAAAGCCTTTGTTTACTGTCAGCCTAACCGAGTACAAACTTGTGGAAAAGACAAAATACGCATTATACATTAAGAAAACTCCTGTGAAAGTAAGAAGTTTGTACTACATTAGGCTGGTACCTAAAAAATGAAAAACATATGAAAATTTCAAGGTTTTTCCTATAGCAAGCGAAATCTATTACCTGCGTGACCCATGTTTGAACCCACGCATGGAATAAATTATTTCAAACAATCACGTGGATTCTATCCAGGTAACGTTTGTCAAATGTGCTCACTGTAAAACACTGACACGTTTTAAATCGCTTTCCATCATCTTTGTATGGTCAGAAATGTTTGTTTGGTCACTATGGTAATATGCAACTTCAAAGCTTTATTCGATTTTTTTTCAGACGTAAAATAATGCATAAAGTATAATTCAGCAAACACGCCAGGTCGATCCACCAACAGAGCAATGTTGATTTAAATATCTCCTCCCTCTGATTAAAAATAGACACAATTCAAGTAGGTTCGGTTCGATTTTTCCGGATTTAGATTATTTATAGGTATTTGAAAATCCTCAATTTTTTAAATTGTATGCTAATTTTGGTAAATTTAAGCCTGCGTATAAATCGGAAGTATCCATCAGTGCTTAAATATTACGAGAAAAAAGCAATTTGTTGATATTTTCTACATAAAAACGGCACTGAAAAGGGGCCCATTCTCTATAGTTTAAGTGCACTTAGTTCTTTGTGTTTATGATGCTTTCAACGTATGTTTTTGGACAATCAATAATTCGTCTTATCAATGATTACAATACAAAGTACTTCATAGAATTCTTTCTGTGGATTACTATTTGAAAAAATTAATGTTGTATCTTCTAATTGCTGTCCGTTTTTGAACGTGAAGATGACACTATCCAACATGTTTTGTCAGCTGTGAAAAAAATCAACAATTTGGAGCAACCTAAGAATGCATAATTACCAATCAACTTCTCCAAGAATTGGTTTCAATGTTATTAAGATTTTGTTGGGTGAATTCCCATTGTCAAAAGACAATAAAGTTGTAAACTTTATTATTTTGTATTTAATGCAATATTTATTTATGTCTAAAAAAAGATATACTGCCTAGTCTTCCAGGGCTTTTATTTTATATATGTAACAAATAAAAAGTTGAAAAATAGATTTTATGTCAAAAATTTTAAATGCAAAATTGTACCAACAACTGGCATGAACTGAAACATATTTTTGAAACATTTTAGTGATTTTTCTTTGTTTATCATTATTACAATTTTTTCCTTTTGTCTTTTGATTTTCCTGTTGTCATTATTAACCAAGCGCCCACTGCCAATTTGGGTAAATGTAAACATAAAAATGTTAGTGAATGAACAAAATTGGTTTTGAATCATATTATTGAAATATTTGTATCCATAAAAAAATATATATAATTTTGTAGCAAAATCATAACCACTTACCGTTATAACAGATTGCCAACAATGCTACCACAATAATGGGCATATTACATAACTGTAATATATATGCCATGTCTCTCCATTAAATAAATGAAACCATCAATGAATGAAACAGTATCTATCCGCCATCACATTGAAATCGTCCCGAGGACTTTGGTTGAAAGAGTTTAATACCAATACAATGTATGTCCATCGAAGAGAGAGATGAAAACAAACACAAAACAAAATCCATAAGCTTTGTTGCATATGAATGGAAGCTATTACTGAGTTAAAATGATACCATTAAATTGATAAGTAAATTAGTTGTCGAGCATTCGTCCCATTTCAAAATTGTTCCTTTTGATTTTGATTCATTACTTAAGATCGATATTCATTGTATTTATTGCTGTTTTCTGGCTTTCAAACACCCTTTCCCCCAAATAGTATGACCAATTTAATTAATACGACAGTCTATGTACTCAGCGAAACAAAAGTTCTAAAGGGTGTTCGTGGCAGTCGCAAAAACGGTGTTAACATACTTTGTCCATAAAATTTCATTTCCAAAGTTTTGAAATTTGAACTAATTCCGATATTCATTATTTAAAGTCATATTTTATGTGAATTTTGACAGAAAGGCTTTAGTACTAATATTGTATAAAGGAATTTCATATAAAAGTTAGTGCACTTGATTGTGCAATGATAGCCAACATCTCGATAGGACTGCTGCTAGGAATGCAGTTTTTAAATGAATTATATCATAATACTTATACTTAATTTTCAAGTACGTTTGAATTAAGTTAACTAATTATAAATAATAAAAACATCTATTTTTTTATATTCAATGTTATCAAAGTGGCTTATTACATTGTATATGTCGAAATTAAAATGTGTACATCAATTTCTTTTCCAAATACAAAACATTGATCTATGATCCAGTAGAAACCAATGCTGGAATCGGCTATGACGTGAAGTCTCACACATTCATGGATCCAGAGAGAGAACTTAACCTACTTAATACAAGCACGACTGCTTATGACAGATCTCACAGTAGCATTCCGGGGAAAATATCTTGAGAGTAATTCACACACCAAAACGTGTTTCTCTGGATTAAAACTGTCATAGAAAGGATATACTACATGTAACATTCATATTTTTGTTCAGATGTATTATGGTCTACACAGTGCACTACAATGCTTCTCATTCGAAACAATTAAAATATGAAATATGTTTAAAGAGTTTTTGATATTGATAATAAACTTATCATGCAGTAGATATTGTTTTGTGAATGAAAGCTTTTTTGTATCGTGATTATGCCCTTTAAATGTACATTTATCTTTCAAATCTTTACAAGAAGTAAAGGACACAAGGCCGTCGATGCATATGATTAATGTCCATCAGTATATACAAGAAACCTTACAAAAAGGAAGTTGTAGATGTGCTAGCGAGAATTTATGAAATTCACTGTTCATTGCATACTGTTCATGGCTGAATCAATTTAAGAAAGAAATATTGCTATTAACACTAAACACTATTATTTTGGCCGATTTTATAATTTAAATTAAATGCTTTTTTTATTTAAACGAATCAATTGAAATATTAATCATTTCGAATTTTTTTTAAAAATCACCTTTTAGAATATTTAGAAAAACAGCGTTTTATAATTAAAAACATTTACTTATTATTTGTAAATAATGTGCAATATTTCAGAAATGTTTTGAAAACAAACTTTTACGGTCCCTAATAATTTTTTACACACATCTTTGTCACATGACTTAGTTTCTGTATTCATCGATTTTCAAGGAAATTTCAAATCAACCCTCTTAGCAGTAGGGGTAGCTTGATGTAAGTTGATATTTACAAAATAAATTAAATTGAAATATGAAACATATTATAGCATGCAATTGTCTTACTCATATGAAATAGCAATAAGTTGCGGTCAGTAAAAAAAACTACGTGTTGCTATACTCTTACAATGCACATAATCTGTATTCTCGTCGTTCTTTGTCTGAATGTCTCTTATGGCCACGAATCGTGTGACCGGAAGGAAATGGAAGACACAATATGCAGTCTTTGTTCCCAACGAAAAGAAAGTCTTTCAGGTACGAATTTACAGGTGTTGGAATTTTTTGTCTTCATTTACAACTTCATTCTAAAGGATATGAATTGATCCTAAACTTTAAAAACCAAATGTGTTTAACTTTTAACATTCTTTCAAAACAAGAAGACTTTAAACTTAGAAATGGAGAGTTTTTAAAGGAGATTATATGATTATTGAAAATGTGTTTTGATTGGTTTATCACAATGAATTAAATTTGTAATTTCCTACATTCCAGGACATCAAATTGCCTTTTATGCTTACATGTCAAAAAATGTCCCAATCAACACCATCTCCAAATATAAGACTCTGGTCTACGATAGGGTTGAAACTAACGCAGGAAACGGATATGACGTAAGATCTGGCAAATTCACAGCCCCAGAAAGCGGAATTTACGTATTTCATACAAGTACAGCTGCATATGACAAATCTTACAGTACTATAGAGGTGGTTAAAAATGGTGAGGTGAAAGACGTCACGTTCTCTGATGCTATGGATCATAATGATCGGGCTGCCGCTTCGTCAATGACCATTTTGAGTTTAACGAAAGGAGAAATTGTTTTTGTGAGGGTTGGCATAGCTTATGGAGGGAATAAACTGGAAAGTAATCAGTACAACAGGATGAGCTTTTCCGGATTTAAACTGACCTAAAGAAGGAACATGATGTGCATTTGCCTTTGAAAGGAAAATTAACTTGCCAGCTATATGTTAAATACGTTGGTCATTTATTCTTTAAATAAAATGATTGAAAAAAATATCTCAGTAATGTTCAGGAAACTGTGAAGCATAACTAGATTTAAATGTCTGTCATGCTTAATGGAAAAAAAGGATATAGGATATAAAAAGTATTAATATAACCTTTCTCGTATGTTTTAAAAACCTTTCATTATTCGTGTGTTACAAAAGGCTGAATTTAGACTTCCCTTGGTTTATTCATTTAGCTAGGTAAACACTGGTCTTGTATAAATTTTATGATAAATTATATCATCTTAAATAAACTAAAGCATTAGGATTATTAACACAAAGAAACATAACTTAGTGACTTAGATTTTCGATATGCTATTGTACAATGCAAAAATATATGTATACGAGGGTCAATCAAAAAATACGAAGACTTTTGTCATAGCTTTGTTACTTAACATTACTAAATTTGGTAGACATAATCTAGCAATAGTTTAAAACAATTTGCAAGAAAAAAAGTTAAGAAATTCCTTTATTTCTAAGAATTATTTAGAATCTAATCCTGCAAAAATGAGGTCACGGCGCACGGTAAAAATTTGTGGTATGTCAACAATTAACCATATAATGTTGAAAGTAATATCGCTATAAATTGGAATTAAAACCAAATAATATTGAAACCTCAAATGAAATTTTGTCTTGGTAGTCTATGTTCCAAATAATGGCGGGATATATTGTTTTGTCGAACAGATATTGGTTACTAAAGACAGATAGTCCTCTTTAGAATTGACTAAAAACATCGACGTCGCCGGACGTCACGGCGCAACGAGAGGTACAAACAAAATGGATTTAACCAAGGAAAAAGCCGACAAACGCTGTGAAAATGCTCAATTATATGCAAGTTTGTGTTTAACTGTAATTAATTTTGTGGGGGTGGTGGTAAGTTTATTTTGAATATAAAACAGTCCGAAAGAGAGTAGAATATCTGTAAATATTTGGTAAAAAAATAAGTAACGTCAATCGACGTTAAGGGTTATCCTTACTGTAAACTAAGAGATACACGGTTAGAAAATGAAAACTTTGAAGAACTAACTTATGATTCTGGAACAAATGTGTGCAAATAAGCTGTTAAGTGGTTCAGTGCCATTTTGAATAGTAAGGAGAAAGTTACAAGAGACTAAACGTGATATAAAGACGGGGTATATCTATAAACTGTGCGTGTTTAATCTTGACGTCATTTTTTGAACGTCACCGTGCGCCGTGGTGACAAAACATGTTGTTTTAAAAAAGGGGTAACAAAAATACCGTTTCATCAAATGAACTAAAACTTCGCATATCAATGACATAAGCGTTGGTGCACAGATTAATCTGTTAAGTATGACTTTCATGAAAAATATATAATGGACAGCCATATTGTCTTCGTATTTTTTGATTGACCCTCGTAATAAATCCAAAAATAAGTAATGAAGCATTTTTATAGGATCACATTCCTAAACATCATTACAATTTTATAGAACGTTAAATATACAGTCAGTTGGATAACCCATATAACTATATTACTTAATCTCAATGTTATAATAAAACATTTTTTATCAATTAATCTTTTTTGTTAAACAAAAACCTTAAATTCTATTTTTATGCAATATTTGGTAACACCTAAAGTTGAATTCCAATTTTAAACTAATGCCATTAAAGGCACGACGTCTAGCTAAACGTAATCGCGAAGAAAGCCGGACGTGATTTGAGATTAATCGCGCTTGGAAAATAAAAAAAAATGAAACGTTTTGTTAGTTGTTGTTCTTTGGTTGAAATACATTTTATTATGTGTCTTGAGACCTAAGAGGTATAATAATATGATATCTTGCCATGATGAAATAACTTCGAACAGCTGATCGGAGCTAGTAACTTAATGCTTGATTGTCGAGGTCATTACATAAATCTACATAAGCATATTAAATAAATGGATACTTTCTTACCAAGTATTGTTTTATAGCTAAGCAAATTGTTGCTGTTGTAAATTTAACATTTTGGTATTTAGCATCGAACTCTTTGCTGGCTACAACACACCTCGATAACTATATGAATTTATATTACTTTACAACTCAAGCCGTGTTCACTGGTGCGTTGTCATCTTGAAAATGCGACGTTGTTTGCAGGGAAATGTCGGGAAAAACATGTGATTGTCTAAGAGAATTAATTCTTTTACTTTCTAGGCATAAATGTTACATTGAACCTTGCATAAAGTTCCCGGACCATTCCATCTAATACTAGTACTTATTCATATCATTCAAAAAACTTTGAATTTTATCATTTAGTAAACTTAGAATTTTGAAATGGCACACTAGCACTCCAGACAGTACGGATGGTTATTTTGGTCTATTACAACCTGATGGTAATTACGAAATATGATAATTTTCAGATTTGTTTTACAAACTATCTTGTTTCTGTAAATGCCATGATAATAGTTTTTCCCCCTTATTTCTTTCTGTTTTTACAACCACGCGTTTTCACACTTCTCTCTTATAAATCTAGTAATTATCTTAAATTCGTTAAGGATTAGCACGTTCACATATCTGCAATACACACTTTAAAAATTGATCGGCATGTACATTAAAGAATTTCAAAGATCCCAATGACTTCGTGACTGTTCAATAATCATTCATATTTTCGTTCATTTTCTTTGGTGACAGTTCCTAAAAATCTTTGTCCGTTTTGTCAACAGCTTATATGATTTATACGTTTTAGATATTACTCGTTCATTTTAATATATACCCCTTTGTTTGTACTCACAATAATGAGAGAGATGCCACAGCATCAATTTTGGGTTGGTATCAAGTGAAATTTATCTCCCCACCTTCTTGCTGACAAACTGCAGATGCTTCCGTATATAAATTTGGTGTTAATGTTTTTTCTCGACATAAACTATCGCACTTTATTACTAGTGACCCGTCCTTCTAAGACGCATTTGCCAGAAGCCGGTAGCGAATTGCTGTTATCAAGTCATATATCTTTGAACACCGATTCAAATATTTTCTGTTAAAGATGACCTTCAGGAACTGCAAGTTCTTTTAAATTTCTTTCGCTCTATCATCACAGAAATTATTGTTTCAGTAGTAAAAAATAAGAACCGGTTCTAATTTGTTAAAGATTTATTATCATTGAGACAATTGCAAAGACTGGTGTACAAAAGAGATGATACCAGATCACTGATGTATTCAGCATGACACCAGTTTTAGATAAAGAGCAAAAGTTGATAGAATTCCCTAGTAAACACTCCTCAAGAAGACCCTTAAATAATTAGACCTACAATACTATGTTATTCCTTATCAGAATTGTCACAGACTGCCTGAGAGAGACTTAACATATAATGTATATGTACCAGGTACATGTACTGGAGCATACAAGTCATAAATGAAACAGAGAGAAATAATATAATAGTCATCTTTTTAAATAACATAATTATGCCTTCAATTCGATTGAGTAAATTGATTTTAGAATTATTCAATGACTAGAGAAATAAAATTCTGGGTATCACAATACATTGTATACACTTCATTCCAATACATTTTCCATCATAATGTTGTCAAATATGTATTTCTTTACAGCAAATATCTGAAATTATTTTGGCCATCAGAGCATTCAAAAGGAAATGAATCAAGCTACTTGAAAGTTAATACACTATGAAAAAATAACCTGATTTTAGAAAGCTATTTTCACAAACATACCATCTCTATTGTTTCTAGATTAATTCCTAGAAGCATCTTCAGATAAATATTAACAATAAATAACAGGCAAATAGTTAAGCACTTTCAAAATATTACAAAAATCTTAAAATCAAAGTTCTGGCCATCAAACAGCATAAAAAAGACTGGATCAAGTTACATGTAGTTATATACCCTAGAAAATACAAGTAAAACATATTCAGAATATGGGTATTCTAATGAAATATCATGCATGAAGTATGAGTCAATGATGTGTTCCATACAGTTTGGAATGGACTCTTTGAGATACACTGAAGAAATATTTGAAGAATGTGTGGTGTGGCTTAATTATTTGTTGATTTCTTGAATACCTTTCATTGACATATCCATTAATCAACGAAGTACAGTGTACTGTAATAGTAAACAATTAGGTACCCCCCCCCCAAAAAAAATCCAAGAAAATTTACCCCACAAATTTAACTGATTCGTCAGTAGTTAAAACAGCAAAAAACTAATGTTCAATTTAAATACTGTACATGTATCATTTTCTACAGTCACATAATGAATCAAATCATATTTTTATTTTAATCAATGTAAAAGTTAAGAATATAAGGTTGCTAAAAAAAATTGAGCAACTTGACATACTTTGTTTAAATTCCTTTTTTCATATATTTATTTTTATAAATTTGATCACTTTTACATTTAAAAAGTAAAAATTAATTAGATGTACAGAATCGAATAAGTTTATATCTCATAATTGTAACATTTATTTTTTTTTTTTAATTTAAATGTTCTAAAACACTAAAAGTTCTTGATTACTAGCTCTATGTTTATGTCATTAGAACAAAAATCTCAGTGGTTGGCAAGAGTAAAAACATAAGAGACTAAACTGTACAGAAATTATTGTATGGTTGTAATGTGAAAAGATGAAATATAAAACTTTACAAAAATATTTAAAATCATTAAAATCAGTTCAACAAAAATAAACAATCCTGCAAGTCACAAAAGTCCATCTCTTGCTTAACAAAACTATCCAAAAACAATGCACGTATTGCAAACATAAAGTTTTATGCATCAATATCTGTAATTTAGCAACTTTTGTGTTCATCATATCCCTGACATATCAAATAAAAACACTTTTAAAATTTTCCTACATAGGAAAATCCTGTAAATATGGATTATAAGGTTCAGAATGTTTGACAGATTGCAAATTCAGCACATGTTCATTCAATATTCCAAACAGGAGCTCTGCTTCTTTACTGGGTGCTCTCCCCTCAGTCAGTCAAATAAGCAGCTGTTTTGGTCAATGGCAAATCTTGGCAGTCATGTCTCTCTGTTAAAGATAAAATGATAAATTACTGCACTGATTTTTTGCTTTAAATTTGAAAACATTAAAAAAATGGATATCATAATATCCTCAAATGAAATAAAAAAGTTTTATATATATTTCTGTAAACCAAAATATTAGTAGATGCATCTTTTTTAGTTTTCTGTCATGAATAGCAGATTAAAAATCTAACCCAAAAATTTAACTTTTAAGAGTTGTGGGATGTTGTGTTCCCTTGTGATAAATTACACTGTATTCAAGAAAAGAGGTTGACCATAAAATCATGGCTATTAATCACATGCATAAAATCTTTGATTTACAGCATTTACAAGCATTTTTAAACAACCAATAGAGTGTGTTCAATTCATAGAGTACTTTCCCCCCCCTCAGTCACTCACCAAAGGCTCTAATTCCTTCTTGTCCACCAGGTTGTATTCCGTCACAAAGTAGTAGAAGTGTTTGTAGCATGTGTTAACATGAGCTTCCTGAGGATATAGAAAGGAAGTATGATAAAGTTAAGGCAAAAAAGCTCAATCCAAACAAAATTTGACTGTTTCATTACATGTTTTTTCATATCACATTAAAATCAAAGTTTACGAGGAAAAGATAGAAAAATAGAGATTGCAAATAAAATGGATGCATGGTATATAATGTATAATGTTTTTTATTTCTTCTCCCTCCCTATTTTCTGATTAAATTTTTTTTATCACATTATTTATTATTTAAAAAAATCAAACTAACAAATTATCAAAATTTTAGCTGTAAAATAAAAATTATTTTGAATCAGTTCTCCACAAACACAATCCAAAGAGAACAAAATATGTACAACTTCATTCAATTTGTGTTTTCATAAACCAAGCCTGATCATTCATTGAGAACTAATACATTCAATAACAATCTTTTTCTCAAAGTTTACATAATTTCCGTTATTCAAATTAGTATTGATATCTCTTCCCTGTTATTTGACCTGTTCCCATAGTTGTAAGCTATCTTAATACCCCTTAATTGTGGTTTTGTGGTTAGTATCAACATTAGGTAGCAAGATATTAGAAAACCAGTAAGTATATGTACATTCTGATTCATCAGATTGCAGAGTAAGACAGAAGTATTTTCATATATTACTGTCAGAATAAATAATGAAACTGTAAAGTCAGAAGAAAATAGTGCAAAGAATCATCGATATAGATAGGTCAATATCAATTAATTGTTCTGACTGAATCTTTGAAATACGAAATATTTATGTACATAATGTTGCTGACTAACTTGGGAAAGGATAGTAAACAACAGACATCAAATGTCCCTATGTTTAGCTCAGTATATTCACACAGAGGTTTGCTAGAGGTCTGTAGCAGAGATACTTACGGCACCAAGGGCTACCAACTTGTCAAAATGGTGGATATAAACATGTACAAAAACCCTAAACAGACGTGTCAGTATCTTCTTGACTATTTGTTGATAATTTTTGGGGAAAGGTACACCTACAAAAAGTGTGAAACAAAAATCAAGCTTGAGATGACCTAGCTCTCTTCCTACCAACACTGATCTAATTTCTACCCTAGCTAGATTAACAGTCTACTAGGTAAGTACATACCGGTGAATCTTCCAAGAGCATCAAGCTAGACATGCACACATGCATAACATAACAGAGAATACAGGATTTATAGCTTGTAATGAACTACCTGGAAATGTGCCTTTTTTATTTGAATTTTGTCCACATTTACAAGTAGTTCATTGTTTAGTGGAGGTTGAAGCAGAGGTGGAGGAATACAATTCATCATTCTGTGATTTTTCTTGTCCATTAACAGTGAGCACCACTAAATGGCCGACGCAGCAGTCAGAAGCAACAGACCTCTAAGTCCAAAGATATTATTTTTTCAGACAATTTTTTTCTTTTCACATTTATTAAGCACTGCATAAATACAGACTTTGTGACATGAAAAATTATCAAACCAGTTGTAACATTTAAATTTCAAAGCCTTTTCTTCTGACAACCTTGTTGGACTACCTATACATGTACTTCACTGTTGCCTGGCAACAACCAATCTACTCACAGCTCCAAGAGCGACCATCTTGTCAAAATGGTGGATGTACACATGCACAAACACTCGAAACAGACGTGACAATACTTTCTTTACTGTTGGTAAAAATGTCTTTGGAAATGGCACACCTGCATCACATCATGTTTCATGTGTTATAGTTTATGAATGAGGAATTTTATACATACATCTATCATAAAGTTGAAAAATGAAAAATTGTATTCTAATGCCTGTATTGCGCTGTAAACAGCTGCAGAGACTAACAGCAATGAGCTTATTGTGTCTACAGCAACAAAAGTTTTCATAATCACACTATAGTGAATCTGAAAACATAACATTGTACATATTAATCTTGCAAGGAGTATACAGCTTTTCCAAAATAAAATATTTCCAAAATAAAGCCGAGCTAGGCTACAAAACCATAAACTGATCATATTAAGACTGAAGTCAAATTTTTTTTACATAATTTATAGATTTACTTTAATAACTGAACAATTTCATACATATGTACAGGTACTAAAAGGAGGCAATTTCATAAATCAATAAATCAAGTTAACATACATTAAAAAAAAATCTTTTTCTCAGTTTATCATTTTGGAACCAGTCAAATACCTATGGTAAATACATGCAACAATAATGTCAATTATAAAAATCTTAAAATTTAATTATGTACCAAAATATGACATTCATTAACATTTTTCCTACGGTTATTCTTGATATAGAATTTATAATACAAATGCTCATCCAAATAAATACATGTATTGATAATGTTAGGATCAGATTAATAAAACAACTGTGCTGCATGGCATGGATATAAATGTACATGACTAGTTACATATTATCTTTGGGTGCAATTATATAATATTCAAAATCAGAAACTATTTGGCACATCTTTTAAGAAAATAATTCATATAAAATCAATATGCAACGCACATTTAACTGGGGAAAATTATAGAAGTAAATCTATTTTTCACAAACAAGAATACATGTAGATAATTTATAATAAGATTCAATCTTGTCATTGTTACACTATCAGATAATTTGTATCCCATTGCTTTCATAATTCATAATTCAATTCTGATAATTTTTTAACAAAATATCCATACATATTCAGCTACCAGTACCTAACCAGTACTAGTCAAAGTGATTTTAGAAAATATATATTTATAATATTAAACAATGGTGTAAAGATGTAGTGTGAGTTATCTCTCCTTATGGATAAAAAAAAATTGGATAAAATGCAAAAACAAAACAATATTTAAAGATACCTAACAGTTGTCTATGACCAGAGAACATCAGTATAACCAATCACAATTTCTTGAGCCTTTCCGATATGTAGAAAAACAACCTCCTCCTCTTTTTTAAATACTTAATGCGAGACATAACTAGAATGAGATTTGAGCTAAGCTTCATTAATTTCAATGATGTAATCTAAATAAACCACAGAAAGAGGCATTCAATGCTGACATAGGCAAAACTTACATTGATAGCAAGCAACTCAAATCTGTATCAAATTTTAACATCTAGTGATGTTAGAGCCATTTAACAAGAGCTTGGACTTTCTTTGGGATGTTACTATCTAATATTCTCATTAAAACAAGCTGTCAAATATTTACATCTTTTCTTCTAATTCACTTAAAGAAGCTCATTAATATCCATAGATTGTCTGAATCAGAAGTTTTTTTAAAGATCTGCTCAGTTGTGTGTTTACACTGTTGCAACTGAAACTGAAATATACATCCCAGGATGAAGTAGGACAAGTGTCGTTGTGAACATATTCATATCTATTAGCCAACAAATGGACAGTAAACCATGAGTAGACCCCACATTCATCAAATTGGAGATTGTCACGTACTGCTCAAAGTCCAAGCTCTTGTTAAAACGGCTCCAATACACATTACATTTGAGGTGTTTTTCAGAGTTCTGTCAGGAAAGTTCAAGAAAGTGTGATTGCTAATGGACAGATAAAATACATTACACTGACCTATCTGGATAGAGAAAATAATCTACCAACTGACTCTGATTGGGAAGAGTTTAAGAACAATAAATTTGTCTGATCATATCAGTGTACTTACCAACTTTGACTGGGAAGATATTTTCGTCATTGATCTGTGCTTCCACCCACTCCATAAGTAAGGCTATATAGTTAGGGGCGGGTAATGCTGTAGGTTTCTTGTAGGTCTGGCCATCACACCAGTGATATTCATATCTATCAGGATAAAGGCAACATCAGAACACTAGCACCAAATAACAGATATCATATTCATGTCTCTATCTGCTTCATCAGCTTATTATTTGTAAAGATATAAAAATCATTACACATCTTCCAAACTGAAGCCAAATCTATAAAATGAATGATAAACTCCCTGATATTTATGAATTATTCAACATTGCTGAAGATAAGACATGGTTAAGTTACGATAAAGTATTTGAAAGAACTTCCCAAACAAAATACGATAGATAAATTGCCGGATCCAGCAATATCTGGGGTGGCCACTTACTTGGGTCCGCCACTCATGGTCGGACATGTCTGTTCTGTACAGTACTCACACACAGTGCCATATAACAGGTTTATTCTATTAAGAAATCTACCACTGAAAAAAAGCAAACAGAAAATTAGACAACTGTGCCTCAATGTGCTACTTGTATTCCATAAAGAAACACATTATCTCTTAATAATTAATGTTCATTTATATGCTATAGATATTTAAGTGCATGCATAATTTCTACTGATGTTACAGCCCTGTATTTCGCATTTTTCTTATATTATTGCTAAGTTCAGTTGTAACGCAAACCATGGATTCATTAATATTTGTGGGCATCAACTTCTGTGGATTTAGTAGAAATGACAGTTTACAGGATATGTAACCTTGTGGCCAAAGATCTTATCAATACAACAAAGCACGGCATCAAATATATTGCTTAATGTTTGTACATTTGTATCATTTGTAATAGAACACATAACATAGAACTCTAGCTTAGTAGCCTATTTCCTTAACATGAGGCCAAAAAAAAAAATATGTGTGTTTCCGGTTTCCCGACCGACCCTATTTTTTATGCGCCAACCCTAACACTTTTTATTCCGAATCCAGATTACCAACCGTAATTGGTTTAAACAATAGAGTCTTACAAATCAGAGTTCAAAAACGCTTGTAACTATTCAATAGAAAACACCACTTATCAAAGCGTTTTAAAGATTTCTAAGTGCAGATTGACAGTATGGATGAAAGTTATCCTTGGTTATTTTAGCTTAATTATCAATGCAATAAATAAATGCAAGTAAATAGTTTCATAGGGCAGTGATGTGTTAAAAATTAATATAAAGATGTACAAGAAAAAAGCAGAGGCAAAGTTTTTTTTTTATATTTCTGGGTGTGGAGACTGCAGACATCGTAAGTCTTTGAATAGGCCCAACAATCATTCACATATTATAAATATGATTTTAAAATGCTGCAGTTCAATTGCAAATGAAATTTTTAAAATAAGTCTTAAACCATTAATTATGTATTCATTTTTTTGGAATTATTGAAAAGATTTAATTCTAAGGCTCTCGTCTGATCAACCAGAATTTCCTCTGTTTCTGAATTCAACACTTACAGTTACGATATTAATGTTTACTGTTATGTAAGTTGACCAGGAAAATAGAACTAATAACCAATTTATGATATATTTGTGGTAATGAGTATCATACTCTGTTAATTTATAGTGGCTGTCATATTTATATTTTCTAGCCGACCTACCTACCCTATTTTAAAATTTGATGATCGAAATAGGAAACACACATATTTTTTTTTTTGGCCTGATATAATTACACATATTATATCTGTAAAACATTTAAGACTAAAATCACATACAATGGAGAGGAAAAGCTAGCTTTTATTACATCTGTATTTCCTGAACTCATGTTAAAATCCAAAATTTCAGCATAACCTCCTTTTTTGGACGAAATTCAAGTACATGTTTTTGAGTGTGTCTAAATAGGTTACATTTCAATTGTATAAATAAACAACCACTTAAAACAAAAGTGAAAAAAAATTCCAATTTGTATTTGTGTGATACCATGATTATTTCTAATGATTCTATTAAACCCCATAAATTTCCATTTGTGAGACCCACCATGTACTGCGATCCAATCATTCATGTCCTTCTCCAGGTGGAAGCTTGACCACTTCCTTTAAATCTATCCCAGAATTCAATGAGGCATTGGCTTGCTTGTGTAGATTAAACTTCATGGTCCCAGGTTCAAATCTCTTTTTGGGACGGAAAGTCTGCAAATACATAAAACCACATGTGACTACTATTTAAATGATGATCTGTTTCCTTTCATGCTGATAATGTCTGACAAGGAACTCAAAATTGTAAAAGATTCATACATGTAACTGTTAAGTTTTTTAACAAAAAATTCTGATTTTAGTAGTCTGTACTACCAATATGAGTTTTTGATGAATTACCTAAGGAAAACATTTATGTATACATAATGTGTACTTCAAATATTGAGAGAAATTAACTTAACATATACCACTTTTATTTTATTTTTCAATATTCTACTGACATAAATTTTTTTTAAAGAATAGCCTGAATTTACATTCATGTACCGGTATGTATCTTCATAACTACCATATGAAGTTTTTAAATTAAACAGTAAAATCATTCCATTTAAAAGATAAATATTTCTTGGTCAGGAGAGAGGGGAACAGAGAAGTGAATGTATGTGTAGACATTTTTACTCTAAATTGTGTATTAAATCTTACACTCTACATTATTATTAATAATAACATATGCTTTCATTGGACTTTCCATCCATTTAGTGCACCTCTTTGTAACTTAATAATGAGCCCTGACATGTGCACTAAATGTGTTAAACCCCATTTCATGACTCAGAGTCCTAATCACATGAACACACGCATGGCCACAAAAGACGGCAATTTCTACACACTGTCTATAGCAGAACAAAATAAACACACCCCATCCCCCTCACACTGCAGGGGGAGGGGCAGAAGAAAATAAACACACCTTGCTACACTATCAGACTTACTGATAGTGTGGATGTACATTTCTTCTGATTAACTCTGCTTATATTGCCAGAGAAAAAAAACAACAATCATAAAACAGCTGCATTCCCTGAATGATTGAACACTGTTTTTTGAAGCCTGCTGTTTTCCTAACTTATCACTAACACAATGTAGGATGGCTAGATTTTAATCTTTCTCACAAGGACCTCTAAAACAGATGGGGGTGTTTATTTTTGTTTTAATATTGAGGATGAATTTCTTGAAGGAAAAAAGTGTGGGATTTTTTTTTTTTTAAAGTGTTTTTAAAATTTATGAAAATTAATATTACCGGTACACATGAGCACGCACTGGTCATTGCACAAAAATCAACATATCAACAAGCACGTAACACTTCCCTCTCATGAAGTGTATGCGGTCTCTTTATGATTTAATTGCCGATAAGTACAGGCATTTCTCTCTCATAACATATACATATATACTTTGCCCCTGAAATTTATGATGATGGCAATTTAATGTATACTGGTAATCTTCATCTAGATAACCTAAGCATTAAATGTACATTAGGTTATTGCTGACAACACCAATGAGAACTTACTGTACAGAATACCTACAGCCTCAGTGGAGTAGCCTGTCCCCATTTTCCTAACTCCCCTCTTCTCTGTCTCTAACAGGAAGAGCCCTGTTCACATTGCCCAACCACTTCCACTAGTAGCACTCCTCTCACAAAAGATAACTTTTTATCAAATCTTACAACATTTTTGGAAACTCTCCAATTATTTCTGTGCAAATCTGTTTCATAAAAATCTATCATCCTTTGCTTACTATCTGCTCCATCTCTTAAACATGACATTGTCTTATTGAGTGATGAATGACAGTTAATTTGGAGCTTGCCTGGTAGCATGGAGCATAGTATGCATTTATCAAGGGGGATAACCTTGATATACCTCCTCTATTTCAAAATAATGTGTTAAAAACAGAACAATTGGTTCCACCGGCATACCAAAATCTGATAGCAGTCATAGGCATATCTGGGGTTTCAAAACCCCTTTCTATATTTATTCATTTATTAGAATTATCTGAAAGTCATATTCTTCAATGGGGATTCCAACACAAAGAGCAAAACATCCCAGTGTTCATACTTATCACAAACACTTATCACAAACATGTAGTACATATATGTTACATTTGTGAGGAAAAAAATAATCTGAAGATCTTGTTGTCACATGTCCACCATTGTGCACTGTAATCTGAATGCTCGGTTTATTTATCATAAGTGATCAGGAAACAGTTGTGTAGATATTTGTCATACTTCCTTCTTACTAAATCAAAAAGGGGGTACTGCTCTCTTAACACTCTCAATCCATCCATGCAAAAAATATTATCTTACTTCATCTATTAATGCTTTCTACCAAAAATCATGTACTGTATAAAAGTATTAATTGATTGTTAGATTTAATTAGTATTAGACATATTTTCTAGGTCCATGTCTTGCTTTTCCCCATGTATAACACAAGATCATACCACTAATGCCTAAATCATGTAAATGGTAACTCTATAATCCTTTCTTCTTGACACAGTTATCAAATAAAGTAGATTTGTCAATCT
This sequence comes from Magallana hongkongensis, assembly GCA_015776775.1. Lineage (NCBI taxonomy): Eukaryota > Metazoa > Mollusca > Bivalvia > Ostreida > Ostreidae > Magallana > Magallana hongkongensis. The sequence goes on from CM027466.1 coordinate 50,320,484, forward strand.
GATATCAAGGGATGTAACTAATTATGTCATTTACATATGTAACATTTCCTCATAAAGATAGTCTGTTTTTGCTGCTGACATTTCTCTTTACCCAAAAGCTGTGTTAAAATTCATTTAATTTTTGGCTTAATTCATACACTTGTATGGGTATTTGAAACAATATTTCACATTAAGATTCTGAATCAGATGAAATTTCAAGTCAACATTAATTCTTAATTAAAATCATTTTTATTAAAAATACCAGTGCCTATATAGTTAATTTGCATGAGGCCCATTTATTGGTTAACAATTGACTTAAGAAACCTTACTTTTCAATTACAAAAAGGCAAAAAAAAACCTATCATTATACATGCTATAGCATTAGAAACAAGAGCTAGCACATTGACAGTGACTTCAACACAGATATACATTTTTGAGAGTCTTATTGCTCTGTTTACAAAATCCTTCTGGTATATGTTTTATGCTGTATTTTTAATAACTACATTGTTTCAATTCCATTGTGTTACCACACACTTTTTTTTTTTTTTACTGTATTGAGGTTAGTAGAGGTATTATAATCCACTTTAATCTTCTGTAAAAACAAAATAAGTCAGGACCTGTAATCATCCATTTCCTATTTCATACAAAAGGACTTTCAGGAGTATTCATAAGTACTGCATACACAAACCTTAAAGGTTAATATCCAAAGATTTCAAATAATGAATTTCATTTTCATTTTTTTAAAAGAGAAGTAATTACATTTCAAGCCCCCTCCTCTTTTTAAAGTGTGGGGAAAGGTTTATTTACGCCATTTTTTTTAAACAATAAAACCATGAAACAATTATTAACACCAAGCACACTTTTAACATAGTGAGGTGACATAGCAAAGGGAAGCTTAAGGTTTCCCAGTCATTTGAAAATATATACACATAATCCTAATCCATAAAATCAAAAGTTGATAAATCATGAAAGTATATTGACGGCATTAATTATATACAAAGTACATGAATAATGCACTTGTAAACATAAAACATGTAGTTCTACATAAACTTTTCTGGGCTTCTTAACTGTTCTTTCTGTGCTTCTGTGGTTTTTGTCTAAATGTTAGTTCATGTATCAAGCAGAGCAAGCACTTAAAAGTTAGTTGATCAAACTTATCAGCTAGAGTTCAACATCTTTAGATAGCAGCTATAACATTAAACATGATCTTGGGATGAAGATAAAAGTAGAGATACAACAGAATACACAAGATTATAAAAACGTTTTAGTTTAATATTACATTGAGTAAATCAGTTTTTTGTAAAATTGTGATAAAAAATATGGTCAGCATTAACTGTGGTGAAATTCCAGGTTTAACAAAACTGTAATCGTTGCCACAATATAAAGTGAAAGTTAGTATCACTCCGATGTAAACAAACTTATTTTGAACATTTTTTGAATTGATGTAAGTTTGTATTCAACTAATCCAAGTAAATCACGAATCATTTTCAATTTCTGTTGCCTTAACTGGTCAAAGAACACTAATTATTGTACTTTTACTTACTTTGTCCCGAGAGAAAAATTGTGAGAATGTGTTTTTCGAAGCCATATTTTCCTTTTTCCGGATACGCATGCGTAGAAATATCTTATAAAAAAATGTTAGGTTGAACGTTATCACATTCGTATTTTGTGGATTATTTTTGAAGTGTTTGCTACCCATTTTAGTCACACTCTTATTTTTGTTGGTTACTCAATCATAGTGCGTGGATCTAGAGAGGGGTAGGGGGTGATTCGAACCCCCTGGAAAATTCAACAAGTTATCAAATTCACATAGTTAATGTAGGCGTCGCCCCAACCTCCATTTCCCAGACAAAATTACCCTTTGGATATCCTCCCCACCCCCTACTGGAAACTAAATCCGCGAGTGTTCAAGTATCCACTCCTTACCTTTAAAACTAAAAAAAAAAAAAAAACAAATCCAAAAACTTAAAACAAAAACCCCACCAGAAATAAACAAACGAAAAACCCAACAGAAACTAAAGATGAAACCCAAAATAAAAAATAAATATTCCTCGAATCCAACGTCGAAAATCCTAGCTATAATCTGTTGGGGAAGGAAAGGGTTGGGAAAGGGATTGATTTTTCTATCAGAAAATTATGATTTTAACAAATATTTTGGTAATGAAAATTAATAATATTGATTTTCTTTCCCATGCTTATTTTTTTTTTTACTAAAGTCACAACAGCAAAGTTTTTTTTTAGCAGAGGAGTCAATTTAAGTAACTATTTTGATCCATTTAACTGCTTGGAGAAAAATAATTATATATAATAATGCACAATATTCACGTTGGCTTAATGTTTGCAGTTATTTTCTAATCACGAACATAGCAAAATAAAAACATCTTACTTTTTTTCCATATCTTTAGAATTCATGCATATTCTAAATGATTGTTACATAAAATTAACATGTACACTGTAACTGCATATTTGGTATGCCCAATTTTGTCTTAACCTCACAAGGAAGAAAATGAACACAATGAATGGGAAATGTTGAGATAATTTATGGCTTGGCAGCACTGCTACATATTTTTTCATTCAGGTACAATTATATAAATTACATGTAATATAATTTTGAATTTTTTGCTAAAAATATCAACACATGTACAAAAAAACATGTGTGAAAACTTAAACATATCTTAAATATCTGTACAGTCATCATATTGAAAATCAAGGTATCATTCTGCTGTTGCTCATATTAATTTTGTCTCTAGAGCCTGGGTGCTAGTCAATCCCTCCAAGTAGCTCCAACAGTCAGTATAATGAAACTGTAAATATCTGTCAGCTCTTCTATCTGTAATGTCAATTAAGAAACATACATAAACTTCATGTACATAAATTGTTAAAAGAAATCTTAATAAGTTCACTTAAGATGTACATCATATTATATTTACATCTACCATGTATAATTTCCTCTTTTTCTTACGGAAAAATATCGTCAATTCATAGCTCTATAGAAACAGCCAAACTGAAATTTACACGCCCCATTTATCGATTGGTCGAAACCTGTACATTAACAGGAATTTAGTGAATTTTACTAGCTTTTCATAATCAATTTATTAATTACCGTAGTTAAAGAAAGATGTTAATATAAACAATAAAATGCTTTCTTTGATGATTCATGCGAGTTATGAAGGTAGCGATCATTGCAGGAAAAATTAACATAACCCACTAAGGTGGGTTATGTATTTTTCCTGCAATGTCGCTACCTTCATATCCCGAATGAATCACCAAAGAAAGCATTTTATTGTTTAAATAAACCAGATTTCAAAACTCTGTGGATATAGGAGTGAGTTAATTATCTCCCTTGTTTAGTGCAGATGCCTTATTCAAAACAAAAATAATTTTAAATACTACACTCTTTTTCTCCTTTTTTCTCTACTTCATACTGAGAACAAAAATTCAATTAAGATTATTTCTTTTATAAAATAACGTACATGTAATAATAAAAGATTTAAGAAAGTTCTCCTTGGAGAGAATCATTTGCATACGTACAATCTTCGCTGTGGGTTTCCCGCTGCCATGACCAGCTTTAGTGTCTACCCGAATCATTATTGGATTGGTCTGCATTGGGAGAAAAAAAATATAATTTAAAAAGATATTTTGTAAAGTGTGAAATAACTCTGGTGTAAAACAAATGAAACAAAGATGATCTGGGAAAATAGTAACAAATGCAAGTCCATCATTTAACTTAAAAAGCATAAAAACAATATTCTGTGGTTTCATTAAAATACCTGCACAATCTGTCATTATATTGAAAATTTAAAAAAACAAAAGGAAAAGTGTTATGATTGAACAGAAGCTGACCTGTTTTTGGCAGTCTTTTAGGGTGTGTTGAAGTTCAGCCATGAACTTCAGAGAGTGGGACGGAACAACTCGGTCGTCGTGGTCACCGGTCAGCAGTAACACCGCAGGGTACTGGGTGTCTCCGTCTGGCACCTTGATGTTGTGGAGGGGTGAGTATCTAAGGGTAAAGAGGAAAATTACAGTGATAAACTTACATTTACAGTAAAATGTTGTTGGGAGGCAAGGACCTAAGGGTGACACATGAACAATATTTTAATCAACTTTAACAAAAAACACACAGCAAAAAAGAGCTTAGTGCTAGGGAAAAAAAATCTTGATTTAAATTGCTTCATCAAACATAATGTGATTTATTCATTAAGTACACAATGCTTTGAATTTTCAGGGAAGAAAAATTACTCTGCAGAGTGAGTTTTGTAACCATGCTTTACTAAGAACACCATTCATACATGTAATCAAAATTAAGGCTATGAAAAGGGAAAATGTTTATAAGTAAACAATGAAAGGACTATATATATGATATGGGCCTAAAATGGCCCCCTAAAATGAACATCATCATTTTACTGTAATTATTTTCTTTGTACAGATATATACATATGTGATGTTTTTACCTATAATGTTCATTTTGATTCAACTGCCCACAATTTAGAAATATGACAAAGTAAAAACAACCTTTTTCCGCCATTTTTGTATTTTTAGCATAAAACAGCTTGTTTTCAAGCAGTTTTTCTTTCAGAAAACATAGAGCGCATGCTTGAACAAACAAAATATTTTAATCAGTGATGCTTCTAGCCAAGACTAATAAGAGACAAAAAAAATTGTCCATGTTCAAGCATGCGCTCTATATTTCCCATTCATAAAAAGATAAGAAAAATGTCAATATCTGACTAATTTTGATTGAATTATAGAAATAGCGTCACTTCTGACGTCATATTCTGCCTGTGAGTGCAAATAAGTAAAATTAATAGGTGAAAAATATATTTTACATCAACTCATCTAAAAAATAACATTTTATTGTACCCGAAACCTTTAAAAAAATGGCGAATTATGGGGACCAAATTTAATCATATCATATATAATTCTTTCCTGCATTTGTATAAATTTTTTTAGACATACGTGGGTTGTTCGGAAATTATTAAGACAACAAGAATATTTCCCTTTCTAAGTGACGAATTAGGGTGAAAATTGGCATGAACATTGAAACCTTAACAAATAAATAAAGAAAGTAACCTTTAAAAATTGTTCCAATATTTTGTTTACAACCGTAGATAAACAAATCGGTGGTCGGGGTACCCAGTGCAAGCATAAACTCAGAGAATAAGAAAACTAAAACATCGTCTATGTAAGTGTCCGCAAACTAACAGCTTATACTAAAAGAAATCAGATTATATATCTTCATTTGCTATCTATTGTGACTAACTTTTGATCAAGTTTCACAAGTGTTTGAGTTGAAATACGGATATGGTAGATAAATTTACCAAGCAATAGGAATTTAAAAACGACGGCATATAGAAAGTTTACGTGAAAGAGGCGCAGCGAATTTACATCAAATTGATGGAAATATTCTGAAAAAGACCTTTCAATGCCACCCAATTGCTTTCACAAAAACTATATGATGGCAAGGGATAAAGAACTTCAGTTTATCATCTTTTTTCACTAATTGTTTAGCTAGAATTCAGACAAAGTGACTAAATATCAAGTACTTTTTACACACTAACTGATGTCAACAGTCTGAAATATGTACACAGAATCACTGTAGGAGACATTTCACAGTACATTTGTAATTTACCTTTCGGTTAGAAATGACCAGATTTTTTTCTCACAAAAATCAAGAATGGAGGAAATATGCGAATGTTGACCTCTTGAAATGTAAACAAAAGATGAGAAATGATGAATTAATTCTAATTTCCCTATGTTTGTTCGGTGTTTAAAACATAGGATCAATAAGAAGTGTTAAAATGACGTTGCGGTAAGTTTGCTGTTGCGCCAGGTAACTGGGCGATGGCAATTTGGTCAGTTTACCAGGAATGATCTAATCATGGTATGGACAATAAATATTTTACATTGAAAAACTCTATCCTGGTGTACGTTTTGGTGAAATTTCAAGGGTTTATCTTTTCCCCCCAAGGAAATAAGTGTAAATGTCCCAATAATTTCCGAACAACCCTCGTATAAACTGGAATTTCTATTTTCTCCTTATATATATGTTTTTATTTTTTAGCAATTCCTTCATCATTAGTATTACTTGATCAGATATGGGAATTGGTCCTCTTTGTCACTACAACCATAGTCTGTGGTCCAAGCATGGCCAATTGTGAACTTGTGGAACTTCAGCATGTCCATCACTCTGTTGATACAGAAATCGATATCAACACAAAACATTGATTATTTTATTGCCCAATCTATAAACTCTCTGTAAATCAAGTTCAAAGGTCAGTCTGCATGTGATTGTATATAATGTGCAATCCAAAAGTAAATACATGTATAATCATGTAGACCAGTGAACAGCAACTATCACAAGATACTTTCAGTGTGATTTAAACAATCTTTAGGTTTACCGGAAATGTGCATGTATTTGTGACATTAAACCTTTATAATTTTCCAGTATTATTCGTACAGTCAAACTTCATTATCTTGAACCAGATGGGAACATTGTATTTGAGACATCAGTGTTCAAGATATCAAAGTTCAAATGTATTTTGGAAAATTTGCTAACTTACCCGACTTGAGCTATCCCACAGCCGAACAAGTCTGGTCTCTGATTCATGCACGCTCCTACAAGAAGGCCACCATTAGATCCCCCGTTGATAACCAGTCTTAAAAAAAAAATCAAACTGTGCATATTCACACGGCCAGGATACCATAAAGCATAACAGGATATGATAATTCTTGATTCAAATGAAGGTACATTTACATTGTAAAGCACATTTCATCCTCAGTGGAAACAATCAAAGCTTATTGTTGAAACCTCCACTAAAATTTTAATGCAAAAGTCAATCTAGTCTTTAACAAAGAATTGTGAGCTCTGTTTCTCACCTGTAACTTGACAAATGAAGGTAAAATTTTGGCTAATTATTGAAAATACTTTTATCAAGCATTATAAATACACATGTGTTAAAACTGGAAAAGTAAAATCAAAAGTGTTGACCATGCCCTTTTAAAATGTTCTCACTTTTTTGCAGATGTGTATTTGTTGTCGATCAAATACTGTGCAGCGGCCTGGAAATCATCGAATACGTTCTGTTTATTCCCAAATCTCCCGCCTTTGTGCCAATCATCTCCATATTCTCTGTGATGTAAGTAATTCTCATATTATAATATTATTACAGTACATATCAATTTGAGTTGTAAAAAGAAAAACCTTCCACAATTTTTATTGGGACATGTATATTCTTAAGTGGAGGTTAAAATTATACCAATTTGATCATCCATTCTATCTGACAGTAAAACGACTGAAGACCTTACCCTCCTCCTCTTATGTTGGCCACAGCAAACACACCCCCAAGGTGCTGCATGAAGACCATCCGCGACACAGAGAAGTGGGGGCTAATGGAGATGTTGAAGCCACCATATCCATACAGAAGGCAGGGATTGTCCCCATCCAAGGGCATATCCTGTAATATGTTGTACAATAAGAGATTAGTACAAGTGTACAGTAACAGATTAGTACAATAAACCAATAATAGATTAGTACAAGTGTACAGTAACAGATTAGTACAAGTGTACATGCAGTAACAGATCAGTACAATTAAACAATAATAGATTAGTACATCAGTCTGTACAATAACAGATTAGTACAAATGCATAATAAATGATTAGTGTACACAAGCAGATTAGTGCAATAGTACAGTCACTGTAATAAATTTAAACTTCTGTTCAGTATTGGTCACATTTGGGGAAATTAAATTTTTATTGCTTTGACATAATGATTACCTTTTTCTTCACAACAAACATAGGTATTTTGGTTCCATCTTTACTGGGATAAAAGATTTGCTTTGTTTCATATTGGTCAAAATCAAAGTTCTTCAGCTTTGTTTCCCTAAATACCTAAAATAAACAAATATGTTCAATGACGTAAGTTGGAAATAGCAGCATGTCTGACAAAAGATTGAGTTGTACATGTAATAATATATATTTGATATCAAATTCAAATACATCTTTTGTATCCTATGCAGGTAAAATTATAGTATTTTTTGTATAATTTTCTATTTGCAAAGCAAATTAAAATTTGTGCTCAATTCAAATACCAGTATATCAGTGATATATAAAAAAACAATGAAAGTGGTCCATCAAAATTCAATGAAATAAACGGAACATTGATGGGAACTGGGTAAATGATCCAGTGCTACTTACCGTGGGTGTGTAGGTATCCTTGGTCATGTCACACCTGTAAATGACCCCGGGGGTCAGGAAGGATATGAATTGGAAAAATATCTGAAAAAAGTACATGTCAATAGATTAAAAAAAGTCATTAATATATGTACATATGGATATTTGTGTGATAAAATGATAGAGATGTTAACTTGTATCCATCTTTATGGAGTTTTTGGCATCTTTAAACATATACATGTGAGTTATAGACCTATATTACCAAACTTTGCACAATATAATATTAACTGGTGTTTGATATAAATATAAGAACAAAACAAGTATTAGGTGACGAGAACACTTGCTCCCCAATTTCACTGAACCAAGACATCTATCCAAGACGATCAATCCTGTCTAAATATATTTATCTATGATAATTAATGCAAAGCATCTTGAAAATAGTGTTAACAAGTGTTATTCAAAACACATACACATTTTTCAAAAGTTAAACCAAAATGTATATATCACAGTACAACATTATGTATGGAATGTATGCCTGCACGAGATGCAGCCTCCATTATTAGAAACTTTATAGAAAAAATATCACTCACCTCAGTCTGTTCCTTTTTCCCACTGTACCCCGCGATTGTCCCAATCTCAAGCGGGAACTCTGCCATCCTCTTACCATCACTCAAGTTGTGGACATAAAGCTTGTTCTACAATCACAAACACAACCTCTGTCAAAAACCTCACAAAGCCACTGAAGAATTCATAGTTAAGGAAGGAGTCTTTTCTGGTTTTCGACTTGTCAAACGTAAATTTGATTAATTGTTCATTAAATCAAGATGAAAGGAAATTAAAATAGTATATTTTTCTTTCTTTTTTACTATTATACAACTTGGCATAGAAAAATGTAATCAATGTTTAGAATGGAACAAGGACTATATTTTTGGCGTAACATTGGCGTAGGAAAATATCACATGTTGCGCAATTCAGAATTGCTGCAGATTATATGTATATAATGAGTCTGTTTTAGCATTTTAAAAACAATAACAATAATGTTGGATTTTTTGTTACTAATGTGAATTAATAATATGATATCTGGGTTTCAGAATATGTTTTTAAAATATGATTTGCCTATCAAATAACATTTTTATAAGCTTTTCAAAGCGCCCATTCTATACATTGATTTTTGTGAAAAAATCACTAAAATCAGTTTTTCTCTCTTATGAAATGGTCAATATATTAGCTTTTCTGTCAATTTATATCTTTATATAAAGTCTTCATAATACATAAAAATTAGAAATATTTTATTATTGGAAGCATAAAAAAATAATCAAAATTTCTTCAAAATTTAAGAAAATTAGAGGAAATGCGGGCTAAGCATTAGTATAAATATTTATTCCAATTTAGTAGTATAAGCTGATAGACACTCTCATGGTCTATGATTTCATTGAAGATTTGAATCTTCAAATCTTAAACAAATGTCTACAGAACTATAAAGAGCTACACTTATTTTTATCATTCTTTACGTTGAGGAAAAAGGTAGTGACCTTGACCTGATCTTTATCCGAAAACAAAAAGGTCAAATTTAATTAAACTGATAGAATCATTAAGTAATATGATCCATTTGACTGTGTCAAAATTTCATGCATTTCATATTATAAGAAGTATGTTTGATAATGAAAAGACTCCTTCCTTAAGTAATCAAGAAAATAAGACCAACAAATATTAAGGTGGAAGGCTACATCGTCACAACATGTCTGACATCCGTTCGAAACGCCATTTTGTTCCGGATTGATAATATTTTGTCGTGGTACAAACTAGCTATACACCGTTAAATTGAACTCTTCTAACGAGGGAGATGATATAGGAATAGTCACCAAAACGCTTATAAGTATGTCAATTTTCTTCCTGTTTAAAGCTTTCAACTAACATTGATTATCAGCTGTTTTGTACGGAAAACGTGGAATTTAAATAATTTACTGTTTCACCGCTATTGGCAATACATTTTAGTCATGTCATCTGCAACAGACGATCATATATTTGTGACGGATTATCGATATAGGTAAGCAGATATCATATTTTCACTTAAACTATATATATATACGATGAATATAAAACGAAAGTACCGAAGTACGATCTCTTGAATTAATCCCAATTTCCCAAATATAAAACATTTGCAGTAAACTACTTGCATTGAAACTTAGACATTAAACTAATGTATTTTGATTTAAATAGATAAAGCTAGGTACATGTAGCAATAGCAGTGGAAACCCGTATTTGCAAGCCAGTTGAGGGAAGGACAGAATTCTGAAAAAGAGCATCTTTTTCATTTCCACACGTACATGTGTATCACTATCATATGGACATCTGATGTATGTATAAATATGCGTATGGTTGTTGTTTATAATTGCTATTGTATATAAAAAAGTAAAAGACAATTTCACTACTAATATTTTGTTTTGAATAGTTAAATATATACATGTATAATGCGTTCATCAAAAATATAACTTTTCATCTTCAAATATTATCATAAGCACTACAAATCTTATATATACACATGTACATATTTAGCATAGACTTGTTCCTTCTTTTTTTTTTAATTTTTCTTCGTGAATTTTATTAATTAAGAAATGGTCCCAAGATATTTGAGACCATGTAAAATAAAGAAAGACAACTCTTAAACAGGATCTTTCATACCAAGATTTTTGCAATAATTCAGTATTTTCTTTAATTTTTCAATTTCATTCAATTTCTTTTTTTCATCCTATTAACCAATGAATATTGTTTATATTTTCAGATTTTTGTGGGATTTTGTCCAGCAGTTTGCCTTAAAAGAATTTTTTTATATTTAAGTTTCATATTTATGTGGATTCCAATAAAAATCATACAAACTTCATTCATGATGATTTTGTCTTTTATTTCTAAACTTAATGACATTTCACTTTCATAAGAATTTTAAAACAGAAATGTTTAAAAATATGATAAATAAGGGGTTATCTGGAACCAGACTGATATTTTAAAAATTCTCTAGAAAATAGAGTATTGTATTTTGAGGTCTATTATTGTTGAATATTGTGCCTAGTATTAGTAACAAATGCATGCAACAAAAATCTCCTACACTTATTTGGTGTAGAGATCCACCTTAAACCATAAATCGTATAAGCCATGAAAATTCACAAACTCTCAAAATATTCATCAAGTTAATAAATAAATATATCTATAGTTGTGTGCATACATGCAAGGATCAGTAATAGCTATACCACCACACTGTTAAAATCATCACATGACATTTACCATACCTTGACATCCTCCAGGTAACACATGACCAGCTTGTTGTTGTTGACACAGGCGGTCCATTCCAAAACAGAACTTGTCTCCTCCACCAGAGTTGTCCAGGTCTCCTGCAAGATTTACATGTACATTCCCCAGTACAAATTTCTTATCATCTTTTTCAAATTTTCAATGAATTTTTTTTTAGCTCTGTAATAAATGTTGGAAGACTTTCTTTTCTAACTCACCATTTCTGGTTTAGAAAAGTCAATCTGAATCAGCTTGTAATTGGGAGCTTTCAGATTGGTCTTGAATGTAAACAGCATGCCTTCATTTGTGAGATACTGCAAAAGTAAACTTCTCTTTTAATACATGTAACTACCAGTATAAGGTTAAACCTGTCTTAATGATCTGAAAAAAATAACATTATGATACACAATGTCTCACTTAATTTTACAATAAAATGTTGTTGCAATATTGCATTACTGATTTATGTCTGTTTATATAAATAAAAAAATAGTTAATAAAGTCAATCTAATACCAAGAGATACATTATAAAAAATCTCAGGTAACTAAAATAGATATAAATACTGATGATATTGTTATAAATAAAGCCATGCCTACCTCATATTGTGCATCAAAGTTATCCACGACTTTGACGCAAGGAAGAATTCCATTGATTCCATCTGGCAGGGTTTGAAGGTCAACATAGAAGAGTCTGTTAGTGGGGTCACAGCCTTCTGTGGGGGTCAGGACGACATAACGACCACAATCACTGACCTCTGCACCACTAACAAGGTAACATTACGGTACAGAATGAGATACAATGAGATGCACCACTAACAAGGTAACATTACCGTACAGAATGAGATACAATGAGATGCACCACTAACAAGGTAACATTACCGTACAGAATGAGATACAATGAGATGCACCACTAACAAAGTAACATTACTGTACAGAATGAGATACAATGAGATGCACCACTGACAAGGTAACATTACCGTACAGAATGAGATACAATGAGATGCACCACTAACAAAGTAACATTACCGTACAGAATGAGATACAATGAGATGCACCACTGACAAGGTAACATTACCGTACAGAATGAGATACAATGAGATGCACCACTGACAAGGTAACATTACCGTACAGAATGAGATGCACCACTGACAAGGTAACATTACGGTACAGAATGAGATACAATGAGATGCACCACTGACAATGTTACATTACCGTACAGAATGAGATACAATGAGATGCACCACTAACAAGGTAACATTACTGTACAGAATGAGATACAATGAGATGCACCACTAACAAGGTAACATTACCGTACAGAATGAGATACAATGAGATGCACCACTAACAAAGTAACATTACTGTACAGAATGAGATACAATGAGATGCACCACTGACAAGGTAACATTACCGTACAGAATGAGATACAATGAGATGCACCACTGACAAGGTAACATTACCGTACAGAATGAGATACAATGAGATGCACCACTGACAAGGTAACATTACCGTACAGAATGAGATACAATGAGATGCACCACTGACAAGGTAACATTACCGTACAGAATGAGATACAATGAGATGCACCACTGACAAGGTAACATTACCGTACAGAATGAGATACAATGAGATGCACCACTGACAAGGTAACATTACCGTACAGAATGAGATACAATGAGATGCACCACTGACAAGGTAACATTACCGTACAGAATAAGATATAGGAACTACAGTACAAATCTATCTCTTGTACGCAGGTAGCATTGTTATATTTATCTCCCTTTGATACGTCAAGTTTTCAGAGAAAGGACTATTTTCACTATATGGTCTAATTTCTGTGAATCCCCTTTTTTTTTTAAAAATTTTAAGAAATAGAACGCAACCTTGCTCCAAAACCATTTTCACATAATGTATACATATTTTTTTACCGGTATATGATTTTGCAGTTCATAGTAAAATATAATGTTTAATAGAGCAAGCATGCGCTCAATGTTTCCTTTTCCAAAAACTAACTGGAAATACACAATTTTTTATTTTTGCTAAAATGTGTACTTTTTGTAAAATAAGATATCAAGAATATGTCAAATCTCTATTATGACATCGATCAGACAATTTATCTTTACAAATCATATATGTTTCATTCTAATTTTAAACTTAAATTTCTAAAGCTTTACTCATAACTTTGAATTTTGCAGCATATATATACACACTGAATCCTGCACCTAGTCCATTGTACTTCCTTTGTTTGTTCTTTCAAACTTTAAACTTGGGCTCATTTTTTAAAGAAAGGTAAATAAATCTCCCTTACGGGATATGGGATAAGATAAGACAAGATAAGATACCTCTGAAATGTTAGAGACAAAGACAAGAGGACTAACTTGTCAACAAATCAACCTTCAGATACCTTAAAACTGTAGACATGATTTCTTTAGCAACAAACTATTATTAGGGAAAGAAAAATTCCTAATTTGGATTTAGAATATGTATATTTTTCTTTCTACAGAGCTTCTAAAGAAGGTAAATAGAGCTTAAATATATGCATGGCCACAACCATCCAGACCTTTATTGTCTCTTAAGGAATTTTTTTTAAGACCATTTCCTCTTTCTTTTTTATGTACCAATGAAAAAGACAATATTATGTTTATCATATAAACAATATCATGTCATAGAAAATACTTTACATCATCCATTTTGGATTATCTGGAAACTCTGCCACTAGGACATCTTTAGATTGGTCAGTTCCAATCCGATGATAGAACAACTTTTGATTTTGATTTGATGCAGTCTCTGTGCCCTCTGCTTTGATGTTTTCATCTAAATATTTCTATGAAATTAACCGAAATTAATTAACAAATAAAAACTAAACTAAATGTGATGTACATGTAGCAATGGCAAAAAATAATGGATTGAAATCATTAGTTTGGTCTTTTATAAATAAAGTATGTGCTATTTAGAATAAAGTTGCCATTAAGTCAATTGCAATTACATGTATATCGAAGTACATGTATAATACAAGGCATTGCTGCCTGTTTATATTCATTGTGGGAACACTATTTTTTTGCAACTGATATGATAATATAAAATGATATCACTCAAATAAATATAGCATTCTTTGACCAATGCATGTATAATTTGAAACATCTTGATGTAACCATAATTGTACTCACATTATAAAATAAGCCTTTGTGGTCATGAGTCCATGCCATGCTGGAAAATTTGACTTTCTCGAGAGTGTCTGGCAAATCTTTTCCAGAAGGAGCTTCTTTGAACTGAATTCAAAGAGTCAAGTTGCTTGGTAGTAAATGTAGGTTTGGTTGATCCCAAATTGATACTCCACTTTCAATACTGTATATCCGTTTTTTTCGCGTATCACAAAATTGGCAAAAATGGGGAAAAAGTGTAAAATTTTAAATTTGCATCAGTCATTTTTTTGCGATTTAAACTGTTTCTTATGGAAAATGATACAGAATATAATTTCTGCATATTTAATAATTTGTGATTTAAAAGATATCGCGAAAATAGTGAAAATTAGATCATCGCAAAAATTACCGGATATACTGTATGGTATTGAATATCAGTAATTAACAAATAATCAGGAATAAAAGTATATACTACCTGGATCATCCAAACAAGTTCATCTCTCTCTCTCTCTCTCTTTCTCTCTCTCTGAATCATAGATTAAGAATCTTACGCTAGCAGTACCTTGATGGTGATCCAATCAGACCCACTCTTGCTGATACCATAAGCTAGATACTTCCCATTTTCTGAGAAAGCTTTTCCATTCAGAGAGACTGTTCCATCATCAGATAAGAGGTTGGGGTCTAAGAAAACCCTAGCCTCAGATTCCAAAGAGTCTTGTACATAAAGAACACTACAAGTTTGAAAAAAAGATGTGTTACTATAAAATGAAACAGGACAGTATCAAAATTCGAAAACCACTAGAAAAATGAAAATTGTATTCTTGGATCTATCAACACAAAGAATTGTTATACCCTAGCTTATAATAAACATTATTCTATATGGTTTTTAACAACAAAAAGTCTAACAAATGTTAATTACCATTAAAATGTGATATTGCTCTACAGGATTTTCGATGGTTATTCTGTTTGTAAGGTTTTTTATAATTTAATGAGGTAAAAGGTACATACTTATCCTAAAAGATAATGAACTTAAATGCTATAAAAACAAAATTTTAAACTGACTTAATGAACTTGTTGACCAGTCTGCTATGTCACAGCTAATTAATACATGTAATGAATCTTTGCCTGGTCTTGGTGGGATGAAAACAGCCGATGGATGTGTGACATGAATGGCTGGTTGCTACTTGAAATTATACTTTTATCTATAGTAAAGGGGATAACAAAACAGTTGTTGACAGAAAATTGGGCAACATATGATTTGTTGGACCTCTGGATAAAAATTTTGCCCTCTGCAACATTTGCCATCTTTATAGGCCCAACAAATATGTTGCCCTCACACACAGTCAATAACTATACATGTATTAATATCACATTTCTTTCATCCTTAGAATAAAGTGTTTAATTAATCATCAGCTGTTCACACTCTTGTCAATTAAGTTAAACAAGCACTTTCATGATCATATGAAACGCATTACCTCTGGTTTTGAAGTCCTGAGTTATAGGAATAGTAGTAATGGTCTCCTCTCTTGTATGGGCAGCCATACTTAGGGAAGTCCCACAGCTCGGTCAGCCTTAAAAAAAATCATGTCTGGTTTAAAAAAAAAATGCCATGAGTCTGTGACACACAAGACCACTATAAAAGCATACAGATAAAGATTCTTGAACTCAACTGAAATTTAATATATTGTTGTATTTTTGTGATGGAGTCAGGTATGTGGCAATCCTTAGTAACTACCTATGGCTATAGGATTAACTCTTAAGCTCAGTTGGTAGAGTACTGGCCTGGCACGCCAGAGGACCCAGGTTCAAACCCAAGCAGAGGCAATAAGTGTCTCTGTTACATTTGGTGCTCATGTTGGGACTTGGGTATTCTCTGGTGGGTGAGAGAGATTGACTCTAGTACTTTGCTCCATAGATGTTGGCACTGTGGAAGAATCAAGGATACCTCTTTTTTGAGACTTTTCATGAATTGGGACAATGTTGGTAGAGTCAGGTATAGCGTTCCTACTAGTTCTGGCTAGCGGGTTAACCCTTTATAATTAGCTCAATTGGTTGAGTGCTGGACTGGCATACCAAAGGACCTGGGTTCAAACCCCAGCAGAGGCAATAAGTGTCTTTGTTACATTTTTAAACAGACTTGCTTGAACATATACAGTGGATGGATTTTAACATTTTGCTCTTTAATCTTAAACTTTAATTAAACTTGCCAAGAGTTCTATACCAAATGAAACTTTTATGGGTGCAAAAGAACCATATAAATACAAATAATGTTTAGATATTTGTGTCAATCAAAAAGTGTCAATTTCAATTAATATTTGATACTAAAGTGCTGCATTGTTGAGGCACCTGGATATAAATTCTTGCTATTGGAGATATCTGTACCAGTTGCATGTTGTGACCTGATCATAGTTGTTACACATAGGTCATAGTGACTCCAGACAATTGGGACAACAGAATTATGAATATTGGGAATAGTATTCAACTATCAATGGAAGAGAGTTAATATTACCTTAAGAGATTTGGTTTATCATGTTGTTAACTGTTGCATATTTATGTACCTTTTATTTAGCTGATCTCTAACAGGACAGGAATCTAGAAATGGTCTTGAAATATTGTTTTGAGCTTCAACAAAAGCCTTGGTTTCTTCACTGTCTGGGTCTTCCATCCAATGATAAGCGTCCGATATCTGCCATGACAGAAAGTTCACAACAAAAGTATTATCTTTAAAACATCAGCAAAGTATTAATTCATTCAAAAAGATAATGTGCACTTATTACTTTGTTGTTACGTTTTGACTTGGATACCTTTGTACCGTGGTATTCGTCAACCTGCCCATCATCACGTCTAGCTTCGACTACTTTCAACATTTTCAGTACTATTCTTTTCTTTCAAAGTTGAAAGTATTTGCAATAGACACCGGTTGGTTATCGTTATTCGATAGAAGTCATCCGAGAAGTTCCGAAGGCATTGGTGAGGACTAATCGCCGGTATGGCGAAGGAATAGACGACATGTATAAAAAGGTCGATAACTTGTGTTGTGTATTTTCGGTTTTTTCATCTCTATGAAACTCGATCAAGTTTGCGTCAACTTTTGACGAACAAACACTAGCGTAATAATATTGAATCAATGTGAATAAGGATGCTCACTGGACAGTGGTGGTGAAATAAAAGTGTTGGGAGACATTATCTCATGGGCGCCTGTAAAGTGCGTGTGAAACGAAATCGAAACGAAACGAAATCGAACGAAACGAAACCAATCGAAACGAAACGAAACAAATCGAATGAAACGAAACCAAAAATCGAAACGAAAAGAAACGGAATTTAAACAAAACTAATATCAATTTTGACTACATAAAAGTGAAAATAAATTCATTGAAATAAATTTTTGAACCATAAAATATACATGTAACTACATGTATGTTTCAGTTTGCCGCTGTAAATTTTTGAGCCGATTATCCGAAATTTGCAAAAATTATATAATTATGTAAATAACTGATGTACATTCCTATACCTTTGAATGTTTCTAATTTGTTTCATTAAGTGATATTCAGACGTTTTGAGAGAGAGAGAGAGAGAGAGAGAGAGAGAGAGAGAGAGAGAGAGAGAGATGCCTTAAAACTTACCAACGACAACACATAGCAAAGTATATACGCAAGTTTGGGAGAGAGAGAAAGAGAGAGAGAGAGAGATAGAGATATGATGATACTGAAGGGGACATTCTAACAACAATTTTGGGCGCCTATAAAGTGCGAAACGAAACGAAATCAAACGAAACGAAACGAAACCAATCGAATCGAAATCAATTTTGACTACGTAAAAGTGAAAATAAATTCATTGAAATAAATTTTTGAACCATAAAATAGAACTACATGTATGTTTCAGATTGCCGCTGTAAATTTTTGGGCCGATTATCCGAAATTTGCAAAAATTATATAATTATGTAAATAACTGATGTACATTCCTATACCTTTGAATGTTTCTAATTTGTTTCATTAATTAGTGATATTCAGACGTTTAGAGAGAGAGAGAGAGAGGGAGAGAGAGAGAGAGATGCCTTAAAACTTATCAACGACATTGGTTTCGTTTCGTTTCGATTGGTTTCGTTTCGTTCGATTTCGTTTCGTTTCGTTTCGATTTCGTTTCGCACTTTACAGGCGCCCTTATCTCATTCTGATTACCCGGTATTTCGGTACGTTTTTGTATGCCAGCCAAATCGTCATCCACGGGAATTTGAGTTTGACATCATCATGATTATTTCGTGCCGTCCGTGATTTTTCTGAGGTAGCTATAGGTTTGATTAATCGATAAACCACGCGTGTAGATTTCAGTCTGTCTGTTTCTGTTGAGCTATTAATCAGAGTCACAAATAATCAACTAGACTAAGAAATGAGATATTTGATACTCACTGGAACATCTGGAATCCAATTTTTACTCTCTCTCTCTCTCTCTCTCTCTCTCATATAAAATTTGCACTTCTGAATTATTATATTTAAAGCATCATATAATTATGCAATTTTATGTTTGCAGAATGTGTGAAAAAAAAAAATAATAATAATTGTTTCCAACAATTTGAAATAAAAAAAGTTAATATATTCCTTTATTTCTAAGAATTATTTAGAATCTAATCCCGGAAAAATGAGGTCACGGCACACGGTCAAACTAAGTGTTCTGTCAACAATAAACCATATTATGTTGAAAGTAATATCTCCATAAATTGGGCTTAAAACCAATTAAATAATATCGAAACCTTAAATCAAGAATTGTCATGATATTCTATGTGCCAAATAATGACGGGCTATATATATTTATATTCACTGTGGGAACACCACTTTTTTGCAACTGACATAATAATATAAAATGAAATCCCTCAAATAAAAACAGCATTCTTTGACCATGTATAATTTGAAACATCTTGATGTAACCATAATTGTACTCGCGTTATAAAATAAGCCTTTGTGGTCATGAGTCCATGCCATGCTGGGAAATTTGGCTTTCTCGAGGGTGTCTGGCAAATCTTTTCCAGAGGGAGCTTCTTTGAACTGAATTCAAAAAGTCAAATTGCTCGGTATAGTAAATGTAGGTTTGGTTGATCCCAAATTGATACTCCACTTTCAATATGGTGTTGAATATAAGTACGTGTAATTAACAAAAACTCAAATACAATTACCCAGGATTAACAGTATATACCCCCTATAGATTACTCAAACAAGTTCATCGGTTCTCTGCATGTCTGTATCATAGATTTAAAATCTATACTAGCAGTACCTTGATGGTGATCCAATCAGACCCACTCTTACTAATGTATATTTAAACAATAAAATGCTTTCTTTGGGGATTCATTCGGGATATGAAGGTAGCGACATCGCAGAAAAAATGTTATTTTTTTCTGCAACGATCGATACCTTCATAACCCGCATGAGACATCAAAGGAAGCATTTTATTATTTATATTAACATCTTTCTTTTAACTAATATTAATAAATTGATTATGAAAAGTTAGTAAAATTCACTAAATTACTATAATCATAATGAACATAAGTACGTTCGCCAAAAGAAACAGCCAAATCGTATCCTGTGAGACTTTAAGTCTGACATCATCATGATTATTTTGTACAGTCCGTGATTTTTCTTATGTTGCTCGTGGCTTCGACCAATCGATAAACAGGGCGTGTCCATTTTATTCGTGTCAGTATCTTGTCAGTTTCAGCCGTAGTAAATTTCGACCAATCGATAAACGGGGCGTGTAGATTTCAGTCTGGCTGTTTCTATAGAGCTATGAATTAACTATATGTTTCCGTAAGAAATAGAGGAAATAATACTTAGTAGATGTAAATATACTGTGATATTTTACATTACATGTATTTATGGATTTTTTTACACTTGCATAAAAGTCAAATTTTCCATTTGGATATATTTCATGAAAACAAATTTGTATGCATAATGACTGGAATATATAAATGCGTATAATTTGAACATACTGGTTAGAATTTCTAAAGCTTCAAGCAAGTGTTTGTATTACATTGTTCCTAATTTTTATTATTTTGACCACAACAATCATTAAGTATAATAAATCAAAAGGAGGTGAAAAAAAATTCGTCAAACTTTACTTAAGAAGGGCTTTATAAAACTAATTTAAAAAGTAAATTTAATTACCCTACAATAAAAAAAAATCACAATATCAATACTATAGTCTGTCCCAAGATATTTTTGCCGCATATTTTCTTAAATTATTCAATATTTATAAATACCTCTTGGTTCAGACGATGTTCATTCAATAGTATGAAAAAATCCCAAGATTTCCCCTTTGAAACGCCCCCTCTAGCTTGTCGGGTATCAGTACACGGCTAAAAATAAAAAGTCTACGAGGTTTTTCCATTGCCAAGGAGATGAAGACGCCCGGATGATAACGTTGAAAAATTGCGCGAGGTGTCCCGAGTATTTCCGAATGGAGAAAAGATGTCAACATTCCCCATTATAAATCTCCGTAGGAAATCTGTTTTCGTTCCTGTGAATTTTTACGAGGGAAAAATGATAATGTGTGAATGAAGTTTTCCCTTTCATCGATTTTAATTGCACTTCAGTCACAGGTATGTGTATTTTTATTAAAAACTGTTCAAATATGCAGCATAAATATCTTGGGACAGACTATAGTACCTCGTGGGTTCCGGTTCCCCATTCGCACTAATAAAATCTCCTCGCAGAAATCCCACAATTAAATATAAAAAAAAAAACAAACACAGTTTTAAATGTTTTAGATGTATAACAATTTATTGTCAACAAAACTGACATAAAAAGTTCAATAAATAAGCAATAAATATAATAAATTTAACAATAAAATACGGAAATGAAATAGAAACTGTACTGATTATCACAGATATAGTTATCAGAAATGTAAACTAGTTACTGATCACAGAATCTCTAACTTTGAAGGGGAGTAATCTTGGCCTCCTGAATTTTCACAATATTCTTTATTTCCTCAAACGAAGACGGCTCGTCGGGCTCTTGGAGTTTCCTCTTACTATCTTCCACTGCACACTCTTGCTCCTGCGCTATGCTGTCAACTACTCCACTCTCGCCGCTGCCGAGATCTCGAGCGATGGGAGACTGTGTGTCGGGAACCTCGTGTTCACGCATTTCCCTCCGTACGTAGGACAGACGCTGAGGGTCGAACACTCCCTCTGAGTGGGACACTGGCCTAGACGATTCTCCTAGACCAAAAAATGCAGTAGTTACGGAGTTAGTATAAGATAGACTATACAATTACGATTATGTGGATGAAGACACACATTTAGATAACAAGACTTTATTTAGTATGTAAGAATATAAATACTTTTATGGTATAGTATATTATATTATATTTTTATATTTTTTCACTCAAAACCACATTTATAAATATTGTATAAATCCACGTATTACTAAATGCATAATTTGTGTAAACAAATTTGCCACTACACAGACACATCTGCCATGATAATTTATTGCCACAAATGTATATGTTATAATCCAGTTAACATGCATACAATAATACATAATACATTTGTTATCACATTAGGTCGAGGATATACATATTAATTAAAACAATTATTTCTTTACTCTGTGGCTTTCTTGAGAAAAATACATAGTTTATTTAATTGTTTCTTATTTCTCAAACTGTAAGCAACTGACCAAGCTTGAAACAAGAAGGCCTAAGTTTGAGAAGTAATACTTTTTGTTATCAATACACTGTAATTGACTGTATTTTGGACATTCTAGGATGAAGTGAAATTCGTCTCCAATCCTATTAAGAGCACAAAATCAACAAATGCGACATGAACGTACAGTTTGGTTATAACGACCTTATTAAATTGCTAATCTAGTCTTTGTGCAGATAATCTATATTTTGTCAGATAGTGAACAATAATTTCTAATATACGTTTCCTAAGATAGTACTTTAAACCAAAAGAGTCATACAAACATTTTGGAGGAACATTCAAAGAATTAGTGTCTCTTTCCAGGAAAAAAACCCCATCAAATAGTCTTTGCTTAATTTCTAAAATCTTACACTTTCTGGGGTTATATATTTACGTTCACTGATTAAGATTTTTTTGCAAATACCTATCTGGAATATTTGCTCGGACACCAGAGAGCAGTCGGTGGATTTATCGATGACGTAGAGGGCTTGGTCACAACACAGGACGTCAGACACCATACTGATGGGATCACTCAACGGACAGATGTTCTCGTACTCCTTTGGCGGCTCTTTAGGCTAAAAATGTTCATTTTGAACTTAATAATAAATCAATATTCAGATATTTGAATTGATTTTGTTTGATACATACGAGGGTTGTTCGGAAATTATTGAGACAACACGGATATTTCCATTTCTAAGTGACGAATTATGGTGAAAATTGGCATTAACATTGAAGAAACCTTAACAAATAATTAAAGAACGTAATATTTAAAAAATGTTTAATATTTTTTTACAACGGTAGATAAACAAATCGGTGGTCGGGGTACCCGGCGCAAGCATAAACTCGGAGAATATCGTCTATCTAAGTGTCCGCAAACGTACAGCTTATCCTAAAATAAATCAGATTATATATGTTCATTTAGCTATTTATTGTTACTAAATTTTGATCAAGTTTCACGAGTGTTTGAGTTGAAATACGGATATGGTACAGATATATTTACCAAGCAATAGGAATTTGAAAACGACGGTATATAGAAATTTGACGTCAAGGCGGGGCAGCGAATGTACATCAAATTGATGGAAATTTCGGAAAAAGACCTTTTAATGCCACCCAATTGCTTTAACAAACTCTATACGATGGCAAGGGATAAAGAACTTCAGTTTATCGTCTTTTTTCACTAATTGTTTAGCTAGAATTCAGACAAAGTGACTAAATATCAAGTACTTTTTACACACTAACTGATGTAAACAGTTCTAAAATATGTACACAGAATCACTGTAGGAGACATTTCACAGTAATTTGACTTTCAGTTAAAAATGACCCGATTTTTTTTCACAAAAATCAAGAATGGAGGGAATATGCAAATGTTGACATCTTGAAATGTAAACAAAAGATGAGAAATGAAGAATAAATTCTAATTTCCCTTTGTTTGTTAGGTTTTTAAAACGTAGGATCAGAAAGAAGCGTCAAAATAACGTTGCAGTAAGTTTGCGGTTGCGCCGGGTCACTGGGCGATGGCAATTTGGTCAGCTTACCAGGAATGATCTAATCATGCTATGGACACTAAATTTTTTACATTGATAATCTCTATCCTTGTGTACGTTTTGGTGAAATTTCAAGGATTTATCTTTTTCCCCAAGGAAATAAGAGTAAATGTCTCAATAATTTCCGAACAACCCTCGTATATTTTTTAATGTAACACGCACGTTTGTTGCATTATTGTAATCTTTTATGAATACTACTAGTACTGCTACTTCATTCATTATAGCTTGGTAATGACATCCCTTAACTATACTGTAACTTAAACGAATGCTTAAATGATATCAATCTCACACTTTACACTGTTTACATTAATCTGTCGCAAGCTCTCTCATAGTTACCAATCTCAAAATGGCGTCTTTATTTTTTTTTATTCCAAAATAAAAAAAAATTGCAATCTGTTAATCTACACAGTATACTACTTACCCCTCTAGGAGAATTATTCATAATACGCTGTACAATTGTGATTTGTTATAATGCCCAAATGCCAAATAAATCTTATTTTCATCTGATTATTCACAAGAATAGATCTAACCTCATCCGCCGGAAACAGCAGACCCTGTAAAACCATGTCCATCTCTTTATTCTGTAGTTCCAGCTTTTGAATGTAGCTCTGTTGTTGAAGGACCAGCAATTTCAATTCGTTGATCTGAAATGTATATAGATATCTATAAATCCTTCAAATTAAGTAATAGAGAGAGAGAGAGAGAAAGAGCGAAAGAGAGACAGATATTTTTACTTTGGACTGGCGACTGAAATCGAGCGCCATTGCTTTTTCAATGGAACATCTCTGATGAAGCATGAGGGTGACGATATCCTCTGTGGAGTGCGAGTCTTTCCTGACCAGATTGAGATGTCGATCTTGCACTGAAACGAATAAGTAGATGAATTCCTGGAATTCGCCAAAATTGAACAAACATAGTGTCTTGCATTTTGCAGTGAACGGCTATCAATTTACACGGAGGATATATAGAACCATGGTCCCAACTCCCAACCAACATGTCCGTAACTGTGGCTAAACTGCGTCATATACTCTTACAGCATACTTATATGGAGGTGAAATGTTTAGATCTGAAAAACTAAGATTTAGATGAAATAATGGCTTATTCAACAATGAAACCTTTTCCATAATTTGATATGCATTAAATTCCATAATAATTCTTAAAATTAGTTTATGCGTCCAATATGAATTTAATAACACATTTCAGAACATACTGTTGTTACGGATCCGGTTTTTCATGTTACTCTTCGACAGTTCAGTCATCAGCGCCTGGATTTCTTCTGTTTGACGTACTATTTCATTATGTAGTTGAGCTTGTGTCTGCACCCAATCGGTCTCCTTGATTTGTAGGTAGTCCTGAAATATGGATTCAGTATATTTTATTTCTTAGAGATCAATAGGAACCACCTTTATTTGAAAACGAATAATTATAAATATTCACACAGTAAATCTACCATGTAGCGTATAGTGACTGTTTATTATTTACTATTTGGTTTGTAACGGCATATTGAACACTTTTGTACATTTTCGCTTGATCCTACCTGCATTTTCTCATTGTCGGCCTTCATACTCAAATACGTATTTTGAACACATCTGGCGTATTGTTCAATCCTCGCAGCATGTTTGGCAGACAAAGCTCCAAGCTGAACAAGGTCTATTAATAAAAATAACACAATATTAACATTAAAATTCAAGTACGACATGTTGTATTTCATATATTTCATGGAACTTTTATTTGCACTTTACCTCCAATTTCAGCTGTGAAATGTTCGAACCGTTTTTCTAGTTCCACTAGCAACCCCAAAAGATCTTGAAGATATCCCCTATTGTCTTGGGTATCACTTTCTTCTGCTAATTTGGTTTCATTTTCCATAAGTTTATCTTTATCTCCCCCATGATTTTTCTCGGTTCCTTCTGTATCAGAAACGTCGGCTTCCTTGTCTGCAGAAACGCTTGCTTCCGTGTTTGCTGAAACTTCCGCTTCCTTGTCGTGTTCAGTGGTTTCCTTCGTGCTTTCTTCACATGCAGAGCCATCTGTTTCACACGTTTTAAGGCTTTCTGTTTGATTTTCGAAAACGATACCGTTATTCACACAAAGTTTTTCCACGCAACTTCTTAACATGACAAATACTTCTTCCAAAGCATAATCAGTGTATTCCAAAAGATCGACCCTTCGCTCAAACTCTGCCAAGAAGTCTATATTGCATGAACTACTTCTAGCAGAACTGCCCGTACCATTGGTCATTCCACTTGAAGGGTTTGAAAAGGTTGACTGCATAGTGTCGTTTAAAGATTTATTAGGAGGACGAATTAATTCGTTGATGTTTTTCTCGCTAAGGGTTGGCCTTTGCAATTCACGATGGTCATCTTTACTGGCTGATCTGCTTGTTGAAAGAAGGTCGTCACTTTGCGATCGCCGAATAACTGAAATATTTTCATCGAAATCAAAGCTGTCGTCATCTATGTGTGAGCAAAGGGGAATGTAATGTCCCGACTTTTCTCTCGGAATAAGAGCAGGACCAACAAATGACGACTGGCTGTCTGCTTGGTCATTTTGATTAAGATTAACATTATCGTTTCCTTTGACGTCTGTAGAACTAATATTCTCACCTGCGTCGGAAAAATGATCATCAGATGGAACTGCTAAGCATTCTTCGATGACTTTATCGAGAAATTCATCAGTACAGTCCACAAATTCTTCGCTAGGATCTTCAAAGATTGTTTGATGTGCCATATTTACTACATCTATATGTCTAGTTTACGTCATAAAATTAACAAATGACGTCACACAGAAAACGTCACATTTCGACGTTTTTACAATTAATCTCACAATTTTCAATCAAACCTAAATAAACATTAATATAAAATGACAAAACTAAATCTAAGAATATCATAAGTGTATAGATTGATGAAAATCGACGAAACCAAAGTTAGTAAGATTTCCAAATTTGTCCGATTTATATTATATTATCTTTTTCGATTCAAGTCAGATAACCCATTCACTTCCTGTTTATTTTGTTTCACAACATGAGAAAAAAATTTCGAAATAAACACAGAAAAAACAAAGTAAGGAATAACCAATGTGTTATATCAAAGGATCCAGGGATACAGAATGGTTTGAACTTTTTATAATATTGCTAAGTGTGTAGATGTAACTAAATGTTATAGTGCTACATGACTGCAAACATTCAATAACAACACTGTACTGATCTCGATCAAGGCCTTGATGATTTTATCATCAGATGATGTTTTATGAAATAACGATATTAACTAAGGAAATCTAGAATTATAAATTAAGCAATACAATTTTAAAGCCATCACCTTTTAGCATAAAACAAAAATAGAGTTTGTTGTTTAATTATTTCAGATGTGACTTTGTGTGATTATGCAGACTCATCTAAGACACAAATCTCTGGCTCTGTTAGAGTGAAGAAAGCCATTTCATCAATAGCTACAAACATTAAATGTAAGATTCAAATGTTATTTTTTTAAATCATGGCATAGTTGTGATATATTGTTTCTAATATCAAGTTATATTTTTTATCATGTATCATTTGTGACAAGACAACAGATGTTGAAATACATGCAGATTTAAAGAAGAATTTTCAAAAAATTCCCTACCATGCTCTCTTTTATCAGATCAAAGAAAAGACATGAACACAGACAATAGTGATCTCAGCTGGTTTGAGAAAGATTTGGAGGATTTTGATGTGTTAGATGATGTGGGTGAGGGGAACTCGGATGAAGATGATACAACCAGTAAGATTTTATGATTTAAGCATGATATTTGTACAAAAGAATAATGCTTTGGAAATTTTATGGTTAAATTATCATTTTGGTTGAATGAGAAAATGTATTTTGCAAATATGATAAAAATTGATAAATGTAGAGTGGGCCTAATGTAGTGTGTATAGCTGATAATTATAATGTTGTATGGATAAAAGTCTCTTAGTGAAACATGCTGTACATACTTGTTATTTATTTTTCTATAGAAACTGAAACAAAAGCTTTAAGACCCCGAAAGAAATGCAAAGAAAAAGAGGAGAACATAGGGAGACATGTTTACCCTGTTGACATCTGGTTCACTCTCGCTGCCTACATTGACCCTGAGGCTGTGAGGAACTTCGCGACCTTGTGTAAAGATTCGTATCTAGTGACCAGGACAAGGCAGTTTTGGAAAAACCTTTATACAAGGTATTCAGAATTTATTTGTATATTCTATCAGAAAGTGATTAATTTATGGGGAATAGGTGAACCAATAACTTTCATGTCATCTGCTTAAAAAAGGTTGGAATTCAAAATTTGGTAGAAATATTTAAATGTTTTTTTCCCTTTCTTACAAAATTTGAGCACCTTTATTACAAAATTTGAGCAATTAACGCTAATATTCTAGGAAATCATATCTGTTGATTAAAAATAGGTGATTAATTAATAGTTTCTGAAATTTTGGTTGAAGAACAGGTGATAATTTCTTCTCAATTTTTTATATTACGTATAGGTGGCATACTATAAATCTTTGAAGAAGGGTTTTTTGGCTGCGCCAAATAGGGAAATATTATACTAATTGATTGTATGATATCTCCCATTGTTTGTTTACCTGCTAATTTGGTATTCTGAATATATAAATGTAGATATCAGATGGTAATAGGAAAAGTATTGTTAACTTATCTACCTGTTTATTCAGGGAGATAGGATTGATAAATTGTCAATGTGACTGCAATGATTTTTGTGTATGAGAGAAATTTCAATGACCTACATTTAAAAAAAAAACAAACAAAAACTATTGTATAGATCTATAGCATTGGCCTTTAATAAGTTAGTTTGATTAACTTGTAATCTTTTGAATATATAATATGGAAAGTTATTTAATAAATGATAAACATATGTTTTTAAAGGTTTTGTGCTAATAATACGCACCTGCCTGTTGAGCTGCAGATAGAATGCTTGGAGCGAGCCCAAGGGACTTAGGATACAGAGTGGTCCGGGCTCTCTTCTGGTCTTACCCTCTATTTATTTCAAGAACAACAACCAATTTGCCATTTGAAAATGAGCCCTACCATCTAAAAGGAAACAGGTGTCTGTTTACATGGACTGAACCCTTTAAAAATGTCTGGAACTTTAGCTTTAAGTTGAAGAAAGAGCGACTTTCTCATATTAACAAACTGACAACGCTGATGGCTCTACCGGGTCGAGTGAATCTGTATGACGGTTACTGTGATGTGTATGGACACGATGAAATCGACTGCTATGTATTACAAGTGACTTGTCAAAATTATCAGAGCTTTTTATCAGTGATGGGATTAGTATTGTGCAATGTTTATTTGAAGGTCAGCCAGGAAAGTCGTTTCTACTGTCTCCGCCTTCATTTTGACACATCAATGAAAGAGTCGACCAATCAAAACAGGGACGTTGTTGGTGATACTGTGATTTTCTTGGACCGTGTTGTTAATCTAAAAGTGTTTCCATGGTGGCACTCTAAATACCCTTTTAAATGAAAACTTGTTAAAACTTATGAATACTCAGGTACTGTTATAGATTATGCTACAAGCAGGAACTACTGTCATATGCAGCTGGTGTGCTTTTTAGAAATTTATTGACATACTGGTTTTATGACAGGGGCTGTTTTTCACATATCTGTATTTTATTATACCTGTTTGTTTGTTTTGGGAAACTGTTTAAGATTGTTTAATAATGAATAAAAAATTGTTTCAAATATTACAGCAAATGAAATATTTCTTGTAAAATTTCTTGTACATGTAAGACCATGATAGTCTATGCAACCATATTGGTCATAGATAAGGTTGCTCAGTGTGATGGCTCATTTGTGACTATCATGACAGCAAGAGTTGACCGTTTACATTTTTTTTTTTACTTCGTTTATTTGAGTATTGTCAATGTGAATCAATGTAAAGGGCATTACATGTACCATCAACATGTAATTCTGTGGATTTTCACACAAAATATTATCAGGAACGCCATGTTCCAAAATTTTATAAATGCATCAAAATTATTTGATTTTTTCACATAAATTTACATAAAAATCAAGTGTTCAATGCTATGTACAATTTTGTATTATGTTTATGTTGTACATGTATCAACGTCCACTGAAATCATTTCATCCTTTACAAAAAAAGAAGGCCTCTAGAATTTCTCGATTGCTTTAATGAAACTTTAATTTTAAATTAGTTTTACAAACATATTATTTTACACTATATATAAATGACTGATAACTAAGTACCAGTAGGCTATCCCTATTAATCAAGAAAAACAGTACTGATTAACTGCATAGGTCACATCTACGCAGTACAAGAAATAAATAGCATTGCAGAAAAAATTCAAATGCGGCAGGAGGAGATGTAAATTTTTTCTGCATTTATTGCTATACTCATAGTTTTCTAATAAAGAAAGAATGCAGGCACAGAAACGGAAATTCAAACCATGTCGAAAGAAATAGTAGTACATGTACAATACCCTGTAAGTCTTTCTGGTTGGTCTCTAGTTCTCGGATACTACATTCCTTAAACTTCTTTTTGAATTTTACCACCCGTGTACGTTCTTAACTCACACAAATGTTCTTATTAATATTTTACTGATACATGTAAGTACATGTACTATGGTATATTTTTCTAACGGTGATAGTTCTAGCAGGAGTAACCATGCAATTTGTCTCTGGGATTCCCCAACACAAAATGGACTGGCCCTCCACAGGCTTCTCCCCCCTGTTGTGTGGCATCAGCTTCTTCTATCTGGCGTGCTCTATCAGCTATATCTGTCTGTTGTGTGGAATATACCTACTTCTGTCTCTTGTACGCTATCAGCTATTTCCATAGTTTCTGTCTGTTGCTGGTCCCTGAGGTTCGTGTATTGGGAAGATGTAACCATTGTCCTGTACACTTTCCCTTCTGATTGCATTATTGAACAACAGTCTGCTGAAATTTGGCGAAGGTAAGTTAGGCTCTGATTGTAAACGTCTGGATTTTGGCGCTAGGATGTATGGCATTCCTATGGAATCGGCGCGTCCTCTATGCATTTTGGGAAATGGTTCCGAGTTTAGACGTCGTGCAGTATTCGGTGAAAAGGACAGTTTTATCACAGGTTCGCTTCTTAGCCTGGGGTGTCGAGGTATGTGAGTTGACAAGTGCGTGGGCAGGCCCGGCATATTCCTCCGCGGGGGAACTGACGGCGAATTCTTTACTCTTTCATTCCTCACTTGGTTGCTGTTCTCCGTGATATCTCCAGTAGACCGTGTGGACTTGGGTGTTCCGCAAGGCGAGTCGCTACGAAAGAAATCGCCAAGTCTTAGTGAAATTTCCGAATTAATTCGCTTCATGTTGATGATGCTGAAATCGTCAATGGAGTTGTATTCTGATTTCGTCGACGTATCCGAGACATAGACGACATTATGTATGTTTGTCCTAAATTAAAAAAAAGTAACATATATTCGATGATTGAATGCCAACCATCTATTAAATCTCAATATCAGATACTACGCTATGGCTACTTTAATATTGTTGCTTGTATTGATGTACTAGTAACTTACTCCGCCATATGCAGAGGAACGCCAACAAAAGGATAACGATTGCTCCAGCAAAGACGGACAAGAGAACTGTTTTGACGAGTTTAACTATTCCTGATGTGTCCGCCTGAGTCTCACTTAAAATTAGAAAAATGGAATGAACCAGGTAAACATCTATGGTTTATATCAAACACCAGAATTTAGGGCACTTCGAATAATAATAAAAAAAATTCGACATCATACACAATTAATTATGTTATGTCATGGGTTATATAATCAGTGATAATGCGTTAGGGTCATACTATTTTGATCGTGAAATTGCTGTCCACATAGTGTATGCTCGAACATGTAGAATCTTTACACTGAGAAAATATATATTAAGGAAAGAAAACCAAAACGTTGCAGGATGTTAGCGTAACGAACCGATATGAATAATTATACCTGTGAGTCGATGACGTCACTGATACATCGCCACAAGAAGAGTTAGAAGGATATACTTGGATTCTTTTTCTTTCGAAATATGGCTCAGCATCGCCATGATGCCAATGTCCAATCTGAAAAGTTGAACAACTTCAGTGATTCGAACGGCTCTACTGTTGCATTGTTTTATAATTATTTTATTTTTAAGAGTAACGTAAATATCGTTTTGCTAGAACAAGTAAACAATTTGAAAAAAGTTTTGAGAGGAAAATTGCTAAATGCATTGCGATTTTTACAATAAGGACTTTGTCTGATGATATCATGTGATCCTCCTTTATCATTTATTATATTTTTCAAGCAACATGCCTCAACAAAGTCTTTTTCTTCTATGATGTATATTTTGAGCCCAAGGACGCCATTTCCGTTCGAGTCAAACAACTGATCATCCCGGTCATCGCCATCGATGTCCAAAGTCACATTTCTCACGAATTCTACCACGTGTTCAGGAGAATTCCTATACTCCGAACAAATAGTTTCATCTTTGCACATACTCTTTAAGGCTAGGTAAGCACCCTTAATCAACGCTGTTATTGACTTTATCAAATATGGTGTCCACTTGTCTAAATGTTCAGGAAATTTACGTAGTAATTCACGGTTACATTTTTGGGGGAATTCTTTTCTAAAGCTAAATTCGTAGTAACAGTTCAAGTTTTCTTGCATGAAATAAAGCAGACTTGTAGGCAATTCTACAGACGCCGGATCGAACTTTCTAAGATATGTTTTATACTCGTCACTTTGGGGAATAGGTTGTTCTGCGACGATAAGGGATCCGTGCAGATTCGGATATTTCAACATATAGTCTCTGTGGTAAAAACAATTTTCCCCGATGAATAGAAATCGACGATGTTCATTTATACTGTTGATCGCTCTTGCGACTTTTGGCATCAGTGGTGAAGCAATGTAAACGAGTACTTGCCGGGCGCCAGGGAATCTGTGTAGACTTTCCACTACACTGCTGATATCATTACTAACATCACTTCCATAAACTCGAACAGTCTGCGCAACACAGATATTGAAACTAGGAGCCAAGCTCAAAATCAGTTTCACCGCAGATTCGCCATACTTCCCATCACTAAACAGTACTTGGACGTTGTTGGAGCCCAGTTTGTTCACCATTTGGAGCATGACTCGAGTTGTGTAGTTCAATGGAGTCGCCAAGCCCAGATAATACGGGTAGTTCAAACGGTCGCTGAGCAAGTCAGACGTAGCACAACAGCTAACCTGTGTCAAATTTAAAGAATGACGCGTTTAATTTTTATACGTATGTGACCCCCCCCCCCCCCCCAAAAAAAAAAGGAAAGGAAAAAATATTTTAAGACGATAATATTTTAGTATTTTCACTTTTTTCATTGTACTGTGATTATTTGGGAAAACTTATTTCTATAAGATACGAAAATGAAGAAAATGAGTTTTGTAATTATTTTTTTCTTTCAATCAAACCGTACACACAAACCTGAACAGTTTTCAATTCTGTTGTGATGTCCGCCACCTGTAGAGTTGGACTACTAGAAAATCCACCAGCATACCCTAAAATCTTGTCGGAAATATTAGGTATGCGATTGTTAATCTGCCCGTGTAGCTGGAGCTCTAGAATAATATCGGAAGTTATCAATGGATCATCACAGGTGTCCAGGAGGAGAAGACCAACTTTTTGGTTTGGAAAAATATCACTGTTTTCGTTTATCTTGTCGATTGCAAACTTTGCCCCTAGTGCGACATCGAGACCAATCCTTCGCCTAACTGGACCACAGTGTAAGGGTTCAGCTTCCTCGATTGTGAATGGGGAACGTGACGACCACAATGACGTCACCGGGGTCATACAGATATGTCTCGGACTCGTGGTTTTGAAGACATATCGTGCAAGTCGTGTTCGGTTGACAAATTGATTTGACTGTATTGGTGATCCTACCCATGTTGTCGTAGAATTTTACCCTTGGTTTCAGTAAAGTAAATTTTGGTTTCCCGCCTTCTGCCGGTGTTTCTGGCTTTTTCAGAGAACCTACCTATAATTGGAAGGAAATCAGTTGCAAATTCATGTTTTTTTAATCAGTTCAGACATATATAATTATGCCCTATGTTCTAGTATTTCGAGCTTGAATCAAACATTTTAATGAACGCGTTTTACCCTAATGGGAGTAATATCAAGTCATTTTACATAAATTAGTACCTACATTAACAAACTCAAAGTTTGTGTCGTTTGATGGGCTCTGGTAGTTGTAAACTTCGTACATCAACCCGGAGTTTTGAAATTGAATATCACCTTCTTTAGTGAAAGAAACCCTTTCGGTAAGATTTCTAAGCTTAGCTTTCTGTGGAAAATCTTTCTCAAAATCCACAGCAGTTCGTCTGGCTTGCTCTATATACTCAGATAATCTATTTTCCTTCATTTCTGAGCATAATCCACTGATCCCACGGCAAACCTTCTGATGTACGTCCTTGATTGTTTTGGCAACACTGTAAGTCGCCATAATGGCATATTTAACAAACGTCGACGATGGGTATTTCGTTAACAGATTGTCAACATTCAATTTGTTGTATCCCAATTGTAATTTCATGAATTGTTGCAACCAAGGGTTTATTTGCGTATCATCTTGGTTCTTGCTCATATTAGCAAACATTGTATTCCAGTACTCCGAAAATTCGGACATTTCTTTGTGAGGGGGCGACATGGCAAATGATCCTTTTGCCGCCGGGTAGATTTCCTTCGATTCGGAATTAAAGAAAATCTCAGACTGCAAGCCTAGGCTCTCCGAAAAAATGATAGAGGGAACAGAGTATTGAGAAAATGAAATACGTTCAATGTTATCAATGAAAGAGCGAACCATTGAAACAGCTCCGATAAAAACGATGCCCTTGATTCTAAGTGCAGTTATATTGTACAGAATTTCATGGAAACAGGCCCTTGAAATGTCACTGTCACATTGATAAACAGCTGCAATACAAATGCGTCTCTCTGCCAGGGCGTCACTCAGTTCACGGGCTGCGTCATTACCGTACGCGTCACCCGAGTGAATTAATCCAATATACGTCCAACCCAGGTCAACCAGCAAATCCAACATAGTCTGAAAATCACAAAAAAAATTATCACAAAGTATCACAATTATAGGCTTTACGACTTAAATCAACCATTTTCTCTATGTAGAGATTCATTGTCAAACGAACATTCTTTACGAATTACATGAATGATAATTTATGACGCAGTCCTATAAAGATACGTTAAATATGATAATTTTGCACACATTCCGTTTATAGCAAACTTAAAATCATAAGTCTCGTGTATGATGAACAAGAAAGGACATGGACCTGCGTTTGGATTTTGTCGGATGGTATCGTCCGGAAGAAGTTGAGGAATGTTTCGGCATTCGTTTTATTGGTCAGGAACGCGGCCGTGGAGGAGTAGGAGACTTGTAGGAGCTTGTAGTCGTCAGGGACACTGCTCAGTATCCGGGATACAACTGCAGACTCGGAGCTAAAGGTTGGACCTAGTACAGCTGAAGAAACCAAACAACAATCTTTTACCGATCAGAAGAATTGGCAAAGCATTATCGATTTACAATTTAATCTATATTTTTATCAATATATACATGTAGGTATATACTTTTTTGATGGAGGAAGCATGTGTACCTTTAATATAGACCGGTTTGTTGGTTTTATTTGACGCTCTATGTTCTCGTAAAAGCTGGAGAAACTTGTTGCTTTGCAGAGCAGCAATGCTAGGTATTCCGCATGTCGGGTAAGCCAGAAGTCCTGCATTACAAAAAAAGTATGTTGAGCAAAGAATGTCGTGAGAGGAAACGGACCTAGTGCATTAAACCAGTTATATAGTCTATATATAAGGTGAGTGGTAACTAGGTTTTAATATATCACTGACAGAATGCATATATTTAAAGGCCTTAGAATAACAACAAGCTTTAATAATAATGTACTATGACGCCATGCATTCCAACAAATTGGTTACAAGTCCATGCTTTTAAAATTTGATATTGAAGTCTACTGCCTTAAACCAATATAAATTCTTATCAGATACACAAATGAAAACGTGGACTATCTTATATACATGTAAAATGTATTCTGTACATGTATTCCTATAATGAAAACGCAAGAATTTTTAAGTTTAGTTTCAAAGGAATCGTAAGCCCCGGTGTTACCTAATCGAACCCCAGGGATGAAGTTAACCTCATTCAGTCGCATCAGAGACCATTTAACTGCTTCCATCTCCATCACAGAGTACATGTCCAAATCCAGGTCACATCGATCGGGCTGTTTGGTGTTAAAGATGTGGAAAAGACCTCCAATGACGACATCTCCGGTCAAAAACGCGGGGGTGTCAATGACGTCATTTACCTGTTGCGACTGAGTATCTTTGATTCCGTTCGAGACGACAAATAGATGGCAGTAAAATAAGATCCTTGCAGACATGTCCCTATTTTCTGTATATTGTTAGTACAGAACGTGTAGTTTCTCTAAGCAAAAATCAGAAATAATTCAAGTTACATGTATATTGTATGCCGTAAAGTTGAGTATTTACCTCGCATCCAAAGTTATATAATTAATTAATTATATATACACTAGTATACAAAAGATGGAGTGATAAAAAAACATCGATGTCATATTCAAAATAAACAAATGAATATTCAATGACAAAAAATTATTTGAAATAAATATTCGTCATATTGATTACCGATATCCAACAAATATGCATTAAAAAGTCTGACAGCGTGAAATGCATATCCAAATCTAAATTATTGACAGTATATACAATAAACACCACTGTACGTATATTTTACAAATAATCAGTCTCACCTTCTTAATACTTGTCTCTCTTCAGGAATACAGAATTTTCTACAAGAGCATTTCATTATGCTATATAACGGAAGTCAAAATTCTTTCATCGCTATCGTTTGATTCATCAAGAACGCCTGGATCTATGTGTAATGCCTCAAAAGGATTATTTGTGTTTACTTTAGAACTTGAATCGTACGGACATTTCGGTCACTAAATAATTTAAGTAGTTCCTTATTAAAGGAATCGCGGCCTGTCACGATAGATATGTGTATCTAATTACATTGGTTATATTTGGAGGTATTAATTGCAATGTACATGCGATTTAACCCGTGTTGTATCATGA
Source organism: Magallana hongkongensis (assembly GCA_015776775.1). Lineage (NCBI taxonomy): Eukaryota > Metazoa > Mollusca > Bivalvia > Ostreida > Ostreidae > Magallana > Magallana hongkongensis. The sequence continues at coordinate 50,357,384 of CM027466.1, forward strand.
TTGGCTACTGATTATCAGAGAAATCCATGTGCTTTATTAGAACACGAGAGTCAATTTTTAAATTAAACTAGACTTTGACCTGTGCGTGCACGTGTTGACATTGCATATGATATCGGAATAGATACATCCACAAACCGTATCGTTGACATTTACATAGCCAAGCTTAATTTAAGCCTACACTAATGCTATCAATTTCACCTACACTCTACTTAGTTAGAATAATCTAACTGTGCCTCGGGACAGTCCTTCATCACAGTTAAAATGCATCTCATGTACCCGTAATTTAGCAAAAATATTGCAGAATCGCTCCGAAACGATTTTGGAGAAAATTAATGAAGCTGCGAGGCATCCGCTCTACACTCTATGACATATATATAAATAATTATTTATATATATGTCATACAGTGTAGAGCGGATACGATGCCCCTGTGATTAAGCTAAAAATTTTGAGTCAGACTCTATTATTTTAATATAGTAGTATAGATACAGATAACAATTTTATATGAATACGCTCCACCAGGGGTTTACCCATCTTCACAACGTCAAGGTTTTGTGATTACGGATCACAAAACCTTGACGTTGTGAAGATGGGGTTTACCACTTATTCCATTCATTTAATGGGAAAATTGTGATTTAAATTAACTTTTAATAGAAATAAAAAGTTTTCTAAAAAAAAAAAAAAAACCACACAAGAAAGTAGAATTAAAATTGCATTCTCCTCTGGCCAGCTCTTCTATCGGAAAAAACAAATTTATCAAATTTCACCCTGTATATATGTAAACATATGGCTTAGATTCATTTGAACGGGTCGAATAACGGTGCGAAATCCCCATGGATTTTCGTCATTACGTTTTATACAATTAAGTTTATAAAATAAAATTTAAAAACCCTACTGCAAAACAGTTATATATCAAGAAAATTAAACCACAATTTTCAAAGCCAATTTTTTGTGTGTGCTCGTCGGAAAAACGGAAAGAGGGACATATATACGATATAATTTTATGGGTTATTCCGATTAAGAGCACATGACAAAACAGTTAAAAGAGGTAGAGTAGATATATCAATTTGTGAAGAAAAAAAATACTGGTCAATGAATTCCTTCATGTTCATTATGTAGCCTTACGGTGTGGGGGTCAGTGTCAATTCATTTTTATTATTGTCCATGGTATAATTAAAACTTAAGGAAATGCTGCCACCCCCCCCCTCACTTTTTCTCGCAGCAACAAATTTTTTAAAATGTACATATAAAAAATTAATTATCATGGAGTTGCCCCCCCCCCCCCCCACTTTTTTGGGAGTATGTAAATAATTTGACAAATAATTTACATAAATAACAATTAATAAGATTAACTTATGAAGTTTTCTCCTATGCATATATTTTTATGAACAATTAGAACCATATCGTTCACCAGTTCACACTTATAATCTAAGAACCAGTGACAATTAAAAATTCCACAAAGGATCCTTAGAGCTACATCTAATATGGCCAGTTTTTCTCTTCTACTGTCAAACAATGGCTCAATTTACTAGATCACATTAGAAATGCTTCTAGTCTAGCTTCTTTTAAGAGTATACTGAATTCCTATTTTGTCGGAAAAGTAATGAACTAATTTTGGGACCATGGATATATTTTATGGAACAATGCAAACATTTTATCGGCAGATATTTAGCGGAAACCGCAATGTGTGATAATTGTGTAGATTCGGTTGAATATGATTATCATTATTTTTTTTCAAATGTCCCAAGTATATAAATAACGTAGAATGACATTTTTTCAAGCCATAAACATATTTTTTTCTTGAATTAATGTTATATGGTAATACTAAAATTAATGTTATATGGTAATACTAATCATGAACTTAATATAAATGTTCAAATATTTCGTGCAGTAGATTCTTTTATTGCTGCAATGATACTCTTTTTGTAAATATCTTTTGATAAAATTGTTTAGTCTTATATTTTCTTTTCACACCGGTATTTTTTTTTTCTTTACTACAGTCTGAGTTGTATTATCAATATTGAACAATATAAAAATGACAAATCAATTTTCCCTCTTATTATTTAATACAGGAAATTATTACAACACGTAAGGATAATCATAATGACCCAATATTACGATGGGGTATGTTTCGTTTTGATACATGTGTCGTATTCCGGACACAATATTGCTACGTTTAGCTCTCTGACTAGAATTAATGTTTAACATCCGGTGAAATTCAATAGGTCGCGCTGCTCAAGATTAACAACAATGCAGCGAATTTACAGGTGAGAAAAGTTTTTAATGTGCTTGAATTTACTTTTTGATTTTCGATCACTCTCTGTTTACTTAAATATCAACTTCTGGCACGAAAGCAGTTGTTTTTGAAAGACGATAAACTTTTTACAATAACTCACATTTACAACTCACTTCGAGACCGAAACTTGCTCGAGGGTACGATACCTTCGTGTGATCCGGACCGTGAACTGGCTAGTTATATCATGTCCGACAGTACAAAAAGTGGCAGGCATGCTGTATTTAAACATATTGCATTATATTTTTTTTAACGATGTGGATTTAACTTTCATTACTCCCAGGTGAGATGTGTTCGTTAAAGTGCACATGTGTGCACATGCACAACATCGATTCCATTGTGTTGCATAATTCAATATCGGTAAGGTGTTTTTCATTTCTTTGAAAACCATGTCATATATAGTCAGCAATGTCAAAATTTCATTGAGTTTTGTTTTTTTTAAATATAAGTTTGTAATGATTTTTTAAATGTAGATAATAAATAAATTATGTGACCATGCTTCAGGTTCTAAAAGTCATTATTCCTTTAAACCCCCCCCCCCCCTTTTTTTTTTTTTGCTTTCAGCAGAAGTCTGTCTTTCTTGCTGTCATGGTAGTAAATTTGATCTGCTGCAATAAAAAATTTTGCATTATACTTTTCTTTTGACCAGTTGTCCCCGTTATTAATGATATTCTAGAAATAGAACCATGTGACCTTTTTGAGGTGGAGTTATTCAGCAATTGTATTTTTTAAGAGTCTGAAGTACATAAACTTGACAGAAATTAACTTCAAAAATATAATTAAAAGCAAGAAATTTATAGCTTTACACATGTCTTGAAGTAAATACAAAATATGAATCCTCTAAACACTATGATCTTTTCCTTTTTTAAAAACCTGAAATTTACCTTTTCAAACAAGAATATTGCGATAATTTAGCAGAAAGGTCCAAGGACAGTCTGTGTATATCTACCGGTATGCATTTAAATGGATTTTCTTTGCTTAAGGAGGCTGGGGGCCCAAAAAAAATTCTCCAAAATTCACCTGATTTGCAGAAATGTTTCATATAATCTTAATTTACATTTTAATGTGGAAGACCACATCACAATCATCGTTAATTTTATCATTTATTGCATCTGAAGAAATTGCACGTTATGTAAAAAAAAAAAAATATATGAAAAATATTTGAAATATAAATAAAGGCAAAAAGCATACCAATAACATCACAAAAAATTAACACAATAAGAAAAACTTAACATTATTTGTTATAAAGAAAAATATCACAATTTTACCAAAAATATGTATGTCATACAAATGCAAATATGTAAAACAAAAAAGAAGTAGCCACAAGATTATTTCCAAATTTAAACATAATGATAATCAATACATGTGTAATAAAGATTGAGCATTTAAAAAAAAAATTTGATGGTGAAATTAAAAAAAAAAAAAAAGGAAAATACTTAGAAGTTTTACAAGTTACCTCCCTTTGAAAAATTAGAAAATGCTGAAAAACAGCTGAAATAATTTTTTTGCATCTTGTAAACCTTGGTTTACCATCAATTGACTCTTTAAATAATGCTTCAATACCATCATATCAATTTCTTTCAAAAGGCAATTTCAGTACATTGTTTGAGTTACAGAACATTAAAGTGAAAATCTTTTTTGTATAGAGATAAAAACGCTTTAAAATGGCAGCCACCCCCCAGCCTCGTTAAGTGCGTTTAGTGATATCAAAGAAAGCAGTCTATAAAAAAACTCTTACTTTTTTTTCAAGCTTGGGACCAACAATAAATATACAAAAAAATTTAGATTTGGCAAGTTTAGGTTTTGTTTTATGCTGCTTAAATTACAAGATATCTTTGTAATTATTCATTGGAAAAAAAAATTGTTGAATTAACTGAATAAACGCTTTAACTAGAGTACTTTTCATTTTTAACAGAACTCTTTTTCTAAGGAGATAAGGCCAAAAAAAATAATATGTGTGTTTCCTATTTCATCATATTTTAAAATAGGGTAGGTAGGTCGGGCTTTTTTTTTTTTTTTTTTTGAGCTTTAAAGTTTTCCCCTTTCCTAGCATATGATTTTTCTATACATTAAGAAAATGTATTTTACAGGTGGAGCAATTGTGGATACTGACAACTGTTACAGAATTTCAGCTTTCTTAAATCTAAGATAAATTTGTAATGATTACGAAGATTTTATTTTCATTTAAATAGAAAATATAAATATGACACCCACTATAGATTAACAGAGTATAATACGCATTACCACAAATATATGAGTTCTATTTTCATGGTCAACTGACATAACAGTTGACATTAATATCGTAACTTTAGGCGTTGAATTCAGAAACAGAGGAAATTCTGGTTGATCAGACGAGAGCCTTAGAATAAAATCTTTTCAATAATTTTTTTAAATGATTACATCGTTAATGGTTTAAGACTAATTTTAAAAATTCCATTTGCAATTGAAATGCCGCATTTTAAAATCATATTTATAATGTGAATGATTGTTAGGCCTATTTAAAGACTTACGATGTCTGCAGTCTCCACACCCAGAAATTAAAAAAAAAAATTTGCCTCTGCTTTTTTCATGTACATCTTTATATTAATTTATAACACATCACTGCTCTAAGAAGCTATTTATTGAATTGATAATTTTTATATTTGATAAATTTCATCCATGCTGTATCTGCACTTAGAAATCTTTAAAACGCTTTGATAAGTGGTGTTTTCTATTGGATTGTTACAAGCAGTTTTTTAAACTCTGATTTGTAAAGACTCTATTGTTTAAACCAATTATGGTTGGAAATCTGGATTTAGAATAAAAAGTGTTAGGGTCGGTGCATAAAAAATAGGGTCGGTCAGGAAACCGGAAACACACATATTTTTTTTTTTTTTGCCTAAGATATTCATTCGATGTTATCACATTTCTGTGTATATCTAGAATTAAATTAATTAAGTATTTTATTATTTTGAAAAATTTGACTTATATGCAGTTGAATTGAACTACGCTCTTTGTACATAGGAATAAATCTTTTTAAAGATTGTAATTTAATATAAATATTATCGCAACTGGAAACATCGGTGTCAGTGTCTTTTGGCCAATCCAGAACTCTGAAAGGCAAAATTGGACTCCGATGCACTTTATCTACCAGAATTTTACCCGATAGACAAAGATTTAATGTTAATATCACATAGGTGTGCTTCAAGGGGGAATAGTAAATAAAGGTGAGTCACGTGTTCAGCTGGATTTGAAATTCATGAGGTCAAAGATGGGTTGAAATTTGTTAGGCTTTAGCAATGTACCTTTACTATAGAGACAAGCACACAAAATTTTGCACTTTTTGAATGATTTGTGAGTGATTAATATGACTGTGTCAATTTACCATATTTACAACAACTTGAATCATAAATGCGCTCATATAGAAATCAGGCTCTCAAAATGAGGGTGTGGCCTAAAATCTATGACAAATCAAAACAACATACCTCTGTTATATTAATCAAGGCAATGCATACAAATAATTACAATATAATTATATGGAAGTAAAATGTGAAATTGAAATTAAAAAACTGGAAATTTTAAAGGAAATGTTGAAGCAATAACAATCTTTAACAAATCTTTAGTTTTATTCTTATTGAATTATTGAAACTTGGTTAAAATTAAAAGCTGTTACAAATTGATGCATACATTGCCCAAATTATTTCACTTGATTTTCTTATTGATAAGTAACAATGTTTTTTAGTTTAACCAAATAAAAAAAATTTGTGTTTTTTTAGACCTCTCTAGATGGACCAGAAAGATGTCTGTCCAAGTAGAAGATATACAAAATTCCAAGTCCAGGAGAAAAAGAAAATTTGCACTCCAACAAGAAGAGTGGAACCATGTACTGTGATATCCGACTCAGATGATGAAGAGGTGGAATCGTACACCTACATCCTTGATGATGAGGAAGAAGAAGAGTTGGCCCCTCTGGCACAGCTCCAGAATTCCATGGATGATATCACGGATCATTCCTCAGACGGATATACCAACGGTTCATCGGATCCAGGGGACGACCTAATTCACACTGAAAACAACAACGTGGAAACCTTTAAAGTAATCTCACAAGAAGCCTTCCCCATCTCCAACAGCGGATATATTGTTCCGACCAATGGAAATCTTCCTCCTGGCATGCACTTGGTTTTTGTTCCGGACAGTGCTAAGGAAGAGTTTATCAAGAAATCCACTCTGTGCTTTGACAGGTATGATCGAGGACTGTCCGTTGATCCCAAACCTTATGTAGTACAGCCAGTATCCGGTTTAAACGGATTTGTGGTGACCAAATCTGATCCTTTAAACAAAGTTCCCTTTAATGGCCTGGGTGCTGAGAATACAGGAAAACTAGATGTTCACATAGATAATGATGATGATACCTTAATAAGAGTAAATCCCGAGTATTTTGACAATCAAGGCAAACTCCACGCTGACATTGCAGCTGCTCTCTCAGGCGTGTGCAAGGATGACGAATCAGTGGAAGATGGTGATGAAAGCGAGAAAGACGGCTCGAAAAAGATCAAGAATATGGTTAAAAAACACTGTAAGTTTGAGTGCAATCGATGTGATAAGAGATTTAAAAGACAGTTTGATCTCAATGCTCACATGCGGACCCATGATGGACAGGAGCCGTACTCTTGCTCTGAATGTGGCGACAAGTTCAATTATCTGCATTTGTATAGAAAGCACATGAATCAGCATAACTCTGAAGATAAAGGAACGGAGTGTGAAGAGTGCGGCCTGAAGATTCGTTTCAAGAGCCACGTGAAAGTCCACATGAGAACACACACTGGAGAAAAGCCATACAAGTGTGGAGTTTGTGGAAGAGCTTTTGCTCAGAGCTGTATACTGACAACTCATATGAGAACACACACAGGTAAGAACTTTTGACTAATATGTATTATCAGACATGCTCATCGACAAATTTAAAATTAATTTATGATATCATGTTCACACCAAATTTGCTTTTGCACTCACAAGGAATCCTGGATAATTTGTCAAGGTTTTCATGATAAGGTAATATGCACTGTTGTTACTCTTGGAAGTGTTGTATTTGCCTTTATTGTAAGCTGTAAGATTATTCATGCCCCATGCATGACCGCAGCATGTTTTTTTCTGGCATTATTTGAGTAAATGACAGAGTAAATATCAAAGAGTTATCTTTCTTTATGAGAAATTAATGGCACAATTTAGAGATTCAGAATTGAATGTAACTGAAACACTATGGAGAAAATGAAAAGCTTATCGTATTCTGATATTTTTTTTGGTAATTAAATTCATCTTGCTTGTTTTAAACATATTTCCAATCCTTATTTAAATCAAAAGGATTGGATACGAGTTCTCACTAGAACCGACAAGTTCCGTCTATCTTGCATGATAACAAAGTATTTTAGTATATTGTCATCTGCATGGTAATAACTTTCAGGAATAAACCTAGACCAAGTTAATAAGGGAGACTTTATTAACATTTATTGATATAAGGAGATAATGATTGAAAATTTTATATGTTATTGTCATTTTTAACAAAATCAATTCAGATTATTTTTGAAATAAATTTAATAAAACAACATTTACAAGTAGACAAAATACAATACACTTGATGATAAAATTATTTGTATATAGGTGAAAACTCTAAAACTTTCTATAGATGAAATGTTAAGAAATGCATGCAATAAAAACCTTGTAAAATAATTATGGTCTATTGAACTCTCAATGTCCTTGATGTTTTCTTGTGTTTTATGGATATGATATGCAACCCAAATACAGCAAATGAGGATAACTATAGGCTTGCAGTTTTGTGCTAAGTTGAGCATGTATTTGACATAGTTACTTGTAATTTGCCAACTAATTATATGCTGTCAGCATGGTAACTAAATATAAGTGAACAATGTGCTGTTGCAAAAATAAAGGTAATCCTATATGTTTATCCCCTACCCCTGCAATTCTGATGCCAGGGTAACAGTTTTCCAGTACAATCATTTTTAGTTGATTTTCAAAATTGTTAAATATATGAAATATTTACCAGCAAATGTAAAGCGTATTACTATTGACTGTGTATTATATACATGTACATGTTTTTAGTGGAGAGCATAATTGCTTTATAAACATATAAACATAAATATATCATAGTTATATATATATATATATAACCCCCTTGTTAGGTCCCTATTCTTTGTTATTTATTTTAGTTAGAAATATATGTTATTTTGATTTATTTCTATTGTGCTTACAGGTGAAAAGCCCTACACTTGTGATGTATGTGGTAAAGGTTTCGGTCAAGCAAGCACACTTAAGATTCACAAGCGAACACACTCGGGAGATAGGCCATACAAGTGCACCATGTGTGACAAAGCATTCAACCAAAGCGGCCATCTAAACCTACATATCAGGACACACACTGGGCATAAACCATTCAGGTGTGAAGTCTGCGGGAACATGTTTAATCAGCGATGCCACCTTCGCCTTCACATGAAGCGACACACCGGTGAACGGCCATTCAAATGCGACCAGTGTGGAAAAGTCTTTATACAGAATTGCGAACTCGTCAATCATATGCTTACACATTCAAAAGAAAAACAAACATTTCAATGCATGGTTTGTGACATGGTATTTGACGAGAGAGAACCCTTCAATGAACATCTAAAGAGTCACCCTAAGGTTTTAGAAGAAGTTAAACCGTTTGGGTGTAATGTGTGTGGCAACGCCTACTCACATCAATCCGATCTTTTTCTCCACATGAAAAATCACCAGGACACAACGAAGGCTTTTGAATGTAATATTTGTGGCGATGCATTTGGCCAGCAGTATGATCTGAGAGTCCACATGAAGAAGCATAAGATAAATACCCGCACTCCATTTGAATGCAGTGTTTGCGGCCATGCTTTCTCCCAGTATACTGACTTGCAGCAGCACTTTAAGACCAACCCAGAGCATGATGTCAAGTCAGAACCCCAAGAAATCAGTTAAAATTTGAAAACAGCATAGATTTCATATAGCTACGGTCATGATCTCAAGTACCTAAATGTGTCAAAACGAAATATTTTGAATAGGGAAATGAGACATTCCTCTCTCTCCATCTTTAGGAAAAAGTGTTCATTCTAGATTATTTGTGACACAAATTAAGCAAAATAATCAAAAGAATTGGTCCAAATTCAAGGAATCTTTAAAGATTTATAGAAAAAAGTGAAATAAAAATCACATGATAAAAAAATTTACACTGTTTTAAAAGTTAGTAACGAAGATAGTGTGGTAAGTTTGAAGTTTACATATTTATCATCTAGAACAAATTAAAAGATAATGAGCAGGAAGATGTGCATTTTAAGTGCTTTGAATGATTTGTTGAGAAAATACTGTATTGATACTGACAATTCAGATCCATCCCCTGTATATAGTGTGATTATAAGTTTAAGACTGTTTTTTTATGAACAAGTTGTTTTTTCCTCTCAGTTTCATTTCCAATGAACAAACATATCAACAAGTTTATATGTAACAGTTGTGATGGCCTGGTAGTATTCCAGAGGTTGAACAAAGTATATTTTGAGCTTGATAACATTGTCCAGTACTTGCTTTTTTAGTCATATATACATTTTTTTATCCAGAGGCTGAAAACACTTATATTTTTAGTCGATGCATTCCAATTTTATCTATGCACCTAGAAGATTTCTACATTTCTAGTATTATTGTGTGTGTATATTTTGTAGTTTTAGTGTTATTTTCTGTTACCATGGTTACATTCCTACTTAACTTCGTAGAGCTGTTAACACTTAATTTGTTACAAAATGTATCCGATATGTGTAGTTTAATGCTAGTTTATCTTTTCATCTGTTTGACCTGCACTGACACCACCTACGTAACCTATGATTTTGAAATGAAGAACAGATCTTGTGATGTCACTTGTGCAGTGTTTCCCACAAGCCATATCTCCCATCCATTGTTTTCATACTTGGTTATCTAAATTAAAAACTTGGTGCGTGACATATATGATATGTTAACAACTCTGTCTTTCTGCTCAATTCCAACACCTGAAAGTGATCATATTTTTTATAAAGTCTTGTTTGATGTGTGTTATGTTCGTATATATCATATTGCAGCACAATCAAGTTTATGATATTGACATAATTAATATTTCAACTGGTTTGTACAACTGTGTAATAATGTTGCTGAAAAAATTGCTCAGTCCACCAGAACTCCAAACATTCCAGTGTTTTTATTTGTAAATAATCAATTTTTCCCAGTTTACTGCAGGTTGTGTGCATTCTCCCTCAAGGAAATCAAGTTTTGTAGTATTTTGTTATTATATATCAATACTGTATATTTTTTTATTAATGGAATTGTATATTAGAATTTACAGTCCAATATTTTTGATATAACATTCCACTTTAACAATAAATTAGAATGTATTCAGAAAATCATGTTATTGTTTGTGAAAAAAAACCCCACATATTTCTTCTTCATATTTACAAATCTGAATTCAGTTGTCATGTTGTTTTTGAATTTACTCAGAGATTGTAAATACAGAATTAATAAAACGTAGCTTTTATATTTAAACTCACCTAGTAAATTCAAAATCCTCATTTTACCAACAAGAATAACTTTAACATTCTGACAAGCGGAAGAGTTTTTAAAAATACATAAGGTTTCCCAAATGAATGGACTCACAAACTCTGGACTCACAAACTCTGGAGCCTGATATATATATGTAGCATTAATATCTCTGTTCCTTCTCTAATCAGATTTTTGATCCACGTCTTTGTTTTATCCTTAACAGCAGTAAAGAAAGGAGCGGATCAAAGGTTGTTGTTTTGTTAACAGCAAGCAATGACTGCAGTTCGTGGTGCAGCATTTTCATTAATACACCTCAAGTTTTCAAAACCGGTCTATTTACTTATATTTGTAAATATCTGCACATTGTTCGATTGCATAATTATCACGGGACGTTTTTGTTTTAAATGATTGTATAATTATACATGTATATCACTAAACCGTTTTGTTTTGTTAAATTGAATTATAGAAAAAATATTGATGGTAATTTACCGCGCCTAGGTTGGTTCTTTAATTAATACGTTTCATGATAATATTTCAGTTGAATTTTAGGTGATAGGATAAGGAATAGAAGCCACGTGTAATACGTTTAACATCACTTCAATGTTTCTTTGGAAAAATATTTGCTTATGTGAAGCTGAAATGGGTCCGCTCTCATTTATATTTGAGATAAATAATACATAATAGACGATATTTCAATACTGATGTGAGGATTATGCGACACCAAATTTAATTTCGTAAGGCATGCGTTGCGAGAAAGAAAGTCGGCGCTTAAGATGTACATTCGGCAGGAATCTGGGCGCACAATGAGGGTAAAAATTTCATCAATTAATTTTGAATATTTTTCGAATTATAACCGTTATTTGGTTTCTTGTGGAATGAGTGGAAAAATATTTGAAATGCAAAAGGTTTTATCATATATGGGTCTAAATGTAGCAACACGATGCAATTCGTGCAAAATCCTACTTATTTACAACTGTTTTTAAATGATTTTGTTGTCTCTGGGTCTTCTCTCTACAAATTTGAAACGTGTAAAGGTAACATATTTCAACATTAAAAATGTAGATTTTAAAAAAAAAAATGGAGAGATGACTAATATGTACTTTTTCAAATTATTTTTTGAAGGATAAAAAGCAAAGTCCATTGATATGACAATGTTGTTTCAAACAGTACTTTATAGAGCATATGGACAAGTCTCGCATGGCTCAGTGGTTTCGAATTCGTCCTGGATTAGTGAAAACAAACATTCAGTGTTTCGGGTTCAAATCCACTGGGGGTCTTTTTAAAAAAAATTGAACTTTTTTGTTTTAAATGTTTGTTATTATATAAAATATATATAATAATAATTAAAATATACCGGCATATTATAACATGATGTTGAATTATAATATACCGGTATATTTTAATTTGTTGTTATTGATTTCTAGATCTGCTGTAAGAACACTAATTTCTTTTCTTATTACTAGTTTTTTTTAGGATATACACAATATAACTTCATTAAAATATGTTTGCATTAACATTGGTTTACCTCTCATTGCCATTTTTTGAAAGCTTGTGAGTTTTTTAATAACCGGAATAGCCATGTACTTCGACTCTCAACATAATATATTTTTGTTGAAACCTGTATATAGCCTTTCGAGGTTATAGACATTTAAATCCCAATTGATTCGTGTCGAGGATTCCTGCAAACTTACAATCTTGTGTGCTCACTTTCTTTTTCACAAAAAAAAAACCCCAAAAAAACAAATGAAGTCAAAATCCATAAGAAAGGTGTAATTCTAATCATTATTCTAAGTAGTATAAAAATAAGAACCTGCATGAATACGTGTAATACTAACTCCATATTTAAAAAAAAATGTTGCAGAGACACGTGATGTGTCATACGAGCTAAACTATTAAAATATCAATCATTTCATAACCTTAAAACGCGGCTCGTATATTTTTTGCGGAAAAGCCAAAATACATGTACATTTATGACGGCATGAAACACTACAGTAGAGGAAGCATTTTATTGTTTTAGTATTAAAATGCTGTTTCGAATTATATCTTAAACTATGGACGCGAATTCTTCTACCTTAAAGGAAAAAAAATGAAAATCGGTTGACTTTTGAAAAACTTTGTTGAAATGTGTTTTTCTCACTTTTTAAAAACTTAAGATCTTTTTATCGTTTTTATCATTTAAAATTAGCCCCTAATAATACAATACTATTTAAGTATATATATTATTCTCTACGTGGGTGAAAAGCTTTTGATCCGGAAATGTTCACTATATATTCTGGACGAAGCAACCCGACATTAATTGAGTAATCCTTAGTTCAGGAAAGTCAAAGTCTAAATCTATAACAGCAAATTTCCGAGTATCGCCTACTTTAAACGACTGTTTATACACTGACAAACAAGAAAATGAAAGTAAAAAAAATATCGAATAAAACTTGGAGTGTCAATTTTGTTTTAATTAAGTATGCACTTGTGACAAAAAGAATAGAAAATACATAAGAGAATTTCAAGAAATGAAAGTGAGGCAAAACTAAATAAGAATAATAAAACTAAAGGGAAAACAGATGATAATTATGTTTAAAAGCGTATATAAGGATGTCGATGGACAAATATAATAATACACAATTTGTTTTTAAGGGAGGTTAAAGAATAAGGGTGACCACAATGACATATATACATGTAATTAACGCCTGCTGAGGCTGAATGCCTTGATGTCACTCAAGTTGTTTTTGAAATAAAGTAAAAATTTCCGTGTCTGATTTCCGGGAAAAGAGCTAGCGTGGATAGACTGTTTTATTTCCTTCTTGATTTTGTCAATGGTCACGAGAGCAACCGTTCGTTTTCTCAGTCTGACAGGTGCTTGAAGAAGATACACGATATTTGGAGAGAGCGGAGCATTAATATGGATGGGAATCTTACGTTGGAGTGGGGTCAGTATTTGATTACACGACGCTCGCCCTACACACTTTATCTCTTTTTATGCCTGATCATCGGAACCTTTGGAAATGGGTTAGTTATCGTGACATACGCAGTAAAAATGCGGAGGGACTTGGGACAGCGATATTTTATTCCACACCTGGCCATCATGGATCTTGTCGCGTGTGTTACAGCGTGTATCTTGTGTCTGTTGTCAAATTTCTATCCGCTGAGATTCCCCTCCGATTCTCTCTGCCGTTTCTTATGGTACTCTTCGTGGTTAAGTGCCGCGATATCAACGCTGATTTTGTTGTTGATCGCAATCCAACGTTACCTGAAAGTTTGCAAACCCTATGGTCCACAGATGAACGGTAAATGGCGCCACATTGTGTATGGTTCCACTGTAGGAACAAGTATGGTCTTAGCCATCCCTTTCTTCTTCTTGACGGGGAATATCCCAGTGACTCAGGAGTACAAAGGAGAAAATGTAACAGCCTACTACTGCTCAACCAACGCGGGGGAGGGCGGCTGGAGAGATTTCGAACCAGTATACTTTGTTTGTCTTTTCTTCATTGGAGTTATGAACATTATTGTGACAATGGGATTTTACGTTCCTATAGGTTTAACCATATATCGGACATTCAACAAACATTATATTAGTCAAAGCCTGAAAAATGAGGACAGCATTGAAGCAGAATCCTCTGCTGACGGCAGACAAGTTAGTGACGTCTCCAACTCGACGCACGGTAGCAGCAGAAAATCGTCCCTATCAAATAATAGGTCACTGTCCATCTACAATAAAAAGAGCATGGAAAAGAGAACAAAGACTAAACACCGGTTTACGGTAATGCTGATGTTCATTGCCTTGATATATGTCTTGTCAAATGTTCCTTCTTTGGCTTTAATTGTAAGCTGGAAGGACGATCCCGAGTTTTGGACAGTCAGCAATGATGTCACAATGAACATTCTCATCATTCTAAGAAGACTATTCCTTGTTAACAACATTGTCAACCCCTTTCTGTATGGATATTTTGATCTGACATTTAGACATAAAGTTAAAGAATTGTTCGGTATCAAATCCCCTAAAATTGTATAGGTTCAAAAGATAATGGCAAATATGATAATTATAGGAACGTAATACGTATTTGTCTTCTCAAAGTGTTGAATAATGTTTCAATGCTAATAGATTTTTTTATTCATGTCAATTATACCTTTTTGCGAATGAAATCGAAGCAGCAAATAAATTAAAAGAAAGAAAAAAGATTGTTCTCCTCGGGTATATATCGATGTGCTTAAAGAGGTAGTGATTGTGAAGTTTATATTTGTAGTTTAAGTCTCATCTCGTCGGGGTTTTTTAATCATAGAAATATTTCCGTACGTAAATGTAAGCTGACGTGAAATAAATGGAGTTTTTCTCATTAAAATTAAGATATTTAAGTTTATACTTGACCATTGATTTTACAAACTGAACAAGGAAACTAACTAAGTAGTGCACAAGCAAGACTGAATGAAGTGATGAACAGGAAGTGTATCATCAATAATAAGTGGAGAAAAACAAAAACAACTCCAACAAAATTTTGTTTTAATGGATATACCCCCTGCATGCGTACATCTGCTTATTATACATTTATAATGCCAGCTTGATTTACAAAGAGATATATAGTTGACACATACATCCCATGCATAATTACAAAATTTGTTCCAAAAATGTTTTTATTTACAGTAAAATTAGTTTTTCCGTGAGCATTAATGATAGTAAAAAGTTGATACTAGTAATTATTAATCCATCGCATAAGTTCATACTGCTATTAAGTGACATTACATCTTCGCCATAATGAAAAAAGGATGGCATTTATTGGTAACAATAACCTTGTGTCATCGATTAAATCATTGCAGCAACGATAGAGTGAGGGATATTCTTCAAAAATAGGCGGGCTATGATAGAGTTAGAGCAATTGGTAAAGAAGGTATTCATTTAGCCACAGCTGAAGGAAGCGTGGACCACTTCACATTTCTCTAGAACTTCCGCAGTTTTTTTGAGAACGTGTTTCCAATGCAGAAATGCATACATGTTTTTTATTCAAAATAAATTCAAAGGAAGAAGATAATTTTTCTATTTTTATCTCGTATTACTACTTAAGCTATCACAATTATCTGAATTGTGTGTTTGACTTTTATCTTTAAGCTTTTTAAATACTTATTGCCTAATATATATTAATTATCCCATGTTTTGTTAATGTAGTCATATAAGTAATTAAGTAAATAATTAAGTTAGTAGTTTATTATTATTTATTGTGAAATGTATATTAAATAATACATGTAATTACAAAATTTCTTTTACAAATATAATAATCAATATTTTGCCTTAAGGTTAAATTATATCAAATTTTGTGAAATGAATGACTTCTTTGCTTATTAAAGAATGGACAGTGTAATAAAAAATACTTTTCACTTTCAATTTTATTCAAGTCAAATATCATACAAATTCTGTCCTCGACCGCTTCTCCTCTGTAGCGACCTGGGTCTGTCCATAGGGGAAGTATATTGTCAGTGGTGACATGCTATGTTCTGGGAGGTCTAACGTAACGTATATT
Organism: Magallana hongkongensis; assembly: GCA_015776775.1. NCBI lineage: Eukaryota > Metazoa > Mollusca > Bivalvia > Ostreida > Ostreidae > Magallana > Magallana hongkongensis. Next base: position 50,373,735 of record CM027466.1, read on the forward strand.
TCGACCGGATTTAAAGAGAATATATAACACTGTGCCGGATAATTATGCCAGTGCCAAGGTGGCATTTTTGCACCCGCTTACGATGCAGTTTCGGAAAAATCCATGTTTACCAAATGATAGACCATTGTCTAGAGAGTATATAACCAATTTTGTTTTTAGTGTTTTTCACCTGACAGGTGATATATTTACCTTTAAAAATTAATATCCCATCGAAAAATGATAATTCCCGTAGGCGAATTGACTCTCCTACAGGAAATATTGACAATCCTATAGGATTTTTTAAAAGTCCTGTAGGAATTATATTTCCTATAGGAGAATGGTAATTCCTGTAGGAATTTGGTTCAGACATGTAGTTTTCCTAGCGGATATTAAATTTTCCTATCGGATTTTATCAAATCCTATCGGAATTGAAATTCCTATAGGAAATTCTTGTATTCCGATGGGAAATTTCAGATTACCTATAGGAATATTGATTTTCCTATGGGAAAAATTATTTTCCTATAGGAATTACTTTTGCAAGGTAAATATCTTACCTGACAGGTGAGATACACTGATAACAAAGGTGGTTGTTAACTCTTTAAGCAATGGTCTATCATATGACATATTTGAATTTTTCGATATATGCAGCTTAAGCGGGTGCAAAAATGCCACCTTGGCACTGGCATAATTATCCGACACTGTGTTATATGTCCGAAGTTTTGGTACACCTTGAAGATTGTTGAGCCATTCGGTTTGAAGTTAGTACGTAGACGTTTCCTCTGCAGAGTATTGATTACAAGGTGTAAAATTGGTGTAAGTTCTTTGCATGTTTGAAGATTCCAGGGTATTTTTAACTTGAGAGTACCAGTGAGAACATTGTTTCGCCCGCGGTCCCAAAGGAACACACGTTTGGTAATGTGTTCTTTTTCCACATATATAAATTGATTCAAAAGACCCATCATGTTTATTTCGTTGCGGCATTGTTGCATTTTGACATATTTTGTGTCGACAAATATGATCTATAGAAAAATAAGGCGCATTAAATGAATAATTTGAGCAATTGCGTCTAGTTCACTATGCCATCTAGTAGCTGGTTAATGGTGCTTTCTTTTTTTTGGTTAACTTTAATGTGAGCAATTCCGTCTATTTAGTTTCATCATTGTAGTTTGTGGCTTCTAGGAGTATTGAGAGAGAGAGAGAGAGAGAGAGCGAGAGAATTAATAGGTTTGCAACCATATAAAAATGCATATATGAGATACAAATATCCAAATATCCGGTATGTTTAGAACAACTTCTTTAAACGATCTGCTATCAATCTACATTTTAAAGTGCTGAATTAGTAATATAATATATAGTCAAAATTCATCTCTCTCTTTCTCTCTTTACAGAAAACACAAGTGAAACTCTAATGAACCTTGATTTAATAAAAACTTGTGAAACAATTATTGTTAAACACACAATATTGATAAAATTTTGTACAATAAATGACGACTGGTATGCATTTGTCATCACCATATTACTATACAAGTTTAATGTTTTGATCAAGTAAAAACAACTTTGTCTCAAAAGAATTTACAACTGATGGCAAAGTTCCCTAGAACTAACCAGAGGAACAGGCCAGCAAACACTTGATGAGACACTGCCGTCCGTCTGGGAGGTCAACGGTCTCCCTATACACGCGGCAGTAGGGGTCCCGGTTCCCGCAGTGTCTCAGGTCCCACGGGGCGGGGGTGGGGCACTCGCAGACCGGCTGGCATGACACGGGGCACCACTTATTGCTGATCCATCCATAGTTAAACACCTGGCGGCAGTGCTCCGGGGCGTCTGGACAGGACAGGATAGGACACAGCGCACGCCGGTACCCCGCTGTACTACCTGTGTAATGAAAGCAAGGATTTCAAACTTCCGACAGTGAATGACGTAACTTCCGGTGTGACATTGACGAAACTGTATCACCAGAGGGTTTTCTTGTCTCTATAGAACACGTTCCTCAACAGTGACTACCCATGAACAATCAATAACTTTATACATTGACCATAAAAAATATTTGGAAAAATCTTATTTGTACACATATTTAAAAGATTCAGATATTCAAACAACATGAAGGTATGTGTATAAAAACAAACATTGACACGAATATTTAAAAAAAAAAAATCTTTTATTTAAAAAAAATTAAATCAAGTCAAAGAATTAAAGACAATCTAACACGGCTATTGCATTCAGTGGACGCAATGTATATGATATTTTTCCCAAATAAAAGAAGAAAGAAAATGCAATGAGTTATTGTTGAGCTGACAGCTCGAATGATATAATGTATGTTGAAAAGTCTTCCTCAATCATCTATATTTACAGGTTAACATGTACATTGGAATGTACATGCATGTTGTAAATTTCTTTTTTTATCATACATGTATGCTTGCTTCCTTATATCATGATTTCCAACCGAAAATCATGCCCAAGATTAAATAAACTTTTGAAACCCATTAGATTTTGTAGTTCACTAGTCGCGAGGGAAGGAAATGCCAAGTGTTCGAGCGTCAATGGAACATTTATTGATATGAAAATACATGTAGTGACATTTGTGAGCTCTCTAAGAATAGGAGTTGATTTTTTTAACAATGCCGTTTTCATATAGGAAGGAAATATAGGAGGAAATAAATGAAGGAAATAAAAATCGGCATTAACCATTCTTTGACGAATTTGTAGAGTGTTCATTTTATTTGAAGTAGACAAATTTCTCATCTTTAATAGAGAATAATTCAATTTCATAAAAGTTTGGTGCTGCAAACAATTTGGTAATCGAATTTTGTAAGGAGTTCCACTGTATTTCCTCATACTCTGAAGCTTTTTGAAATGAAATTTTCAATAGAAGATTTACGTGAACAAAGGCAAAGTAGAGTTTTGTACGAAGATGGTAGTCCAAATCTTCCTACTGTTTCAGACAAATGTTACAGCTGATATGTTTTGGTGCTATAGAAATGTCTGTTCTTAATTAAGTTAGATAATATAAACGTTCTTTACTCCGTTTTAATGAATTAGTTTACCATAACATAGAGTGACCCTTGACACCATCAAAATTTACAGATCTAGTAAGTATCGGTTTGTGATGTAGGTTACATAACAATTCCCGCGTCATTCTTGGTACGGAACCCCGCTAGCACAAATAGTCAAACTATTTAAACACTAGTAGTGTTTTAAAAGAACATTTAGAACCATTTTAACAAGGCCTTGGACTTTCAGTAGGATGTAGCTATCTATTTCTTGCGTCAAAACAAGTTTAAAAAGACGCTGGTTTCAAGCGGAATATACACAGATTGCGTAAGTCTTGGCTCAAAAGCCAGACAAATCTTGTTGATTTCAAAGAGCCATAACTGAATGGCCTACAATGAAATAGACAGGCCTATGTCACAGTGCTGTTTGACACAACTACCCAAAGTCCAAGCTCTCGTTAAAAAGGTTCTACCACAAATTCAATCTTACCTAGACAAATGGATAGAAACACCACGAAGGTTAAAGACGTCATGAATTTGACGAGAAGGTGTGCTTGAGATAATGTTGAGGAAAAGACAGTATCCTTGCTGACTCCTTCTCAAGCAGTGAATAACAACTTTCTTCTGTAAGATTCGTTCAGTTTATCCCAAGGTTGAAGACTTAGAACTACGTCTAATGTAAGTGCTGCCTTCTATGATATCCACACAACGAGGTTAATTTGTTTATCTAAAAAAGCCACATGTTTACTTAATTTGTTTTCAATGTTTTCACATTTCATTTGTAAAACTGAATAATCTGACTCAAATCTCTATCTTGATAATGATGTTTGCTTCAATGTTGATAAATTAGGTCATCCTAGGACTTTCACGTCATTCAAATCAAATACACACTTGAAAAAAGTGTTCACGACAGACGAAAAAAAAGAAGTGAAAATTAATGTTCGACCATTGGTGAATTGTACAAAACACACTGTAATACATTAACGGACTTTAAATGTGTGTTGATCTTGACGAATTTTTACAAGAAAACACTTGCATATAATAATTACAGCTGCATCATTATGTTGTTTTATCCTAAACTTTTGTTTTACTTAGCGCAAATAGCACTCTTGTGTCCGCTAGATAGGAAAGAGTAACACTTAACTTTTTCCCTTATATTAAGAACACTTATGATAATTGCCAATCCATTCTGTGCACTCCTGCGCAGAGAATGTAAAATAGCGATCATGTGAGCATTCCGTCTAATTATATTGTTTTGCTCGGCTTGTAAAGGAGAGACTTTGTTTCATGAAATTTCAATAATTTAATCCTTTAAAACATCGTTGATAAATGCCTTAAACCAAAAGCTGAACGTTATCATATAAGTCATTTATCTAAGACTTTAATTTATTTCAAAAATTTTAAAATAATAATCTGGCACACGTAAAGGATTGCTCTCCATTAGATCATATTGGGGCTTACAGAGACTGCACAATTTCAAATAACTTTTTAAAATAAAAAAAAACCTGTAGGAGTCATCGTGATAAGTGTGATATTTATATATATTTGCTTTATTCTAAAAATTATTGGTAAAAAAACTATTTATTACGCGTTTCTGCATGCAGGTGTCATACAACACTATGACTTAAACATGGAATTTTAATTGCAAAATACCTTTGCAATTTTCAGGTGAAAATGACGACCTTTTACTTTAGAAGTGTAGTATTATATCTGTTTTATATAAAGTATCACAATTTTCTATCGCATGCTTACCTTTCCTCCACTTGATTCTTCACCACCTAATATCAACAAAATAATCCGTTTATAGCGAAAATAGCATATGTGCAATTTCTTTTACTATTAATAAAATAGTGATGAAAATGGTTACTTGCCAAAGCAAATGTTCTTTTGTGCCAATTTTGATCATTGGTTGACCTTTTAAATCCTCTCATTACTACTAAGTAATTTTGTTTTAATGAATATACACACGATTTTATCAATCTCTTAAAACAAATGTTTTTTTTTTCTCCGTTTGATACTATTTAGATTTACATTTAATAGGTGACATTTCCTTTGTGTTTAAATAACATGTTTTCTTTGATGACCATGGCTGCATGATAAATATACTGAAATATGCGGCGAAATGGAAATTGATTATTTTATTGAATGTAAAATGAAACAATTTCCATATCAAACATCGCACATTTCAGTACATTGTACTATACACCCAGGCACGTAGCATCAGAGGGACCAGAGGGATTTTTTTCTCGAGGCAGGCACATTTAGCTTACCGAAACGAAGTCGGGGGGGGGGGGGGGGAGCTTATGCTATACCCCCGGCGTCGGCGTCCCCACTTGGTTAAAGTTTTTGTTGCAGGTCCTGTATCTAAGTTATTACTTGTCCTATCTTCACCACACTTGCATGGGTGATGCATCTGGACCAACTTATGGACTTGAGCAGGTGCCCTTTGATAGCAAGCAATTTCTAAGTTACTACTGGTCATAACTTAACCAAACTTGCATAGATGGTGCATCTTATGATACTGATGCAACTGACAGGCTTGAATGCTGAATCTGAGCCATACGTTTCAGATGCTGGAGGAGGTTAAGGTTTTTAGAGCTGGTTAAAGTTTTTGGGGCAGGTGCCCTCTGATGATTATATCTTAGTTATTACTGGTCTTTCTTAACCAAACTTGCATGGATGGTGCATCTTATGGTACTGATGCTACTGACAGGCTTAAGTAAGCTGAATCTAAGCCATAGGTTTCGGATGCTGGAGGGGGTTAAGGTTTTTGGAACAGGTCACATGTTTTATAGATAATAGTTCTATTTCAAACTTGCAAAGTCGTTTTAACTATGATATAAAAAGATGGAAGAGGTAGCTTCAGATGCAGAGACTGATCTCCATTATCAAGGATGTTTAAAAAAGTATTCGTACGAACTTCGCATGATCTAAGCGAGCGTTGTGCGATGTAAACGCATTGAATCTTGCGATATATCTTGCGTCTGTATGCGACTGTTGTACAATGAAAGCAACTGTTGAAAGATAATACGATCGAACGCGCGAGAGATTAGGTGATCGGACGATTGAAGTGATTGGAGGTGCGATTATGCGTTCCATGGTACGAATGATCGTGCGAGTCAGAGGAGGTATATACACCGCCCATATTCAGACATAGTTGAAAGCGAGGAAAGATGCCGCCCAAGAAGATACAGATATGCAGCAGCATTTATCATTATACTTCAATATCATTATTCTATTATATCTGATTGGTCTAGAAATCACGTGACAGGGCGATGTCATAGGAATGAAAAAGCCGATATGAGCATACGATGTAAACAAATATGATTAAATCAAAAATATTTAATCATTATGATTCTCTTTATATCTCAGAACCAACTTAACTCTCTATGATTTATGAAAGAAAAGTGAGAAAGTTACAATGGGAAATCAAACAATCACGACGTTAATGTTGCGACTGTTGAAAAGTAAAACATTATTAGAAATCAACGTATTTTATGTAATCATATGTTGCTTCGTATGATAAAACGTTATTGCATTAATGTTCAGGGAATATAAAGATTTATTACCCAGAAAAAATAAATTTCTCTCGGGCAAAGCCCTCGGGAAATATGATTTGTCTTGAGGGAATAAATCTTCATACATATATTTCCCTCACCATCATACAATAAATGTATATTGTAAATTTTGTTCTAAACAGATAATATATTATACTTATACAGGGTATATATACTAGTAGTAAAGCATGGCGCAATGATAGTAAAACGTTGCAAGATTACATGAGACATGTTGAGCAACAGTCTCACGGTCGCAAATCAGACGCATATATACCAGCGATTTATCTTACGATCTTTATAAATCGTGTATCACTCTTGCTAGTACACAAAACGTTTTACTTTGCACGAGCTCTCGCATTCATTGTTATCTGTGATTGCCTATGTTTGAAAATTATCATATTTTTTTCTTCTTGATCTAGCGCTTGTCAGATTTCTGTTCAGTCTGACCATTCCCCTTCCCACTTTCAAAAACGAAATTTGACAATTTTTTTGTCTAGACTTCAATTTAAATCGATAATGAAAAGAAATGAATATGTATCCTTTAAATAAAAGTACTTTTAGGATGGCGTCTAAACCAATTCAACCAATAAAGGAATTTGTAAGACCTTTCTTATATATCCAGTCAACGATACACGTTTTCGATCATTAAATTATTAAGACAATATACCTAATTTGGTATGTTAATATAACGTGAATTACAGCAATTGACATATAAAAAGAAGCTGTAATTCTTAAAAAAAATTAGTTTCTTGAATAAGTGTCTGTCTGATAAGACAATAAGATTTCAACAATGCAGAATTTTCACCTTGAAAGTTAAACTTAATCATTTCAATATCATGTACTGGTAATACAAGCCCATTTTTAACCATTAGAAAAAAACACGTTTATAAGCTTAATAAGCTTTATTAAAAGCTTCCTTCTTTTCCCTACATTCGACCACCATAATGACAATCATAAAAACCAACATCATTGTAAATGGAGTTCTAAAGTAACTATATAAACGATTTGATTCAATCAGGTAGAAAACTGCCTTATCTAGAGTCACCCATTAGGCCCATGCACCATTAAACTGCACAGTGCACAGTAAATGCAGCATCAATTTCACCAGTCATGAACTAGATTAATTCATTCCTAAGTTATATTTAACAAGAATAAGTCGTTTATTCTTTAGCTTTGCTCCTCCATACTGTATGTATACCCTTTTCTGTTGTACCGTTTATATGATTTTTGGATCATTAAATAAATTGTGTAGAGTTTCATAATCATTTAAATAACACTTGCACACAATTTCCTTCTTAGTTTTTTTAAAGCCCTCTATTTATTTCCTGATTTTTAATAATCAAACCATACTAAATCAGTTTCGAACGATAATTATAAAATCTGTACTTAGTGGTTCTAAACGGTGTTAAACAGCGTCATGAATTAGAGTTTTTCAGACTGATCCATTTGTTAACCTCACTGATAATAAATTGCCTGTGTAAAACGTCAAATAAGACAGAACACGTCTAAATAGCGTATAGCATGGTGTTTTCCTTCTACTAATTAAGAAATTGGTTAACAACAATCACTTTAAAAACCATGTAGATTCTATGCGCAATTAGTAAAGATATATCTTCCCTTACGTAATATAACGTCATTTTATAAAGTATAATGACGTCAGTACTTTAACCCTGACAAAACTTTTCACGTTTTTATAGTTTTATTAACTTTGACATAATGCAATTAATCAGGCAGTCAGTAAACCTGGAGATATATTCGTCAAGTGGTTAATTTGTTGTTAACCTAATATATGAACTATGCATGGTCATTTAATTCCATATGGGGCTCAATCTTTCATCACAGCTTAAATATGAAAATCAAAGTTCGCGTATACATACATTAGAATAGGTCAACTATAAACTAAGCACTAGTATACGTGACCCCCAAAACGCTTGCAAAGATGTATGAGCTCGAGACCCTTTAAAGTGAATGACATCTTAAAAGAATAGTATAGAAAAGCAATTATACTTTAAAAAATAATACATAAAAAGTATTGGAAGAAATAGTTTAAGATTATAATTACGTAGGGATGTATGGCTCTTTTGGAATGCATAATGGCAAATCATTTTCATCCAAGATAAAATAAAATAATTAAATTTAAGGTAATTTGGTTAAATTAGCACAAAACCATAATTAGAATGATGTCCATTTCAAAGAGGATTTGCGAATGCGTCCTCTACCCCCAAAAATTTTGAAAGAAGTTTTTTTTTTATTCGGACCAAAATTGACGCACGATGAAAAAGGAAAAACAAATCCAAGGGTGTCAGATGCATGGTGGTATTAGCCTATCTATGAAAAGTAGACTTAGTAATACTAAAGAAGACCAGTTAAGCCAGTTTGTTTGACTGTTCTCTAGTTCTTCCAGACTTATTTTTGTAAATAAAACTTGTACCTCTTATATCATTTAGGTGGTTTTTGAGAGAATAAGTGAATTGATATAAATTGAATTGAGCTTCATAATTATAGGAAAAAACACACCTGCACATAATTTCCTCCTTAATTTTTAATCAATACAAATTTCCTTTCAATTCCTGAATTTCTAAACACCAAAAAAAAAAAAAAAAACACCCCAAAAAACTAAATTCATTTTCGGACAATAATGTAAAATTCTGTACTTAGTGGTACTAAAAAGTGTTGAACAACGCCATGAATTGACTTTGGTCCATTTGTTAACATTAATGTGATCGAGGCTTGGGTAAAAGGTGAAATGTCAGAACAGACATGTCATAACGACTGATAACGTACAGCGTGGTATTTTATCTCATGCTAATTAAAGATCGATATTGAATTTTTGTTGTTTAAGCAGTCGCTTTGAAAAATGTATAATTCACACACAGATTGTACAAGATAGTTTTATGTACTAATTTAGAACAGACAGGCAGTAACGTTAGAGATGTATTCATTAAATGATTTATAATTGACCTAATATTGAATTTACATTGAAATAAGTCCTTTACTTTCCTCATAGCTTAATACCAAGGTTTGCGTATTAATTACATTAGGACAATTACTTACTATTTATTTAAAAAAGGTACTCTAAAACTAAAGGACCAAAAACTGCTTGCTAAGAGCTCAAAACTCGTCCAAAAACATGTTATTGTCAAAGAATGGAACGGAAAACTATACATAAACAAAATTGTTCATATAAAAAGTATTAGAAGGAATAATTTAGGATATGAATGTTAAGTAGAGCTGATACAGTGCGGCTTATTAGGGTCACATGACAAAATTATTTTCAGTTAAAATAATGAAAAGAAATAGTTTTTGTAAAAAAAAAAAAAAAAACCCGAGAGAAACATAATAATTTATCAAATCCTGAAAAAAGAGACACCTAATAACATGCGATATTCTTCCCTATTTCTTTCAACTAAAAAGAGTAGTTTTCTTTTTGACAGATAACTACCTTTTCATTAAACAATGCAAGACGGAGTCTATTGCACGACACCCTTTTCATATTAAAGGATATTATTTAAAAAAATTTGTTTGAACATGCTATTATATCAAATTGAAAGGTCAGTGAAGTCAAATGCATCTTGCATATGGATTAATGTGTTTACTTAAATCATAATTCTGTATCTCTTTATAGAGGAAATAAAAGATGAATGAATGAATGAATGAATGAATGAATGATACAAGACTCTAATTAGCGTATAATAATAAAGCGTCTCATGTAAATGGCTATCATTGGATATAGGTCTTTTATTTGAACATTTTAAGGCTTATCATAAGATAAATCTTGTCATTAAACAAAAGGCCTTCTTTTTGACAAAAGACTTAACTACAAGGACAATGGCCTCTTGTTTTCTTTAAGTTTGACACTTCATTAGAAATATTAATGAATATTGGCAAAATTGGACATAGAAAGACATAAAAAGATATCTATTTGGGCATTTGCCTCTAACCTGACATTTGATGTTATATTGGGTGTAACCATCTTGCTGAATTTGGAAAGGTTAAACTTCACCGGCACATTTAGTTTAATTTAAATAACAATTCTCGTAACAATTTAAGACAGAATTCTTAGTGTAATGAAAGTCACCTTATATTTCGGTTATTGTTCTAAGTCATATACACAACACCATTGCCCTATTCTTTTGCTACATAGGAAAAAAACCATGTTACCTTGGTCTCAAACAGTTTTTGAAGGACATGAAGAGTTATGTTGCAAGAGAATGGAAATCTTTTTCTTGTGGTTTACAATACTTCATTTCGTCTAAGTAGTAGAGACTTTAGTAAATTTCGAATGGGGTCAAGTGCCTCTTAGATCTATGTGTTAAAACAATGCACGTGTGTGTCCAAGTACATACAGTAAAAATATTAAGCAAACAGCTAGGACTCTATATACAAACTAATATTTTAAAACAATAGTTTGTTTTGCAAACTACCCTGTATAAGAATGCATCAAGCAGTAAATGGCCAGAAAGGAAATAACAGGGACATAATTGCTAGAAAATGTGCAGCTACAATAAATTCAATTAAAATTGGGTGTTGGCAAACGCTTAACAGATAACTGAAAACAATTTAAAAAAAACCCAAAAAGTATACAATCATGCACACATATATTAAATACAAAGTTCTTGATTGGATTACAAACAATGTAATCAATACACTTGACCGCATCTATTCTTATGAAACGAAAGATGTAGTGGCTCTTCCGAACATTTATTTTTAAAGGCAAAACAAATTACCATACATTTAGCAAGATTGCCACTCCAGAAGTAACAGGTTACATATATATTGATTTCATATCTTTATTTTCATAACTGAATAAAACTGATGTCTTGAGAGAAACGTCGGGCAATAATTTTTTTTACATTGATACCACCTAATTATTTTTAGTAAGGAAAACATTTGAAGAAAAGGTTTGACAATTAGACACTTCAGTATTTTTAAAAAAAAAAGTCACTTGTGAATATCAAAATAAGCTAGAGAAACACTCTTTTTGCATAAAATGAAATAAATAACTTGCTAGAGTCATGTCATTATTTCTGATTTACGACAATGCTTTGGAATACGTACAAACCGTACGTTCATTAGTAATGACGTCCATACGAATTTATTGTGAATACTATATAAATAGCACGGAACGAGATGATATGAATAGTATTTTACAGTGGATATAGTAGGCACATTGTGTTTGACCCACTTTACTTCTTGATTTGTTGGATTACACGGTCTCAAGTCATGCTAACACTGTAACAAGTGTTGACGATGATTCTAAACTAAACCTTTGCCTTGAAACTCATAAAGGGCAACTCTCGGAAATAGCACGATATTTAAAGTTCAAGCAATTATTCAAAATAACACGTTAACCATTACAAACATTCTAACTCAGGAACAATAAAGCAAACATGCATTTCAAAATAACACAGACCGTATAATGATGCGGTTATAAGTTCGTATTTGACCCCAAATTATTTTATTGGTTGAGACTCAATGTATTGCGCTATGGTGTTTTTGAGTTTGCTAGCTTTATCAATGATTTCAATACAGGGACAGAAATACGGTGAGTATAAAAATGTATGTATAGGAAATTATTAGATATTATATTTTATGTTAAGGCATTGCAATTTATATTTATAAATCTTATTCTGCACACTTTCAAGGTATGATAATAATTGTGTACGGAACTTAAGTATTCATGTTGGAAATACTAACGAACGGTGAATACTAGTATTTTGTTCTTAGAAAATTAATTTCAATCTTACCTCTTACAGATTTTCTTAAATTATGTAAAAGTGATTATTTACGCGTGAGGGAAATTTACACTAGTTACGCAGTAAGATTAAAACAGCATAAAATACCCCCGCACGTATGCTAAAAAAATCAAAACTTAAGTGTGGTAAATTGCACACCTGCGAATTTAATACCCACGCGTATTGTTTGACTATATACGCGTACTTAACAATCAGCGTAAATAAGCACTATTACCGTGTGAACATTAAGGGCTTATAAACCAATAGTTTTGAAAGAATGAAATTCCAGCGATGCATTTCCTCAAGTTCGCTTAACATCTACTACATTTGTAACAATGTAACATATATTGTTTAACAGATTGTCCCAAATGGACACATGGACAACAATGCGAGAGCTGTCATTGTAATCAAACGACCAGCGCCTCCTGTCATGTAAAATATGGTTATTGCACTTGTAAAAATGGTTACTCTGGCGAATTTTGCAATTGCAAAACTGGAGTTCACACCTGTAACCTTGAGACGTCATACTGCCATACCAGTGAAAGAGGAGAGGCAGTGTGTCTTTGCAAACCTCATTTGTCGACAACAAACAAGGAGGAATGTTTCAGTACGTAACATTTATAGTTGGCAATTTGAAACGAGTATTAGATAACGTGTTCTAAAGTAATTCGAAAAGAAAACTAATACAACGTCAGCGTCTCACATGTTATCTTAGTACACATTTTTTGAACTCTAATAATACTTTTCAGGCCTCATTATTGAACAATGTCTGCAAAAAATAAAAAAATAAGTAATTCAAAATAGCCGAATTCAAAACCTTTGATGGATTCTATTTTAAGATTGTAAAGTATGCCATTTATATCCTCAGATGAATACGTTCGATTGACCAATCAAACGCTAGAGAATGAGGGCATTGTAGAAATATATCGCGATGGAGTTTGGGGAGGGATTTGTAAAAAGAGGCTCACAGCACAAGAAGCTCAGGTCGTTTGTCGCCACTTTGGTTTACCCGTGTACGTTATTGTTTGTATCTTGTTTATCTGAAATAGTCATACATTGTTACACATGTAAAATTGAAACATAGATATACCGTAAATAATAGTTTACGTCGCAAACTTTTCATTCAACTCAAAGTTTGACAATATGTGTAACAATTTTGAACACAGAATTTATATTTGATTTGTTAAAAATGGAATCGTGTATATTCACATCCTTTTAACACCATAAAAAGGACAAGTGTATTCATATCTTGATGATAGATATCGTACAAATACATTGTTACCTCAATATTTTCAATCATCATTGTCTTTCAATCATTACTAGTATCTAAATTTTGTTTCAGTAAGTATGCACGTATTAGTGAAAAAACACGCGTTAAGCCCACCTCCTACTTCTACTGGCCTAACATCAAATGTAATGGTGAAGAGAACAGCCTCTTGGATTGCCAAAGACGGTATCGCAGGAAACGATACTGCCCAGGAGAAAGCGCTGCTTTAGTAACGTGTCCCTCTAGTGAGTAATCACAGTGGATAAGTACTTATCATACTTTCTCTGCATGACCTTTAGCGCAGAGATTCGAGGGAAAACAACACTAGTTTCCAGGTAACCGGTTCCTATACATTTAATGATTTATTATCTATATGCATTTTCGAGCTAAGCAATACGATGCATATTCCACACATGATGGTTTAAAGCACAACTCTATGAATAACGACATGATAATTGAAGGTCAAATATCAGAGTCAATGTCAAAGCTATCGATAGTTCTATGAAGTTTTGTCGGGGAGATAAGGCAAACTTAGCATACTTGTGATTTTATTTAAAAAAAAAAATCAAAGCCAAAGTATATTTTATATGAGTGTGTGTATTTGTGACGACATCTCTGTTCGTCATTTAACGCCTTTGAATGAAAAGGAAGGAAAGGAAAATATGCACCCGTGGCTAATAGCTAGATAAGTGTGACTTTATTGAATGAAGAAAATCAATTGTTTCTACTTACAGATCCACCGATACGATTGGTGTCTAACCAGACCTCACTGACAGGAATCAGCGGTATACCACAGCTGTATTACTTTGACGCCTGGCACAATATTTGTGACACGGGCTTTGATGAGAAAGATGGTGAAGTAGCATGTCGAGAGCTTGGTTTACAAACGCAAGTATAGTTACTCTGCATTTATAAGAGTTGGTCTCTGTGATCGGTATAGTAGATTTAGTGAAAATAATATTTAGTGTTGCTTTCTAAATCAGTTCCCCTATGCATTAACTTGCATTGGAAGTGGCTTATTAACTTATTTGATTTAAGAATAGACATCATAAGATAATTCAAAATCAGAAGATTGATTCTGTTAACGTTATTCATTGAAAACATAACATATTGATATAAACAAATTAAATTTCAAGCAAAAATGCTAAATGAATTAATTGACATCGTTAAAGTGCTCACTGGGACTTAGATTATTAATAACCAAATCAGTTAAAACCATCATTTTGAACAGGAGTAATAAAACATGAAACATAAATCAGCTAGAACCGTTTGCATACAAACTATGCAACTTAATGTTACATAACTGCATGTTTATTTTTTTAAGAGGGTATTGTTAACCTTTTAAAACCTAGAATATGCATTCCTGACAGCAATCAATTCATTCCGGCTGATTACTTTTAATAATCAAATCATTTGCTGTTTAATATTGCGGGTAGGTAGAGGCAACTCCTAGTTAAATGACCCTTGATATTATGATCAATTTAAAAAAAATGTTTATTTTATAAAAAACAGCGCTAAATTATTTGTTTCATTCGGAATCGAGTCGATCTTTGAAGCTGCCGTGCCATGGTATCACGATACACTTAAAAATAGATCACTTTTTTACCTTAACAAAAAATCAAAAAGTGTAACACTACCCCGCAGTTCATTTGTATGTATAATACAATCATTCGATTGGCAATTGATTCATATTTATTTGTATTACTGCTAAAATCCTATCGTTAATCGCATAAAATAAATATTGTCATTATTTATCGGAAACCCCCTCAGCTTATTCAATTTCATTGAAAATACAACGTATTTTTTAATTTACAAGAAGCAAAGCGCAGGATTCTAGCAGCACTTTTCAAGTATTTAAGGCCATATGCTTTTGATATTTGCCGAATTCAACTTTCATAATATTCGGGGTAGTGTTACACTTTTGCCTTTTTGTACACACTGCCGGTCAATCCATATAAATGTTTATCTTCTTACCTTATAACTCTCGCCGATAAAACAAAATATCCATGTCTGTATTATCCTGATTATATCATAACTGATATTCATCTAAATCTTGGGTATGTGTATTTAATAAGTCTTAATTCGGCATTGTTAACACTGCATTCCGATGATTTGTCTCCCAACATTGATTTTCTTTATTAAACATGCCTGTGACGTCATAAATGATAATTATTCGTAAAACAGGAAAATCGAAGATATATTCAGTTAGAACATTTTCTAGTGACATTTTACGCCCACACTTTTTTAAAAATTTTAACCAGAGATAAAGTTAAAACCGACATATTTCTGATGAAAATATGACATCATGCTGTGACGTTTTATCTTTTAAAGGAATTTTTACTCAATCGATCGCTGAGAGTTGCCTTATCATACCTGCGATGTTTTTCTGATATTTTTTTTTATCAAATTTTTAATATGTTTAACCGGCAATATGCTATAAATCATACGAGACTTTCCCCCCAAGACTTATTTCATATTTACATGTACTGTAACACCTGACACCGAATCTGCAATGTCGATGAAACAATAATTTTTCAAACATCAAGTTTTTTCAGTAGTTTAATCACTACTTTTAGGAAAAAAAATAGTTATGAGAAAGTTAACAGTGAACGAAAAACATATTTTCTTCAAGAGCATATGATAGTAATGTAAATGACTTTGTATTCATTGAATACATGTACTTAGTAAACATTTTTTTTTCTGCATTCACATATTATATATTATAATAATTAAAATATATCAACTTAAGCTCTTTTAGATAGGACAGGCGAAGGTTTTTTAATTGATTACTGTAATAAAGAATAATCGAATGTAAATAATTTAATTAAATTAATTTAACAATTTCATTAATTACACCAAATACTATTTCACGGCAAGGCATTAAGTAAATTGCGAAGTCAGTTTTTAGATACATATTACTGTTCTTCTCCTATAGATACATATTACTGTTCTTCTCCTAACACTAAAAAGTTCTATGAAATCATGTCTTCAGTCGATTATATCACATTAAGAAAATTGTGTTTCTTTATTTCAAAAATTAATCATACTGTTCGTTCACCCCGCTTACTTTCTTGAACTTTACAACTATATTGTATATATATGTAACTATGTTTGTTCTTCTTATGTACCTCTTGTACCATTATATGGTGTTGAGTGAAATAAACTGGACTGAACTGAACATTACCATTACCTTATCCTTCAGACACATATCTTAATTTCATTTTATCTATTTCAAAAATTTTCTGTGCTTAAATTAATTCTAAAAAGAAAGAAAATCATTATGTTTTACCTGAAATCGCATTTTCTAAGTACTTCACGGAATCATTTACACGATATTTAAATTCCACTAACCATTTTAACCTATTATCTGTTTCAGGAAATCCATTACAGTATACCAGGGATTAGTAGCTAGGGATGCGCTGTTTTGGGACTTTAAATGCACAGGGAACGAACAAAGGCTGCTGGATTGTCGTGTATCTATTTCCAATGTCAAATGTTCCATTGTAACGCTCATCTGTAACACAGGTATATCATAGAAACAATATTTCAAGATAGCTATTTCTGGAAGCAAACCTTGGGCACTTGTTTCGACGACAAAGTGTTAATAACACATGTTATCCAATTCCGATTAATATATATACCTCTTTTGTAAATTGCAATCATGTTTCCTTTTAACGAAAACAGTGGAAAGACGTGGATTTCCGTGTTTTGTTACTGTGATACTCATTTGACCGGCCTTGACGATCATATGAGTTTCAAATCCATTTGACATGTCAGAGAGTTATCTTTGCATTTTAAGATTCAATTTAAAAATCGAAACCCTAATCTGAGGCTCCGCTGACTGTTAACCCAGCATCTATTATCATATTATTGATGTTCGAAAAACATCAATATTATTTTATTATATTATTGATGTTCGAAAAACATTTGAGGTGAGGTTCAAGAGTGGGAGGAATCTCGGATTTTCTATATCCTAGTTCAAAGGGCCACAAACTGTAAACCTTTAATTACAAGCAATTTATCTGTGCAAAAAGCTCAAAATATCAATTATGGAATGAAAATGTGAACTTCTTCTTTGTAATCATTTTTTATTCTATTTATCTAAAATAGAATAAATTTGTATTAAGCGCCAAAATAAGTATATAGAATACCCCAGCTTTGATATAAATTTTGATTATAAATTTTGATGAAACTGCGAGTACATTTTTAATAAATACTTTAGAAAAATCTTAAATACTATTAATATGGAGTCCAAGCTTCTTACGGGCAACTATCTGAAGTAACACGATGTTTCAACTTCGAGCAATTATTAAAAATTGCAATCAGGTTACTACAAACATTTTAGCGTATGTACGATAGAGCGAACGAGGTATTTCAAAATAACGCAAAGGATCACAATTGACCCCGTTTAAGCTCATCTGTACGAAAGCCGAGAAGGATCATTCGAGATTCGAGATTCGAAATACGAGATTCGAAATACGAGATTCGAGATTCGAAATTCGAGATTCAATATCTAAATTAACCAATCAAATCAAGGATCTGAAAATATGTATCCTAGCGACATCAAACTGTTCTAAATAAAAATCATACGTATATGCTCTTAAATACAAATATATGCTATGTTCACTTCTCCCTACCTAACTAAATAATTATTTGTATTTACTTTTACACAGAATATCTAAGTAGACTAGTAATAATGCAGTGTGCTTCGCGGATCTAAGTGATTTTGTTTGCCCTGGTGCATTTCCACCTGATGCGTTTGAACCCTAAGGTATTTCACCACCAGTAATAGTTTTAAACCCGGGTTTATTCACCCCTTTTGTGTAAAAATGCGGTTATGGTAGAGAACTTCATAAGCGTAGCTAATTTTTTCTGTAGGGGGTCCTAGGCCAATTTAAAAAAATTTTACTATGTAAATATAATAAGCTCCAATTTTCCCGAGGAGGGGGTCCCGATCCCCTGACCCCTTCCTTTCTAGATCCCCGCATGAAGATTAGTACATGTATCTAAATAATCTAAATATAAATAATCTGTCCTGTTTCACTAATAAATATAAGCATTACTTATTGTTTTAATGTATGCATACAGTGATACACTAGTACTATGATTATAAACAAATCATTGAGATATTATCACATCATACGGAATTATTAATAAATACATTTTTTCCCTTTTCCTCAGTAAACAACTTATCATGAGTCTTACTTTTGGAATTGTTTTCAATATAGAAGGATACCTACTCTCTACAATTAAAGGTAGGGATGATAGGGTGCCAATTTGTTCACATTGCCGATTTCTTGTGCAGAGAACAGTAAAACCTTTTATTTGATTGTGCATGAATATTTCAAAATTAATTGTTGTACATATATTTTGTTATAATTCATTCATTGATATATCAACAAGAAAGAATAAAGCATATGTTTCACAGCCAAGTTAAGTTTCTCTGTAGTTTCCTACCCCCCTACCCCCCACCGCACCAAAATTGACAATAATTACATATAAGTCATACAAATGTTTACGTTTTTTGTAAGTAAATCTCTAAAGATGTAAATTAGCACTGCAAACAAAGATGTGTGTATCTAATATACTACTACATTACACATAGCCGATTAAGTTAATGTGTACATATGGTCAACGTACATGTGATTCTAATATACATGAAGGCGGACGTATCAGGCGAGAATCCAGAAAATTAAATTTCAAAAATGATCGGTTGAATGACATTAAATGCTTTGAAAATTGTTTTAAACTATCGCACGGGTCAAAATGCGTGATAGAAGCTATGTACAGTGTAATTGGAAACTTTCATTTTATATCAATATGTAGTATTACCTATTATAACAAATGAGAGTATAGCACAACTGCCACAAGCAATACATGTCCTTTACCGGCACCACCTCCCTCCCCTTAAAAAAATGAAACAATTGCCGTTTTATTTGCTAAAATGTGTGTGGTTCAAGATTTTTCTAAAGGACATACCCGATTAGAATTGAAAAAGAGTCGTACGTTTAAAACTAATTTTGTCAAAATTTTTAGATTTATTTGGTTATATTTTGGTCCATTTGGGTAAATATATGCACCAGCGCAGCTCTAATTTATATATAATCAGGCCATAAATTCAAAATATTTTCAAAAATTAATAGCTTTAAATCCAGTGGATGAAAGAAAAGGAAAGCAAGTCGAACTCGATGAGTGCTAATACCTGTGTTGAATGAATGGTACAGTAGGATATGCGCAAAAAAGTCCCGTCTACTCTTTCCTACCCTATAATTATTGGAATATTCAATCCGATTATAAGAGTCAAATTAAAAATCAAGTACGGATATGTACCTGTTTATCAAAAGTAAAACTACTCATTATTTATCTACAGTGCATCGTTATGGAGCTACACAGAAAGTTTTATATTAATTTGCCGAGCCAAATAAAAAAACCCCTGGAAAACGAAGAGAAAACAAAGTGGGGACAGAATAACTGACAAATTATTTAGGATTATATAGCCCCCCCCCCCCCCTCTTGAAATGTATATACTGAAAACAGATTATTGGCGTACAACATCCGCACACAATTTAAAGAAAATTTCATGTTTTTTTATCATTTTCGCTAGCTAATGTAAGACATCACAAATACCCCAAAACCCCTCACGGAAAAGGAAATGCTAGGTGATGAGAGAGAGAGAGAGAGAGAGAGAGAGTCGATGTAAATCACAGGTGCGCTAACACCGTTAAAATTAAAGCTTGCTAGTTGGTCTGCCCTACCCTAGCTATCTCCTCTCTTTTCTCGTTTTAGAGGCTAAATTATTGTCTATATATGCTTGTAACAAATCAAATCAATTTCAAATTCTAAATTAAACTGAATTTGACACTACAAAACTCTCTCTGTCTGTCTGTCTGTCTGTCTGTCTGTCTGTCTGTCTCTCTCTCTCTCTCTCTCTCTCTCTCTCTCTCTCTCTCTCTCATATCGACAATGGCATTGCCATACCCTACAATACACTATTCCTGTCTTTGAGGTTGTAAATCATTATATCTTCTATGGTTTAAAACTTTATCATAAACTATATTTTGACATGTCGATTATTTCATTGAGTTTCGTTTCATAGCTAAAACATTTAGATTAAACAGATCTTTCTTCGCGAGCCGATTTTTACACAGTTGGGGCGAATACACTTCGGGTTAAAATTGTTCGGGGGGAAATACATACAGGGCAAACAAAACCACTTAGATTCGCAAAGCCAACAGTGTTATTTCTAATTTAATTGTTTATACTGTGTGGGGTTAATTCATCAATGTTAATTTAACCATTTTATAACCACTATATAAGAGCTATTAAGACATTTATTTGTAGGAAAGAGCATGTACGAATGATCTTTATTTAGAACAGTTTGATGTTGCTAGGATACAGGTTTCAGATCCATGATTTGATTGGTTAATTTAGATATTGAATCTCAAATTTCGAATCTCGAATCTCGTATTTCGAATCTCGTATTTCGAATCTCGAA
This sequence comes from Magallana hongkongensis, assembly GCA_015776775.1. Lineage (NCBI taxonomy): Eukaryota > Metazoa > Mollusca > Bivalvia > Ostreida > Ostreidae > Magallana > Magallana hongkongensis. The sequence goes on from CM027466.1 coordinate 50,394,758, forward strand.
TCTCGAATGATCCTTCTCGGCTTTCGTACATCTGAGCTAAAAGTTTAAGTTAGCTTTTCTGATCATATTTTCTCTGTCTGTCTGTCCGTAAACTTTTAAATTTTCAACATTTTTTTCAAAACGACTGGGTCAATTTCGACCTAATTTAACACACCCTAAAGCAAAATGAATTCAAAGTTATGAAAATGAAATACCACGCCCATTTTTAAAGGTGAGATAATTGGAAATCATTGAGAATTTTTGAGAAATTTTGAAAAAAATTGTCCCAAGAGAAAGGAAGGCTAGAAAAGCTGACACTTAAAGGCCGAACATTTTTACCGGGTGGTGAGGGTGGGGCTTAATTATTAGAGGTGTGAAAGCCTGCGGGGCTTTCGGTCTACCTGTGGTCGTGAACGCTGCTAATCGCTATACACAGGAAGCAAATTAATACACAGGAAATAAAGAATTACTCAGAATTGGTCTTACTTTGATTATCTTATTGTTCTAATGACCATACGAAGCGATTTTATACGGAAATGTTATGTGTCGTCCGATTTTTCTCTAAGCACACCTGTGTAAAGCACAACTGAAAAATGCAGTAAATTAATTCTGCTATAAAGATTTAACTTAGCACATTATGTCTAGCACTTGACATTTTTTTTAACAATTTTAACAATTATAATAGTATATGAAAAACATACGATCATTAAGAATGTGGAGTGTAAAGACAGTCATTATACGTCGACAATTAATGGAGTTCGTTTACCATGGAGTGACGTTTTTATGCATCAACTTCCAACTGAGTGAATTACTAGTTAATATAGATTTGGTAGCACATTGTACGTTTGTTGTAAAAAGAAAATTTTATATGTTTTTGAGCTGTCCATGCATTTCCGTGGAATTTAATAGGTCACACACATTTAACATAATTTGAATATAAATTGTGCGTATTTTCAATCACTGAATAATTATTTTTCATAATCAATTTCAATACCGATAATGTTAAAAATTCAATTTTTAATTCCCCCTTTTTAATACATGACGGAAGCTATCAAATATAACGTTGTCAATTGCTATACAGAAATCCGCGGACCTGGCAAGATCACGCTCGAACGATCAACACAATATACAATAGTATATAAATAGTGCCTGTTTGGGAGGGTAACAGTTGAAAGTGACACCCCGAGAAAACCATTGTCAACCGACGCGAAGCGGAGGTTGACAATGGTTTTCGAGGGGTGTCAATTTCAACTGTTATCCTCCCAAACAGGCACTATTTATTTTGTTATACTGAATGTCTTAATTTTTAAGAAAATTTACTTCTTTTATATAGGAATAACGTGAATTCTACAGCGAACCGTACGCGCATAATTTTCGCGCATGTAACAATTTTTAATGTTACCCGTTGCTAAGTGCGTTGCTAACGCTGAGGGTAATAGAACGGATTATGAACTGCGTCTTAACCAACCAGGTTTCAGTATTTAACTTGAAAGTATAACAATGCGTATTATCTTCGGTAAAATACTTTAAATTATTTTTCTGATAGTTTTTAACGAATTTAGGACAGTAACTTAACGTTCAATTTTCATTTAGATTGAAACCGATTGGCCGTTAAATTAAAAATACCATGAAAGGTACTAACACAGGAAATGGTGAAATTTTAGACACGTGGAATTTAAGACGTTTACAGTTCCTAATGACTCGTCAATATCGTCAGAATTCTCGTTTCGCAAATTATCAGATTATTTAGGTAACATATACTCATGCTTTTATACATACAATATGGGATATTTTTCCTGTATCTAAACAAAATAATCATATTGTAAATAATGATATTATTATATTAGAATTGAATACTATTTCTTTAAACAAAATATGTAGACTAATCACTAACTAAATAAGGATTTGTTAAGAACCGTACCATCTCTTAATATTTTTAGTATGTCCATACATGAGGTACGGTGAAGGCTGCAAGTTACTTTGCACTTGCAACAACAAGAATACATTATCATGTGATCCAGAAACGGGAGAGTGTATTTGCAAGCCAGGGTTCACTGGATATTCCTGCAACTGTGTGGTTGGGTCGAATACATGCAACACAGAGACTTCTGACTGTTACAAGGGAGAATAACCAAACACTCTGCATCTGTAAGAAAGGGTTCACCAACTACAGACACGGCTGCGTAGGTACGTTTAAAGTCATCATAACTTAACAAAGCTATAGAATCGAGGGAAGGGGGGTGTCCTGTTGACAACCTAGCGGACTAAATCGGGCAGACATTATTTCAACGCATGCTTATATAGTATGATTAAATAGACAAAAAATAAAGTAGCAGAGTTAAAGTGATATTAGATACCAATAAATGAAATTTATAAATTTAATTTAATTTAGCATTTTCAAATGAACATATATTAAAATAAATATGATCTCCTGTGTTTTTATATATGATTATGTAAAATTTGGCTTTGAAGAAACGTTACAAAGTACATGTAATTTTTTCACAGACAATGTTCGACTCGATGATGAAGGGGTTGTAGAGATGTTTGGAGGGACCGGGTGGAAGGGAGTCTGCAGTTACAGTACATCAAGCAAACAGAACGCCAAAGTTATTTGTCGGCAGCTTAATCTATCTACGTATGAAATTTGTTTTCTAAAAAGAAAATAGCAATGCAGAATTCGTTATTGGTGTTGTATACGATGTATTTGATGCAAAATGTGACTAGAGAGTTAGTTCAATATGAAAGATTTGATTATAAATGTAAGTTTCAAAAATGTTTATTTCCATAAGGCGACCTGTATATTCAAATCAGAAACCAGGTTATGGCAAAGAGAATTTACAAATATCGATAAGCTGTGCTGGAGATGAGGAAACTCTAACAGACTGCGACTTTTCCTACAACCCATATTGTCCCAATTACCAACAGATTGAATGTGGGAGTAAGTTGTCTTTATCCAAAATATACCCGCAGAAGCGTCATAGTTCTATTGTCCCCTTGTTTCATAAAGGTAATGTTTCGATTACTTTCTGATGCAAATCTGCGAGCATATATTTTGTCTCCTTAATTTTTAGAATGTCCAGTATGGAAGTACTCAGATGATTGTATGAAAGACTGTGAGTGTAACAAGAAAACAAGCATAGGATGTGACGTCATAACCGGAGCTTGTGTATGCCATGACGGTTATGGAGGAACTGACTGTAGTTGGCAAACATCAGTGATTCCCCAATGTAAAGAACCTTCCAAAATAAATTATGACAGGTGTGTGTGCAAGCAGGGGTCATTCAACAAATCAACGAACTGTTCAGGTAATCACTAGATGTATCATTTTATTTAGCAGGTTGGTTCTGGAGACAAAACCCCTCAAATAATTTTGTAATGAATTTATACAAGGCTAGGAGTAAACCAAATATGGCCCGCAAAGTATTTTTAAAAGAAAAATTCTTACTGCATATTTGGTAACTTTTGGTTTCATCATGCTCTGCCATCGCCATCTTTCCAAGACAATACTTTGCTTTAACTTTTAGTATTCACCTCAAACATATCTACCTTTCTTTGAAAGATTTGTGTTGAGAATTGTGTTTAGTATTTTAAAAATTTAAGTAACGGTGGGGCCAGGTTGTACAGTAGATAAAGCACAGAACACGTTAAAAAAGAGCATAAAAACTTTCTCTCAATACGAAACAACTAAAACCGGGTCTGTAAAATAGTACTTTTGATTTGATCGAAACCTTCTGCACCCATGCAATGATTTCTCTGAAAGTGTGAGGGTTAAAAGGCCAACTACTTAGTTTACGTTGTAAGTGATCGGATGTTTGATGTTATGAATTGCAGATTTGACTGATGTGATTTATTCCTGCCCCTTTGAAGGCTATTACTGGAAAGAAGAGTGCAACATTGAACTTACAAACCCGATATTTATTGACCGATACAAAGTAAGTAATCATAAATAGTAAAATAATGAACATTATTATTACTTAATATGCCATACAAAACAAAATTAATACAGAAAAAATCGTAGGTTTTTTTTGTTGATATCTAACTAAATAAGTTATAAACGTTGTGTCAATTTGAAATTCTATCAAATAAATTTTAAAAGTAATCAAGATAATTTTCTTTTTAAATTGTTTATTCTCCTCTTCTTTTTTGTAAAGGAAACAAGATAGGATAACTCAGAAATCAGTGAAACATAAGATTTCTATTGCTAGCTCTCTATTCAATTTGTAGCCAAGTTAATTAACTCATGTCACTGGTTATCAATGTTCATATGCCATTTATACTTTTCATGAAAAGAATGCACTAGATGTTTATAAAAGGTGAAATGCTTTTCATTTTATTTTCACATGTATAATAAACATGCTGGGTCTTTGATTAAAGATTATGCTTATTTTACCATAATATGCTAAACTTCTTCTCATTTTTACATATATTATTTACATGTTATCATTAGAACATTTGATGAATAATACAAATATGCGTATTTTCTGCATAAAAATGCTTTTAATTCATATTTCGCTTCATTGTTTTTGAGATGGTTGACAGTTTGTTATTGTGACTTTTTGCATACAGTACTACAGTGCCTATCTAGATTGGAGACCACACGAAGGATCAGACAATCCTACATATGCGTTTGTAGATACTCGACAAATTGACATACCAGCAGAGGACTACTACACCATAATTCACATTCAATTAAAAGAACAACGTAAGCTTTCACATGTTTGCGTTTGCCGAAATATACGTATCTTTCTCCAGTGTCACTATTTTGGCAAGTTGCATGATATATAGAAAAAAGGAATTTTACCAATAAAATTGAACTTTTCACAATCCTACTATTATTTTCAACATCTGTCACCATAAGCAATGTTGTAATTATACAGGTATATAGGAATCATCTTGTCCGTCCGTCCGTCCTGCCGTCCGTCTGTGCAAAATTCGTGTCCGGTCCATATCTTTCTTGTGGAGAAACATTGGAGGTTCTTACTTCACACAAAGATTGCTTATGACCTAAGATTGTGTCATGACCTTGACCCTAGGTCATTTGTGCAAGGTCAAGGTCACTGGCAGAAAAAGTGCAAAATTTGTGTCACCATTTGTGTTGCATTCCCCAGAACTAATACTACATCAACATTTCAGTAATTCTTAACATGAAGCTGCCATTGGTGGTAAGGATGTCCAGTATGAAATCGAAAACCGTAATCTTTATCCCAACCCCATCTGGAAGGGGATGGTGAGTTTTGTCCCTTGTATAGTGACTAACCCAATATATGTTTAGCTTGCTCTACAAGAGCAGCTTCTGAGGGATCGAGGGATGCTATTGTACGGACGCTGCTTACTAGCAAAGAGGTCAAGGCGCGTGTCATTTACTCTATTGGCAGTGCTGGACCGAACGTACATGATGTGTACAAATTGATTATATGTTCTGTCACACAGTCACAAGGAGAACTTAAGAATCCGAATACCTCTGCAACGATCTCAAGCACATTTCAGCCTGTCATGCTGTCATTTTACATGTCCCATCAAATACGGACTCTGTATCACAATCCGTGAATGCCTGAAAGAATTAAAGTGCTTTTGATCTTGGACCCACTGATGAAACATTACTGTAAATGTACAACATTTGGCTGTGTATTAATTTTAGCGCTTTGTGCGGAATGCGGCTTCCGCTAAATTAAGTACACCGCTAAATGCAATACATATATGTAAAAGAATAGACACGTTCAGGAATACTATAATTCAAATCTACGCCAACTTGTTCAAAAACTAATTTCCGCCAAATATTGTACAAGCCAAATATAATACGTTTACAGTATCATGAATTGGTATCGATCGCAAATTCGTGCCCTTTCACCCATAACTCATCAACTTTCAAATCATCAAAAACACTCGCACCAATAACAACAACAATCTGTATCCGAACCTGAATTGATACTACCCAAGGCTGCATGTTTTATATGTAGGAACATACAAGTGTCAGCTTCTTCATGGTTTCAAGATGATACAAGTCTGTATCTATAGCTCTGTTACTGACAACAGATTGGATACAGATTGTTGTTGTTATTGGTGTGGTTGTTTTTGATGATTAAAAAGTTGATGAGTTATGGGTGACATTTGGAAAGGGCAAGGATTTGCGATGGATACCATCATTATATTTCATGACATTGTTGGATCACTGGGTCCAAGATCAAAGCATTGTCATTCTTTCATTTATCACGGACTGGGATACAGAGTTCGCATTTGTTGAGACAGGTAAAATGACAGAATGGCAGGCTGAAATGTGTTTGAGAACGTAACAGAGGTACTCAGATTCTCAAGTTCTCCTTGTGACAGTGTGACAGAACATATGATTAATAAACAAGAAGAATTTGTACACATCATGTACGTTCGGTCTAACACTAATACAGTAAATGACACGCGCCTTGGCCTCTTTGCTCGTAAGCAGCTTCCATACAATGGCATCCCTCGATCCCTCAAAAGCTGCTCTTGTAGAGCATATTAAGAGATCTGTATTGCAAGCTGGACATACTATCACCGTGTGAAATGTTCCCCTTGGACATGACACCTTTTCCCCTGTCACTGGCGTTGAGTGACTTTGATCCGGACACCCTTAATTGACTCACAGTTTATCTTAGTAATCCGTTAATTGAAGTAACTCTTTATATTTACTTTTCTTTTAGTCTCTATTGTTAAAAATGTTTTGTTATCTATATGTAATTGTTGGCCATGTTTAATTATTCGGCAGTTGGAGAGCGACGGTCAAGGCGCTCGTACCACAGACTCCCGATCTCGCGGAATATTGAAATAAGTTGCAGAGTTTTAATAAATCTTGTAAAACGAATACTGACCGACTTGTGCATTTTCCATGGGCCACAATACATTGGGTCAGTTACTAAGTAAGAAAAAAACACAGCATCCCCTTCCAGATAGGGTTGGGATAAGATAGCGGTTTATCGGTTTCACAAGGGACATCCTTACCATCAATTGCGGCTTCATGTCAAAAACTACTGGAATGTTGATGTAATATTAGTTGTTCTGGGGAATGCAAATGTTTCAAGTCCGAATTATTTTGCACTGCTATTTGCAGTGCAACTGCTTAGACGATTAGATCATGTACATTCAAAAATGAGCTGCAGCATGTTTTTAAACGCATGCGCAGAGTGTTCATATATGAAATGAACATCAAATTATATCATACAACAAATTCTTCTTCATAATTTCACAGAAAACAAAAACATTACCCAGAAATATTTAAAATATCATGAAAACATTATGAAAAAAAGACGCCATTTTGAAATAAGAGGCGGCCATCTTGAAAATGACCAAAACTTGAATGGTCAACGATGTTTTTTTATCAATTAATGTTCAAGGAACCTTCATGCTAAATTTGGTGCTTGTATCCACAAGTGAAATATTCCATCCACTATCCGCTACACTAATAACACTGTGCAATTCATTTTAATTTGCATTTTGTTTTGTTTAAACGATAAACAACAGCAAAAGGTTTCTACTGAAAAAGGCATCTAATTATTGAAATTTTGCTATAGATAATATAACTCTCATGATAAAGAACACAAATATCCTGTTTAAAACAATAAGCAACAACATATGCTATAAACAAGAATCATATGGTATGAATTTACACATTCATGAAAAACTAATATTATGATTATGCTTTTTTCCATATGATATAGGAAATCACTTTTGTGTATATTTTGACTACGTGCTTGATGGACTCGGCTCAGTTGAAGTATATGTGAACAATATAATGAATTTTGAATCAGCATTAACGAGTATATTTGGAAATTATCCTAACTGGACTACCAGACGTGTAGCTGTACATGAAAGCAATCCAGTTAAAGAGGTTTGCAGAAAATTTGATGATAAAACTCATATCAAAGTTGTTATCCTTTTAGATACTTTAAGTGAAATGTGCTACATTAAGGTTAACTGTCAAAGCTATTATATCATTTCCTTTTAAAATGAGAAAAATGTGAAAAAAGTGAGAAGTTTTCTATTATTAAAAAGCTTGTTTTAAATTTTAAAGCTATTTTCAAAATTAAATGTGACAACTGAATAGAAATTATAATAATCTCTTTGATAACTTCATCCAACAGTTTTACGCCAGCCATAAGTAAGCAAACTATGAATTTACTAGTTATTGTCTTATTACATAGACTGTTATTTTATTCTTCTCATTTAGATACGATTTAGAATGGGTGAGAGAACCGCCATTGATAACATATTCCTCACAGAGTCTGCATGTGGTATGTACAAACACAATAATCAAAGATAGAATAATAATCCTTATCGCACTTTACATCAATGATAAATAAAATTGAATTATGTATTTTTCAATACATATACAGATTGTGCAAACTGGACATTTGGCCCGAGTTGTGTCGACTGTGCTTGTGTGCGAGTACACACCGAGTTCTGTGATAAAGCCAACGGACAATGTCACTGTAAACAAGGCTACACTGGAGAAGCGTGTCAGTGTGAAGACAACGGGGAACCCTGTCCTAAGCAATGTAAGATATTGAACACAACAGCAACCCGTAACAAAATAATATTTGCTTTCACTTTATAAATTAGCATGTGATTCAATGTATAAACATGTCCAAACTTACCATGACATACAAAAAATATTTTATTTGAAAAATAAATTGGAAATTCTACTAAAAAAGAGAAGGACATAAAATATTGAATTTTATCAGTAATCAGAATTGTAAACGGAGAGTCGAAGTCAAGTGGGAGAGTGGAAGTGGTTATTGATGGCATTTGGTCAACTGTTTGTGATGATTCCTGGAATGACAATTGTGCAACTGTGGTCTGCAGACAGTTAGGAAAAGCCAGGTAGGCAATTCAAGTAATATTTATAAAAAGTTACAAATAATGTTTCTATTGAAAAAGCTATGAACTTTATGGTTTTTACTGGTATATTGATGTTAGATCGAAAATTAAGTGCATACACGTCTAGTTAGTTTTAAAATGTCAAGTTAAAATATGCATTTCAAACATTAATCATCATGCTGTCCTTAAAACTGTAAAATACGTTATATGGTGCTGAATAACATTTTAAAACTTATTAATGTTGCTAAGGAGTTTATATTTAGTAATATAACACACACTAATGATATCTTTTGAACACACTGATTTGATTCATGATTATACGTGTTTAAACCACTTGACTTGCGTATCTACTTATTTATACATGTAGTATCTTTTAATTATTTTAATTTTGTTTTCGTAAAATGTTCATCCTGTTCAAATTAAGGATTTTGAGACATTTGATTATGTTGTATTTTTGAAACTTTTAGTTATGGTATAGCTGTACATGAATCTGAGTTTGGACTAGGCGTTGGGCCAACCTTTCTAATGAATATGTGGTGTAGAGGAAATGAGACAGACCTCCTCAACTGCAAGTTTGCTAAAGCTGATGATTGTAAACCTGAGAACACTGCAGGGGTAATATGCGGTGAGTATTGATATTGTTAAGCAAATCTGATAGAATCTTTTATAATGTCGTAGCAGAAACAAACATGAATCTTAATTAAGTCTATTACTTCATCTATGTAACATGCCAATTCTGATAAATAAAACATTGAGTGTCACTTGCACACATTCATTTTCTTCCTTAATTTGTCAATAACTTAATAGCCTAAATAAATTGAATTTTGTTCAAATGAAAATGGTTTATTTTGCAGTGGATTCTTATAACAACATCCGATTGGTGAACGGTAGTGATAAATCAAATGGTCGATTGGAGGTTCTTCTTTATGGAAACCCGTCTTGGGGGACAGTATGCAGCGATGGGTTTACGGAAGAAAACGCCAGGGTTGCATGTAGGCAGCTAAGCCTACCTACGTAAGAAAAAAAATATAATTTCCTATTTTGTGCACGTCTTCATACTGTTATCTTTCAAGATTAATATTTACAAGATGAAATATCTGGATCAAAACAACGTTTCTTGTGTGGATACAAATTTGAAACTAAACTATGGGCGCTTTCCATTAACGTTGCCTCTCCGGCGACATTATCAAGAAACGGTGACGTTAATGGGACGGTTGGCAACGTCACAATGCTCCAACGAGGACGATTGCAGCTTAAATCTGATACTTATCTCAAAATCTGGTCCAGACATTAAGTTATTTGCAGTTTTAACGTTTTTCGATGTAGCAATGCAAACTTTAATTACAAAAATCCAGTTTTCCATTATGGTAACAGAGATACCATATTGTTTCTTAATCGGCAATGATCAAATGTGTTGCCACAATCGCTCGCCGGCGACGCGCTTTCCAGCATTCGGCGACGAAGGCAACACCAGCGAATCTGGCGGTGCCGGTTTTAGTGAAAGCACCCGAAATCTTTGTATGATTAGGTGAAAACACCGTTGGAGTAAACGTGTTCTGTGTATCGTTCAAAACCCCATGTGACCCAAAGATTTACAATTTTACAAATCATTCCGTATTACCTGTACATGCTTTGAAAATGATGTAATTTAAAAATTAAGGAAATTAAACTACTATCAGAAAGTCAAAAATATAATATCGATGATTGCCAGCTACTGTAAGTGTCTTTTCGCAAAAAATTCCAATATCAGAAAAAGCTAAGCGATTTTTTTGCTTAAAATTACAACCGAAACAATCGTATACATCTGTCATAAATTGAAAGTGAGCTAAATAAAATTTTCATCTTTTCACGTAGAAAACAAAATTTAAATTTTGTTGTTTAGTATTGATATAATAAACATTTTTTAAAGTTTCACATCGTTTTTAGGAGACACGTACAATTCAAGACCGATGCTTATTATGGAGAGGGTTCCGGGGATATTCTGATTACGAATCTCGATTGCGCTGGATTTGAAGTAACAATTCAATCTTGCTATGGATTCCCGAACTCAGAGTACCCTTATAATTGCTTTCATGATCAAGATGTGGGCATTTCCTGTTCTGATGGTAAACTGATTTTTCTGCCTTGATTCCAAATCTAATATATTCTTTGTTTGTAGTTTTCTTTTTAGAAATAACTGAATTTGAAATGAGCATACTTTGTTGCAAGACCAAATACTAATACTTGCAAAAGGATCTGAAAATTCAGACCATTCTTTGTTAATTTTATCTACATGCACCTATTTAATTTTAGATTGTCCTTCTTTCAAATATGGTGCAGAGTGTGAGAATACATGTAAATGTGACCAAAGTAAATCTATATCATGTGACAAAGATTCCGGGAAATGTATTTGTGAGTATGGATGGAAAGGAACTCGATGCAATTGTGAAGAAAGCACGGAGTGCAAGGAGACAATAGATGAAGGATAAAATGATTGACAAATGAATGAATGAATGAATGAAAAGCATTTTAAAATCAGAGCTTTAAAATGAATTTAAATTTTATTTGACAGATGTGTGAATATAATATACTGAACTATTTAAATATGTTTCTTTAAAAACACTTCTCAACTGGCTATATTTTTGCGAGTATGTCGTTTTTCTTTATTGTATTGTTAAATATCCTGGCTGTGCAAGAGCAAAAATATGTCAAATATTTCAGTAAAATTAAAGATTTTTAAAATGTTTAATAAATTTGACTTTTTGCTAACCTCAAACAGTTCTTTAAAAAGTCTTAAATTTCTAATTTCTTTTTTAGACCTGTTTTCGTCTCACTTTATAATTGACATCCCAAAAACTTGTTTCCTACTTCAATTTTCTTTTTAAAAAAAATGTGGTTTAAAGTGTGCAAGTAATCGAACCTTCTTGTTCTTGTTAAAAATGTGTTCACAATGATAAAAATATCACTCACATGGGGGATTGATTGTTTGAATTGAGGAATATTTGTTATATAACAAATCTATAGATAAAAGCAAGCGGTCTTGTAAATTGATAATAATCTATGAATTTTAAAATAACAATGTACATGTATTTCATAAGCAGTCGTGTAATTTAATAATAATCTATTAATTATAAAGTAACAATGTACATGTATTTCAGAGTTATTCGGGAATAAAATGTTTATCTATAATTTGTCTTTTGCAGGCATTAGAACATCTTTACAATGGTTATTCATTGCTTCTGTAAACAAACGAGAATAACATTATTTTTAGTAAAATACTTTTTTATTATGAAAATGTACATAACTGATGTTTCATTTGCATGTAACATTTTACATACATAAAATGTCAATACGATACTTAAACAATAATCCGTATTCAGTTGTTAAAATGGAAAATTCTTGATTTAACATGATGCATGCAATGAATAATAACTTGATATAGAAGATAATATTGACCATATCGGTACTATAAATTAAGACTCCTTTATTAATTTATTAATGACTTTATTTAATTTTTTTTCCAAAGTAAGTCTTATCTTACAATTTATCTTTAAGCATATGGCTCTCATAATTATTGTAATTTTACAGTTTTCTGAACAAATATTCTTCAATTGAGAACTTTCTAAGAAAACAACTACACGGTAGAACAAATGCCAATATACTTTATGCATAAAGAAGGTAACTTTACAACACAACGGCATAAAGTTTTTCTTTTTTACAATATAATCTTGATTTGGAATATGTCACGTTATTTTCACTTCACAATTTGGACAAAACTCCACCTAAGATTTGCCGTCGAAATCTTTTTCGTGAAATCAGTTTCCTTGTCATGACTGTGACATTTCTATAAGTCCTGTATCTGTAAAAGGAGAACAATGGTTTTTTATATAAAGGAGACACCGTCGAAGATGGTATTTTTTGTACTTATGCTGATATCGGCAACTGTGTAAACATTATTAAAATCTTTAATGTTACCATCATCCTGCGCTGATTCGTTAATTGATATACCGGAACTCCGTTGTAAGCTTCTGTCATCTGTTGACATTCTGAAAATAAAAATCGTATCATCTGCACAAATTATGTATAATATATACACCGATATGCATTTTTATTTGGTTGAATTCAATATATATTAAACACATCATCTGAAATTAATTAAAACATGTATATACAGTTACGTAAGGTCATTTTATTTTTAACGTAACTTACCCATAGAGAGAGCTGGATGCTGACATCAGTTCAGAATACGTATAGGCAGTTTTCTGATTTCGACGCTTTCTATAAATACATTCATGAATTTAAAAACAATTAACTCAAACCCAACGAAATAATATAAAAAATAATTATCGTTAGTAATTTTCCATTTTTTCATTGCGAGTTTTATTTTTTTATAAGTTGATAAGTTAAATCAGGTTAAAGTGTGCATACCTGAGCCGTACGTATTTGGTATTTTATAAAATTAATTTTTTTAATCATTAATGTTCACAAAGTTAGACAAAATAAAATATGCTAATATTCTAAACAAATATAAAAAGTATTACGCAGATTGATACGGCATGTCTTTGTGAAGTAAACCACAGTATTTGCTCGCTTGATTAAACAACTTTTTAAAAACAGAAAATGCATAATATATCAACAAATAGAGACATTATTTAATTAAGTAATATATATCATAAAAATAATGTTGATATTTTTTATTCTATAGATTAATAAACATAATATCTTGTCATTAAAATATTAAAGGTGATAAAAGATGCATTTTATAAAGGTATGACAATAAGATGACTTTACAGACAATATCCTTTTCTTCTGGCAAATACTATTGTGGCCGCTATAACGAGAACGATTATCAAGAAAACGAAGAGGAGGATAGGAATCATCCAATACTTGGGCGAAGATGTTGAAATTCCTGAAAAATTATATCACAATGTTAAAAGTTCGCTTTATGAATGCACGCAATCATATTTTTAAGGACCCTTTTACACAATGAAAATGTGAAAATTGAAAGTTGTAAAAATTACCTTGCATTATAGACGAAAGTATATTTTGAGGTTATTTGTTTTATTTTCAAAATACAGCAAGTGTTATTTTTTCCGTTAAAAATGATTGCTGAAGACAAATAAAAGTAAAGACGCACAAATACTGTTTGAGGAGATTGCTTGAAAATCAATTTAATGATTTCTTTATCATATTTTTACAATACTTGAATTTAAAAAAATCGTTAACAAGGTATGCTACAGTTTCTTTTTATCTGCAAAGTACTTTAAAGTCACTGTACACTTAGTTTGAGGGTCCTTAAAATTATAACAAACTAATATGGATAAACCGATGATTTATGGATCTGAGATAATAATACGGCATTACTTGTTAGGAATAAAATAATTCTAAAATTTTTTATCGAAGCATATGATATAATGAGACAGAGTAAAGTTTACCTGTTATATTCGTAACATTCAGACAACTATTGTTATCTCCATCAATGATTGTATTTGGTGGACAGAGACACAGTTTATCCAAGTCATTGCAAAATTCTGTTCTGCATTCATTGCTTTCATTGCAAGTAGAATTCCAAGCCTTTTCTATAAATTTGTATATATATTTATATATACTTATGTATTATCATGACAATGTGAACGATTTGTTTATCCATTACACATGTAGGGAGAAGAGATAATAAGAAATATTTGTTTTAGCTTTTAAGTTTCAGATTTGTTTTTCTTTATAGAGTTTATCATTCAATAATCAAATGTGTATGAAATAATATAAAGAATACTATACTTTTAGCGCAAGACGATTCATCCCATTGATAAAAGTCGATTTCACATTTGCACACGTTGTCTACACATGTAACATTGTTTGCTTTACATTGGATGTCGTCAGCACATTGTTTTCCAAGTGCACTGACTTAGAAAAAAAATAATTAATGATGATCGTTATACTACATGGCTAATATCTGAAAGCGATCAATGATCGACTACTAAATATCAAATGAAAGTGTTATTTATCCATTAACAAACTCGGAATATATAAAGAACACATCTCGATTAAAAAAAATAATTTAAAACAAACGGCTTCTTATAACAAAATAAGCGTATTATACGCTTCGTTATATGGAATTATGTGGTTATAGAAGTTACTGCAAAAACAACAACTAGTTTTATCTTACGATCTCTCTCAGCCTCTTTGGTTTCATAGATTAGTTGAAAATCTTGCTTTGTTGAATCTCTAGACGTTTGATAGACGAAATATAATGAACTTCCAGAGGAATTTATTGTAAAGTTTCCTTTGTTGTGACAGAATCGTCCAAGGAAAGGTGCGTCTTTATTTGAACCATCAAATATCTGAAAATATGAAAACACATATTGAATATATATTATGCCTATTCATATGCCAAATCTTTCGTGTTTTGTATAATAAATGATATTGTATAATTTGAAAAAATACATCCTAACGATGAATACTACTATTTTTCAAGTAGTCTTAAATATATAATGGGATACAATCATTAAGATACAGATCAAAGACAGGACTTACGAGATACACATTTCTGCTTATAAATTTCACTTCTTTAGTTGTTGAAAAAGACATAAAAATCCAAAGAGAATTGAAATAAACACTCGGGAGAATCATCAACAAATATCACGTGACTATGAATTCAGGGGAACACACTAAGTGTCATACAAAGTAGCATTTAGTAAACAGTTTCATTTAATAACACATTTTTACCATTTGAAATAACTTTATAAAGATATTTTGTAATGATAAATGCATCATGTTATGAACGTTTAAATCCGCTGATATTTTCATAGTAAGCCTTAATAATTGAGCAAATAACCTCCCAACTTCTCACTACACATGCTGTCATATTAGTGGACATAGTCTTCCGTTGAATATACTTCTTTCATAAACATCGGGATTTTATATATCGAGTTTAGATATCAATGATTACCTCAACTGAATTTTCAAAGCCAACAGATTGTGTAAAAGTCTACTCTACCAAAATGTAGTGTTTTCCAAGCAATATTTCACATTTCATAAAGATCCTTAATTATACCTCAACATTGGTGTCATCACATCTATTGGATCTAATTTCATCTTTCGAACCGATTGAAAATGTGATAAATGTTGCGTTAATAGTTTTGGCATTGGTTGGTGACAACAAAAAGGAACACAGCGTGTTTCCAGGTAGTTGTGGAGGCGGCTCAACAACACCAAACTCGGAAGTGTACTTTCCACCGCATGCTACAACAAAAATGAATGAGTAACTCAATGATAACGAAATATATAGATTGCCTTGCTCATTTGAGAATCATTTATAGCAAAACGTACTTGGAATACCATTTGATGCATAACTTATTTTATTTTATTCATTTTTCAATTTTTTTAACACAATGACTCAATTATTATCCAAAAGCAACATTGCATTTAAACAGTTTCAAAATAAAAGGCTTCCTTGCGACTTACTCTTATAAAATAATGAGCATCATGGCACATGTAACAAAGCAATTTACCTCCACATTTTAAATACAATGCATCTTTTTCAGTATCACAAGGTTTTAAAGAAACGTCGCAGTTTTCAAACCCAAAAGTCCCTCTACGGTTACATTTTGGAGAAGTGTAGGCAACTCCATTGGTAGAGCGGTAACTTCCCTTTTTAGTGATGGAAACACCATATCTAGAAAACATTATAAACATTATAATATCCATACTGATTTTTATATAATGGCACAAATTGTTTCATTTTGGACTCTTTAAGAGAATAGTAATTAGAAACAATCAAAGAAGGGGACAAATTAAAATGAAATGTTTAATTCTATTTATTTTGTTAAAGAAATAATATACATATATTTCTTATAAATTGTTGGCTTATATACCATCAGTCAAATTTTACGGAAAAATAAGCAGAAAACCGCTAAAATTTTGGACTTCGTCAACCTGAAAATTCTTGGTCAGCAAAATGAAAAATAAGTAATACAAATGATTAAGCCACAAGTAATTTTTTTTAATATTAGCTTATAAACAAAATTGTTGATTTAGATAAACCTACATGTCTTTAAACATGGTATTGCAAGCTGTGATTGCAGTGAACAAATTAAAATCCATACAAAAGGCTCCCCAAGCACCTTGTCTCCACATTACTAGAGTGCCCTCTTGTGGTGATGCTCCATTTATGACAGCAAGACTTGATTCTAAAACGATTTATTACATTTTCAAGATCTTTTTTCAGTGAAAACACTTTGAACAGATTTGTAACGTATAGTCCAAAACATGTCATCAATGATTCAGTAGTATAATTGCTGAAAATTATATAACTAAAATTTATCAGGAATTATCCTTGACTATTATGAAGTGATCAAATATTGTCGGGCGTGATCAAGTCAATAATAAGGGCCTTCGGGCCTATTTGAATTTGATCAACCCTGGCCTCATTTAATCACCTCATAATGCTCAAAGAATGATTCTTTATTACTTAATTACATGTTAATCATTTAGAGGTAAAAATCAATGTCAACAGTACCAAAACAAAACAAACTGTACCAATAAACTACATTATATTTACTGAAATGTTTTTTTTATGAAGAATCAAAGAGTTTTCACACCTGAACATATGATTCCATCTCCAGTGCCATTTTTACACATGCATGTATAGGACCCAATGCTATTTGTACACTCTTGTGTTTGACTTATCGCAGAGAAATTTACACTCATCAATATCTAAATAAAAGTCAAACAATACACGATGTATATATTGCCAACTAATTACGAACAAGTATACAGATATTCAAAATGGAATGCCTATTTGATTATCATCGTTGATTTGTCTTTTTTTAAAATAATGTAAAAACAATAAGTTCGTAGCAGTTATCCTTTGTAAGAATAAAGGAACAGTTATTACCTCTACAACCTGTTTCAGCTCTGGTGTAACCGTCTTTACATGTACACTGTCCGTTCCTGCATATCTCTCCATCTCTAAAACATGCCTCGTTATCTTTTTTGGAACAGTCGCACCTGTCTCCAAACCAGTTTGACCTACAGTGGCACTCCCCTTTTTCGTCGATCGAAAAAGTGTTGCTACGGTTACACTTTGCCAATTTTTCACAATTAACTCCATAAAACCATGGACTGCAGCCCACTGTAGCAAACGTTTGTTTCTTTTTTAATCAGAACAAAACTGTTACACATTTATCAGTTTTAGTTCATTCTCAAAAGGATATTGTTTACTGCAGGTTTTGGGTTGTGAATTTTCGAATTTTCTATTTTATGAAATTCAATGTACATGAGTAAAACTTGTTCAAAACGCAAAAAGAATTTTTAAGATGATTAACCATAGACATAAATCTCGATATTTGTACTAGATTTTTGAATAAGGCTCAAACAAAAATGGACTTAAAAGCAAAATAAAGGGAAATGGTCAATTTTTTAAGAGTTTGTTTTCCGCTAAAACATTTTTGCAGTACTATTATAATAATGTATATACTAGTTGAAATTCGGACTCGTATTTTCTTCTAAATTGTGATTTGAAATTTCATCTTTGTAGCTATATTGTACCATTGTCATTCATAAACTGTATTTCGCTTTTTAAGAGTTTTATTATTTGTGATATTAACACAATTAAGAAAATCTCATTCCATAGTTTTAAATATCATTGGATTTTTCTTCCAATAACCCTAAAAGTATGTCATTGACCTACGTTTTGAAAGTGATCAATAACACTTCAATGAATGAAGGTCTATATCAGACATTAAATGAATTTCCGTCATTATTAGTAGAATTGTCTCCCTTTTTTTTTTTAGCAAACAGTCATTCTGAGAGAGAGAGAGAGAGAGAGAGAGAGAGAGAGAGAGAGATGTTACAGTGTAACAAATTTAAAATTAATGCTTGTTACCACAAGGTTTAGCTGTGATGATAATGTCGTCTATCATAACAGAGGAATTCCTTGAACGAGTATACAATGAAATAAATCTACAAAAAAAAATCCGCAGCTTGTCATCAGTGATAAGGATTTTTCTCTTCAACTTTTAATTTCCTTGTTAGAGGAAATTTAAAAATAGACTTAACAATAATTTCAGTGGAGCTTTGTATTTTATTTTACTTTTGTTCTCTTCTGAATTTTTCATTTGTACAAAGATGCATTCTGTTCATTATTATTTATATTAAAATTAATTTATGCATATACCTTTATATTGGAAGAAGCGTACAAAGGAACACGTGCTGTTGACCATCCCTTTCCGTGGAACAATCTGCTATTTAGCAGGTTGTTGTCTTTTACTACTAGAATTCTTAACATTTGCTCTTCTTCATATATCAGTAAAGTATTTCAAGTGTAGACAACTTTCACGGTCTGAAAACACAGAGAAATGTGGAAATGTTGTTACTCATTACAAAACCGACATTGATACAAAATTGTAAAACGAGACGTGAATATTTTAATATAATTACAATTCTTGGATACTCACTTACGCTTACAGTTGTTGACAGAAAACGAAAAGAAACTTTCATGAGTATAGGCCGATACTCTGGTTTTTAGGTAGCGGTTGTTCTCAGGATGATATCCATCGTCTAAGGATTGCTCTAAATCCTAATAAAAATAGTCTCTATTTAGATCAATGTTTTAAAAAATTACTATATGTATGTGACTACTAATTTATTTATCTGAATATTTTTCAACCTGAAAATGAACACCGATTTTTCGTCAGCTCAGCGTGTCAATCACTGCAAAGCTAAGAACATATATTTAGAAATGCATTAAATTAGTGAAACAAATTCAGAGGAATGAGCAAAGCAGATTGATAAATATATTATTTGACCCATTTATAATTATATGACGGATAATTTGGTTTCCGACTCCAAAGTGTTAATATACAAAATCAAGTATTTTCGATATAGGTTGTGTATAAATATACATACATTAAACACAATCCGGGGCTAAATCCTGTACATTCATGATTGAAACTATATACTAGTAGTTATCAGTAACTTATGGAATTGATTTTTTATGACAAGGGCTACCTGATATTTACTTCGGAGTGGGATTGTAATACATGTTTACGTTGAAAAGTAAAATTTCATGAGCTCTTTCCACTTATTCATATAAGATAAAATGTCAAATCCGATCTTTTTATGTAGAAATAGACAACTACTGATCGTTGTTATTCAAGTATAATCAAAATTAAATAAACATTTCTGGAAAAAAAATAGACTAAAAGGGCCAACCAATCGAGTTTGAGGTATAACTCTGATGAACACGGAGAAAGACTTATAATAAATGTATTTTTCACAATTATAAATCAAAAAACAACTTCTATGTTTTTCATTATAACGAGTTAATTTTCTCGTAATAACGAGATAAATAACTCGTTATAACGAGATCTATTCTCGTAATTACAAGATCTTTTCTCGTAAATCTGATATCTTTTCTCGTTAACACGAGATAATTAATTCGTAGGAGATTTTATCTCGTAATAACGAATTTTTTTTTCGTAATGACAAGATAATCAAATCCTAATAACGAGATAATTAACTCATAATAATGAGAACTTTCATCGTTATTATGAAATATTGTCTAGTTATTACGAGATAAAAATATTTTTTGTGGCCCTACTCGTCTTTCGTATTAAAGCAATTCTAATTAACTTGATAGTGTGCCTGTGTTAGCCCTACAGCATGAATAAATATTTGGAACATACTAATTTTTAGTTTAATTTGACTGCTTACACATTGGTCTTTTTAAACAAGACTTACAAGTTTATCCATAAAAAAATCAAGGGTAGAAACCTTTCAATCCTAACAAATGTATTTTTGAGAAAATGTAAAAATATTAATTGAAAAGAAACATTTGCTCCATTAAGCTTCTGGTCAACTATAAGACAACCAATTATATACGTGCACCACGTTTCAAGGTTCAAAGATATCAATTTACCTCAATGATTTCCCATTGCATTAGGTCGCAGTTCTATATTACATTGTTCCAAACTGTCTCCTATGTCAAATCCACAAAAATAGGTGACGTCATTCAATCCTGCAGAATCGTATCAAAAGCATCTCACATTAAAATGTCTATTTGATTAATCTAAGCATTTGTTTTCAGAATAAATTGAAATGCTTTAGCAAAACTAATTTAAAAACCTTCATTACGATATATATGCAATACTGATTGTTCACAGATTAATAACTTTTACTATATTACATAATGTTAACAAGAAAGGAAACGTCTATTATTTAAAATCATTACGTAACTTTTTTTTACACATTAAGTATATTTGGTTATATTTTCAGAATCGCAAAAATTTGTGAAAAAGAGCGAAAATGTAACTTTGATCAATGACGTCATTTCTATGATTTGAAAAGTGTCTTATAGGAAATACCAAACAAAAATCATATACATTTTGGTATACTTGGAAGTTTCTAAATACACTCATGATATTTAACTATTTTATTTTCATAATTATTTTTACGTACCAACGACAACATGTTTTAAAATACCTGAACAGGGAACACCATTATTATAAATTCCATCTTTACACAAGCACCGATCACCGTGACAGTAGGAATATGCTGAATGGCAATTGTCGTGTAACATCCAGCAGTTACATGTTTTTCCACTCCAGCCTGGTTGGCATTCACATTTTCCACTTTTGCTATTACAACCTTTGGAACTTAATCTTCTGCAGTCACATGATTTATCACATTCTAATCCATATTTCCATGGTTCACAATCTAGAAATAGAGGTTAACAAACATTCATGATTAAAATAAAGAGGCTCACAGGTCATGATGGTCACCTGAGTGCCTTAGCCATTAGACATGTCAGAGAATTTCATGTCTGCATTTTAGACTTCGTTTTGAAGTTTAAATCCTTATATGAGACTCCTCTGATTGTTATATCGCCTTTTTATGGTTGAATGTTTGAAAAACATTTATTCTTGGACATGGGGGGAGGGGGTGAGGAATCTCACATTATCTACACCCTAGCAAAAATTGTAAACATTTAATAAAAAGGCCTTTAATAATCAATATTTTAAATAACTCTAAAACTATTAGAAACTTTAGGTCACAAAATCTTACCAAAATCAATAACGTAAAAACGTACGATTTTTCAGCGCTTTATACAACCATTCCCCATGACAAATTAAAATCTAGGCTTTATGATATCATCGACAGTTGCTTTCTCAATAAAAATGGAAGTCGTAAAAATGCTTAACTTGTCATTGGAAATCTAAAACGTTATTTTGTTAAACACCATTCTGATTGCACACACAAGTACTCTGAAGTTGACAGTTAAAAAGATGCTTGAGTTTCTGATAGACAACATCTATGTAGTTTTTGGAAATCAAGTCGTCCAACACTCTGTTGGAATTCCCGTTGGTACCAATTGCGCCCCATTGTTAGCAGACCTATTTTTGTATTCTTATGAAGCAGAATTTATCAAAAAACTTTTACGTTAAAAAACAAATCACTGGCTGTGGCCTTCAACTCAACATTCAGGTATATCGACGACGTATTATCAATTTGCAATTGTTATTTCCATTCTTACGTCGACTCGATATATCCCAGTAAACTTGAAATAATGGATACCACATAGTCCGCGTCATATGTTTTATATTTGGATATTTTACTGGAAATGGACATTGATTGTTACCAAACAACAAAATTTTATGATAAACACGGTGAATTCAATTTTTATACACTCAACATTCCTTACTTATGTAGCAATATACCTTCATCACCTGCATATGGTGTTTTTGTCTCTCAGTTAATTCGATACGCAAGGGCATGCTCTTCGTTCGTATAAACAGTTTCTAAGGCGAGGCAAGCTACTAACAAACAAGTTCATAAAACAGGGCTATCAACAATTTCGTTTGAGGTCATCTTTCCGTAAGTTCTATGGTCGATGCAACGACATTGTCAGCAAATACAATCTTCCACTTGGTCGCATCCTGACTGACGTTTTTCATACTAATTGTTAGTCCATAATAAATCACTTAATTGTCAACGGACTTTTCCGTTTTTTTCCTATAGCGACAAAGAGCATACGACGGGTGTGACCGGTCAGCAGAGGATGCTCACCCCTCCAAGGCACCTGATCCTACCGCTATCTATTTGGAGGTCCGTGTTGCTCTGCTTTGAATTTGTATTTCGTTTTATGAATTTGTGAGATGGTTGACGGTTTGTTATTGTCATTTCTTCATTTAATTCATTATGCATTGAACATGAACACATGATATTCCAACAATTACACAACACACAGGAAATTGAAGTAGACACTATAACGCCATAATTACCGTACCCCTCCCAAAATAAGAAGTCTTCAATTCTGTCCCATCGGCATTGAATTTCAAAAATTAGAAACAGTATATTATAAACATAATGACTACAATGTAACTACTTTATCTCACAAGACTATGATACTAGTACAGAAGAATATATTATTCAATCAACACATTTTTACTATGTGTCCATATTGGACCTGCCTTAGAGCTTTTCACAATTTACGTTAAGGGCTCCATGATCAACATACAGCAGTTAAACATCCGCATTAAAGGAAGTGGAAAAATTAAAAATAAATTTCAATACATGGCCATATTTGCTCCATCCTATGGTCTAAACCGGTAACCAAGGGGCCACGAATTTCCCCATTTCGGTAGAGGGTTTCTATGGACATTTACCCCATATGTGTGGTAGTAGAGAGGAAGACATTCTAAAATTTCATACAATTTCACAAGATGACTTTATCGGGGTCACCAATTTCACAATGTTAATACAGGGTTTCATAAATATTGAAACCATGAAATTAGTTTTTCTCAAATATAATGGTAGTAGAAAAAAAATTGCCTTAAGTTTGATACATTTTTACTACATGGTCATATTGGCCCCACCCTAGGGTCTAAGCCCTGACCTAGGGATCACGAACTAATTAATTTTGATAGTGGGACGGGATCCATAAACATCAAAACATTGCAATACGTTTTTCTCAAATGTTTCGATAGTAGAAAAAAAGCTTTTCTAAACTTTAATATATTTCCCTATGTGATAATATTGGCTCCATCCTAGGGTCTGAACATCTGACCAATGGGCCATGAATTTCACAATTTTAGTAGATGGCTTAATGAAAATTAATGCCATACATTTAGTTTTTTCACCAAATGTACGAGAGAAGAGCTTTTTTTTACTTTTGGCCTTTTTTGCATATTTTGCCCCGCTTACGAAGCCCCAATGTTAGTAGAGTCATTAATTTTACATTTAGATTTCTATTTCTCTAATTCTTGGGATGCTTCACACCAAAAAAGGTAATATCCTTGTAGTTTTCAAGTATATGTAAATTGTTAATGCATGATGGACAACGCACGATAACTGTAGAATACCGATTGCAATAGGCAACCTGAATGACTCACATGACCTAAAAAATCTGAAAATTTCATCATCGTAGTATCGATACTCACTGCAATGTCCTTGGAGAATTTTGAAAGCATCCAGTGCGAGGTCTGATTTATCTCCGTCACCCCTCTGTCCTATTACTTTTATCTGGAGAAACAAATCTTGTATATTATATTTCGTTTCCATCGATTATGCTGGCTTTTGAAATGATGTTGCGTCTACTTTGTGTGATACCATTATTATTTTCAAGTTGTAAAGGTTATTGATATTTTAATTGATATACAACACTTCATGAAACCTGTTTTTAGCATATTAGACCGACGAAATATCTTAATTTTGTTTTAATTTTTGGGGAAAGGAGCGACACTTAATTCTTTTAAGTGATTAAGTAATCTTAGATTTATATTAAACATATTCATTACAAAAAGGCAACCTTGTATTTAAAAAGAGTTTCCTAATTCTATTTATAATAATTCTGGCTAAAATCACTTTTATTTTGTCTTCTTCAATTTAAATCAATTTAAAATATTGTTAACGCGTTTCTTTTTATTGGGGCATGTTTGGTATATATCAATTTATTTATAAATATATAACACAATTTTATATCAAACTTGACATAACTATTAATGTTCTAATTGTATGTATTGAAGTAATCTGATTTACGGATGAGTAAACTAAACGTCTGTTACTGTCTTAAGAAATAATCTAACACAAAAAATCCGCAAACTTAATCATCCTTACGATTTTATAAATATGACCAATATTGGCTTCAGGTTAAATAATAAAATAAATAAAATATTTTGCTAGCTTTGAAGGAATAATAAAATGATTAGAATTAAACAAAAAAATATATACAACCTTAAAAACAAAACATCAAATTATTATTATCTACATAATGTAATATGTACTTCTGCGACCTTATAAGTAAACTTGACATAAAATGAGACCTTTTGTGTATTCAACCGGAAGTAACACTTGTCCTTGATTCCAGCTCGAACTTATATGTCCCGATTTGACCATCGAGCGATTACTTTTCCGCCTTTGTCTTCTATAATGACGTGTAAATTACCAATATCTCTTCCATTCATATGATAATAGAATTGGAAGCAGGCATCTGTTTCTAAAAAAATGATTTAGAATCTTATCAGAAAACAATTAGAATAGGAAACACAGATTAATGTGGAAAAAAGATAATGATTAAAATGGCTTATTGAATCAAATTTGATTTTCTGTATTCAAACGAAACAAATTGTTTGAAAATGTATAATTCATACATAAATTAATATTACATATACAATAATAATTTCATATAAAATATATTTGAAGTAATGGGTAAAAGAACTCAATAGTGTCGTTGTTAAGCGACACAAGATCAATAATTTGACTGAATTACGTATGTACATGTAATGTTGATAATTTCTCGTGTTGACTAAGAATGGAGACAGATACAGAAGTATATCTTAAATTTTTATTGAGATTATAAAACATGCCATTATCAATTCACGATTTTTGATAGGTCATAGCTCATACTCAAGTTTATCAACATAAAGTGTACTTGCTCAGATTTAGGTTTTTTAGAGATAAAATTCCTCTATCCCCATTCGAATAACCATTAGCTTCTGTATATGCGTAGTAAAAACCTTCCACAGCCGAGTGTGGCCCCGTTTCATTACTTGGTGTTCCTCTCTGAAAACAGAATGATTATCATATATCATTTTCTGTGTAACTGTGGGTCCATTATTTGTGTAACGAATCTTTACTGATCGAGTTTTGTTGGCAAGCACTATGTTGTTCTTAACCAGCAAATGTAGATGCTAACATCTAATTGGATTTGAATATAAGAAGGAGATAAGTCACTGATCAAATGATTGAAAATTTATGTTCTTGGGTACGTTGATTTGTATATATTATAAGTACAATTCATGAAAATATTACAGATCACGTTTGTATGCTGATTTGAGTTTAAAATTCGTGCTATTAAGTAAATTAAAAAGGAAAACAAAAGCAGTAAAACAGTTTTAATTTTTTAAAAATATTTTACTCAAATTTTTCATTTTATTGGTGAATTTAGACATCTCGATTATTTAAAGCTTTTTCATAAACTCAATTCTTGAAATTATATTAAAAAATCAGATTTAAGAAAAAGGTTTATCAATATTTCTGTTGGATGGCAATTGATTAAGCATGTAATTATATGTCTGAAATTTTTTTTTTGAAAAAAAATCCCATCTCCTCAAAAAGGAAAATCAAACATGAGTATAAAATATGTGAGTACATGTATAATATTGTATCATGCAATTGAAAATTGACATGAATCATTTTTATAACAATAATAACAAATATTTAATAATCAAACTTACATTATATCTTCTCCATTTCATTGAACCACGTTTTTCTATGGAACATGATTCAAAGTCTGTTTCAAATGAACAGGAATACAACACTAAGACTTCATCTAAAAAAATACACACAAAATATTAATAAGTACTATCAGAAGTTCACAAAAATCTTAAAATCTTCTATTCAATACATATATTTAAAATGTTACCAAATTATTAAAGTATTCACTTTTTGACAGAACCAACTTTGCCATGGTTCATGTGTGATCATGTTATTTCATAAAGATTAAATAAAACTCCATTTAAAAATTTTTAAGACTGATTGATTTAAGGTTATTTAAACAGAACATAGTATATGTATTGCTTATAATTGATGTTTCTACTTTTGTAGAAAAATCGTTCATGTAAATACTTATTTTTTCGATGATTAACCACATTACTTGAGCAATTGGAGGGTTTTGTCAAAAACCCGTCGATACACAAACAGTCGTCATCATAACAGTACGAGTTTTCTGCACATCGGGTTTCTCCCTCGCACGTGCACTTTGCACCCATCCATCCAGTCTTGCACACACAGTCTCCAGTGTCCTTGTCACATGACAAAGACCTACTTTTATGGCAGATACACCTATTTTCACACTGGGCTCCAAATGTAAATGGAGGGCAGTCTTATAAACATAATATATAATATGTTATATTTAGATTAATGTATGAAGCAAACAAATCCTTTTAAAAATGACATTACATCATGTTTAATAAGTTCATTTAAATTAAATATGAAAATATGATATTTGTTGAAAAATAAGATATATCTATTAATGTCTACAAATAAAAACATTAGCAATAGTGTGATAACAAAAATAAATCAAAACAAACATATGTTTATTTAGTCGATTCTTAAGAATCACTGGAAATGTGAATAATTAAAATTAGTTAAATTTGAAATTCTGAAATACTGACGACAATGGAAAGAAATACAAATGATTTTAAAACGTGAGAACAGGCCTTAACGGTCACCTGAGTACCCAGAGCCCACATACAGGGTTGTTGAGGATTCTCATATATGCATTTAAATAAGGTTCATTTTGAAGTTTACAAAATCTAAAATATGGTGATAAACACACCACCCCTACCTAAAATCTTGTAAACAGAACTATGAAAGCTGTAATCTTGGTGAAAAACTTTAAGATGATAGAGTACATGATCATTATTGAAAAGGTGCAAGATTCTTAGAGGAAATATTTCCCCCATATTTGTCAACTTTTGTTAAGATAGCTTTTACGTGTATATGTATTCATAGATTGACTAAAGATGGCTAGTTACATGTTTTTTTAAAGACCCATCCCCATCCCCAGGAACCAGACAGAAACCTCCGTACAAGATATTAAAAAGTAAAAATAGAAAATTTGCTATCTTAGATTACTTCTCATTTTTTAAAAATCTTTTATTGTTCACTTATAGTGATTTATTTATTCAGTTATTTCAAGACATCATCTAGCATTTATCAAAAAATCATTGCCCAGATACTACACATCAGTAATTTTGGCTAGATAGTTTTTACTCTACTCTTATAAGTAAAATGTTTATTTGTTTTTATAGAAACTTCAGAAACATAATTACACCATTTACAATGATTAATTATTAAAAATGAACAAGCTTAGGATGATGCATCTTCACAACGTCAACGTTTTGTGAGTTCCGTAATCACAAAACCTTGACGTTGTGAAGATGAGGATGATGAAACCATTGACTGTTATCACCCCTTCTCCCGAACACTTGCCAAAGGTTTTCATGATTTCCCTAACTTTGATAAAGAACTTCATTCTCTTTCTAAATAAGTACTCATTTCTTTCATTTCAATCAAGAGCAGAATAAAATAAATAAATTTTTATATATAATATACAGCCCAACCCCCAATTATATGCAATAACACTATATGACTATTTGGCTCAACCCTAGAGTCAAAACACCTTCTCCGGGGGACATAACGTTTACAATTTTGGTAAAGGGCTTCCTGATCTACATTATGATGAATTCAGTTAATCTTACAGATGTATGGGAGTGGAGGATAATACTTTTTAACATTATATGCATTGTCACTACCGGTGTGTGGCCATTTTGGTCCCGCGTTAGAACAAAACTCCCTTCCCCGGAGAACATGAAATTTACAATCTTGGTAGAGGGCTTCCAGGTATAATAAATATGAATATATTTTTTCGTAATGATGTAAGGAAGAAGATAAGAAGATATTTAAAAATAGTCAAGCTTTGACCAGTTTTGTCCTGTCCCAAGGGCCCGTTTGGGACAAGAGTCATGAAATTTATAATTTATGTTTCTCTTACCCTAAAATGAATCATACTTAATTTGAAAAGAATTGGACATGAAAGTTTTAAGAAATTAAATATAAAATATGTTCAATTGTTAAGTAAAACGTATAGCACACATCGCAAGATGCACGACGAAAACTAATTACAATAGGTCACATGAGTTTTCCTATATTTTCGCTATTACAATACATTGATAAACAATTTTGAGGGAGATTACCGTTTGAACAAGACACGCCCACATCATGCATATGAGTACAAAACGTCGGACTTCTCACTGTTGATGGACATAACTGGATTGAATTTTCATTTCCTGTACATCCAAATACATAAAAAATTGGTCCAGATCCTTCCCAGTAATTAATAACCTCAACATGTCTTCTACAATAGGAATGCCGACATTAGCATTTGATAGTATTTTCGTATGTACAGGTATGTCAAGTTGACTCATTTTATTATTCAAACCCCGAATGATAACTGCTTCCGTTAAATGCCTTAAACATGTACTTAATTTTCAAAATCCAATTTGATTGTTTTATTGCAAAAAAAGGAATATTGGTTCTGGGGTGATTGTTTTAAGAATTTCGAATTTTCATTACATATACAAGCTTTGTTGTAAAAAATTGCCTTTTTGGTCTGGTGACTCTGGAGGAGAAGGTTTTTTAAAAGGTTTTTTTAGGACGCACATCCTAATTGTACAGTTTGTATTTTTCATCTCCAAATTAAAAAACGATTCACTCTTCACATTTGACACAGTAGTTCTAGAGCTTACGTCAAAAATGTTTTTTAAAAAAGTGTACAGGCAGACTGACAAACGGACAGAGTAATAGACAGTGGCGATTAGAAAAGCATATGTGACAATGGATTTGATAGACATGACAGTTACGAAGTGAAAGAAGGGCTTGAAATAGATAAACGGTATTTGTTTGTTTTTAATACTTTTGATGATAGTGCAGGTCTGCCTCCCCTCCCCCTCCTCAATTCACATATGGCACTACTTTTCAAATGAGGTTTTTAAAAGGATATCACAATGCACACCGCTAAATGAGTGTAATTCCCAGTAATTAATAACCTCAACATGTCTTCTACAATAGGAATGCCGACATTAGCATTTGATAGTATTTTCATATGTACAGGTATGTCAAGTTGACTCATTTTATTATTCAAACCCCGAATGATAACTGCTTCTGTTAAATGCCTTAAACATGTACTTAATTTTCAAAATCCAATTTGATTGTTTTATTGCAAAAAAAGGAATATTGGTTCTGGGGTGATTGTTTTAAGAATTTCGAATTTTCATTACATATACAAGCTTTTTGTAAAAAATTGCCTTTTTGGTCAGGTGACTCTGGAGAAGAAGATTTTTTAAAAGGTTTTTTTAGGACGCACATCCTAATTGTACAGTTTGTATTTTTCATCTCCAAATTAAAAAACGATTCACTCTTCACATTTGACACAGTAGTTCTAGAGCTTACGTCAAAAATGTTTTTTAAAAAAGTGTACAGGCAGACTGACAAACGGACAGAGTAATAGACAGTGGCGATTAGAAAAGCATATTTGACAATGGATTTGATAGACATGACAGTTACGAAGTGAAAGAAGGGCTTGAAATAGATAAACGGTATTTGTTTGTTTTTAATACTTTTGATGATAGTGCAGGTCTGCCTCCCCTCCCCCTCCTCAATTCACATATGGCACTACTTTTCTAGATGAGGTTTTTAAAAGGATATCACAATGCACACCGCTAAATGAACACTTTGACCCTCGTAAAGCATGGATCAAATAATGCAAAAGTGTTCGGGGGATTCAAAAACGTTTTCAACATACTTAAAATATATAGAAATTGATTGTGGGATGGAGAAATAGAGAATCTCTATTAGAGATATATAATTACTAAGAGTACACTGTGTTAAATCTGTTAGTTAGTGAATCAGTATAAGAGTAAAGTATAAAATGCATCACCAATCACATGCCATTGGATGAATTAATTTAGCCTCAGCCTAGTAATAAAAACAATTGAAAAAAGGTTTTATGAAAATGTTTGACATTTTGTTTTGCTGCACGATAAACTTGTAGGGGTGATATTAAGTGTGACATCAAGTCAACATAAACAAGCAGCATGTACAATGTATCCTGTGTAAGATTAATATTGTTTTGAAATCAACTTCGGCCGATCACAGCTGTGTCCATATGAGGCATCCGGCAAATTACACTATTTGTGCACGCATTGCCTTGCACTTTATTTACTATATAATGATAGTTTTGAGTGAATCTTTAATTGCATGTATATTCGTTTGTGAAAACGCCATTCTAATGCGTTTGCCTTGAGATTAAAACATTTAGACAGTTACATACATGATGAATTAAATCCTGTTTTTCTTTACATGCGTAGGAATATTCATCAGAACAATGATTCGCCTACTAAAAGTAAAGTTTATTCATGCCTTGCTATTTCGGTAATCGCGATATATATCTTACTAGTATGTATCATGTTTATTGCCCGTAACCTAATGCTTTTGCATTACATTTAAAGAGCTGACCTATGATATTACATGCCTATCATTCCTTTAAAAGGAAGTCTTGTTTATTTTTAATAAAGTCATGTTTATAAAGAATTTATAGCATGATCACGGGACACATATGCTTGTAAAGAAATATCATGTTATAATACATTTGATTAGATAAAAACCAACACCTAGTCTTCAAACGTTTCATATTCCTAAAAAAAATTATGTGATTAATTATTTTTTATGGTCAAACAAGTACGAAATATACGTTCCTCAATTCTGGGTGAGCACCGATCTGTGGCCATTTTTATGCGGGAGGTTGTCGATTTGTTAAGATTCTTAAGAAGGCAAAGATTTGTAGATTCTTACCTTAGGGCACACATGTACTATGTGATTTTTTTTTATTCTTACGTGGGTAATCCAAGTTCATTACAAGCGACCTTAGCTTCGTTTTGGAAGAATCCTAAACCGCAAACTGTGCCCCATGCTCCGCGTCCATCGATTCTTACTTCTAAGCGACCATTTGTTTTGTCTGAACCATTGACTAATCTTATGCTATCTGATAAATTGGCTGGAAAAATGAAAAACAATAATTTTTCGTGAATGACCGAATATTTTTTCAACGGATACATTAATCAAAGATGGAAATTTGACAATAAACTTACTACAGATAACACCTGCATCGTTGTAATGACTACACGTCATCTTTTTAAAAGAGCAAGTCATTATGTCCGTTTCGTTTCCTCGGCAATCTACTTTGCCGATATTATTTGGACCGTTACCAATTCCGAACTCTGCATTTGAAACAGCGATGCCATACCTATTGAAAAAAAAACTTGACAAACAGCATGTTTTTACTTCGATAGTGTTTATTTTGATATTTTGTGAGGTAATCACAATTATCTAAAAGCCTAAATAATTAAAAACTCTATTCATTTCAATTGACAGTGTTTTAGATAACATTGAGTCATAATGATATACAATTTTTTTGTGATCAAATAAAACTGCTTAGTTGTTTTTGTTGTCTATCAAAGAATAAAAAAATACTATGTTGTAGAAAAGAGTTCGTTTGGATATACCGTCAATTTTCCCTACTTGTCTATAGTAAATGTTTACGTCAGCTGTAGACTCAGTCGGCCACTTAGCTTAGCGGATTATGATAAAAGCGTGAATGCTCGAACATAGGTTATACGAGTGTAACTTGGGTAGATATTGAGTTCTTTCCTTATAATTAAACTTTCTGTAATTACCTGTACAAATTTAGTTCGTTTTTTCTATTAAAAAGCATATTAATCTGTTCGAAATCAAAACGTAACGTCAAATGGATTTATTATTGACGTTGGTGCATTGTGACGTGTCTTGTGACAAGGTTATACAAATTTAACTAAATTTTTCTATCCAGTCAAATGCATTACAACTAGATTTAAATTAAATATAATGATCTGTGACTAATGGTGTTCAGAAAATCAATATAAAAAAATCCGTTGTCAATAAACGCATGTAGACATACATGTATGTAATCTATATATGTCAACAAACACTAAACGTTCCTTTTATTAAAGTCACGTAGAATAATTTAAAATGGGCATTTTGTTAGGAGAACGATGATTTTCTACCCGAAATTGCTAAATATTGGGCATATAAAGTAATTGATAAGGCGGCATTTCTTTGATACCTGCAAAGCGACCCGGTGAGCACTGATGCAGTTGTAATGCGTGGGTGCTTTAATTCCATATATTTACATTTTCCAGTGTCTTTGCCTGTGATAACACTACGTATCGATTTTGTACTATAAAACCCATAATACAAATGACGCAAAATTGAGGCGCCAGCTTGGTTTGTTTATTTATATTTTTATATATAATCGTACGATGGCTTAAAATTATATAAATATAAGTAATAAGGAATCATTCTTTGAATATTATTAGGTGATAATTTCGGTCGGGGCGTGATCAAATCTATTATAAAGCCCTTCGGGCTTTATTGGATTTGATCACGCCCCGACCGAAATTATCACCTCATAATACTCAAAGAATGATTCCTTATTCCTTATATCTTCGATACCGGCGAAGCGACGGGCATCTGAATTTAGCGAACTTTTGACAGAAACAAGACTTTTACCACGTGAGAAAATCGACGGTATTTTGAATTTATTCTTAAATGATCAAGAAAAAACACAACATTATAATTCAATAAAGACATTCGTAATGGAACAGTTCGTTTTAAAACTTTACTACAATTTGATCATGGTGATAATGAAACATTGATGTTAACGGTCATCATAAAATTTATGAAAGAATATTGATGGGAGGGGGACTAAGGGGAATTTCAAATATGAAATTAAAAAAACAATTATTCATTACATAGAATGAGGTAGTTGTATAAGAATGATTAACCTGTTTAAAATCGAGACTACAGTTTGTGTATCAATATAAATGATGCTTAATCACAAGAGTTTATTCATATTCATTGTGGATCAAAGAGGAGCAACACATTTTGGAAAGAGTGAGTTTTATAGATTAACTCCATGATATTTTAACAGCAACCTTGGTTGATATTTTGTATCGAAGAAAATCACGATATGTTTGCATAATCATTAAAGATGATCCCCCTCCTCCGAATTTTCAACATGTTTGGGATTTGTTGAAAACAATTACAGTAACGATATTGACATTTAGACTCCTTTTAATCGTGAAAACACCCTTACAAGTATCAATTCCATTATTTTTAGTACATGAAGTAAAGCTAGCCCACATCTTGGATCGAAATTGGTGTTTGTTGATCAATAAAAAAATTAAATCGTTGGTCACTGGTTGATTCTGGTAATAACTATTCATTACTTACTTTCCTAGTCCAAGTTGCTTGCAGACGACAGTAGCGTCATCATGGTCCCAATCACTATCACAGATAGTTGACCAGACACCATTTGTGACCACTTCAATTCTTCCCATCGATGTAGTATTTCCATTTACCAACCGAATATCTAAACGAAATTTTAGACAATGATATATATGACAGACATTTACAGTATAGCCTTAAATCATCAGATGCTTACAGTGTGGACAGGGTTGCCCGTTGTCTTCACACTGGCA
Organism: Magallana hongkongensis; assembly: GCA_015776775.1. NCBI lineage: Eukaryota > Metazoa > Mollusca > Bivalvia > Ostreida > Ostreidae > Magallana > Magallana hongkongensis. The sequence continues at coordinate 50,429,200 of CM027466.1, forward strand.
CGCTTCTCCAGTGTAGCCTTGTTTACAGTGGCATGTTCCGTTGTTTTTATCACAGAAGTCAGTGTGTACTCGTACACAAGCACAGTCGTCACAATTCGAGCCAAATGTCCAGTTTGCACAATCTGAATTTAAAAATACATTTATTTCAAATGTGTTATCAGCGAATCTTCTGTTTTGTGATAAAAGTAAAATTCGCATCGAAAAAGAAAAAAATGAAAACAAAAATTTACCACACTTGGATTCTGTAATTATTATGTGGTCTAAGGCGGCTTTTACTTCTAATACAAACATTATCTAAAATGTAACATTCTAATTAATGCAAAATATAACCGTGTTTTTATCATAAATATTTAGCACATATTTAAGCCTTTTTGAATGTACATTCAGAAGGCATTGCTTTTCCAGAGAGATATGTTTGTGGGAAATATAGCACACCGACCTGTTAAATCTTAAGTGAAGCGGTATATACATTTTTGAGTAACTTATTTATATTCTGAGAAAATGAGAGTATAAAATTTGGGATTCTGTAAACTCTACTACTCCGGATCTTCTGAAAAGTTATTTTTTTTTTATAATCAATTGGAAAATGTTGTCTTTCTCCTGGTGCAGAAATTCATGCTTGTTTGCTTTGTATTACAATTTAGAATTTTTCATTAATGATTTTGAATAAAAACATTTTTGTCCCCCACTATCAATCCAAGAAATGTCAGCATATTGAATCAGGTTGATTTTTTTTTAAAATTAGGATCAGTATTATTGCATCAAATTTCAGAAACATACAACAAATCAAGAATAATCCAACACAGCTCCACTTACCTAAATATAAACCGTTGAGCAACAAATAAAATTTATTTTTACATCTACAACTTTTACTCAACGAAATTTGATTAAATATACCTGACAAACTGGAAGACTAGAATTTATATTTATTCGTTTATTTGTCCAGCTAGTCTTTTTCCCTTTCAAACTAACAATGATTGATTCTTTCATCGATGTATCTTTCATGGATACCACGATAGAACCTCGTCTTGAAATGATGTAGTCAAAAATAACACAAAGATGACTCCCTGCAATAAGTTCAAAATTTAAACAATTAATACCTATATTGCTAAACATTGGTATTAAAAGGACAATTGGTTTCAGTTAGATATGATGAAAATGCTGCTTTTCAGATGAGATTAAACATTATTTATTTCTTATTGTTTGCAAGCACGGGCAGAATGTAACTGTATGAAATGACAATTTATGTAATACAATAAAATCAGAATTGTTACGCATGTTATATGGAAAATAACAAGGTACATATGAATCAACAATTTTTCTTTTCCTTTTTTTGTTCTTTAAATACTAGATGCTGTTACAAACATAAAATATACACATTGCTAAGAGCCATACTGTACCACGTCATATACAATACTAAATATCTTGTGAGGTGTTTTTTTTGCTTTGTTTTGGGTTTTTTTTCATATCTAAGCCAGAATAATGATGGTGTGGTGTCATTTTCTAAATAAGGAAAACTGCGTATATAAACGTACTTACGTTTGATTTCTAGAGAAAAATTGAGTGCAGCAAAGAATGAAATCGGTGAAAGATAACGTGGTGGGTCGCCAAGGAACACATATTCGGCACCATCACTTCCATACTCGGGTTTCCAAAGAGGGTATTTGCTTCCTTGCTGTAGGGAAATAAGATCGGATGTGCCCTTTTTTTCAAAATGTCGGTCATCAATAAGAAATTGTCAGTATAAAGTTAAGATTAATATACAGTATTTCTTTGATAAACAGTAATTGTTGATAGATTGTAAATTATAAAAAAAATCTTATAATTATCATTTTAACATTTTAAATAATATACTTTTAGCATAGTAAAGTTAAAACTAAACGTTAGGACAAGTCATACGGTATGCTGTAAGCGTGAATTGTTTGTTTCCATATCACACAGACTTCGCCAATTATCACCATTGAAGGAACAAAAATACACCACGTCATTCCAGTCTATGAAAACAGAAATCATATAATAATAACTGAAATATCGTCTTGCTAAGTTGTTTTTCAGAAGGGAAAAATTAAAATTTCTATGATTTATCTTTGAAAATGTAGTTATTAACACAGTTACTTATCAATACTAGTAGAAGTCAGCCGCTTTTGCCCAAAATACAATTTATCGTTTAGAGTATATATACCACAGTAGGAGAATAGCATACCATTAAAATAATGATATACCCAGATTTATATGTGTGACTCATTTTACTTAATATATGATCCAAAATAAATACCTACTACATTTACCTGAGCATGATGTAGATACATTAAAGGACCCTTGCTTGCATTTACATCTGTCATATTCACAAATATAATACGGGCTTTTACAGGTAGAAATCATTGATGTATGACACGAACAATCGGTTCCACCATATTTGTCAAGACACAGACAGGCACCAGTAATTGGATCGCATCCTACACTTGTCTTTTTATCACATTGACAGTACTTTGAACAGTCAATCGAATATTTCCACGCAGGACATTCTAGTGTGAAAAATATTTCATTACAAACATATAGTTAATACTAGTTAATGATAATAATTTGTAGCTAATTTCCCATTTTCCTTATCATTAAACCTGTTCAATTGACACTGTCTTAACAAAGTATAGATACATTATTAAAAAAAATATCAGTTGATAAATCAAAGTACTGAGAGTACTGAAAGACGGGGTCTTGAAAGTTTGAATTTGTAATTGAGTAGAAAATTGACACAACGGTATATTATGTGAAATAAGACACCAAGGAATTTTTTTTAAAAATTACTGCTTAACGGGAAAATCAAACAACTATATCAAAGTCGATTATTTTAATCAATTTAGATTTATTCAATTTTGTGATCCAAGGGAAAATCCACAAGTCGGACGGTATCCGTAATTAAAGTTTTATGAAAACCCCGAACACTCTAAAACTGCTGAATTAACAAACAAAGTGAACATATGTGAACATATGTATAACGATAACAAATACAGGCACCTAACGTTATAAATATATTTTTTACAATAAGATTCCAAGAACAGATTTGTCACGGTCGCCATTTTGATTTTTAAGACCGACTTATCTGACACGATTTTCTTCATTTGCGATTCATACAAAATTAATAGGTAAAATAAATCCGTTCGCCACTTACTACTTTTTTGTGTAAACTCGAGCTTCACCCACACTAATTACGATACAACCGTTCATTTCATTAAAGCTGCTTGGTCCGATTTTATATCAAATTTTATGCACGCTTTTAAACGATGGTTATGCTTAGTATATGTATACCAGTAGTTTTTTCTAGTCAATGATGCCAAATTTTAATGAAGAAAAATACGTACAAAATGTGCTAACAAACAAACGACATAAAAGGGTACCGCATTATTTCGCCTCATGTTAAATTTCACCCCTGACGACGAGACGGGTATCATGGTTGTATTACGACTTTGACATCGTATTAAATAAAGGTCGAAATAATCAGACGAATTACAAATAAACATGTGTACGTTTTGTTCGCTAATATTTCTGAAGTTTGCTTTCTTTACAATCGATTCATAGCATGCGGGCTGAATACTAGTAACCCCAATTATTTGGGGGACGAAACCAAACAGTTTCCTTCTCTAAAAATTCCCGTGATGCACTTTGGTTTGTTTTTTCGTTTGCCCAAAAAGAAATTATTTTTATTTACTTTGAATATTTCTAACTTGGAAAGGAGACTGATTCTGCTCGTGCAAATAGGAGAAAGTCCATAACTTTCTAAGATAAATGGTTTGTATGGAAAAAAATTTGATACTGAAATAACAAACAAATTGGACCAAGCCGCTTAGAAAATCATACTCCGAAAATCAGAGACATAAATAACAGAGATTGTCAACTCTGCCATTGGCTTGTAAATATTACGGGACCAACCTTACTTTGAGAACTACAAGTGCAACAGCAATCTTGTATAAGTAATTAAATTTGAACCTGATAGTGAACATGAAATACTTTACTCATGTAATGGTAATGTAATGCATTACTTCATGAAAATTAAGTAATGGTAATTTAATGCCCTAATTCATGAAGTGATGGTAATGGTAATGTAATGCATTACTTTACAATTTAACTCACTCCAAGCTTGATTCCAACTAAGCCGGAAAACATGAACATTAACATTTGACTTGGTTCTTCAATCGATAAGATTGTATATATTATATGATGTATAAGTCTTTCACAATGTATAATCTATTATAGATTTTGCTTACAATGCATTGTTTAAAATTTAAATTCAGTTTAATCAACTAAACAGCCAACGAACGAGAAGGCAAATTCAGACTTGTTTTTTTTTTCTTTGTAAAAAATTCCTTTAGAGACGAACAGCAGTCATACCGCAAGTAGACTGGAAGCCAATGAAACACCTATTTGATTTGTAAAACATCTGTGTATAACCCGTCCCGATTTTAACTTCGGCTTGCGCATGAAGTTTGGTAGTATTAAGAAGAAAGATTGCAAAAATTAAATTCACAACTTTTCAAAAATGGCACATTGCGTTTGGGAACTTTAATTTCGATTCCACCATCAACCTCTTCTATTGATTAATGAGCTCGTACACCAACTGAATCGTCAACGGGCCGCTGTGCATTCAGTTACGTAACTCATTCCACATTTGAACCCGAGCAAGAATATTTTGATCAATAAAACTATTTGTTTATTTTCTAAATAGAATTTTGTTTATACACAGAAGTCTAAAAAAGATTTAATGCGTGTTTTTATAATACATATTTTCTGAAATGCATGAAAACTTTCTGCACTATTTTCTTACGCGTACACTCAATTCATGTGTTCTACGCGTGTCTTCCGGTTTGAGACTTCGGCTGACAGTAAACCAATAGACGGGGTCACGTGACCCCATCTAAAAAGAATATATATTCACCATTATCCGTTTAAAAAAATATTAAAATAAAAACTTACTTCCACACATCAATTTACGGGCATCTGAACAATATGAAGTTAACTGCGTTGTTTCGCATTCAGACCAAGATCTCTCTGTTCCATTACAAAAAATGGATTTATCATAATAATCAGACCAACGACTAGATTCCGATCCTGTATAGATAACAGCCCTTTAAAAATGAAAACATTTTTCCAAAAATCAAAAAACAAAACAAAAAACAACAACATAAGAATTAGTTACATATACCATCGTAACTCTTATATTTACGAAAACTTGACTGAATTCCGTTGTATCCTTTTAATCGACAATAATCATTTTAATAATTTATGTAATTGAACTCGATTTCAATAGATGTTTTATAAGAATTACGTACGAAAAACAAACTTTTAAATCAACTACTAACAAGAATCATTGAATTTCTTCAACGATATATCGCTTGTTACCCCAAAATCTCCAATGAGAGCATTTATTGTTTTAACATTCCTTAATCATGACTTGTGTTACTGGATCAAAAGTCGATTTTAATGATTTCTTTTAGTATAAATTTACGATAATTAAGAGCTTACAGGATACATTTTTATTACAAAGTCATATCACAGCATTCAACGTTGCCATCCTTCATTACGTTTACATGTACCATAAAGATATGAAACTACAAAAGATTAAATTGATTTATATACGCACGTGCTTAGGTTTAGTTGACGACAGACTACCAACGAATTGTTGACGTTCCAATTTGTGAAACCGCATATTGTTTTCCATTCTTGTTCAAATATTTCTACAGTATGTGTCGTGCTTATTCTCACATTATCTACAATAATTAATAACAGGTATCAGTTGTTTTTATCAATGTTTATAGACACATTTCTCAGCAAACCGATTTGAATCTCTTCAAGTCAAGGAATGCCATACGCGTTTCAATATGTTGAAGAGAATAGGTGAGCTGTTCAAATATTCGTAATAATATAATTATTTTGAATAACAAAATGACATTTAATTACAAAAATTTGGCCACTTAGCTGCAGGTAATTGGTATAAGAAAAACCTATGGTGATACTAAGTGTATCCATCTTGCATTAACAATATCATCTCCTCGTAATTGTGTATTTAAACAGGCCTGGTCAGTATGTAAATAATAATGAATAATTTAAACATAGTTAATTTTTTAAAGCCAATTCGTATTTCTTTGAAAGGTTTCATAGACAAAAAAGGCAAGAATATATTGGTGTTGATTATACTTACCAACGCATCCATGTTCGAGGCCCGTAAACCCTGCCTTACATATGCAGAGAATTTGGTTCGATTCATAATAACAATCAGAGACAGTCGTATTGCAGCTATGTGAACCAACAGCACAGTTGCAGGTATGCCCCGAGAATCCAGGTTTACACACACATTCTCCCGTATTCATGTCACAGGAAGCAGTAGATTCGGTGTCACATGGGCAATAACGGCTTGCAATTCTCCCCAAACCGATAGGGTGGACAAACTTCAAAAGATTAAACAAAACAGTCATACTAGTGTATGTTACGGTGAATTATATTAGAACTGAGTTTTTAAACTATACGGTGGTATTAACTGAATAAAGATACTAAGATATATCAAAAAGTGTCTTAGAGAAAACATCAACGAATGTCTAAATATGTGAGAATCAATATGTAGAATCATTAAATATTACGATTATGTTAACATTACGTAATTATAATTGCAAGTCAAAGCTTAGTAACACATGTATTTTTATCAATTGAAGTAAAACTGGAACGTCCATTGGTCACACCGCTCGTATTAGCAACCATATACATTTTTAACTTCACTCCTGTAGCATCTTAACTTATTATAAGATCGTTATGTATTAAAATTTAATTGATTTGATTAGTTTAATGCACAAAATCAAATACCACTGAAAGAGATATGTAGTGTCTGAAAATATTTAATTATCGTCATTTCAATGGAATTAGATCATGAAATAAAACATAAATATCAGTTTGAGAGTTTGGAACATGAAAGTCACTACTCACCAGCATTACATGATAGCTGAACAGCAGAACACGTGCCATATTTTTCTTGGTAATTGCATTCTACGAGAAATCTTTCCTCTCCGTTACACATAGGATAAAAGGGAAACAGGTCTTTAGATTGAGTATTTGTCCATTGACTTTTTACAAGCTTTCTGAAACAGATGATGGTTTGCAATGTTTGTTATACAGTTTATAATTTCCAAATGAGAAACATAATACTGTGGTTTCATTAATTTTCGTGGGTATCAATTTTCGTTGATTTTCTGAAAACCACAGTTTCAAGGATACGTAATTTCGTGGCCAATGATCCTATCAATACAAAATGTTAGTTGAAATTGAACTTCAATGAACATTAATTTTCGTGGATCAACTTAACAACGACATCCACGAAAATTGGTATTCAACGAATATTGATGAAACCACAGTAGGCGTTAAAAGCTTCCGTATCAGAGTTACAATTCTTAAAGTATTCATATGCCTTTTCAAGAATGATTCTTCTACGCAAGTTCTTCAAAGAAATTTCAATCAAGACCTCTGTTGAAATTGTGAAATAGTACGTATCATAATACAGCTTTAGTCACCAAAAAAATAATTTAAAAATAAAATCAAGTGATAGTAAATTATTGATTAATTTTTCGAATTTTGTGCCTGGTCTTAATTGCAATAATCCCTGTTGAGAACATTGCAGATATTGAAACAATATTCTATATAGACCAATCTCCATATATACAAATGCGTCATTCAATTTCACTTAAATTCTACGTCAACGCATTGTCAATGTACACCATTTTTGACAGGAGTGGTATGTATTCTTTGTATGAAAATAAGACAAATGTAACACACACATATAGGAACATTATACCGGTACAATGTTTAAGAGTTCCTGACTCTAGTGTCAGAATATGAGCTCGTCAGACTCACGTTGGTAAACCAAGTTCACGACAAGCCACTTTTGCATTCTTTGGTGTTCAGAGGTGAACATAGATGAACCCAACGTCTCCCGTAATAAATCTGCAACAAGCCAGTAGTTTCCGATGCTGTTTTTTGTATTGACACCAATCTGATGAGGCGGTCTGTGAAATATTGGGCGAAAGGCATTAAGTCACCTGTCCCTATTTACATTTCAACATCTAAAATACATCTTAGTAAATTTTGCTCTAAAGAAACCTTAATGCCTGGAACCTACTTGTGCATGCTTTTAGATTTTGAATTTCTTATCTTTTATTTTAACAAAATTTTATTTGAATAGACAAATTAACGAAAACATGACTTCATGACATCCTAAAAAAAGCTTTGTTTTATCTTTAATGATTAATTTTATATTGTCGTATTCTTTGTTTTTAATATTAACATTTCACATAATGTTGAAAATTACATGTGTATGGTATTTAATAAGACACTGTAATCTGACCTACCTTTTGGACAGGTAAATACTGCAGATCCATGATAACAATATGCATATTTTCCTCGGTGTTGACATTCATAAAGACTCTTTTCTGTTCCATTGCAGAATATTCTACTCGATTTTGTATTTCTAATATCTCCTTTGGGGTTTTTGCTGAGCTGTGCATACTCTCTGAAAATATATATATATATATATATATATATATATATATATATATATATATATATATATATATATATATATATACTGACCTTGTTTCAAACAAAGTTTCCACATGGTTTTAACGAATTGTTGTGGTCTTCAAACATGATTCATTAACTAACAACTTAGAATTCAATATTTGTAGGCATCTGCTTTATTGGTAGTGTGCATTTAGGATTTTCTATATCATATATCATGAATAATAGCCTCAAAGTAAACCTTGATCCTTAAAATAACTGCTCGCAAAAAAGTTCAATAGGATAATAAAAACAAAATGACTAAGAAAAAGAAACATAATCAAAGTAATTTCATTGGGACTTTGATTTTTGTATTCATGTTGATTGTTTGACCACTATCTCAGCAATGTGGAAGCGTTATATTTCTATATGACTATTTAATAGAGGGTAATTGTGTATTGGTTTGTTTCTTTTAAGTTTTGCAAGATTGTTGTTTTATATGTCTAGCACTTCTGGCGCCAAAGTTCGTTAGGGCTCGAAAATTGAGATTTAAATAGTATCGTGAATGTTTGTACTTTTCTTTCTTTATCTCATCTTCTGGAAAAGAGATAACATTTTGTTAAAACATGTAATGTAAAAAAAGTTTAAATTTACCAGACATTTCAGCTGATATGAAAAAAGGGCGCTGGCCCCTCAAATTAGGGACCTAGAGAGCTCTTAAGTATTTTACCTATAGCTCTTCACCGAGGGATAATGTCATAAATTAAAAAAGCAAATATGTTTATCTTACAGATATGAAGCCTAACAGTATAACGATCATGTGTAACATAATTATGGGTTTTTATGGGTCAAAAATCAAAAACTTTGATCACTTATATCTTAAAAAGAAAAAATATTTTGAAATGCAGTATAGAAGAAAGATGCTTCAAAATAATGTACTTAACAACATGCAACCTTCAAAATTTGGTTCAGTGGCCCCAGTAAGGAGATAAGGGACCGGCCATTAAAACATTCTTTCTCAGATATCTCAAGAATTAATAACAAATTTCTACACAATTGTTGAGCTAAATGTTTTTAAAATCAAATGACCTTTCATTTGATACAAAGAAAAAGGGGCTGGTCCATAATGTTAGGGACCTAGAGGGCTCTGAAAGAGTTTCCCAATAGCTCTTTGCCGAGGGATATTTTGTAATAGTTTATAGAAGCAAATATGTTTATCTTACAGTAATGAAGCCCAATAGTATAACAATTTTTTCATGTGTAACATAATTAGGGGATTTTATGGGTCATAAGTCCAAAACTTTGATCACCTATATCTTAAAAAAATGAAATGCAGTATAAAAGACATATGCTTCAAAATTAATTCAGCGGCCCCAATAAGGAGATAAGGGACCTGCCCCTAAAACGTTATTCACAGATATCTCAAGAACAGTGACGAATTTCTAAACACTTGTTGAACAAAGCTCTTACACCTGAAACAAAATAGTATCTGGCCCTTAGAATGTAGACCCTGTTTTCCTGTTTTAAATCATGTTTAGCTGTTAAATAGCAAAATCAAGATTGAACATAAATCTCAAGTTCTAAAATCAGACGGGAAGACCTCCATGTTGCTCATAACGAGATCTTGTGTAGTTTTCTTGTCTGGTTTTCTTTTTGCATTTGTTGAAGTGAGATATTTTTTTTTCAACACATAATTTCATGACGTGAATATGAACCAAAAAAAACAGCACTGCACCTTCTCACACAACTCAAAATACTTATTCATGAAGAATTAATTGCTTACATTGCATCAGAGAAACGTTTATGAATGGAGATAAATTCTTAAATATATATAAACAACGGACTGAATTTAAGGGGAAGTGAACATGAAAAAAAGTAATTGTTGCTTAATAAATTTTAAAAACATTTTGAAACTTAAAAATGAGGTCTGTAACCTTTTTTTTTTTATTTCTATCATTAGATTTTATCCAATTTAACACTCTCAGTGAAAGGTATATGGAGGATACACCATTTTTCCCAGCATGCATCTGTTCTCTGACGTAGATAAGCCACATTGCTGCTGGTCACTGGGTCAGTGTTAGAACTGGGCCAGTGTTTATACAGAGCTGATGAAAGTTACAAAGAAAAGCTATGCCTGGATGTGAAGGCAAAATTTTATACTGTCATGAGCATTAAGAGGACAAGGATTTAGTAAATTTCTAGTAAATGAACCTTCGATAACTATATATGATTTGTGCAAAAAATGAATAGATATCATTAATTTGTGAAATATGAGACCATCAAATTCCATAGGTTTTTACGGAAATGTGGCAGTCAGTGTTTACATAAATAAAATGCTGTTTGTAGATTTAAAATAAATATATAAATGTAATTTCATTTTCTTTGTGGGGTTCCTTACCGTTACTTTTTATCTAAATGCTCTGGAGATTTTTCCGCATTGTTTTTATATTACCATAGATTAGATCTTGATGATACGTATATGCCGAATCGGTTTATGCTGTCAGAAGGAGTAACAGAACTAAGACACTTTTTGGGAGTTGATTTTAATCAACTCTCCTATGCAGTTACTCAGACAAACCGAAAGTGAAACAGTGTTTGGACCTCAGCACAAATTATCGCTGCTGACAAGACTTAGTTCTTGAAAATAATTGATAAATTCGATGTAATGTATGCTAAGCATTGTTTTTCAAGGACACTTATTTATACAATACCTTGAAAATAGTCAGATTTTAAATGGTACGAACAATTTAAATATTTTTGTAGTCGTATGTATTCCTACGCAAAAGTTCAATATAGTCTCCTTCAACTCGACGCTCGGCTGTCTCCGTAAATCCTTGTCGGAGATCTACGGTGTCAGCCGAGCGTTTGTTTGAACAAGACTAGAGTTCAATATTGCTTGGATCCCATACAATTTTCGAGAAATATTTCTATTACTGATAACAAGATTCATATGGGGGTTTCTCGACATTCTTGTCCAAAAAGTCCAAAAATTCATATTATAAAAATGTGCGTAATTCAAATTAGAAACTACCTGTACTTAATGCAAAATAACATATCATTGATTTTAAAATAAATAAACATCGACAAAATCAACTCCCAGTCAGTTCTTCAGTACTTTGATTAATAATTAGGAATGCTACCTTGTGTGCTCATTAATGTAGCACACATAATGTTCAAACTCATAACAAATTTTTAAGAAATTCCCAAGAGCAAGAAAAAAGTAGGCCACAATAACAGTGATCAAGGCACATTCCATTCTAGTGTCATGTCACATTAACTGCTGGTGGGAATACATCATTTTGATATCCAAAATCTTCCTCCATTAACCCGTTTCAAAATGACGACTCTTAACATCCATTTCAAGTTTCAATTCACATTTTGATGATGGCATTTTATTTCCCGTTACTAAACGTGTGTAAAAATGCTATGTGTCTCACTGACGTCAGCATTTGTACTGCCCTCTCTTAGATGCTTAGAGATAACCCAGCAGGGAGGTAATGATTTTAACAATATGGCAGCGCTCATGGATTGCAAGAATTAGTTATTCTAAGTGGTATATCTTCTTACTGAGGAAAGCTGTGTCTTAATGGTTTTCAGGTATCATTATACACATCAAACATACAAATTTAAGCCTTGATAATTTTTTCATGTTCACTTCCTTTAAGACTTGGATAAAAATTACCTTTTGAAATGTTCGACCTTATCTTTATTTTACTAATTGTATTGTTACTTAGTTCATACTCAGGAAGTCCAAAATGTCGGCAAACAACCCGAGGAGTTTCCGCAGATAACCCATAATTACATATTTTCATCCAAACTCCAGTTTGATACAGAACTACGTTAACATCCTCTGGATCACGCGTTTTCACCCGAAGAAAGTGTTCCTCTGAGGAAAAAACCCAAGAAATAGCAATTAAGAAAGACAGAGCTCTACAACAAATAAGGAAAAATTATATATCATAAAGATATATATGTCTGGTTGAAACAATGTTTGAAATGTTTTACACAAAATAAAGGGATTCAATCTGGAATGTAAAAAATCAAATGCAAATTATCTGGTCTTTATGTGACCTGGAAATACAGCATTGAATGTAGGACATTAGCTCAAATCAAATCTATTTGATTAATGCCAATAATTACTCTTTTTTAATAATATTAAACATCCAATCACATTCTTAAAATTTGCATTTCGATTTCGGTCGGAATAACCGAATGTATAAGTATGTAATACTTATGGTTACTTAACGTTCCCTTAAAACATAATTAACCTAATCAGTAACATGTATGAGAATTCGAGACAATACAGTTATATATAATGACATTGATCTTACTCAAACATTCCTCTATCTGGTATTCGGACTCCGAGTAGCCAGGCTTGCACAGGCAGATTGCTGTCCCATTATAACTCGTGTCACAGAACGATATCGTCTCGTTACAAGTATGCACACCGTTTTTACAGGAGCATAGTTCACCGAAAAACCCTGCTTTGCAAAAGCACTGCCCGGTATCTTCATCACAGGCCATACTGGTGTTCTTGTTACACATACAAGGGTTTTCACAGTTTGGTCCAAAAGTAAAGTTTGGACAATCTGTAATAATAGTAAGAAGAAATATTACTATGTGGATTCCCGAAAATAAAATCATTATAGTTTGAACAGTTTAACAGTTTGACAGAAGACGGCAAAGTGAGCCACGATATGTTTTATTCGTTTTTACATGTGACATATCTAAGCCAATTTAACTTCTATTTTATTAAGCTGTTCAATTCTTTATATTGAACAAGATATATATTATTAATTTGAGCCAATGACTTGTGAAGTTTCTGAAAAGTTTGAATATTTGAAAAACGCGATATTATCCACAGTATAAGGGGTCAAACAAATAAAGGGCTTAAAGTGCGTTCATCTTTTTGACATATGTCTGATCATTGAAAATTCAGTGTTGTTACATGTTTCAACGTGCAGCCAACTTATTTTTACAGAATGTTGCATTACTTTCCTTGATTTTTTTACTTGATTTTACATATTCTCATATGTTTAATTATCCTTGGTTAGTAATTATAGTCTGAACATTTTAAAATCTTAACTATATTTCTAAATCACCAATTTTCTGGCTTGTGTATTAGTTATATCATAAATTATAGCATCAGAGCAAATATTTGTAAATTTTGGTTCACCATATTTGATTCCTCATTGTGGTACCACCCAATCCCTGGCGATCATAAACAAACATAAATCTATACCTAAGTTTTTCTCCATGTTTTCCTATGTCGGAATCATTGTGAGTCAAATTTGGTTGAAATTTGCAAAGTGGTTCTTGAGGTAAATGTAAAAAAAAGTTTACAAACGGATTAACGGATTAATGAACAGACGGACAGCTAGACACATGGATGCTTCAAAAAAGGTGATCAGAAAACCCTATCTAAATGGTCTCTGGTGAGCTAAGAGATTATGAGTGTCATTTCCACAGACGCTTTGTTTGTTTTTGTTTTTTGTGGGTAATGTTGGCAATTATTCTGATGATTTTTGAAACGTTTAATCATTTACCATTATAACCGCGTCTGCATATTTAACTTTAGTCATTACCAAGTAAGTGCAATTGACAGCTTAATGGTTTCCATATTCTAAATAAATAGCATACTTGGGAAACATTGAATGTAAATGTCTTCACTGTGAGTACATGATCTTCCATAACTACTCAGTCTGCATTCAGATAAACTGGTTTCTGTTCCGTTACAATATGTGTTGTAGATGATAGCCATTGAAGTGTCCGGATTTTGAAAGTCCGATACAGTCCGGAATGTAACGTATCGCCTGAAAAAAAAATACTGAATAAGTATAAGACGTTATCTCTATTTATTAGGACATTTTTTTCATTTGGAATTTGCTTTATTTTCATCAAAATGGACACAAAACCAGTATCATTATTGGGATTTGTTATATAATGTATATATTATTCAGCATAAATAGAAGGAGTCATAGAGTTTTTATTTGGACATGTCTTACGTAGGTAGATGGAGCTGTCTACATGCCACAAGGGACTCTTTATACTTGAAATTATTATCGCAAAATGTGGTCCATGTTCGATGTATGTAGAGTTGCAAAATTCCTTCGTTGTCGGTTTTATTTCCATAGAGTCTAATGGAATCTTAAATGATAAAAATTAATTTTATTTCGACTTCTATATAAATAACATCTTTTGAAATTGATGATGGAACGATGACATGTACAGTGTTAAATATAAAAAAAAACAACAAATAAAGATAAACTAATTGTAGTAAATGTTGAATATTGATAAATGAATGTACCTTCACATGCAAGTCCTAATCTATTATACTGAGCCCTGCAGTAACAGGTTGGTGTTGGTTTTCCACAAAAGGCGTACGTGGAATTGCAAGAATGAACTCCATCTTCACATTCACAAGTTTCACCTGAATAACCTTGTAAACAGTAACATTGTCCTGTAGTTTTATTACAGTCTGATGACGTCTGCTGGTTACAGTCGCATTGCTCGCACGTTGGTCCAAAGCGAAATTTTGGACAATCTGTGTTCGGTATCAAAAATGAAAATCATTTAGTTCATATTTATATGAAAATATTTTAAAAGGGATTTAAAGATTGAAGTATTTTACTCGTATTAAAAAATAATATCATTATAAAATGTCCATCAATCTAACATCGAAACTTATTTATGATAAAAACTTCACTAATTGCAGCTCATAGCCTTATCATACGTTTGAAATAATTATAACAATTTGAGTTATCATACATAAATCGTTTTCCTGAATTTATAGCAACAAAACAAGTTAATCATTAGCCAGAGGTACATTTAACAAACCCCGCATACATGTACCATTCGGCTTACGTGGACTTTTGAACTGTTCAGGGCTTAATGAATTTGAGTCAAGGTAAAAAAAAAACCCTTATGCCCTGTATTGTTCTTTTAAATTCATTGATCCCATTCTTTTACAAATGTAGACAGGCATTTACTTATTGTTAAGGTAACATTTTAGATAACATCTTACGTTAAAATCTTTTACATTCTCAAGCTTCAATGAAACTCTTTTTGTTTAAAACATTAACTTGGTCAAAGTAACTTCTGTCTAACATTTAATTCTTTTACTGTGCTGACAAAATCTATGTCAAAAGAAGCATTCACGGTAAAACTATATATCCGTAATTCTTTATATCCCAACAACAAATTAATTATAATATCTATAGCGAATTCACAATACACATGTTTTCTTTCATCAGACTATAATTTTTTTCCTATTGAGGCTTAAAAAAATACATTACTTTAAATATATATTGATCGGATTTTAAATTAAAACATTTATATGAAAAAAAATCATTCAAACTATTATGTTAATGTTAGCGCAAATCTTTTACACTTTAAAGAAATTCGTTATAAAAATGTTGAATTTCGTTATTCTTTACTTCTACGGGACTCAAAATCAGTTCGCTATATCAGTTAATTAGTTATATCCAATTTCGTAATAACCGTAAAATCATGAAAAGAATTTTTTTAGAATTTTAATTTACCGGGACTCCAAATAAAAACTTCGTTACATCTGAGAATTTGCTATATTCGTGTCTGTTCTAAACGAGTTTTACTTTTCGTCTGAAAAATGACCTGGGCAAGGATTATTTATTTTTTCAAAGAACATTGGCCCTGCATGTCTAATCATCCTGAAATTAAACTCTTGACACACTCAAAGGTTCCTAGTAATACCTCAATGGTGTAAAAAATCCAAATTATTCTCAATAGAAAGTGTGTGGACTTTGAACATGCCTGATAAGTGAGTCAATTGGTCAGCCTCATGATACAGTCACGAGTCATATTCACATTATGTTTAGATAACAAACTTTCAGTGATTTCTCATTACAAAACAGTATCACTTTGGATCATCGACCTAAAAAAGAATTACTTGTTTATTCACACCATAACTGAATTAAAGATGTTATACATGTTTTTTGGTAAGAAAATTTAACCATCAACATTTACCAGATCTGCAGTCAATAATTGGAAACGATGTATATACTGAAGTATGGGAAATGATGCTAAATCGGCACTTTGAAAGTTCTGTTTCATCTCCTGAGCAAACAACTTCTGTAATGCGTGACTTTGAGTAGTAGACCGAGTAGTGGAGTCCAAAAAAAATGGAGTCCGTCCCTTATAAGTGACATAAAATCTACAAAAATGAGCAAAATGGTTATTTCTCTAACTTTACTGTGCACATTTTATTTTACTGATGTATGTCATCAATTAAGGCCATATCACTAAAATAATTTATGAACAAACATACTACACATAACTTGCATACTAATTTAATAACAAAAAGTTATACTGGTTTATCAAAACAAACACACATACACATACATACACACGAACACACACACACATACACTTTTTTTGTTTGGCGGCATAGAATGCATGCATTTTTCCACTTTAAATGACTAAAAGATAGCATTGTCTCCGTATTTTTGCCGAAGACAACGAAGATGGCAAAAATCGACCACAATGAAATAAATAACAACTCTTTGGTACAAAAAATTGTTTAATATACACATATACTTTGTAAAATAAATTAAATTTATTCAATAAAAAGGACTATTGGGTATACATGTATATATGGTCAAATATCTGCCCCCGATTTCAACCAACTTTAAATAGTATCGTGTAAAAATCAAATCTTCATTAATCATTGTACAGAGGATGCCTATGACTTGAAGCTTGATTTTAGTTATCATTGCTTATTTGCTGCTTATCTTTGAGGTCACCTAAATAACCTTATTCCCGCAAATTTGCAAAGAAATAAAATTATTCTCATTTTTGCTTTATATTTTGATTTGAAAGTACGGAGCACAGGTCTGCTAAAATCCGATTTTAACATATGTTTTTCTTCAGATAGTTATACACATTATACTAAAAAATGGTACTTGAGCAAGCCTGCGCTCGATGTTTCCCAGCCGAAAAACCATCGGAAAACACCCGTATTTTGCTACAAAACAACAATTTTTCAAAATAAGGCAATGTCTAATTTCTACATTATGACGTCATTAGGGTGATAACCTTTAACACCCTCATTTTCGATATGATTTTAACTATCTTTCACCTTATTTTTAAAGCTCTTTATAGAACCTTGATTTTTGGGGCAAAAAATGCATAATACCGCACATAGTCCTTTCCCACGACATTTAATTATTTCGAGGTGACCTCTTACAATGACTGGTTTAACTTCTTGATGTATTTTTTTTTTACTTCTTCCTTATAAATGATATTCGTCTTCATTGGCCTTCAGAGTGCGGTCGGTTTTATCATTTTGAAAAGTTTTCATATTAATTTGTGTTTTTACAGAACTGTTTTAAATAAGTTGTTCATCTTTTTGTTCCCTTTTTTAAGCATTTTTTTTTTAAAATATTTTTTTAAATCCCAAATAATGAGATTATTTCATCTTACATTTGTTGTACGTCAATAAAGAAAACAAACAACACTTTTAATAGTTACAGTATTTTTGAAGTTATGAAAAATAGAAATAAATAAAGGAGAAAACATACGTTGGTAATCCAAGTTGTCTACAAATAACTTTACTGTTTCTTTCCACCCATTTATAGCCATAGGAGACAAACATCCATTTGTTATTGTAATACATCTCCAATACACCAGTGTCTTTTATAAATCGCAAGTTTTCTGCAATGAAACATTTTGTAGCTGTAGAATATAAAATGAGTTCATCTTGATTTTTTATTTTGTAGTTCAATGGAAACATTTGATATCCATCATTGATTCAAAATAAAAGTCAATTTATAAGTTTGAATTACTTGCAAATATACGCTTTATAAGAAAATAAATCTGTTTGATTGCTTGTGCCATGCCAATGCGACTTAGAGTTATCTAATCGGGCAGCTTATAAGTAAATCTTCATACTCGGTACTTTTTAACCAGTCCAAAACAGAGGACAATTAAATTTAACGGTGAAATATGCATTAGTATTTAAAATGCAAAGCAACTTTTTTCATAACTGCACCAGATTTTTATCCATTGTCAAACGTCATCTCCATCAACTTACCAAAACACCCCAATTGTTTTCCATAAAACCCTGGTCGACAAACACAGACGGGAGTGGCCTCGTGAAATGAGCAGTCAGATACCGTGTGGTTACAGCTGTGTTGTGTCGTCACACAGTCACATGATGGTCCATCAAACCCCGCCTTACAGATACACGCCCCAGTGGTCTGGTTACAGGACAATGTATTGTTGGGGTTACAGTGACAGGGCATGCAGCTTGAGATGTTTTTGTTGTACACCATCATGTCGGAACAGTTGAAACCTTCCAGAAAAACATTGAGTGTGAGTGAAGTAATATCAATCCTTAATAAAAACTGTTTTGAGTATATTGGTATCAGATTTGGCTCACGAGCATACGTGCCAAATAATGCACATTACTTGAAAGGTTCCTCAGATTTGAAATTATCTTAAAACTTTTTTAGAATCTCTTTTTTGTAGTTACATGATTATCCTCACTTGTATTACAGCCACACATTGTAATAGATAATAGATAAATTAAAATCCTAACGAGGCTTTTAATTGATAAAGTCTTAATCATAATGCAAGCAAATTATCAAAAATGTGTTGCAAATACTTTTACAATTAATACAAAGTGTAAAATATATATTATAATTTGTTTTTCAGGAAGATGGGAGAAATGAAATTGTAAGAAATTGTGGGAGGGGGTACAATTCTTAAGCTTTTGTCATTCATTAAAAAATAGTCGACAAACATTATTTTAAAAAATGAATAGGCATTTCAAGTAAATACAAAAATACACACCTGCATGTTACTATTATTCAAAAATTGTCTGCCATTGTCTTTCCTAAGCAAGTTTTAATAAAAAATTGTCTTAAATGATTAGCTTTACCACTCTGCAATTCATGTATGGATAATTAAATTTGGTTGCAAAAATATCTTTTTTAACAAACAGCATTATCAAATTGGGCATTTCATACAAATAGACTTTGAAAAATTATCAAATGTAACTGATTTTTTGACAAAAGTTATGGAGATAATGCTTTAAAAAGATAACATTAATGAAAAATAACCAAATAATATAGTGCCTGTTTTAGAAAGAAAAACATAATTAAAAGTGCATCATTTTTTTCTGACACAGGTTGAATAATTAATTGGTATTATTTTGTGTATAATTTGGAATTGGAGTCAGCGAAACTTTATTTCTTGTGTGACTTTGAAGTTCATAGATTTTGTTCTATTCAATATCAAGTTTCTAAAAATTTATTCGATTCCTTTTTGGGTTTTTTTAATTTAAACTTTTTGTAAATCATTCTTTGGTCAATTTCAGTTATCTCTTTCTCATCTTTTCGTCATCTTTCACTTTGTTTCTTTTTAGCTCACCTGAACTAAAAGCTCACGTGAAGCTTTTCGATCAATTTTGTCCAGCGACTGTCTGTACGTTTGTTTGTCTGCCTATCAATTTTTCAAAACTTTGACTAATTCTCCAGCACCAATGGACCATATTAAACAAAGGCATTCCTATGTGATGGTTATTTAAATTTGTTAAAGTGCCACACCCTTATTAAAGGGAATATAGTTTGTTTTTTTACATTTTCAAAAAATCTCCTCAAAAACCTTTGGTCAGAAAGATTTAAGCATGTGTAGAAGCATCCTCTAGTTTCAATGATTCAAGACTGTTTTAACCTATGATTCCCATGTGTTGGATGGGGTCACAGTGGGGGTCACATCGCTCATATAATGTAAGTAACATTGGTTATATCTCTAATTAGCTTGTGGCAGCTTTTTGTATCAAGGGCAGGCTATCCAGACTAATTCAAACAACTATCTATTTATCTCAGCTCATTAAAAGCTGAGACAAAACTGAGAAAAACAATTTATTAACAGAATTATGCAAATTTACTTGTATATGCTTGTTCATAGAATTTGTTTTATTTGTGTACCTAATATACCGAAACACTCACCATGTGAAAATGCATTACTCAACATAGAAATGTAAACAATCCCCCAATTAAACATATAATGAGAAATAATAAACTAGTTATACTGTCATTAATCACCGGTCCGTTACACTCCTAATCAATGACAGAGAAAATACGTGTAAATGTCAACTCTTTAAGCTATAAATATATTTATTTAGAATAGATAAAAACTGTAATAGTACTGTAAAAACCAACCCCTACCTCCGGAATTAGGTGCACCTCTTGACCCTATTGATAAAGTATATGGATTTGAGATATCCTCGTTCTTGCATGAACTTTTAATATTTTACATATAAAACGCTACTCGTTTTTGTTTTACAAACATTTCTTCAATGTATTATTTAGCACTTTAATCCCAGACCCCTGCATTGTTCTGATTCAAAGGGATAGAACAATATTGAACTTTTAATTTTGAATAGAAGCTGTCTGTAAATCTATTTTAACATATTAAAGCATTTCGGTTCTTCAGATGAATAATTTAAAGTAACCTACATACGATTTAAGCTCAATTGCTTTTAATGACATTTTTCCATTTTTAAAATCTAGATTGGATAATATGGGTAGTTTTAATTTTTCATCAAAATAATAAGTCGCGGGGAAAATTCAGAATTTGCAATTCTTTGTTTTGTCCAAACAAAATCGAATCTTTTTATTTCTAATCTTTATATATGTTGTATTTGTTGAAGTTTTAATCAAATGTTGCTTTCTATTGTTATTTATGAGCACATTTAATTAGTTTATAATAGTTTATCTTAAAATGGTAATTTCTTTATACTATTGTCACAGGGATACAATTTAATATAATTAAGTATTTAGTAACTCTTTTATTTACTCATTCATTCATCCATGCATTTCGTTATTAACTCATTTATGCGTTACTCGTGTTTGAGTGGTATTCGTGTTCTGTCACGTGATTGTGTTATTTTGGGTTGTGATTCATCCTACACGGTAGTAGCTACAATATGTCTAGATTTGGAAATGTTTAAATAGGTGTGTATGGTCAGTGCGCAAGTGTGAGCGATATAGCACTTAATCTATAATGTTTTGCGCCATGCTTTTAGAACATAACTCGTTTGCCACCAGACAGAGACAGTTTCACGACTTGCTTGTTACAATAGTTTGAAACTGTCATTAGTTTTATACTATTATGTTTATGTTCTACTAAGGGCAAATTTAGTGAAAAATACTTTCTTTAATTGTGTTTATATTAAAGGTAAAATGTCTAAATATTAGAAAAATGTAGAGTCAATTGTATGAATGTTTTCAATTCAGGTTACCTTCTCTTCATTTTCACTGTCATTTATCTAAATACAGTGACGTTAGAAAACGGAATCATGCACCCTTTCATTTATTTTGTACGAGTTGTAACGACCCCATGATATTATTTGTAAACAAATCGAGCTTGTTTACAAAAAATGAAACCTTTCCTCTGTGTCTTGCTTGTAACTTTCTTCTTTCATTCAAATTTCGGTCAATTATCCAAAATGCTAAAGTAAACCATTTTAGGCAAAAAATATAAAACATAAAAAATTGACCTCAAATTGTGTTGAGGTTACTTTATGTCTTGTCTTCTATATATTTCTGTTATGAACAATGAAGCCCTGAAAGGGCTCTTCCTAACCCTTTCGGTCGCAATTTGAACAAATTTTAATTTACCATAACATAATTCTAATATT
This sequence comes from Magallana hongkongensis, assembly GCA_015776775.1. Classification (NCBI taxonomy): domain Eukaryota; kingdom Metazoa; phylum Mollusca; class Bivalvia; order Ostreida; family Ostreidae; genus Magallana; species Magallana hongkongensis. The sequence continues at coordinate 50,451,416 of CM027466.1, forward strand.
GAATTAAGGACAATACAGGCTTCTGTTGAATCATCTGTGTTCGTGGGGAACCTATGTTAGTTGCTTACGTAGGTTATCCTTGTACGTGAATTTTATATCCCCTTGAACATATATACAAACATACATATATACAGGCAACGGACAAATAATTCTTGGTGAATTGAACGAGTGATGTATTATTTTTCCCTTTGCAGTTATTGCCAAGACTTTTGAGTATTTTATAATCTTTTGAATTTCGCATTTTCGTATGACACCCCACATGTGCATGTAAATGTGCTGTGTGTTTCTGTCAATTTCTACAAAGCTTTATATTACATTCAATTTTCATAAGATATAGAGGGTATCATACTTTATATATGGTAATATTTTCTATTACATGTAATAACACAAAGAAGAAGTAGTAGTATACTAGTTTATATTATTTCAGCGATGTTAATTTTAATTGTCTATTTATCTATAGCCTTTGTTACACATATTGCTAGATACAAATGATATCGGTTGCCCAAGTAAACAATTTTATCAAGAGCGGGCAATTGTGATCTTAAAATCCAATTAGTTGGATTAGTTATGCTGTTTAATTCAATACCTTTGTTTGAATATTGATTTTGCGCAATTGTTCGTTTATTTCATTTCGTGCTTTGTCTAGCAAAACCGTTGTTGTTTTGTCTATCCTTCTTCATTAGGCAATAAACACTGTTTGTTTTACATTTATTGTTACTTCTTTTGCAAAAATGGTGTTTGTTGCATTTTGATCGTATTTTCCTTTTCATTATTAAAAAACATGTTTTTGGTCATTAATCTGACCTTATTCATTACGTTTTTGCTGCCATTAACCCAAGTACTAAAACAAGTTTTTGATTAATTTTCTCGCTATTTTGTGCCCTTTCTGCCAACCATACCATTGACCTACTTTCTATTTTGCATCACAACAATAATAGTAGATATCTTACCATTGACAAGACCTAGGTTTGCTAGAACGAAACACAGCCATTTCCAGTTCAACATATTTGATGTGGCAGCTATCCATGAAAACAGCAATACAAATGTTTGTAACACTAACGTTCCACAAAAATGCAGGGCTTGTTCTTCTAGCTAAGATTTCATGTGAATCGGGATCTCCGGTAAAATTTCTTCGTATCTTTTTTAAATACCTGCAGTTATGAAAGTAGCGAGACCGCGTGCATTCTTTTGTGTATAAACAACAGAAAGATTGCTGCAGCGAAGTGTGTATACATGTTGTTTTCTGTGACGTGTTTTAAAATGCCAATCATGCAAAACTCGACCTTTGCATTTCGAAATGTTGTTATGAATAAATTACTCAAAGGTTAGCACTTGTCTTTCAAAAGAATTTGTTGTAACAGTATCATGTTCTATTATGATATTTTAGTACCATTAGACAATAAGCTATTGCTAAAGTGTCTCTTCGTTATTTCTTTTTATCTTTTGTATTATAAAACATGTATTGAATATACATTTTGGTATTGTCTATTTTTATTGTACATTTTAAAGATATAGTGTATATATAGGGCGAATGTATATCAATTTTATAAACAAATATCATAGTTAATTCGATACGCAAGGATATTCTCTTCGTATGAACAGTTTCTAAGGCGAGGCAAGCTACTGACAAACAATTTGATAAAAATGACTATCAACAGTCTCGTTTAAAGTCATCTTTTCGCAAGAGTATGATCGATACAACGACCTTGTCAGCATGCTGACTGACGTTTTTCATACTGACTGTTATACCATAATTAATCAACTAATTGTTTACGGACTTTTTCGGTTTTTTCCCGATTACGAGAAAGAGCACACAGCGGGTGTGACCGGTCAGCAGAGGATGCTCACTCCTCGTAGGCACCTGATCCTACCTTTGAGAGGTTTTTAGAGGGCTTTGAATTTGTATTTCGTTTTATAATTTTTGAGATGGTTGACGGTTTGTTATTGTCATTTTTTCATAGTAGCAATAAAATTATCCTGATCAAATGGACCTTGCAACCAACATCCGTGGAAATTAATTTGCAGATAATTGGCAAATTTTGGTAACAGTAAAAATAATTTTGTTTTGTTTGAAATAAGCATTCGATGGTATGCAAAATTCCTAGTCGGTTAAACGCAAATTGTTTAGACTGATTAGCTGATTACACGTATAAAAAATGCACAAAGTGATGTCATATTATTCTATATTATTCACAGTCATAAATACCCATTTAATTTTCTGTTTTTAAGTAAATGAGAAAATTTGTAAAATTTCATGTTTTTCATTGCAACAAAAAAAATCAAGCAGAATCTAAATAAACGAGAATACATGCGCATATCATAATTACGTAGCTAGTTCAACTTTCAAAATAAAGAAAGCATTTTAATGTTTATATATTACATCTTTCTATAAACAATTACTTTTAATATTTATTTATGCCACATATTAGTATATTTTCATTAGATACATGTACAACAATCGTAAATATCATTTGTCTGTGAACATTCATCTTGAAAATTTACGCAATTTAATGATTTTAAATCCAACAATTTCTTCAGCGATATGATGCAAAATATAAGGGAATAATACATACCCTTTTCCATATCACAGCCAGTATCAGCCCGAGACTTCGAAGGACTGAGGAATGATATTGGTACGAGAGCTGGTACAGGTTGTGATATGGTGTACACCCAAAATCCCTGGAAAAGAACAGGCACACCAAGAACCCTTCCCCTGGCAGTATAAGTGGCTCGATACGTTACAATGGCTATATTATTTTACATAATAATACAGGGTGTTTCTTAATATCTGATACCATTTACTCTTTGAATAACTTTTGATTAAATTTATATAACAAAAACATCAAATGCATTTTTATAAATGTGTATGATGTAAATTTTCACTCAACAAATTTCACAAACATTCACAGGTTTTTGACAAATTGGGCGTTGTTTATAAAATCAAGAAATTTTAAAGAGTTCTCCAAATGATGTCCTTTTTTTTTTTATCAATGACGACGTTAAGTCAGTGAGTAAAGTTCTTCACAACAGCCACTGTACGGATCACATTCCTTCAAATCTTCTCACAATTTAAATAATCTGTTGCTTGTTGATGTGCTTTTCCCCAGGATATTCTGTTTGTTTAAACTTGTACAACTATATCTTGAGTCTGTGTTTGATAATACAGTTCAAAACCGAGGAGGCCTGCTCTCCGATTTATCTTGATTAAAATTCAATTCAACCAAAGATATCTGATGCAATTTTGTTACATCATAATTTAAATGAAAGCACTTTTTTCTGAAAAAATAAAAAGATTTCATTTTTTATTTGAGTCACAATTTACATGTTTTAAATAAATATTATTTTATTTATACGAAATATTACCTCCCTCGATACAACTCATCTTCAAAATTGCTTTACCTCTCAAATGCACTTAATAAGTAAGGTTAAGATTTATTACATATATAAGCTTCCTTTATAACATATAGCTAGGTTGTCAAATGTTATTTGATAACTGTCGTTTCATAGCACTAAGGCATGTATCCGTTTATGGTATTCCATTATCTATGTAAACACAACATAATAAGATTATATAATAAGTAATTCTTTTTTATTTCTCATACGAGTAAATTAATATTTTATACATGTTCTTACAAAAAGTTAATACTTCATGCATTATAAATCAAATATATTATTTAAAGTAAAAAAAATGTACAGTAAATCCAAGAATTAAAACGCACAGTAGTATCGAAATATTAATAAAATGATGTATTCGAAAAATAATTCGTATATAGCAATAAACAATTCTGGATTTAACACAAAACATGCAATGAAGGAAATATTATTAATACTATTGAGCATATTAAAAACATAAATCGAGACTGCTTTTGCAACTATATTTACACGTTTTTTAAACAAAATGCACCAGAATTTAAAAGCAGATGGAACTTGTAATGACATTCTGGTGATATAATGTTCTTCTTTTAAAAAACTTCTCAATGCTATAAAGCTAGTAGGTAGAATAACAGCAAAGAAACTAAGTATATTAAACAACACAACATTAAACAGGAATTCACACTCAAAGTGTTTTATAGAATAAACTTCTTTTTGGATTTTGTCTTCTGCTTCTTTTTTTGTATTTGAAACTTCTCATGAATGGTTTTCTTTTAAAACTTGTTCGCGAAATGAGTTTTCGTTTCTGTCGGTGATATTTCTATCAGTCCAGTATCTGTAAACCAATCACAATATATTTTTGGGTATTAATGCTGATATTTGCATTTGTAAATACATTATAATATTTTATTTTAATTTTTTTAATTACCCTCATCCTCCGAAGTTATTTCCTCAGTCAATTTATGTGAGGGATTAGTTTTCCCTTGCTCCAGATAATATCCAACACACTCAAATAAAAATTTGTACTGGGTCTACAACAGGCACGCAAAGCAAGATTATAAAAACACAAAGACAATTCCTGAGAACAAAATCTCTTAACGTATTTTTAAGAAAGTGATTGCGTTATGCATCACTGGGTATGTTCTATACAAGATTTTCTTAGCATGTAATTTGTTGTTGTTGTAACTTGCCAAACTTTAAAAAATACGCTTTTGCGTGATAAATATCATGTCAAATTAGGTATAAGAATATGAGATTTTGTAATTTTTTGTTGTTTTCTTGGACTACAAAATTTGATGTTTAAAAAGGTTCTAATTGATTAAATTAGATCATTTGCCTCGAATTCATGAATTCTTTTCATGAATTCTTGGAAATAATATTTCACATCAATGAAATGGGATGCATATGCGAACCAATAAATTGAAACTACAAAAACAAATATGAGGGGTGGCTGTAGGTGCACAAAGCAAATATGCAATAAGTATGCAAACTCTATTCTTTTAATTCGATTACCAGGTGAAAAAAAATCGTTTATACTGATCAAAACGAATAAAGAGTACGGCGAGTCTTTCGTCTTTGGTTTAGAGAATAGGAATGTCATATCTAAAATAACTCTTTAAGTATCAATGGAACATAAGTTACAGTTATTATCAAAACCAAAACATATATCATTGACAAGCATGACTCACTTCGTTTTCTATTAATTTTTCTCGATTGGAAATAAGGGTGTGGACTAGGCTGAAAATATCCACGTGAGTGTCCCCATTCTTGATAAGTTGGATAAGGTAGTCCATTGCAACAAAGACGCCAGATTTCCCACTTCCATTTCTAAAATATAGATACGCTGGAGTGTACAAGTTGTATTTAAAACTAAACAAATCTAGCTTAAATGATTTTAACCAAAGGTCTTAAATCTATTAGAATTTGAAAAAGAAAGTTGTTGCCATGATCAGTTGACAATTAGCAACAGAACTAAATTTCATTAAATTTACATTAAACGTACGTACAGACAGTGAATAACAAAAGGTCTGCTGTCATTTCCACCCTCAGCATTGGAATGAACAAGAGTGATGAGATTAATTAAATCTTGGCATTCATTAGTTGTGAATTCGGATAGAAAAGAAGCTTGAAAATGGTTCACCGTATGACTCATGGATCCCTGAAAAGTATTTCTTTGTTTCCGATAAAAATGTACAGAAATCCAATATACATTTTTATTATCGTTGAATTGAACTCATATAATGTCTATTTAGGTTCATATAAGAATAAATCAGAATAAATCGATAAAATTAATACTTTGACTAAATACGAAACTCACGAAAATTGAACAAACAATTGTTTATATATTTTTTTTAAATAATAATTAAACACGGTAGCTAGAAAGAGAAATGGTGTACATTTTAATAATTTGCATAGCGGCTATAATGTGAACAAAATGATGGCGATTTGCAGTACAAAAGAATACAGGGACAGGAATGAGAAATATCACTAATTTCAAACATCAGTATTTCGGAAATATTTTTCCCTCATTTGGTTTTGTTATTTACTCCATCTGCAATGAAAATGAGATTGTGTTGTTTACATTAGATATTAGTTGGCTGTTCGTTTTTAATCTTGTTTTGTTTACATTAGATATTAGTTGGCTGTTCGTTTTTAATCTGAAAAATCGAATCGGTGGCATTGTAGGAATAAAGTATTTTTGTGATGAAAGACCTCGTGAAGAGATTTTTGATTTATTTTTAAAATCATTGTCATTTACAAGTAAAGTTCTTCCACATCTGTTCAACAAGTTTTTATTGCAAACTTTGTGTCAGAAATAATGACTCAAACTTAATAAGTATTTTCGGTACCTTTTCAGTTTTAAGTTAGTTTTCAACCGTGTTAATAAGCTATAACACTTGGAACTAGAAAAATTGCATTGCCCTCTCACATTTCCATTATAAAATGCACGTTTTGACATAATCATAGCAGTCTCAAACATGAAAGGTATGTAATATTATTTGAAAGGTAGGCAATTGTAAGACATATTTATATTAATGAAATCAGAGTGAGGCGAAATTTAACTATTTAATAAAATGTACATGATTCCTCCATATGACAATTTGAAAGAGAAAATTTAAATCTTATTTTATTTTTTTTTCCTTCAAAAACTATCTTATTATGAAAATTAACGATCGATAAACTATCTAAATATTTGTTTCAGTTTACAATAAATGATCTTACCTTTGTAATTTTCATGCACCGAAATGTACATCTATTAACTGTCAACGATGAAAGAACTTGAACCTTGATCTTTCCATATGTCTTGCAAAGACCCGTTTTTGTTGGGAAATACACTTCCTGTTATTATAAACGTTACATTACTGCTACTATATACTTCAATTTGTTATCAGTGCATTTGAATACTCGTAAATCTATGTGTATGGTAATATAAACAGTAAAGTTACCTTCTCGGTATTTGATACTAGATTTATAATAGAAGAGACTCTTTGTTTCCAAACCATCCTCCAAAAATCGTTTTGAGTGGTTATCAGTGGATACTGTGTTACGATGTAGTATGGATAATGACTGTGTAGACCCTTTAAAAAATCATATGATTATGAATGCAGTAATCACAAGATCAGGTGTCAAAACTGATGTGAGCATTTAATTATAGTTTACTTTATTTCTAACCTCTATAACACTTGCGTTGATATAATCATCAACACTGGTTGATCCTGATTCTCTCAGTCTATTAAAATCATCTATAATAGAAAAATTATTTGTACTGTCATTTACATTTCAATGGCAAAATGCAAACTACTGAAAAAAGCAATTGCTAGTTACTCTAAAGGTAAAAAAAAATGAAAATGAAAACGTAAAAAAAACAGTTTCAGTATAAGAATGTAAACGATGAAAATATGTGATCATATAGACCTTTTAGACCTGATAGAACTTTTGAAAAACAGGAATATAGCATAACACATTTGAATCGTATTCGCATCAGCTTTGAGCATGTTGTAAACATCTTTAATTCATATGAAAATTGAAATATTACAAATAAAAACGGCGGAAGCGAAAGGAGTCAATAATTCGTTATTAAATGAACGAGAATTCATTGCTGAACCTAGTTTAACAGAACGTAAAATCAATATAAGACCGCAGTAACTACTATGTAGTTCTTAATATTTTGAACAAGTTTAAGACATTACATGGTAAAATGGCTTTATTCCTGTTTTTGTATCTGTTTTTTGAAGAAGATCCAATATCGGTTGGCTTTGCTGGACAAGATTGCAGGATTTTCTGCAAAAACACATGTCATTATTAAACATTTTCCGTAAGACAATGGTGTAAGCGAAAATGTCAGCAGATTATACATGTGGATATAGAGAGAAGAAAGCAAAAGTATTAATGTTATAATATATGAAAAAAGTATAGCTTAATTAAAAGATCTAATCAACATTTACTAAATCCCTTAACCAGCTAAATTTGCGACGCATATAGAATATCAATGACCTCTTGATAAATTAAATCTAGGATTAACTTCATATTCAATAAGGATGTTTATGGTTAAAATCTTTACAGAACCTTTCGCGAAAAGTGGGCTAGTTTTCCAAATACTGAGTTCACATATTATAAAAGATACGTAACATAATTGTTTACCTGAAAGTCGTCCTCTGGCCAATTCATATCATCGCACATCTCTTGATATGTATTTAAAAAGTTACTGAGACGAATTCTAAAAACAAGAAATATTACCAAATGTAAACGAAATAACAATTTCTCTATTTCTTCCTTCTCACACACACACACACACACACACACACACACACACACACATACATACATACATACATGCCTGCCTATATGAAGTTTTACCTATGGCGTCCATCACATCCAGAAACATTAATCGATATAACGGAACCCCGGTGTGAACTTTTGTCATCAGTCGACATTCTGAAGAAAAAAAATAGAATCATGACACAAAATCTTCAATATTATATACCTGTGTGCTTTGGGGATTTTAATGAATTCAATATACGTGAATATCATTTTGAAATATGTATATACAATTGACAAAAGGTCGTGTTATTTTATACGTAGCTTACCCATAGAGAGGATTAGATGTTGACATCAGCTCAGAATAAGTATAGGCAGCGTTCTGATCTCGACGCATTCTACATATATATTCATCATTATAAAAACTGATTCTAAACAATCGCACTTATATAAATAATATTTGAGTTCAGATAATTTACGCCTTATAATTTGTCAAACAGTTTGTAAGGTCAATTTGCTTATACTAAATTTTATATTAGCGAATATTTTGTAGTTGTTGAAATCAATTCGTTTCAATTAAATTCTTTATCAGAAACATTTACAAAGTTCTACGAGACAATTGTCACATTACTCCTTTTTTCCAGAAAAAAAAAAAAATAAATAAAAAAAAAAAAAAATAAATAAATATATATATATATATATATATATATATATATATATATATATATATATATATATATATATATATATATATATATATATATATATAACGTGACTTTACAGACAATATCCTTTTCTTCTGGCAAGAATTACTGTGGCCGCTATAAGGAGTGCGATTATCAAGAAAACAAAGAGGAGGAAAGGAATCATCCAATACTTTGGCGAAGATGTTCGAACTTCTAAAATAAAAGTT